>JAKSZU010000003.1:61215725-61816725 GCA_026018925.1 Tupaia tana | reverse complement strand
AGAAGCTCTCGTGTATCACTGAAGGAAGTTTGGACTGTACCATTTAGGAAGTTGGGTGTCACAAAAAGGTTTTAGTCAGGAAAACATCATGGTCAGATTTGTTTTTCTAGCAAATTTGAAAGAACACTGGTCACAATAGAGAATCTGAATGAGGAAGGATTGAGATCAGAGACAGGGATCCAAGCAGGTAGATTATTTTAGAGTAATTCCCCATGTTTGCCTTTTTCTTTTCTGGGCTTCTTGTTAACTCTTAGCGTGAGTAAACACCCAGCCCAATCTTTTCTATTGATTAATCCAGTCAATATTGTTGAAGCCTTTATTGTGTGCCTAGGCTTTTGGTTATTACAGAAGTAGAGAGTAAAACTTCTTCCTTAATAAATTTATAGTGTAACAAAAGATCCAGGAACCAAAGGACTAAAAATAAAAGGCAAATCAATAGCAATTAGTATACAAGAAATCTTCCGAAAGTTCATGAAAAATGTATTTTATGAAAAACTATGGGGAACCAGCAAGTTAGCGTAATGGCTATGTCGCTGGACTACCACGTAGTCGACCGCGGTTCGCGTCCTGGACCCGGTGGCTTACAACTCACGCCGGGCGCGTGTGCGTGCGTGCCCAAGATCCCGAGAGGAGAATGGAGGAAAAGGGATTGCGGCGTGACCATCCCCCCTGGGGAGTGATTTCTCGCTTTCTGTCTCTATGTCTCTCTCTGTCTGTCTGGCGAGCGCACGCGCCCTATAGCGAAAACCTCTCAAAAAAAAAAAAAAAAAAAGAAAAGAAAAACTATGCATGGATTACAAAATATTTTGCACAGAAATAAACTTGTATGTTAATTCCATTTTACCACAAATAGTTTGAAGTCTCCTCGTAAATATCTAAACTGTTTGACTCAACACATCTCAGTTTCCTTTTCTTTAGATTACAACACTCTTCTTACTCCATAAATACATTCACCTTGAAGAATATCTTTATTTGATCTGATGCTTTGCAATGCAAGGTCACACATGGACTTTAAAATGTCATAAACTAAGAAATGCTGTAATCTATGGTATATAAATAGCAGTCCAAGTTTTTTCTTTCATTGTATTATAATTTTTTTTGGTCTAGGGTAGAAAATTAACTTCATAAAGTAAAATAATTAAAACTTTAGGATTGTTTGGTCAAAATGAGGAACAAGAAAAGAGACGATGTTAAATATTATCATTAAGCCAAAGTATAATTTAACAGAAGGCAACTTTCTAATAGTTAACAAAGAAAAATAAAACTTCCAAAACTAGTAAATTTTTTAAGATCCATTTCGATTAAAGAAATTTAGGTATTATATCCAAGGGAATAATTTTTTAAAATAAGGTTACTGTAATAACTTAATTATCTCTGGGAAACAAATTTTAGAAGGACAAAAAAAAAAATAGAAAACTTGACTGGGAATGGCTTTATTGGAAATATTTGCTGTCTGTTCCTAAGAGTTGTAATGAATTTTTCTACTGGACCTTGAAATCAGATGGCCCTCTGATAGTTAAATTTTAAAGCCTACATATAACAGATCAGAATAGAAATATACCAAAATATCTTAAAACATATGGCTGCCAGAAAAGCTAGACATAGACTCAACATATGGTAAAAGTATTAATAAGTTTAAGAGGAAAATTAAATCAACTCTAAAAATCTGGATTGATTAGGCATAAAAATGTGGTTGTTTTTCTAAGTGTAGGCAGTGCCCGGTGGAGACTCATTCATGTGACATGTGTCCTCACTCAAGTTGCCTCTCTACCTCTTATGACAGGTGATTCTCCACTGTGCACCTAGATCTGTGAGTTTCCCCCAAACACACATGTAATAATTTCCACATAACTCCACTCATGGCCTTTATAAGGCTTGGCATAATGTCTTCAGGCAGACAACACACTCATTATACTGCTGTAAAATTTAGTTTATGCTTCAATGACTCAGAAAAAAATTTTTTTTCTCCTCAATCACATTTATTACCTGCACTTTCCATACTATACTTGGACTAAATTTAATTATAAAAAATAAATGAGGCAGGGCCAGGCAGTGGTACAGTGGTAGTGCAAATGGATCTATGTAGGAAAGGTTCTGGGTTTGTAGCCCAGGACGTCCCTGAACTTGTTGGGTGTGCACATGCCTGTGATCCACACTGGCTGAGACTGGGAGTATATAGTATATAGAGACCCTGTTGGGGGTGTCGGTGTCTCTTTCTGTTTCTTTCTCTCATGGGATAAATAAATATTTTAAAAACAAAATAAACAAATGAAATCCAGCCACAGGGTGCCGCTAAGACTCTATGCTCTACAAGTTGGCACTACATGGGAGACCCAGGTTCAACTCTCAGTCCAACTTAAAGGCCAGGCTCTGTGGCATGTATCTCTAATCTCAGTGACTTGGGAGAACAAAGCAGGATGATTGAAGTCTCAAAGCTGGCTTGAGCAACAGAGCAAGACACTGTCTAAAGGTTAGCTGAGCGTAGGGTTCGCACCTGCAGTCTCAGCAAGAAGACCCTGTTTTTAAACAAACAAATAAATACATATTATCTTGGCCCTCCCCCATCATGAAAGAAAGAACTTATTTCTTTTTACACATATAGAAGCAAGACCTACTAGAATAAAATATGAATTCTTGATATTAGTATGTTCATTGGTTAATATAAGTACTAACTTTTGTCTTTCATGTCTCTTTTAAACATCTTCTGTAGTCTGATTTGTCTTTTAATTAGTTTTATTTACAGAAATTTTTTATCTTTATGTTGTTGAACCTATCAATTCTTTCTATTGTGACTTAAAAAATATTTTTTTTTTGAGATAAGTTTTCACTGTGTCACTTAGGCTGGCCTTGAATTGCAGATCCTCCTGCCTCAGGCTCCTGAATATTTGAGATTATGGCTATGTAGCACTGTGCTCAGCTCTTTTGTGCTTTATTTCCTATTATTTATAAATTAAGAAAATCCTTTCTTTCTTTTTTTTTTTTTTTTAGAGGTTTTCGCTATAGGGCACGTGTGCTCGCCAGACAGACAGAGAGACATAGAGACAGAAAGCGAGAATTCACCCCCCAGGGGGGATGGTCACACCGCAATACCTTCTCCTCCATTCTCCTCTCGGGATATTGGGCACGCACGCACACGCGCCCGGCGTGAGTTTTAAGCCACCAGGTCCAGGACGCGAACCGTGGTCGACTACGTGGGAGTCCAGCAACATAGCCATTACGCTAACTGCTGATTCCCAAGAAAATCCTTTCTTAGTGAGGTTTGATATATAGCTCATTCTCTTTTCTAATTTCTCCATTTTCTTTTTTTTTATTTACTATTATGTGCATCCCAGAATTATCTTGGGAGGTGGTTTGAGGTAAAAATCTAAATGAATTTATTCTCATATAAATAAACAATTGTCCAAATATAATTTACCAAAACATCCCATGTCACCATTAATCATGATGTTTCTTTTGCTACATACTATTTCTAATGTATAACAGTTAATTTTCAGTTTTGGTTCCCTTGATCAAATTACCTAGTTTTGTGACAATACCACATTGCCTTAATTATACCAGGAAATGCTTATACTTGCTTAATATTGTTTCAGTGGATTTGGACACCATACATTTTTAGGTTTTGAAGTAGTATGTAAATTTGGTGGACAGAAACTACATCTCTTACAACTAAATTATGTTCCATATATGTGCATATTTTAAAGATCTATCTAATGGTGCCAGAGTATTATCTCTTAGTGGAACATTTAAAACAGATTGCTTTATGGCCCGGTGTCAGCAGCACAGGCAGTAGGCTGTGCTCAATGCCAGAGCCATATAAGAGGACAAAGACCTAGGATCCTGGGTTGACCTGAATAACCTGGGCATACCCACAGGTGTGCCCATGATCCTGTCTAGCCGGAAAACAGGGTTGCCACTGGGGTAAAGATAGCAGCATTGTAGGATCCTATCTGGGGTCCCCCACATGAAAGAAAAAAAGAAATTAAAAAAAAGGATTACTTTAGCACATCTACAATCTTTATAATATCTAGATGATAAGATAATCATTGACAAACTAAAAATTCAATTAGAAAGACAATGTTACTACTATTTAATTGAGTGTATAATAGTTTATTAACTTTTCCTCTATAAATCATAATTATATACTTTGAGAAAAGGTTTTATACTTTGAGCTGAAGTTTTCCTTCTTACTATCTACCATGTCTAGGACAGTGATAATGCTCACCGAATACTGTATTACACAAAAACATTGTCTTCCATCAACCCATTAGTGAAAATAATGGGCTTAAGGAATGTCAGAATGTTAAGGAAAAGAAGAAGAAAAGATCATAGTCCATATGCATTCGTGTCTTCCTGCTCTATGCCTTTCCTCATTGTCCAATTATTCCCATTTTCCCAGGCACTTCCTTTGTTCCTTTTTATAGGAAATGACCACATAAATCCTGTAGCCCTCTGGATGAAGAAGATTTATTTAGAAGGGGTAGAGTTTTTTTTTTTTTTCCTTTTTTAAAGTCTAAATTAATTTAATCCTGTTTATACTGCCTCATTAAAACAGATACTGGCAAATTTTCACGAAGTTCAATGATAAGATTATTTAGGGAATGGATTTTTTCTTACTGCCATATAGGTTAATAACCTCTTCATACCTTCTTATGAACTCTGCTGTGAACATAAAATTATGGTTTAAGGACTCTAGGAAGGATAGTTGAAAAACTTCACCCAGGTCTACCAAAGATTAATCTTCTGGGATTTTGTTTCTTACCTGTCTTTCCACTTTAAATTGCAGGATTTCATCATGAAGTCACTAAAGTAGGACACCAGTGCTTAATCAAAATTATGGAATCAGTACCCAAGCTATTCCTTAGTTTACATTCAAAGAAATATCAAGGGATACATGGAATCGTGCATCTCATTGCTCACAGGCTGATACCTGTAGTAATTACTAGACTCCTATCATATATACTACACTCACAGAAACTATGACAACATCTCTATGGCTTTAATTACCATTCTTCCTATGTCTCAAGTCTACCTTGAATGCCATGTCATCAAAGACCAAGCTCTGAAACATGCTCACCGAATCATTCAAACATACTCCAGGCCATTCATCTTAAAAGGCCGAATTTTACTTTTGATGATAATAACTGCTAGTTGTTTAAGTTGGTTTGAAGTCTTCATAATCTTGAATTGCTTTCCTTGACACAATGATGGAAACCATATTAAGCTCCCTTTAATGCAACTCAAATATCTATCTTTTACCCTAAATAACTGCATTTAGCATTAACTTATATAATTTATTTAAGGGAAAAAAAAATCAAGTGGAAATATAGGCTCTCGAAAAAGATGGTTCTGCCCTTAAGTAATATACTAGCTGTCTAAAAAAAAAAAAAAAATCTCAGTTTTGCTTCTTTTTTTTTTTTTTTTTTTTTTTTTTTTGGAGAGGTTTTTCGGTATAGGGCGCGTGTGCTCGCCGGACAGACAGAGAGAGACAGAGAGACAGAAAGCGAGAAATCACCCCCCAGGGGGGATGGTCACGCCACAATCCCTTCTCCTCCATTCTCCTCTCGGGATCTTGGGCACGCACGCACACGCGCCCGGCGTGAGTTATAAGCCACCGGGTCCGAGACGTGAACCGCAGTCGACTACGTGGGAGTCCAGCGACATAGCCATTACGCTAACTGCCGGTTCCCTCAGTTTTGCTTCTTAAACATACAGTGTAGTTCTGAACCTGAGGAAGCTAAAGATGTAGATTCCAGACTTCACATGGAACCCTGGATTAAAATTTCTGTTCTGCCACTCACCTTTTAACTTCATTGAATCTTACTTTACTCTTCTTTAAAGGCCTTTTTGTGTCAGGAAAATTAATGATAATAGCTGACTTGGGCTCAGCAAATATTAGTCATTGTTATTTCTTTCCTGGAATGCATTAGAAGTTCTTTTGAGGTCAGGGACTAATTCATTTCTCTTTATTTATTTTTTCTTTTATTGGAGAGGTTTTTGCTATAGGGTGTGTGCGCTCACCAGAAAGATAGAGAAAGACAGAGAGACAGAAAGGGAGCAATCACCCCTCCACCCCCCGAGGGAGGATGGCCACGCCGCAATCTATTCTCCTCTTGGGATCTTGGGCAAGTACGCACATGCGACCAGAGTGAGTTTAAGCCACTGGGTCCAGGACCTGAACTGTGGTCGACTACATGGGAGTCCAGCGACATAGCCGTTATGCTAACTGCTGGTCCCTCATTTTTCTTTATATCTAGAAATGTTAAGTGCGATTACTCAATAAATGTTTGTTAAATTTTGTTGTTACAGAATTCTTAGATCTGGAATGAAGGAACCATTTGCACCATGCTATGAAAAAAATTAAAATAATGTATTAGAGGTATCATCAAATTATAAGGGCAGAGCATGTAGTAGCAAATGTTAGGCAACTTTGGACCATATTAACATGCTATTTTCTTCACGGTCTCAAATGATGGGAATATTTCTGAGAATGCCCAATGAAGGCAGTGATGTTGTTTGTCTACTAAGACCTTGCAATATTGTTTTACAATGTGGAATGAGGATTGAAGAAGACTAATGTCCAGTATGATATAATGAGGGAAATAGCAAGAGGATAAACAATGATATAAATTTCTACATTCAGAAGATACTGAATGTCTACTTAGCTTCAGGTGCTGGGAGACAGAAGTGAAAAAAACAGAGATGGTTTGCCCTTACAGAGCAATAGGGGAAAAATCGTATTAAGCAAAAATTAAAATTGTAATGTATAATAGGAGGGGAAAGTACAAGATACTTTGTGAACTACCATCACTGGGACCAAAGCTAATCAGGAAACATAAGGAATATTTCCCTGAACAAGGGACTTTTAAACAAAAACTGAAGATTGAATTTATATTAGCCAGTGATTGAGTGTGTGCATGTGTGTGTGTGTGTGTGTGTGTGTGTGTGTACATGCATGCATGTCCTGGGCAATTAGGAGGCATGAAAATGAAGAGAGAAAGTTTGTCGGGAGAGCAGGTAGCAAGAACACAGTGCACAGCAAAGCTCCAAGGAGCTAACAGAGCTTACTGTGACTGGATCCTGTAGGAGTAAGGGGGAAGGGTCTTGAGTCTAGAGAGTGAGGTAGAAACAGTTTATGTACAGTCTTTGGAACCAAACCAGAGCAATTAGGAGTTATTGCAAGTCTTATCCAGGGTCATGATATGGTCTTATGTGGATTTTACAAGTCACTTTGGCTGCTAAGTATAGTGTGAATTAGAAGATGACTAGGATGGATGTAGAGGAAACAGTTATAGCACTTTTTAAAATCTATTTATTTATTTATTTTATTTTTAACTGACATAATACAAGGGGTCTTCAAAAATTTTATGAAAAAATAGAATTAAGTATGAGTTTATTTTGGTGAAAAATATTTTGAAATCTATGCCCCTTTTTCCATAATACACATTTCCATGAATTTTTGAGACTTCTCATAGTTGTACATATTTATGGAGTACAGTGTGAGTTTTCAATATATGTATACAATGTGTAATTATTAAATCAGGGCAATAAACAAATTCACCATCTCAAACAATTACCCTTGCTTTGTGTTGTGAAATAAAATCCTCTCTTCTACTGTTTTGAAGAATACGTTAGGTTGCCATCAATTATAATTATTCTGTTGTGCTATTGTACTCTATAATTCATTCTACTTATCTACCTATATTCTTCTATTAATCAAGTTTTCCTTATTTCCTCCATTCCCTCCCCTTCCCTGCTTCTGGTGTCTACCATTCCACTCTCTACTTCTATGCAATAAAATCTTTTATATTTCAGTAATGAATGAGAACGTGTGTATAAGTCTTCAGTGCTTAGATATTTTTACTTAGCACTATTTACTTCAGGTTGGTCTATGTTGCCTCAAATGACAGGATTTCATCCTTTCAATGGCTGAATAATATTCTATTGTGTATGTACACTACATTTCCATTATCCATTCATCTGCTGTTGATCACTTAAGTTGATTCCACATCTTAGTTACTATGCGTAGTGCTGCAATAAACATGGGAATCCATGTATCACTTCAATATTTTGACTTCCTGTCCTTTCCTTTGGGTATATATCCAGTAGCAGGATTACTGGATCATGAGGTAGTTTTATTTTTCCTTTTTGAGGAGCTGCCATACTGTTTTCCACATTACTAATACTAATTTATATCCCCACCAATAGTGCATGAGAGTTTCCCTTTATTCACAACCTTACCAGCACTTGTAGCACTTGTTATTCTTTTTATTATTATTTTTATATCCATTCTAACTAAGGTGAGGTGATACCTCAAGTGGTTTTGACTTCTACTTCCCTGAATATTAGAGATGCTGAGTATTTTTTATGACTTCTTTGGCCATTTGTATGTTGTATTTCAGGAACTGTTTGTTTAGATTGATTGCCACATTAATTCAAAATGGATTAAAGATTTAAAGGTAAGATCCCAAATCATAGAAGACATAGGGGACTCAATTTAGGACATGAGTCTAGGCAAAGATTTTTTTTAAAAATGAGACCACAAAAACATGGGAAATAACAGCAAAAATAGACCAATGAGATTACATCAAACCTAAAAATTTCTGCACAGCAAAGGAAAGAGTCAACAGAGGGAAGAAACAACCTATAAAATAGAAGAAGATATTTGCAAGTTATACATCTGCCAAGGGATTAATAACTAGAATATACAAAGAACTCAAAGAGTTTACCAGCACAAAAAAAAATCTGATTTAATATAAAACTTTTTAAGTAGCCCAGGTAAGAGAAGATAGTGGTTATAGTGGTATGAACATGGTTATTGTTGTTGCAAAGAAAATAGATTCTAAATCTATAGAGAATAAGAGAGAAGGAGGTTCCAAAAATGACTTCTCCCCTGCCTGCCAGCTTTCTGACACAAAATAATGGCAGTGATTATCTGTCTATCTATCTATCTATCTATCTATCTATCTATCTATCTATCTACACACATATATATATGCATAGAGAGAGAGAGAGAAAGAGAAGTCAATTTGGGTCTAGGATCAAGAGTTCTGTTTGAGCAGTACTTATTATGAGATGCATTGACCTACTCAGACGGCAATTTTCACAGCAATAAACTTTATAATTTTTATTATAAACAATAACAAAGATGATGGTAAACCTAACAGTAGTATAGTAAGGTTTGCCTTTTCCATGTGATCAAATAATAAATAATAAGGGTAGGATACTTGGTCTGGGTGAGTTCTGTTTGATTGTACTGCATAGTAATCAAGTAAAAGAAAAAAAAAAAAAGAAAGCTAAAAATTGTAGCAGAATATTGATCACAATCTAAAGCTAGTTCCTAGATAAAAACACTGCAGTATGACACACCAATTAGAAGGAGCACAACAAGTACAAGGTCATATCACAATAGATCAAATAATAAAGACAATACAATGAAATATTTGGCAGAATTTCAAAATACCCCATCGTGAAGGACTAATGCAAAGGAAGCCAACTAAAAGATAAGAATCAGAATTCATCAGTGTTTCAAGGAAGGTCATGTGACAAACTAAAAGTCCTTCAAATTTTTTAACATTACAGTAGTTAGCATCATTCTCTCATTTTCTATGCGTCAATATCATTTTAGTTATTCTATTAACAATTTTGTTATTAACTGCAACAAAAGTGAAACTTGTCATGATTGATATTTATTTCACTCTTTTATTTTTCCCAGTATTGAACATTAAAGTAAACCTTAGGCCTTGGTCAGTCAGCTTTGGAATCCTAGATACTTGGACTACAGATATTACGAAGGCAAATAGACAAAATACACACTAGTACCTACAGCTCCTCTTCTGGACCCTGAATAGTAATTAAAATGAGATGGTCTGGCTGGTCAAGGGCAAAAATAAAAACAGCATTTAAGAAACTTGATGTGAAGATGAATAAAAAGGTTAGAGAATAATGATAGTACCTGTCCCCGCAACAAGGATGCTATGATAAGCCAATCTTCAGTAGAGCCCCTGCTCTCCATAGGAGAGAAAGCACAGCATACTCAGTCAGAAAACAATACTGTTAATTTCACCCTCTTTTCTACTGATACTATGGCTTTGGTTAAGTTCTTTAGCAATTCAGAGACTCAGTGTAAAAAAGGAACTGCATAAGAAAGCCTCTACATCTTCTTATAAAACCCAGCATTTACGAATTTAGAGAGAAACACTGGAGCATAAGCATTACCCTACAGCAGAAACCATTTTAAAGAAATAACTTTGAAAATTATATATTTGAGGATTTTATTTTAACTTTGAAAATAATATCTGAAGATTTCCAAAATCTTGACTGTACCACTTTAAACTTTCCTGTCTTGGCTCAAATGTGGCTTTCTAGATTAGGTCTGCTCTGACTATTCTACTTAAAATTGTAATTTCCACAGCTGTACACACCATCCCCTCCCACACACACAGTCCCAATCTCCTTCCCCTGATCTGTGTTTCCCCATTGCGCTCTACATTTTATCATACTAAGTCACTTATTTATTATGCTTTTGTCTGTCTAACTAACCCCCACTTCCAAATGTAAGTTCTACCAGGGTAGGGATATTTATTGTTCTGCTGATAGATACATATCAAGCACCTGGAGTAGCACAGGCCATATAAAAGGGGCTCAATTAATACTGAATATATGAATTCCTAAGACAAAGAAAAGCACATTTTAAAAGAAAACTTTCTTTTATTTAAGGTTTAATTGTAAAATTCGATCTAACCAACTATGTATTGCTCTACTAGCACAATGTTTTTTACATATAAAAGTATGTTTTAAATAGAGATACCCTTTAAAATAGCTTTATGAAGCTTAAAAAAAAAATAAGTGAGTGAACATCAACTAAATGAACTGAGTTGACCTTGTTCCCGAAGAGAGTTCACTTCAGATTAGGCAGGTTCAAAGTCTATGAATCATAAAGCAATTTAAAAAACAAAAGGAAATAGCTTTAAAAAAAAAAAAAAAACACTGCAAATTCAGAAACCACTCAGGGTAATATTGCCACTTTCATGTCAGGAATTTCTCAGTGCTGATATGTGAGGGTAAAAGGTTTGGCTATAAAGCAAAGATGATTACCTAGTTATATACTATGATTACTCCTACCAAATATATATTAAATGTCAAAGTCAAAGGAATTTCCCTTTAGGTATATTCCTCAGAACAAATTTACTAAGCACATAAGAAAGTTGAGCTCATTACTTTATGGCCGTATTTTATTTTTAATTGAAGCTTAAGTAAATAATTCACTAGTCTATTAACAATAACAACACAAATAAACATTCATTTAGACATCCAGGCATTAAGCTACTTAACATTCACCTTCACATTTTGCAAATGAGGAATTTCAATTACAGTGAGAATACAAAAATTGTCTAATGGCAAATAACCAGAATTTAAGTCCCATCTGTTCGATTCTAAAGGTCATGTTCTTAACTTCAATGCTGGTTTGTCTCTTGTTTCTCAAAGTCAAATTTATCAATAAAAGGCAATATTTTCTACTTTTGAGGACAAAGCAAATTTCTGCAAAATCTAAAGACAAATTTTTTAAAACAGTTCAAACTACTGTATTTAATGGCAAAGCATCATTGAAATTGGTACATAGTTTACGTGGATATTTACTTCAAAAGAATAGTGGCCATTTTAGACATGTAAATTCAATTTTGTTTATTAAAAACAAAATATTTGCCCTGTATAATATAATTATGCTAATAATTCTCATTATTAGAAAACACACAGCCGAAAGGATTTTCTTGCCTGTTGACCCTAGTATCTTCAGCATCTTGCAAAGTACTTGTCACACAGTGCTCAATAAAAAATTTTAAATGAAGAAGAGTCAAAAAAAGAAATAATTACTCCATCTTAAGCCCATCTATATTGGTTTGGACATATTTTTAAATGTCAAATAATGTGGTTAAGTCCATTAAACAGACAGAAACAAAGAAAAGATTCCTACCCTTACAGAACCTAAACTCTTCAGGAAAATGACAATTTAGTCCTTTAATTGGTCTTCTCTTTGTTGTCTTCCTCAAGAAGAGGTATAGGTTGGTTAGTCAGGAAAAAAAAATCTCCAGGCTTTTGATGAACTCATAACTTTTTGAGGTTTATGTAGAAGAGGCAAAGAAAAATGTATTCAAGTTACATACCCAGTTGATGGCAAAAAGACAAAGCTAGACTCATTTAAGTCTTCTATATATTTTCTTAATGCTTAAAGATTGTCTATCTCTTCCTCTTTCTGCCTTCTCCCATTCTCTCTTCCCTTAGAAATATGCTGAAAGAAATTTTCAGAAATGTGAGACATTTTTTAAGAAAAACAGAATATTGGAAATTCTCAATGCTACTTGTTTTAGCCAGTTAATGTTGGCATTCACCAAATGTGACTGTTTTTTCCTTAGTAAACAGCAAATCCTACTGACAGATTGATAACAATAACCAGAATCCTAAGCCCTCTTTCCTATTTGTATCTCCATGTTTTGAAAAACGCTTCATTTTATTTTTTCCATTATAAAAATAATACTCTTTGGGACCAGCAGATGGCGTAATGGTTACGCCACTGAACTCCCACGTAGTTGACTGTGGTTTGAGTACTGGACTTGGTGACATAAAGCTCACATTGGCTATGTGTACATGTGTGCCTAAGATGCCAAGAGGAGAATGGAGGAGAAGGGATTGCTGTGTGGCCATCCCCTCTGGGGGGGTGATTTCTCACTTTCTGTTTCTCTGTCTCTCTCTATCTCTCCGGTGAGTACACACGCCCTATAGTAAAATCTCTATAAAAAAATTAATAATAATACTACTACTCTTTGACTGAGTTTGTGACACAGAGATAATACTCTGCTGAAGAGAACTCAGAGCCCACATGGTGACTAGGATTTTGATCCCTGGTCTAATCAGCAGGAAACACACTGGACATGCCCACATGCAAGTGCCCATGACCTTATGGGCCAGGATTGGAGGAAGGGGACTGTAGTGTGACAAGAATGAATAAAAAAAATGTTAAATACGCTTTTAATCTAGGACATTTATAAAATACAAACTTTAAAATACAAAACCTTACCTTATCTTAAAAGATAACCACTCAACATTTTGATATATTTTTCTAGGAATATAGCAATTAATTTGCTTTTTTTTTTTTTTTTTTAGAGATTTTCGCTATAGGGCGCTTGCGCTCGCCAGACAGACAGAGAGAGACATAGAGACAGAAAGCGAGAAATCACCCCCCAGGGGGGCTGGTCATGTCGCAATCCCTTCTCCTCCATTCTCCTCTCAGGATCTTGGGCACGCACGCACACGTGCCCAGCGTGAGTTTTAAGCCACCGGGTCCGGGACGCGAACCGCGGTCGACTACGTGGGAGTCCAGCGACATAGCCATTATGCTAACTTCTGGTTCCCAGCAATTAATTTGCTTTATATAATATTATGTTGTCACAATATTCCCCTGCCCTTTTCCCTTACTTATTAACACAGATATTTTTCTGAGATCATCACAAACTCTTTGTAAGCACATTTTACGTTATTGTGTTCTTTAAAGAAATATATCATAATTTACAAAGCCATACGTGATTATGTATTTAGATCACTTATTTTTCACTGTGATAAAGCAGCAAAGAACATTTGTGTGCCTGATTTTCCCCTGTACTTTAGATTAATTCTTTAGAATAGATTTACTAAAATTGAATTCAGTCAAACATACTTAGGTATATTCTGCCACACTTTGTTTTGTTATACATTTTAGTAATTTTCAACTCCCATCCGTTTTACTTCCCTCTTGTGAGCTCTTGATATTCTTATTTTAAAAATATTTTTGCTGTTTTAATTTGTACTTCTTTGTAGTTAGCAAAAATACTTCAGTATTTCCTTCTTTGTTCACCAGTGTACTATTTTTCTTTTAGTGTGTGAATTGTCGATTTGGTCTTAATTTTGCTCAGTTATTTGGGTCTTTGAATTTTTCCTAACCATTTACATAAGCTCATTATATATTAAGAATATTGGGAACCAGCAGTTAGCGTAATGGCTATGTCGCTGGACTCCCACGTAGTTAACCGCGGTTCGCGTCCTGGACCCGGTGGCTTAAAACACGCTGGGCGCGTGTGCGTGCGTGCCCAAGGTCCCGAGAGGAGAATGGAGGAGAAGGGATTGCGGCGTGACCATTCCCCCTGGGGGGTGATTTCTCGCTTTCTGTTTCTATGTCTCTCTGTCTGTCTGGCGAGCGCATGCGCCCTATAGCGAAAACCTCTCAAAAAAAAAAAAAAAAGAATATTAATCCACTGTAGTAATTGCAATGAACAGCTATTTGGTTTGTTGCTGCCTTTAAATTTGTATTTACTCAATTTTTATTTTCATTTTTGTAGACCTAAAATAATTATTTACGATTATTTATATATCATTTTTACTTTGAATATCCATCACTTGCCCTTTCCAGTCAGTATACTTTTACTCTCAAGGTCTTAGTTTTTATTCATGTCTTAATATTCTGCTGACAATCTTTATCAGAATATCTGAGCAATGATACTGTTTACTCTACTCTAAATATTTTTCAAGTCTTACCTCACTGACTCTTACAAAAACTAGCTAGGTACCGTTATTATTTTAATGTTATAGAAATCAAGGTTTTTGAGAGCCTACTTGTCCAAAGCCACTCAGATGATAAGAGATGAAGCTGTAATTCAAATCCTCTAGAGCCATCACTTTATTCTCAACTTTCCCAAGGATTGATCACAGTCCTTGTCTTCTCTCCCCTCAATTCTGTCATTTGTTTTTTTTAAAAATGTTCTTGTGCTTTTATGTAGATTAATTTTAATAGAGGGCAGTGTTTACTCAGAAAGATGATTCCCTAATGAGTTTTGATGATGGTACCAGAGGCTGATAGAGGAGATGGTTTGTAGGAACAGAACTTTTAAGTCACTTAAATGATAACTCAAGCATTTAGACTATTAGTCTAACTTCCATGAAGCTATCTCCGCTGTCACACTCTTACCCCTTAAAATGTCAACAATTGACTTGTTATTTTGTGTAAGTCACTGTGCTGTTATGATGTAAAAGCAAATTCACAACCATGTAAAACACTAAAAATAAATAACAAATGAGTGATACAGATAATGAGGAGTATTGGGGAGTGGTTGGAATCATTTATGGCTAGAGTAGACAGAAAGATTCAAAAAGAGTAAAATTCATGTTTCTATTTGCCATTGACTCGTCGTATGGCTAAGTCACTACATCACTTAACTTTAAATTATTTTAAGAGCCTGAATTTTGTCTTAAATGCAGGTATACATAGAAAAAATATGCTATAATTCAATATGAATTCATGTAGAGTCATTCAACTTAGCCTGTCATTAAGATGGTTACATGACCTTCATACATAAAGATCAATTACACATAAATGGGTGGGGATTATGTGGATCTTTAATTATTGTTAACACAACTGAATCATCTCTCTTGATCTTTGGACAGAAAACCTGTTATGTATTTTCTTTCTCTGACTCAGGTCAATCAAGTTCATCAAAGTGAACTTGCCAATTCTTCCTTCAGAATATTGAATCTGAATTCTGGCTCAAGTTGGCTAGAAGGAATAGGAAAATGAGTTATTGAAGAGACCAGGGACAGAAACAAACAAGATTTATGACAAAAGAATTACAGGAAGAAGAACCTCCTGAGGAATTTAAAATTTTAGAAGGGAAAGTACGAGAAAAGCATTTTAATTTCTCTAAGTCTGCTACTAACAAGTATGAGAGTTCTTCAAAAAGTTCATGAAAAAATGGAATTAAAGGGACCAGCAGTTAGCATAATGGCTATGTCGCTGAACTCCCATGTAGTTGACTGAGGTTCAAGTCCCAGACCTGGTGGCTTAAACTCACACCAGGCTAAACTCACACCAGGCTAAACTCACACCAGGCTAAACTCACACCAGGCACGTGTGTGCACATGTCCAAGATACCGAGAGGAGAATGGAGGAGAAGGGATTGTGGCATAGCCATCCCCCTAGAGGGTGATTTCTTGCTTTCTGTCTCTCTGTCTCTCTCTGTCTTTCTGGCGAGCGCACACGCCCGATAGCAAAAGCCTCTCCAAAAAAAAAAAAAAAAGAAAGAAAGAAAATAGAATTAAAGTACACGTTAATTTTGTGGCAAAAAGTATTTCTGAAATCCATACAAATTTTGTTTATAATATACATTTTCCATAAACTTCTTGAATAATTTCTCATACTCATAATGAAGGATTGCTTGAACTGCAATATGAATATTTGACTGAGTATGCAACCAGAGATTCTGTACACTTTTCACAATACATTTTTAGTCAAACTTGTTAGTAGATAAAAACCCAGAGACTGGATTTTCTACTGATGGCAGAACTTAAAAGTTCAGAAAACTCTACATTAAAGAAATATGAACATTTATTATCTATCTATCTATCTATCTATATATATAATTTAAAAAGTTAGATAATGGAGTTAAGACCCATTTTATGTGTTAAGAGGCTGTAATATTAAGAAAAATAATCAGAACAGTTAAAATATTGGAGGGCCTTCTCCCTGGAGTATCTAATACTTCAGAGCTCTGGGAGAAACTCACTGTTTGTAAGGTGTAAATGAAAAGTACTCTTTTATATTTAAGAGTGACCCCAAAGAGCAGCAGTTAAACCCTGTGCATAGACAGCCCATCTCACATGACTGGCTGTCCTTAGAATCCTGACCCCAGTGACTTGGAAAACACTCCAAGTGCATGTTCCTGCATGACCCAAATCTTGATGGAATGGAGAAATGGAGGTAAAAGGATTTTGACTTGACTGCATCTCACTCGGGGGATGCTGTTGCATTCTCTCTTTCTCTTATATTCTCTCATAAGCACACGTGCCCTTTGGCAATGTATTTAAAAAACTTAAAATGATTGAGCTGATTGCATGAGGAAGAGTGGAAAGGTGTGTCTCAGTAGAGGTTAATGTTATTTTTGGATGGCAAAAAGGAGCCAAGAAAATAAAGCAACTAGTGTGAGAGTAGTATTTATGGGATCCCTACTACTAGTAAAGTACTGAACTGACTGCTACACAAACACACACAAAACCACAATCCCAGACACAATGACCTAGGGTCCATCTGCAGCAGCAGAAATTCCACAAATAACATAAAGTACAATCTCCCTGAAGGCAATATAATGTATAAATCAGTTATCACTACAATTTAACACAAGATTGAGAATACGGCAAATACTCAGTAAATGTCTGTGGACTAAACAATGACGGAAATGAAGCTCAGATTTATGGAGAAACAGCTCAATAGGCAAAAGTTCAAATAATTAAAAAAAATTAATGTACAAAATAAAGACAATGTTCTCTTAGAAAAAAGCCATCATTATAATTTTATATTTAGTACACATTCTGTCCAGCCAAACTGCTCATTAATTTCTTTCATTCATTCACTTAACACGTTCATTTATTCTATTTAATGAATTAACTAATTTTTTGAGAGAGATTTTTGCTGTAGGGCGTGTTTGCTCACCAGAAATAGAGACAGAAAGCTAGAAGTCACCCACCAGGGGGATAACCATGCCACAATCTCTTCTCTTCCATCCTCCTCTTGGGATTTGGGGCATGCACACACATGTGTCCAGTGTGAGTTTTAAGTTGTCCGGTCAGGACTTGAACCATGGTCAGTCACATGAAAGTCCTGTCTTAACCACTATGCCACCTGCTGGGCACCCCCCACATCTTTATTGCACAGTTACTATGTGCCTCACACTGCTTTTAGGTGCTGTGAACAAACTAGCATGACATTTGAGTATGAACTTGAAATAAAAATGAGGACATGAGTCATGCTCTACAGCTATCTAAGGGAAGACAGTTTCAGGCCAAGGTAGCTGTAGGTGACACGGTCTGAAGTGGAGGCACATTCGATGCACAATAAACAGAAGGTTGGTGAGAGGGAATGGAACTAATGAGTGAAAGAGGAATAGGATGTAAGGCCACACGTGGACGGGTAGATCATTTAGGAACCTACAGGTCATGAGAAGGACTTTGAATTTTTCTCTGAGTAAGAAAGAACCCATTGAATAGTGAAATCATTTTACTTGGTTTATTTGGAGGAAGATCCTGGCTGGGAAGCGGGTAGTGAGTGCTGACTGGGGAGGGGGATAGAAGACTGTTAGAGATGGGAAAATAGAAGCAGAGAGACCAATTATGAAGTTACTGTACTCTTCGTGGTGATAGATATTTGGGAGAAGTGGCAATGAAAGCCCAAACTGTATTTTTTTCTAGGCCTACTGAAAGGAGGAAATCTTTTTTTTTTTTTTTTTTAAATAATTATTTATTTTATTTTATTTATTCATTCATTCATTTTTTAATTTGACCAGAGCGAGACAGAGGGTGAGAGTGAGAGAGAGAAGAAGTGAGAAAGCAAGCCACCAGATTCAGGACTCGAACCCTGGTCGGCCATGTGGGAGTGTCCAGCACCTTAACCATCATGCCACCTGCTGGTCCCCGAAAGGAGGAAATCTTACAGCACTGCTCAGAATAATTGGCCAAACATTTATGGATATTTATGGATAAACAGACATAGTTACATTCATGAGTGCTGAAGAATGTCAAGGAAGGAAAAAATAGATGAAGATGGAGAATTATTATTAGCCAAAGCAAATCTTGAGTGTCTAGGGTGTTTCAGGCACTGTACAAAACTTATACTTGTATTTATTTATTTATTTGTTTGTTTGTTTGTTTATTTATTTATTTATAAATGTTAATTTATTTCTTCTGAGAAAGGGGTAGCACCCACAGCAGTGTCTTCATGTACCATCCATTCCCAGCCTCAGCCAGCCAGGATCATGGGCTGTACCTAGCGTGTACAGGGAGACCCTCGGACACAAACCAGGGACCTTCCCTGTGGCCTCAGTATCATAGAGTACTGCATTACTGCAGCACTAGTGTAGTGCACCTGGCCTGTATGAGCCTTTTACAGACACGAAATCATTTAATCTTGCAATAACACTATAAGGTACCATTAATTTCTACTTTTTATTTTTATTTTTTTGCTATAGGGTATATACACTCTCCAGTGAGATAGAGATAGACAGAGAGAAAAAAAGCAAGAAATCACCCCCAAGGGGTTGGCCATGGCACAATCCTTTCTCCTTCATTCCCCTCTCTGGATCTTGGGCACACATGCACACGTGCCTGTCATGAGATTTAAGCTTCTGGATCCAGGACTTGAACCGTGTTTGACTACGTGGGAATTCAGTGATGTAACCATTCTGCCATCTACTGGTCCAAGCATCTACTCTTTAGGAAAGAAATAACTAAGGGACAGAAAAGTTAAGTAACCTCTTCAATCTTATACCATGAAACACAGCTGGGATGGTATTTAAAACTAAAATTTTCTGACTGAACCTAAATGATTTATTTAATGGAGTCAGATATTAAAGAAATTCTTTTTCTTTTTCTTTTCTTTTTTTTTTAAAAGAGATTCTTACTATAGGGCACGAGTGCTCATCAGAGAGAGAGAGAGACAGAGAGAGAGAAAGTAAGAAATCATCCCCCCTCCCCCCTGGGGGGGATGGCCATGTCATAATCTCTTCTCTTCCATTCTCCTCTCGGGATTTTGGACAGCACACACATGTGCCTGGTGTGAGTTTCGAGCCTCTGGGTCTGGGACTTGAATCGTAGTCAGCCACTTGGGTGTCTAGTGCCTTAACCGCTACACCACCTGCTGGCCCCAAGAAGAAATTCTTTTATAAATATAGTTTAAAAATATACATGTGGAAAGACATGAAGTGGTTAAAAAACATCATATGGGACGTACAGTGACTTTGGCCAAATGAATGGATATGTATGTGTTGGTGGTGAAGGAGACAGTAGAAAGAAGTGAGGCAGATGAAGATGGTTAGAGAGAAGTAAGGTGTTGCAGTCCTTAACAGCTAAGTGGAAGGCCAGCCAAGTTGATGTGGTGGTTAGGGAGACTGGATCCCACATGCCCGACTCTGTGATTCAAGTCCTGGACCTGGCAGTTTGAAAAGCATGCCAGGCACAATTATGTGCATACCAACATCCTGAGAAGGGAGTGGAGGAAACGGGATTGCAATGTGGTCATCAACCCTGAGGATGCTTTCTCACCTTGCCCTGCCTCTGACAAGCTCAACACCCTATAGCAAATTATAATAAAAAGAAAAGGCAAAGTGGAAAGTTTGAAATATGGTATTTCAGAGGCAGAGAGCCATTACCAGTTTTAAAAGATAGTCACAACAGGAAAACATCATTTCATGGGGCTCAAAAGTAGAGTATACTGTAATAGTTCACTATAGCATAATGTGGTAGATAAAAGTGCAGATGCAGAAAGCAGGCATGCAAGTCTCGGGGCAGTTGCTTACCAGCTGTGTGACTGTGGGCAAATAAAGTAAACCACAATTGTTTCCACTGTAAAATAGAATTAACCATAATAATAACTACTGCATAGGATTCTTATGAGGATTAGATGGTTAACTTCTTTGCAGTACTTGGGACAATTCCTATATATGACCAGAGTTTAATTAATGGTAGGGGCCAGCAGCTGGCATAGCAATTTCAGAGGACTCCCACATGGCTGACCGCGGTTTGAGTCACAGACCCAGTAACTTGAACATCACACTGGGTGCATATGCATACATACCCAAAATCCCAGAGGAGAATAGAGGAGAAGGGATTGTAGCATGGCCATCCCTCAAGAAGGATTTCTCACTTTTCTTCTCTGTCTCTGTCTGTCTCCCCCTGGCAAGCACACATACCCTAAAGCTAAAGCCTATATATTTATAAATACACACACACACACACACACACACACACACGGTAGTTGTTATTCTCACAAGCATGTGTAAAGGACAGACTGCCACAGACATGCACACTTTTAGTCTTAGGAGAGTAGATAGACAAGTTGGTGAATGATTACAAAGGGTGGAGGATAGGAAGGAGCAGGTTATGAGGAAGCACACTTCAGAAAGGAAAAAGAGTTGCCTGAATGAAGGCATGTGAATGATGATTGATGGGAGCTGGTTGGGTTTGATAAGAAATTCAGAAATTTAAGGAGAAACCACTAAGTTCAGCTTGCCAGGAGTGGTAGGCAGTAATGCCAGACAGGTGTCATTATTCAAGTCAAGGACTAGGACGTGGAAATAGCAATAGCTAGAACTATATGTCATTTCAAGTCTACCATATTTTATATCCATACTTTCATGTCAATGGAGCAAAGAAATTCACTTCTGTAGTGGTAGAGCCTTATTTAAAAATCTTTGTGGTATTCTGATCCTTAACTGACATATGTCTTTGATAGAAATCTTCGCTTGAAGCACAAGACTATAGAAAGTGTGTAAGTAATCATCCTTTTTTATATCTTGCACAGTTTTAGGGAAGATTTAAGGCCAGCTACAAGAATATATAAAATAGAACAAAATCACATTAAGTAATGTTGAATAAGAGAATAAAGTAAAACGAAGTGAAAACAGTAGAGGCATGAATAAGATGAGAATCCATGTGCTAAAGATTTAAACTAATGCATTTGCCCCAGGTGGACCAGAGGGTTGGCACAAGCCTTCGAGCAGTGATCCAATGCTATACACAGGCACATCCAATTAGACCATTAGAGAAAATTACCCTGTTAGAAATAGAAAGTCTTAATTGACAATTCGTATAAAGAAAAAAATAACTTGATTGTGTGACTGAGAAAACAATATATCAATGTAAGGGAAATACGGAGTAAAGGATAGAAAGAAAATGATGGTTTTGAAATATGAGGGTTTTTTGTTGTTGTTGTTTTTCTTTTAGAATGTGAATATTCTTATGCTCTGCAGAAAAAAATTAAAGGACTTTTCTTCAACTTTTGTGTGACCTGAGAGGCAACATGTATAATTGAGAAAATGCTAGAGATTACAAAAACAGCAACTTCTCCTACGTTTATAAGAAGTATGAAAAGCTCTGGTGTCAAGTTAACCCTACAAATCTGAATTGTGAAGATCATACTTTTACTCAGTTTGAAGAAAATAGTGGACAAGGAAAAATATTTAATGTTAATAAATATGAAAAAACACAACTAATGTGCTAAAATACAGTTTGCCTTAAAATGTAGGAATTCTGAATACACAGGGGAAAACATGGGCATTGATCTGAAGGCCAAAGTTTAAAATATATTATTACACATTTTAAAATACCATTCCTATCTGAAATGCCCACCTCTATTTACATAGTCACAAATCTTCTTTTTTATTTTCTTCCATTTATCATCACGTAGAAGATGAACAGATATACCTCAGAAACTGCCATACATACTGAATGAAGGAATGCAATTGCAGAAAAATGTTTTCCTAGCCTTTTAAAAGGTGCTGCTAGGAAGAGAACTTTAATTACAGAATGGGAGAGGTCGGAAAGTTCTTTTATTTATTGCATTTGATAGGATGCCAGAGAAAGTTTCCCTTCATTACTCTAGCCCGAGGGAGTCAATTGTACTATATCAAGATACATATACTTTTATGTTGTGGAGACTTTAAATGAACATGTAGAGACAAGTCTCTATAAATGTTCAACGTCCCCGATGATTCACCTGATGTTCAGTTCAGTTCTCTACTTGCCCTTTTGTAGAGAGGAGGCAAAAGCCAGGACATTCCTCCTGGAAATCCAAGCTGTTTCGCAAGCTCTCACAGTAATTGAACAGGAGGGGGCCAGGAGCAGTTCTGAGCGGCCAGGCTGATTGGCTGAGCAGGGCAGCGAAGGGCTGTGTGCGGGCTACGACACCGGTGCAGTCCCTTCACGGCAGGAAGTCTGTGCTCCAGCATTTGAGCAGCGGCTCTTCGGAGCGCAATAAGCTGAGACGGCTGTTGGTATCCGCTGCGTCTTTCCACTGAGGTCGGTGCTGCTTCTGACAAGATCCCACGTGTTGGTGGACGTTCCCAGAGAAAACCCGAAGTTAGGGGGTCACGAAGCCGGGGCCAAGAAGGGCCGTTCCCAGGAACGGCCGAGCTCTCCAATTTCCTGGGCTTGGTCCGCTTTCGAGAAGGGCTACCTGGGAGGTTGGGGGTGGAGGAGGAGAGTGTAGAAGGTTTTTCTTGGCAAATCCTTGGGACCAAGTGGGTGAGACCTGGATTTCGGAGCTCCCGAAGCATCGCCCGGCCCGCAGCTTTTGGCGCAATCCACGCGCAGCGAGCGCTGTGAGGCGTGCGGAGCCCCGAACGCTCAGAGTCTGGGCTTGATCTGGTCTCAGCCCTCAGGCGTGTGGATGGAGGAAGCGTCTTCCGCGGTGAGGGGTGAACCGCGGGGCGGGCGGGCGAAGTCCTGAACGCACGGTCACCTTCCCGCCGCGCCCGCGCGAGGAGTCTGGAGGCCCCGCACACGCGGAGCTCCCGCGCGGCGGGGAGCGTCAGGGCCAGCCCGGGTCCCGCGGACCATGCCTTGGGCTGACTGGGCTGCACTTTCTCTTTAGATCGCGATGGAACTTGAAGGGGACCGCAATGGGAAAGCAGGGGAGACCTTCTTGAAGCCGGACACAGCAAGGTAGTCGTTTGTTTTACTTTCTTAGTTTACATGGCTTGGGAAATGTGCGCAATTTCTTTCCAGGCTCCAGCTCTAAAAAAAATAAAGGGTTGCTGTTACTATTATTAGTTTAATCCTGAGAAATGCCGGCCAGTCTTGGGAAAGAGGTCCGCTGCTGAAAGCAGAAGTTCATTGGCTGAGTTGAGCACAACATTCACATCCTCCCGCGGTCTCAGAGAGGCGCTCTCTCAGCTTTGTGGTCCCAGACAGGCCAAAGCTCACATCCTTTCCTGATTTATAACCCTCTGCTTCACACGCGATGTTGGCCGCCCACGTGCAGGACCCATAACCTGCTCCTGCTCGGGTTTGCTCTGTGGTCCAGTCTCTTGCTGGCGAACAGCTACATAAGCATTGAGTGGGTGTGCATGACAAATGAAACAGAAGGCCAAAACTACATCTAGGTTGCTTTGTTTTATTTTAACTGTCAATGAGTATCTGTATGTCAAAGTTGTAATTTAGCCACATAGGGAAAATAATTATTTTAAGTAAATTTCGATTATAGGTTCTGCCTGTACAGGAAACTTTAAACTTTGTAGATTTATAGTTAATGATAACTTGTAAATTGTAAACACTGTTAGAAACCAAGCTTCTCAGTGTAAGAGAAAAACATACAAATGTGAAAATCAAATAAGGATTTAAAAATAATTTAAAATTCGAATTAGAAACGTCAGTAGGAACTGATTTTTTTTAATAGTTCATTTTCAGTCCACCGAATTGGACAGTAGCAATGAGCACTCTCAGTGCCAGATCTTCATGTCTAAAAATTACTCTGAGTAGACTAAGCACTCCATAGAAAAGTAGTTCATTTTGGCCAGGTCTGGGGCAGAGAAAATGCAGAGCGACTGTGGGCTATCTGTTGATACCGGAAAACAAGCAAGTGGAGTTTTGTGCAGTAATTTATAGGACATGGGAGCTGGTTTGATCTGGCCAAGTCTGAAACAATTTGAGCTTCAATAAGTTCTTAACTGTCGTCGATTTTGAGATACTGAGTACAATATAGTCGATGAATCCTAATAATATTCTGAGAGCAGGAGGAAAACTGAAATGGGTGTGAAAGGTAGAGAAAATAAAGGAATGTTCTTTATAGAAAAATTCTAGCTATCATTTTGGAACCTGCATTATGATAATAGATTTAGACAAATGTCAATAGATCCTAAACGATTCAGAGAAAAGTTACATCTAAAAATTATCTTCAAAGTTCATATTGATTGGAAGAAGGAAAATGCAGTTTTCCAGGGAGATATTTTGTGGTTAGCACTTTAATCAAGCAATCAGACCTGGCATCACTCTAGGTTGGATAGATCACCTTAAGTAAGCCTTTGTGTGATTAAATTTGAGTATACACTACCTAGGAGTTTATTTGCAAAACATTTAGTCCAGATCCAATCAAACTTCTACACTAGTGCAGTTTGATAGAAATATGAAAGGTTACATTTATAATTTAATAATTCCTAGTAACAACATTAAAAAATAAACAGAATAATTTTGAAGACATATTTTATACAACTCATAATTTCTAAATTTCTAAAAATAAAAGTCAACGTCAAAAATGAAAAGGGGAAGACATCTAGATTAAGAGAGACTAAAGAGACTTAACTACCAACTATTACATGTGAACATTGATTAGATAAGAGTTCATAAAAGGAAACAAAATCTATAGGAAACATTCGGAAATTTGAATGCAGATTGGATATTAGGTGGTATCATAATTACTGCTAATTTTCTTAGATGCGATAATGGCAGAAGAATGTGTGATTGCCATGATACTTGCAACTAACTTTTAAATGGTTCATTATACAGTATAATATTGTTATATAACGGTAATATTACTTCCTTATATAAAGAAAATAAGGTCAAAATGTTAACAATTATTGAATCTAGGTGAATTATATGCTTAGTTATACGGTTCTTTCAATTTTTCTGTTTAGTTAAAAATTTTAAAGTAAAACTTTTTCATACATACAAAGAAAAAGACTCCAGAATAGAGGGTAGACATTTCATTTTTCTGTTTTTAATTTTTTTTTAATTGGCGGCTTAAAGAACTATGTACTTTCACTGCTTGAACTAACCCCGATATAGCTGTGCTCTATAGATGCATCTCCTTATGTTGGCCAATTAGAATGCACTGATGTGTGTCCTCAGACATAACTAAAGGATTATGAACAGATTGTTACGTTGCTTTCCTGGGAAAACTTTTCCCTCAAGGCTGAAATACCAAGCAGTTGCAGATTGGAGAAGTGTCTTTACTCCAGTGCTTTAGAACATTATAACCTTGGGCATAGCATTCTCATTTTATAGTTTTTGGAAAAACCACCACAAATTATTTTGGGAGACAATATGGGCCTGAAAGTTAGAAGACCTGAATTCTAGTTTGCTATGTCATTTTTAACAATTTGCTTCATCTCTCTGGACCTCCATTGACTGACTTGTAAAGAAGGGCATTAGATCAGGAATTGAACATATATTTTCTCTTGAATCTACTCTTCCATTAACCAACTAACTGGATTTCTTCCTTCCTACCCAAATTTCCATGTAATGTTCAGTGCACAAACTCAGGGATTAGAGAAAGATGCCTTTAGTTCTCTATGACAAAAGATATGTATTTATAATCAATTAGGTATATTCAAATAAGAAGAATTAAGGATATGTAGAGAGAAATGGTCTAGAAAATTGATGGCGTACACATCTTTCATTATTGGTTCTGTGATGGCCTACTGACATTTTTCCCCCCAAACTGTATATTATTTCTTAGTTTAGTTCTTATTAAACTGCACTCATTAAACTGTACTTACTAAACTGTACTCATCACTATAGACTTAGTCTGTTCTTAACAAAATTATGTATTTTAACTTGGGATTATAAAGAAGCATAGGGCTTTGCTAATAGATAACACTGGGGTAATATCTATATTTGTAAAGATTCTTCATTAAAATGATGCTTGATGAGCCACTTTCCTTTGTAGGCATTGTGTTTCGTGCTGATAGGGATAAATGAGTAATCTAGAAGGGGTAAGAGTTCATGTGAAAGTTCATTTCCGTGCGATGTCATATGTATCTCAGAAGGCGGAGGTTGCGCCTCACAGCTTAGTGGTCAGGGAGCAGACTTTGCAGTTTAAATCTTGGCCTTGGTCCAGCTGTGGGACCTTGAATGAGTTGGTTAATTCTTACTGCTCTTCTGCAATTTTCTCATCTATAAAAAGAGGACAGAAATGTGCCTTTTTCATAGAGCTGTTCAGAAATCGTAAGGGGAAGTGCTTACTTTGCCAGCACCTAGAACACTGTAAGTTCTCCAGTTTTAGAGACTGAAAATAAAGAAATAAATAAAAAAGCTTTGAGCTAAAAGAGAACTATTTGTGGCGTTTTTCTCCTCTCATCCTGGTTCCAGGGATACTGAAACCATTTCTTTACTGGAAATAGGGTGGGACCAAACATGAAGAATTATGTTTGTGTATTTTATGTGTTTTTGTGTCCCTGTCTAACATCATTCCAAAGCCAAATACGGACAAACTCTAGATTTTTTTTCTTCAGAAGTCTCTTTACCTCTTTTGACCTCACCTAGTATAAAGAACAAAGACAAAGATGAATTTACTTTTTGAACTTAAAATTCTATGCAAAAATAATGGAATTTTTTTTTCTAAAATAGTCTTTATTTTATGCATATGAGGTCAGTTATGGTTGGTTTGCTTTCATGTCTAGGGTGATAGTTACATATTATGGATAATATGGGTTACACAGTTAGATTCATTTGAATCTGGGGTGAGAATGAGAGTTGGCTTTATGTCCAAGGGCAACTTTTGATAGTTTACAGGACATCTTTTTTTTAAACCATAGCTTTTCTTAATTGTATTTGTTTCCATAATAGTCCATGTAGGGCTCCAGACATGCTTTCCAAATTAGATTTGCCCATAGAGAGTGATTTAATTATGTGTCTTCTTCGACTGATTATGCCTGGCATCTGATTGTTACTAATGTCCACTAGGAAAGGGAATGATTAAGAATAATATCTAGGTAGTAGATAGATAGAGTATCTACTATTAGTATTAGTCAGATGATAATTAAGGGAATTAACTCCAGAGAACATTAATTGTTTTCTAAAGATAAAAATAGGAAACACCCTTTTTTGTTTGTCTATTTTCTAAATGCAGAGAAGTGTGTGTGTGTGTGTGTGTGTGTGTGTGTGCATATTTATCATAAAATTTGGAAATAACAAAGACCCAAGAAAACATTTTTATAGAAATTCCATTACTCAGTGATAACCATATATATAGATTTCTAAGATACATCTAACCACTTATATTTAAACTTAATAAGTGATATCATGTTATTATTAATGTGCTTTTTATTGAATAACATGTTAGTGACATGCTTCTTTAATATTGATATCATATAATGATACTCATCATTAAATATAAGCTCCATATTAATTTAGTAACTTTAAACATTTGTGCAATTTTTACAAGTCTTATGTAATTTTGTTGCTATGTTTTTCAGTAAAAAAGATAAGAAGAAGGAAAAGAAACCAACTGTCAGTGTATTTGCAATGGTGAGTTTTGAATTTATTTACTATTTAGAATACTTAGGAAATCTGACATCTCCTTATATAGAAAAGAGATATTTCATCTGCTATACTATTTTCTTAAGGAACGTGTCAGTAGTGGCAAAGCAAATTGGTTGATTAAGCTTATTTTCAGGGAATGCTGTTCATAACTTGCCATGTGAATGGAGTCTCAGCAGTCACTTTTCCTGTCCTTGATTTCAATATGTTCCCAGTTGGTTATGTTTCCAGTATGGTCTTTGCCATTTGGATAGAGGAAAGCAGCCACATGAGGGCTGTCTTTAATGATTGAAATCCTGGCAGTTTTGAGGTCAAAGTCCCAGGCTCCCATAATAATAGAAAATAGCAGTAGATTTTTATTACCAGGACTTAAACATGCCATTTTAACACTCTCCTAAATCTGCAATTTGAAAACTTTGTCTGTCTATTTGTAATATATCTACCTATTTATGTCTTCATTTTCTGGCTGCATAGTTGTCATTTAGAAGCTTTTTTAAAATCACACTTGAAATAAGACAGAAATTTTATGGTATGACTGGCTAATGATATTTATCTGCCTATCCTTACTGCTTTTCTAAAAGTGCAAACTTAGATGAACTGTTTAGATGAGCTGTTCTAAGAACAACTAATTAACCAATTAAGTCTTTCTGCATGTACTTTATAATTATACTGAACATTTTTTTTAAGTGGGAGGAGGAATAGATCTTAGCCAAATGAGTCTTAGTAAATTTGATATAAAAATAGTTGTAGGTAGAGAAAAACTTTTTTTAAAAAAAATTAATTAATTTAAATTTGACCAGAGAGAGAGAGAGAGAGAGAGAGAGAGAGAGAGACGGAAGGTTCAGGACTCAAACCACGGTTGGCCATGTAGGAGGACTCTGGTTGTTTTATGTGATCTTCATCTTGTGCTGCAATTGCTCTTGCTACATAGCTCCTCTTGTCTCTATTCTCTTTGGAATTTAGGGGATATATTTTAGTCAGTCTTAGAAAGACTATTTGAATAACTGAGTGACAGTTTTTGATTGTTTTAGATTTCATTCTTATTTTCTTGTGTGAAACGTTTATATGTTCAAGTTAGATTTAGTCCTAAGATTTAATTTCAATTCTGTCATTTTGACACCACACCTTTTTTTGTAGTTTACTTTTTGTTATTTGTAGTTCACATTTTATTTATTTATTATTTAGAGAGATTTTTGCCTTAGAGCATGTGTGCTCACTGGAGAGAGACAAAGATGGCGAGAGAAAAAGTGAGAAATCACCCCTCCTCCCCCGGGGAGGATGACCATACCTCAGTCTCTTCTCCATTCTCCTCCCAGGATCTTTAACATACATGTACACGTATCTGGCATGATTTTCAAGCCACCAGGTTCAGGACTCAAATTGCAGTTGACCATATGGGAGTCCAGCCGTGTAACTGCTACACTTTCTGCTGGCCCCCTGTGTTTTACGTGTTAAAACTTACGTTTTAGACCTACTGTATAACAGATAACACTATAAATATTCAACTCACAAGCCACAAAAGAACAAAACTCTGGAATTTGAATGTGAGTTAATAACACGCACATAGCACTGTCAACCAGGCACTGTTTAAGTAACTTCCATACAGACTTAATTCTTACAACTCCTTTGAGGTAGATGCTGTGATATTCTAGATGAAGAAACTGAGCCAGAGGATACTAGGTATATACTATTGGGTATTCAAAAAAGTTATGATGAATTTTTGCAAAGAAAAAAATATATCATAAGTTTTCCAGCAACCCAATATATAGATGACTTTTCTTCTTGTCTTTTTCCTGAACAGTTGATATAGAACCTAACTTGTATATAAAACCTATAAACTCAAGGATGTAATCCCCAAGTTGAATGTAAAATACTGATGTTATTGGCATTGTTTATTAATAAGTTTCCAGCTAAGACAAACTCACATGTCTGTTGGATTTTCCAATGTTAAGTGCTTTCTCTGTACTTCCACATTTGCTAAGCACCCCACATGGATTGTGTGCCTTAATCCTGACAAGAACCCAGTGATGTAGGAATCTGTGTTATCCTTATGTTTCAGATGAAGAAACAGACTCAGAAAAGTTAATTAATGCATTCAGAAATTACAGAGTCACGTAGCTAGTGTGGCGGGAGGGGGAGATGCAGTTGTTTTTCGCTGCCCAAACTAGGCGCTTATGATCGGTCATGTTGTTATCTACCTGGAATTGAAGCGCTCTTTGTTGATGCTGTTATCTTCTGACCTTCTGACCACCTGGTGATTGAAGACTTTGCCACCTGGTTCAGTCGTCTATCTCCCTTTCCCCTCCTGGCTCTCCTACCAACTTCAGTGACTTTTATGATTATTTGGATAACCACACCTTAACCTTCATAGCTGCAATAATTTTATAAAAATATCTGGATCTAGGTCTGTTCCCTTCTTTCTTGTTACAACAGAGGAAGGATCTGGTCCTTAAAACTAATCACCCACTTGTATTATGGCTCCCATTCCTCTGCCTTCTCAAGGACCTGATGTTATTATTGTCATTCATTCTCTTTTTACTACCTTCAGCCTCTCCCTCTCTGTGGAGTCTGTTTCATTGGCATCAGCAAATCAAGTCTCTTATTTTGTTTTTGTTTTTGGAGAGGTTTTTGCTATAGGGCATTTGTGCTCACCAGAAATACAGAGCGAGACAGACAGATAGAAAATAAGAAATCACCCCTAGCACCTCTCTGTAATTAAGGGGGGGATGGCCACGCTGTAATCCCTTCTCCTCCATTCTCCTCTCAGGATCTTGGGCACGCATGCACAAGCGTCTGGCTTGAGTCTAAGCCACCAGGTCTGGGACTTGAACCACGGTCAACTACATGGGAGTCCAGCGACATAGCCATTACGCCAACTGCTGGTCCCTCGAGTCTCTTATTTTACTAATGCCTTTCTTTGAGTTATCCTCCTCTAATTCCCTTCACACATAAGAGCTGCCTTTGGGGCCAGCAGGTGGCATGGTGGTTAAGGTGCTAGACTCACACGTGGCCAACTGCAGTTCGAGTCCTGGACTTGGTGGCTTGCTTCCTCACTTTGTGTGTGTGTCTCTCTCTCTCATGAATGCACGTGCCCTATAGCAAATTAAAATAATAGTAATGAGTAAGTAAAATTGAATAAAGAAATCTTATTTAAAAAAAGAGTTCCCTTTGTTTTCTGTTTCAGTTTCACCTTCTAATTCGTTCTCAGTCTGTATTAATTTGACTTCTGTCCTTACCACTCTCTCCATTCAGTGCATATTTTTAAATTCTATCTTATCTTGACCACTCAACAGCACTTGACACTGTCCATTATATTCTTTCGTTTGTTTGCTTCTGTGCTGTCCCAGTCTGCTGATATTTTTCCCAGCTCTTTGACTTTTTCTTCTATAACCTTTGCCTGTGAAGTTATAGTTCCTCAAGCCCTGTTCCCAAAAGTTTGTTTGTTGGTATTGACATGCCTCCAGTTCCACACAGCCATTTCCAATTTTCTTCTTGAGACTCATGCAAGACTCCTTTCTCCTTTGAGTTTCACTCTGTATGATTATACTATCTTCTGTCTACCTTTAGTAGTACCCCCTACCCATTTCTTTCTTTCCTTTTTTTTTTTTGTTTGGAATCTTCTAAACTGTATTTGGAATCTTCTAAACTGTATTTGGAATGAATCAGACATTTGAAACAGACAAAATCTTTTTAGATATAAGGCCCTATGCACAGAGTCTATCTCACCATGAAAGTTTTACATAAACCATACAAAACAGAATCAAATTAATGAGTGATATTTAGCACTAGAACAGATAATTCCTTAGCTGTTCATGCTATATCCAAATTGCACACCATATTGACATTAGATTGCTGATTAACAGTTACATTTTACATTGACATTGTCACTTCGCTAATATGCTTTCAAGATTGAAGATCCATTTCTTTTTTAAAAATATTTATTAATTTTATTTTTTATTATTATTATTTTTTTAAATTTGATCAGAGAGGCAGAAAGAGAGAGAGAAAGGGAAAGTGAGAAAGCAAGCCACCAGGACCAGGACTTGAACCAGTGTTGGCCATGTGGGAATCCAGTGATTACACCATGCCACCTGCCACCCCCCCCCCCCATTTCTAATTACTTCTTTTTCACTGAGGAATTTGGTATTTGATTGCTTTTACTTCATTCATCTATATTCCTATTATTCTTCTGAGTATTTTGGTAACCAGTCCTATGCTCAACATTTCTTTAAAAAGAATGATTTATTTATTTTATTTTATATGTTATTACTATTTTTTAAATTTGACCAGAGAGAGTGAGAGATAAGGAAAATGAGAAACCAAGCTGCCAGGTCTGGGACTTAAACCACAGTTGGCCATGTAGGAGTCCAATGCCTCAACCACCATGCCACCTGCTTACCCCATGCTCAACATTTTTTGACCTTTTAAGGTCTAGCAACCCCACCCATGCTAATTTAGTATAATGCACTTGTGGATCAGGACTTTTGGGCTTATCATTTGGGTTGGCTTTCATCTGTAAAGTCATAAACTCAAATGTACCCTTCTTTGGCCACAACTTTTTATTCCTTCCACATTTATTCTTCTGTTAACATTGTATATGCATTTGCTATTGCTGCTGTCACAAACTTAGTGGCTTCAAACAACTCCAATTTCTCAAGTATGGAGTCAGATATCTTATTGGGTTAAAATCAAGGTGTTAGCAGGATTACATTCCTTCTGGAAGCTCTCAGGTAGACTCTGTTTCCTTCCCCTTTTCAGCTTCTAGAGGGCACTTGGATTCCTAGACCCATGGTCCTGTCCTTGTATCACTCAAACTTTGTACTTCAGTCATCACATTTCTGGCTACTGACTCCGAGCCCCCTGCCTCCCTCTTATAAGCACCTTTATAGTTACGTTGGGTCCACCTGGATAATCCAGGAGAGTTTCACCTTCTCAAGATCCTTAATCTCTACAAAGTCCTGTTTATTATGTAAGGAAACAAGCCCTCAAGTTCCTGGGCTTAGCGTGTGGACATGTCTAGTGAGCCTCGTTATACCTACCACACCTGCTCAAGGCTTTACTCTCTCAACTATATCTTTTGTCCAGTAGTCCTCCTCCAATTTTGCTCTTCTAACAATCTACCCATAGCAGCAACATCAGATCACTTCAACCTTTTCCTTCAAACATCTTAGTGCCTTTTCTTTCCACTTAATAGGAAGTTTAGAGTAAAACCCAGCTACTTGCTGTGACTCTGAAAGGCTTCACATAATCTGACCTCTGTCCCACTTGTGACTTCACTGCAGACAAGTCTTTTCTTTGCTCTGCTACAGTACTCATTCTGTTCGGTCTTGGGATACATCAGGCTCATTCACACCCAAAGACCTTCGCATTTGTTCTTCCTGTTTGGAATTCCCTGTCCCCAGATTATCACATGATGAGTTGTATCCTTCCTTCACTGAGGTCTCATCTCAGATGCTACCTTCTTGGAGACATTTCCTTACCAGCCAGTCTAAGACAGCCAGCCCTGCTCTTGCTGTGACACATTAACCTGTGTATTTCTCCTGACCACTTAGCACTGTCAGATTTCTTGTTTAGATGCCTGACTCTTTGAGGGTAGGGTTTTTACTGTTTTTACTACTGTACCCCAATTGCCAAGAACAGTGCCTGGAACTCCAATAGGTACGTAGATGTTGAATTAACGTTGACTGTATCTATTCACTCGTTTACTACATACTAGAATGTAAGCTTTATGAGGAGAAGTGGTTTGTTTTATTTGCCGTTGTTACTAGTACTTGGAACCAAGCCTGATCCTAATTACGTACTTAATGTCTTTTGACGTGAAGTGAATGAATGAATTTACAGATTTCCCTCACCAGTGAACACACTGGTCAGGTCATGGTTGCCATCTAGCCTGTGAGTGTTTTTGTTTTTGTTTTTGTTTTTTGGAGAGGTTTTTGCTATAGGGCACGTGCGCTCACCAGAAAGACAGAGAGAGACAGAGCGACAGAAAGCAAGAAGTCACCTCCCAGGGGGGATGGCCACGCCACAATCTCTTCTCCTCCATTCTTCTCTCGGGATCCTGGGCACACACGACCACGCGCCTGGCGTGAGTTTAAGCCACTGGGTCCAGGACTTGAGCTATGGTTGAATATATGGGAGTCCAGTTACATAGCCATTACGCCAACTGCTGGTCCCGTGCTGAGTGTTTTTTTTTTTTTTTTTTTTTAAGAGGTTTTTACTATAGAGCACATGCACTCGCCAGACAGACAGAGAGAGACAGAGAGACAGAAAGTGAGAAATCACCCCCCCAGAAGGGATGGCCATGCCGCGATCCCTTCTCCTCCATTCTCCTCTTGGGATCCTGGGCACGCACGCACACACGCCCAGCGTGAGTTTTAAGCCACCGGGTCCGGGACACGAACCGCGGTCGACTACGTGGGAGTCCAGCAACATAGCCATTACACAACTGTTGGTCCCCCGTGCTGAGTGTTTTTTAAACCACACTCCTGCTAGCTTCTACTTCTTTGCTCAACTTTGACTTTTAGCACTCATCAGCCTTCTTTTTATGTGGTTTTGGTTCACCTGCTATCCGTTTCCTGTCAACATCAAACATTTTCATTTCCTGTTCTTGAAACAGGGCTCCCAATATAATTAGTTTATAATTCTGTCTTATATTTTACGTGAAATGTTATAACTTTCCTTTTGTCTTCTGGCTACTTGACTATAAGCCTGAAAAGTTTTATTACTTCCAAAACCATTAACAGTATTTGTTTATGCACTATATTTTTACATATAAGAGTAATCAAAGTTTCTTGTATTTATCTTCTTAGCAACTATGCATATGAATAATTTCATTATTTTATAAATGTAAAAACTGAGGCCAAAGGTTACTAAGACATTTTTGCCCTCCCAGTCTCCCTTCTAATAAACTACAGAGCCAGGACATTTGACCAAGGCTTACTTTCTTTTTAAGGTTTTTACCATAGGGTACATATGCTTACCAGAGGGAGACAGAGAGAGACAGTGAGAGGGAAAGTGAGAAATTACCGTTCAGGGAGGATGGCCACACCACAGCCCTTCTCCGTCATTCTCCTCCTGGGATTTTGGGCACGCGCACACACACATGCCCAGTGTGATTTTCAAGCCACCAGGTTGGGACTCAGACTGCAGTCAGCCATGTGGTAACCCAGTGCCTTAACCACTATGCCACTTGCTGACCCCTGGAATGAGGCCTTTATCCTATTCAACCTTATATTATCAATTTCTGTAAATCTTATTTTCACCCCTTTCTTTCAATAAATCAGTACTGCTTCATGTCACAAGGAGTATGAGATTCTGAACTCTTCTCAACCTTCTGTATTCCCGGAAACTCATCTGTACCTGTGCTTGCTCTTGTCTCATTTCTCCTAGTCCGAGATGAAGAAACATACTTTTCTATGAGAAATACCCTATGTTAACTGAGTATTATTATGAAAAATTTCAAACATATAAAAAGGAAGAATAGTAAAATTCACACTACATGAATGTCATCTAATCAGTTGTTAACACTGTCACATGTTTTACCTGTAATTATAGATTTCATGATATTTCATACATAACTAACCTGAATAACTCTCAAAACGTTTCCTACAAAACATCTTCCTTTAAAAACCTAATACAACAATCATGTTTAACAAAATAAATGATCATTCCTTAATATTATACCCAGTTCATATTTACATTTTTCCAATTATCTCTAAAAAATTCATGATAATTGATTTGTTCAAATCAGGATCCAAAAAATAATGACATTAGGATATTATGTCTTCTACATTTATAATAGTTTTCTCCTCTTTTAAAATGACATTGTCATATTAAAAAGATTATCGGTGTCCAGTAGAATGTTCCACCTTCTAGATGGTTTTGATTGCTTCCCTTTTGTCATTTAACTTGTTCTTCCCTGCTTTGTATTTCTTGTATGCTGAAAGTTAGTTCTAAAGGTTTGTTACATTCAGGCTGAACTTTTTTGGTAAGAAAACTGTATAGGGAATGCTGTATATGTCATGCCTTATCACATCTAGAAAACTCACATGTCAGGGTATTCCAGTTTTGTTTTTATTTTATGACAGAATCTTGGAGCTTCATTGGAATACCTTGGTTCACCTACTGTTTATAGCATCCTCTGATAATCCCTTGCCTCACATTCTTGTTTCCTTCATTTTCCAGAGCATTGTTTCATCTGGGTTTATTTCCTGTATTTTCACCAATCATATCATGGACTGATTTACCTATAAACACAGGACTTCATTAAATAGTTTTTCCTTGACATTGCAGCCCATTCTAGTAATCATCCTGTCTTTTCTTCCTTTTGTCCCAAGATCATCAAAAGGATAGTCAACATGCTATCTCTATTGTTTCATCTCCAAATTATTCTTAATCCCGTGCACTGTGTATTTCATCCTGAACGGTGATTTCTATCAAGTCCTGTGACTTTTGCTTTTATATACTAAAGCCAGCAAACAGTGCCTCAGACTAAATTCTCTTCAGGTACTTCCTGGAAAGCACTTCCAAGATGAGCACTCAGATAGGACTGAACGAGACCCCTCTGCTCTCCTTTCTTTCTTCTTCTGGTTTGCCCTAGCTCAGTGAGGAGTAAGTACCTTTTGGTCAGTCAGATTTTGCTTACTGCTTTCACAGGTCACACTACAGACTGTAGAGACTGCAATGTTCTTTAACCACATTGTGATCTTTCCTACCTTTCCTTATTGTTCTTGTTGGAATGCCTTCCTTCTTGCTTCTAAATCCTTACTCAACTTTCAAAAGCTGAGAGGAAACATCACCTCCTCTATGAAGCTTTTCTACCAAGGAGGGAATGACCATTTGCTAATTTGGTATTGATTCTGTGGTCTGTGTCATCAACACATACAGAGTATATAACACATACACTTGTTTCTTGCTTTGCTTTCCTCCTTCTCTTTAAACTTTCTGGTTACATTTTGCTGTTTAGCTCTGGCTTTTATCTGTCAGTGAGTAAGCATTCCATAAATGTTTACATTCATGGCCTACTTGTTTTTATTATGACCAGTAATTAGTTCTGGAGGGAACATGTCCTTTGTTGGTAGTGAAGAGCGAAATCTTTGCACTTGATACTTTTTCCACTTTAATAAAGACTCTAAGAGAAGATAGTTTCTGCCCATCTCTTCCCCTTCATTTGTGTGTGTGTGTGTGTGTATTATTAATTTTGCCAGAGGGCATGTACATTCACTGGAGAGAGAGAGGTTTTAATTCGTAAACAGGAAGATGTTTCCAGGTTATGGAAAGTTATGTCATCAATGAAAACTAAAGCTCACTTGATTACATTTTTAAAAGCTAATTTAAATACAAGTACCTAATATTTATTAGGTGTTTTTATTACACCAGATTTTAACCTTCATTTCATAACTTGACCGCTTTTTCTCTCTGGCTTCATAAACTGCCAAGAGTCATCCTACTCTTGTCAGCTCTTCACTTGTCAGTTCCACTTACTAGTGCTATAAGTTCCCTGTTAACTAACCTTAGGATCAATTTCTGCCTTCTTATGAAGTATCTTTAAGTTCTAAAGTCTTGCTTTCTGCTGCTGTGTCTTTTATGTTGCCTGATCTCTCATCTTTTTATGGCTTATATTTCCTGCCTAGTCCTGTAACTTTGCCCAGTTTCCTCTCTGAATTACAAACCTACTGTCCACAGCTACCTTCATGGTGCTGTCATGGCAACCACGTACCTTGGGAATATTACCAGATTCTCACAGTTGGCTTCATCCTGTTTCTAGTTTTGTTTTCTCTCATTTGGTATTCTTTCAAGCTTATTTTGTTTCTTTTTTTTTTATTTTTAGAGGTTTTTGCTATAGGGCGCATGCGCTCGCCAGACAGACAGAAAGAAACAGAGAGATAGAAAGCGAGAAATCACCCCCCAGGGAGGATGGCCACGCCGCAATCCCTTCTCCTCCATTCTCCTCTCGGGATCTTGGGCACGCACGCACATACACCCGGCGTGAGTTTAAGCCACCGGGTCCGGGACTCGAACCACAGTCGACTACCTGGGAGTCCAGCAACATAGCTATTACGCTAACTGCTGGTCCCTTATTTTGTTTCTTGAGTGATACAGTAGAACTGTTAATGGCTACCCATGTGGGCCCTGAGCCCATTTCTCTAAACGTTCCTCTTCCCGCCACTTTTAGGATCCAGAGAAGCCTTTCTTTCTTTCTTTTTTTTTTTTTTTTTTTAAATTTTTTAAGAATTTTTTTGCTATAGGGCACATGCGCTCTCCAGAAAGACAGAGACAGAGAGAGAAAGTGAGAAATCACCCCCCAGAGGGGATGGCCACGCGGCAATCCCTTCTCCTCCATTCTCCTCTCAGGACCTTGGACACACATGCACACATGCCCAGCATGAGTTTTAGCCACTGGGTCTGGGACTCGAACCGCAGTCAGCTACATGGCAGTTCAGTGACATAGCAATTACACTAACTCCTGGTCCTTTCTTTCCTTCCTGTGACTTGCCTACCTACCAGTGAAGAGATTATGCAGATTGGCACTGGCCATTCACCATGCCATATTGTATCTTCTTAGGAAAAAAATGTTTCTTGGGAAGCATGAACCTAACTCATTTCTTTCCCAACGCTTCTTGACCTTTTCACTCAGATCAAGTGGAACTCATTCCTTTCCTCTTCCTTCACATTATTAAGACCTACTTATATTAAAGTAATCCTGTATTTATGCTAATTTCATTGTGAAGCGGATTGTCAACCCAAGCCACTTTCTTAAAGCAATGAAATGTTTCCTTAGTGGTATCCTCAGAGGGGCCTCTGGCATTCAAGTTTTTCCCCAGATGATGAACAGTCATTTCCATTAAAGACTTTTATAGTTTCCCAGAATGTCCCATCCTTTTCATCAGACCTCATCTAAGAAAAGAGGTTCTGAAAAATTAGGCCAGAACTCATTAGAAGAATCAAAGCCGTTTCTAATTAGGCTGTTGAAATCGTTTAGCAAAGGTGGAGAGTAACTTACACTAGATAGCTGAAGAAGTCTGAAAAATGTGTGGATATGGGATATATTTTGAACGTACAGCAAACTATCCATGAAACTGTGCTGGTTGTTCCTGTGCTCTCTCTTTTTCTCTCTTATAGTTTCGCTATTCAAATTGGCTCGATAGGCTGTATATGGTGGTAGGAACTTTGGCAGCCATCATCCATGGAGCTGCCCTCCCTCTCATGATGTTGATCTTTGGAGAAATGACGGATAGCTTTGGAAATCTGGAGAATCACAGTAAGTATTCTGTATACTGATTTTATTGGGAGCTTGCAGAAAAACCAGTCATTTAGTGTGATGTTTGTGAAGTCCTTACTAAATATATACAAATGTGTTTAGTGCCATGGGAGGTGGAGGGTCTGAACAATAGTTCATATTTGTTTTGAGTTTGGGAAGATGATACAAGTGTCAGAATACACAATGGAAGTGTTGCAGAGATATGTAGAAAAAGAGAGAACTCTATAATAAAGTGAGATATAGCCTAGAAAGCTTCCAGAAGAAATAAAAAAAAAAATAATCAGAACCTCCCATGATAAGTAGGAATCAGTTATGGGATTCCCTGACAGATTGAATATAGGTATAAAAATTAAGGATGATGGTAAAGTTTTTAGCCTGAAAAACTAGAAAGATACAGTTACTTTCAACGGAGCTGAGAAAGGTGGAGGGACAGTAAGGTTGGGCAGTAAACTCCAGAAATTTAGTTTTGGACTTGTCATGGGTTTAGCTTTCTGGTAGCAGAAATAGGAATGTAAAAATGGGGCCAAGGAAAGTTGTGTATGAGTGTAAGAGAGTGTGTGTGTATGTGTGTGTGTGTGTGTATTTTACAGTTGGAGAAATAATAGTTGTTTGTGTTTTAATGTGTTACCTGTCTCTAAAACCCTATTTTCACTACATTTTAGTTTGGAAGTTTGAGGAATTTCTTAATATTTTGATTTCCTTTTTAAAAAGAATGTTGATTTCTTCCATGAGCGTATAACAAAGAGAAAGCACCTGCAACGGGTCTCGATACGGACTCCATCCCCAGTTCTGTTTCCTGGAGAAACCTGAGTTTGGTGCTCTCAGGGAGGTTTCCCAGTGCAAGCTGGGAACCTACGTCATAGGACAGTTATGACAATGAAATGGACTCATTGATTTCAGACTCACAGAACAGAGCCTCATCAAAAAACCATGTTAAAGACATGTTGGTTACGATTATCAACAGGAAACTAAGGGGTCCGTGTTCCTTACACATGAACCTGTGTAACTTACATGATGCTGTGGTTCCTTATGTAATTCCTTTTTTTTTTTTTTTTTTTTTGGAGAGGTTTTTCGCTATAGGGCGCATGCGCTCACCAGACAGACAGAGAGAGACATAGAGACAGAAAGCGAGAAATCACCCCCCAGAGGGGATGGTCACGCCGCAATCCCTTCTCCTCCATTCTCCTCTCGGGATCTTGGACACGCACGCACACGCGCCCAGCGTGAGTTTTAAGCCACCGGGTCCGGGACACGAACCGCGGTCGACTACGTGGGAGTCCAGCGACATAGCTATTACGCTAACTGCTGGTTCCCTGTAATTCCATTTTTATGATACTGCGATAGCACTTTAATTTTCATTTGCTGAAAATTTTGGACATAACCAGAGTTACTCAATTCCCATTTTACATTCGAATAATCATCCCTTTAAGTAGAATTTACTTAGTGAATAGGTCAACAGCCATGCCTTTCAGGGAAGGTAGACATTTTCACATATTGCCCATTGACCTAATTTGGCCTACTCCCTCTTTTTGTATAACCTGTGACCTAAGATTCGTTCTTACAGTTTTAAATCATTTTAAAAAATGAAAGTATAAATAATATTTTGCAACACATAAAAATTATATGAAATTTAAAAAAATTATATGAAATTTAAATTTCATATCTATAAACAAAATATTGATGAAACACGGCTGATCTACTGGTTTGCATATCATCTGTGGCTGTTTGCATGCCTCAGAGCACAGTGCAGTAGAGTATAGACCATATGGTCTGCATAGCTCTGAATATTTACCCTCTGGTGTTTATAGAAAACAGTCACTGATCTCTAGGTTACGGTATTGAGTGAGGTGTTATGATATTCAATCCATCAGTGAATTTGTATCAAAGCTTTCTGTGTGCCAGCCATAGTACGTGCCCTGTTCATTCCCACCTCTCAAGAGCTTAACTGAAAGGACTGGACAGGTGAACCAACAAATGCAATTGGATACGATTAGTGCTGTGATACAGAAATATACAAAAGGCTTTGGGAAAGGACAGAAAGGTACCTGACTCTGTATATAAGAATCAAGGGAGGCTTCTAATAGGAGGTGATAATTAAGTTTGGTCAGCATCTCTCTCCTCCATAAAATACACATGATTTCTGTAAGAAGCAAAATCATTTTTGTTATTGCCAGAGGGTGCCTGTGTCCACCAGAGGTAGAAAAACAGAGAGGGAGAGAAAGCATCCCCCAATGGGGTGTGGTCTCAACACACTCACTTCTCTATTTTTCTATCCTTTTAGGATTTGGGGCACATAGACCTGGTGTGTTTTTCTCTGGGGCTGGGATTTGAACCACAGTTGGCCATGTGAGATCCAGCTCCCTTGACCACTAGGCCACATGGCTGACCTAGAAGTAAAAGCATTTTAAAGTAAAGATTAAGTGCATAAGTAAAGTTAAACCCTTCTTTATCAGCACTCCTCATTGCCGCCCAGATTGTGTATCCTTTCATGCATTTCTGAAGGCAGCATGCTGGCCCTCCTGTAATTTTTACTCTAGGACACCTGACACACTGCACGAACCTGCTCTTCTGCAGATTCAGACTTCCAGCTACCATAAGGCTGCCTGGGTGTGGGAAGAAGCATAAAAGGTATTGATTCTTTTCTCCATGATGAGGGCAAACATGTTCTGGAATGTTTCTGAAGGACTCCTGGGGTCCCATATACTTGCAGACCTTTCTTCTGCTTGCTGTATCCTAGGCAGAATCTCATTACTTCTCTATGGGTTGGACCAGATACCAGAGCCTCCTTGTTGAAGTATTCCTTGCTGAAGGAGGCTTGGATTTGCCAGGGCTCTTGAAGGGTTGACATCAAACATGGAATCTAACCAAACAGTTTGAAAAACTTTTTAAATGAGCAGATCCATCTCTGCTGCTACAGACCCCTCAAGCTTCCTCTTCCCTTGATACTTTGCCCTTATTATCAGAAATTAACCTTTGTCCTTCTGTTTTATTGTGGCTCTCATTACCTGACATCCTTCCTTTATATGTCTCCAGCTTGCTTTTAGAATTTGTGTAGCCTTTCCCTTAAAATCTGATGCCTGGGGGCCTAGGGAACTCTCAGGTCCTGTCATTCCATTTTTTTTTTCTTCAAAGAAAGCATAACCACTGACAAATCTCCAAAGTATGTTCATCTTCCTCACGAGACTGACTACTATCTAGGAACAGATAGCATAATAGATAAAAGGCAGTTGTGGTTTTAGACGTGTTGGGTTGAAGGCAATAGGTCGGGCACAAGTATAAATGGCATCCAGGTAGTTGAAGAAGTGATACCAAATGTTGGCATAAAAAACAGTACTAGAGACTTGAGTAATATTTGAATTGAAGGGGACATTGGATCCCTTGGAGTAAGGTATCATGAAAAGAAGAAGGAATGGGAGCCCTAAGCCTTTAGGGAGGACTCAATTATTAGCATTTACTAAAGCTAATATATATTTAGCATTTAAATAGTTCTTGAAAACAAATAAATAAACTATTCATTGACTATTCATTGTCTCTAATGATTCAATTTACAACATTGGAAGTTTTTCTCTTTCCCCATAACTATATATCTTATTCTGTTTATTTCCTGATTGTGGGTAGAGGTATGGAGATAATGAGACACTAAAATAATTAGGATAAAAAGTTAGTGATTAGAGGGACAGGAGATGATGCAGCAGTAATGCCACTGGACTTACATGAGAAAGGTCCTGGGTTTGTGTCCTGGGACCTCTTTGAGCCCGCCAGTTGTGCTGAGTCCCCGTGATTGGGCCTGGCTGAGATGCGGTGGATTGTGGTGTGGCCACCCTGTTGGGGGTGTCTGTCTCTGTCTCTGTCTCTTTTTGTCTAAGAAATAAGTGAACAAACTTTTTTAAAAGGTTAATTAGGATGAAAACTGGAAATAACTTACTTTATATTTATCATTTCTATTCTCAGTGCTCTAAAACTGATGAGGAATGTGGGAACAATCTGTGAAATGCCCACTCTTAAAATAGTATTTATATTTTGATATGTAAACTATGAATGTGGACATAGGCAGATATTGCACATGTGTTGTGAGATACTGGTATAAGCAAAAAAACTTTCGTCATTTGTGTCCTTAAGGCCAGCACTGTGGGCGTGCTCCAAACCAGGGTGTTAGTTGATACTGAAATTCTGAATACTTTCATAAAAATTTCCATGATAGGTCTGTTTTGCTTTTACTTGCTCAAGGCTTTCTTCTGCTGCTAACCATTTCACTGAAAAAATTCTTTTAAAAAAATTTAGTATTATTTTATTCATCATCATTATTATTCTTATTATAATTTTAAATTTGACCAGAGAGCGAGCGAGAAAGTGAGGAAGGAAGCCGGCAGGTCCAGGACTCAGACTGCTGTTGGCCATCTGAGAATCCAGCCACTTAACCACCATGCCACCTGCTGGCCCTTGGAAAATATTTTAAAGATAAAGTTTTTGAAAATTAAAGACTGAATAATGGCAAACTATTTCAAGGTATATTGTCTAGTTTTGGCAATATATATATATATATATATATATATATATATATATATATATTTTTTTTTTTTTTTTTTTACTTAGCAAAAAGTTTGTTATGAAAATCTACATGACCTGATTTTTACATCATGGTAAAAATGGGCCTGTTGACAAGAGGACATGGGTTTTTCTGTTGAACAGCCATTATTTATACTCCTTCCAAGGCTTCTAACATGATGATACTATTTCCTCGTATTACCACCATTCCAATATTGTTCTGTTACCCACTAGTTGCTATCTCCACATACTCATCTATCACAAGATTCATAAATGGATCAAATCCCCGCAATATTCCTTGGATATGTCTGCCACCATTTAATTTCAATGATAACTTCTTGTCCATAAATTCCTTTTTTTTTTTTCGATTCGGGAAGGTGAGCTTTGCTCATGGTACCTACTTGGCGGGCTCAGAGATGCCTTTGAACGGAATTCTTGGCCTCTTCATGTTCCCACGGCAGGCCTGGCACCGGAAGTATATTTTGAGATTGGGTTAAAACTTACTTTATTTTGGGAACCAGCAGTTAGTGTAATGGCTATGTCGCTGGACTCCCACGTAGTCGACCGCGGTTCACGTCCTGGACCCGGTGGCTTAGAACTCACGCCGGGTGCGTGTGCGTACGTGCCCAAGATCCCGAGAGGAGAATGGAGGAGAAGGGATTGCGGCGTGACCATCCCCTCTGGGGGGGTGATTTCTTGCTTTCTGTCTCTATGTCTCTCTCTGTCTGTCTGGCGAGCGCACGCGCCCTATAGCAAAAAACCTCTCAAAAAAAAAAAAAAAAAAAAAAACTTACTTTATTTTCATTCTTATTTTTTGTTTTGTTTTGTTTTGTTTTTGCTATTATGAGGCACATGTGCTACCCGGAGAGAGAGAGGAAAAAAAAGAGAAAGTGAGCGATATAGCCCCCCTGTCCAGGAAGGATGGTTATGCCACAATCCCTTTTCTATTCTCCTCTCTGGATTTTCGCCAAGTATGCATATATGCCCAGCATAATTTTCAGGTTGCTGTGTCTGGGCACAAACCATACAGTCAACCATGGAGGATCCAACTGCTTTAACCTCCACACCACCTGCTGGCCCCACAATATTATTTTAAAAAATAATATGCATAATCACTTTGTTTTTGATTTTGGGGGAAAAGGAGCAGATTTTTTTAAACCAAAAAGTAAACTAATAGCCAGCTGCAGTAGCACAGCAGTTAGGCAACACTCCACCTGCTGAGGACGTATGGAAAGGTCCTCTATTCAGGTCTTGAGGTCTCCCTCTGCATGCCAGGAACATGCATGCCGTGATCCTGGCTGACTGGGGGTGGAACGCAATATGAGGATGCTAGTGAGGCTTTCTCTTCCCGCCCCATTTTTTGTAGAAAGAAAGAAAGAAACATTTTTTAGTTTTCCTATAGGGCATGTGCACTTGTGGGGTGTGTGTGTGGCGGGGGGCGAAAAGTGAGAAATCGCCCCATGGGAGATGGCCATGTCACAATCCCTTCTCTCTCATTTTCCTCTCAGGAGTTTGGACACACATGCACACGTGCTCAGTGTGATTTTCAGGCCGCCGTGTCTGAGACTCAAACTGCACAGTTGGCCACGTGGGATCCAGTGCTCTAACCTCCATACCATCTGCTGGCCCAAGACAAACTTTTGTTTAAAAAAAGTAGATTATTCTCAGTGTATTCTTTACAATACATTATAAAAACAGCAAAAATTAAATGACGATAGACACGCAGGCAATACCTTATCGATTCTTGTTGGGTTATCTTTCTTTCTTTTTTTTTTTGAGAGATATTTTTGCTATAGGGCACGTGCGCTTGCAGAGAGATGGAGAGATAGGAAGCGAGAAATTTACCCCCTGGGGGGGATGGCCATGGCGCAATCCCTTCTCCTCCATTCTCTTCTCAGGATTTTGGGCACGCACGCACACGTGCCTGGTATGAGCTTTAAGCTGCCAAGTCCAGGACTTGAACTGCAGTCGACCATGTGGGAGACCAGTGATGTATCCATTTGTGTCCACTGGTCCCGTATTTTTCTGTTTTTCTACGCATTAACATTTTTCCGACAACCCAATAAGTACTCAAGAAATGAATAAAATAAAGACTGAATTATTGACTTTCGTAGATAAAAAAGAGTCTAGATATATCTGGCTTGAACCTGTAATTGTGTAAAGAGGCCATACCAAAGTAGTTGAAGCATGGCAGCCATGGTAGGTGTGCTTGTTGATTGACAAAGCTGAGTGCCTGGGTCAGGAATCCTGCCTGGGGTCTGGTAGTATTTCTACTCTACTAGTGACTTTAAAACTGCCTAAAATGGAAAAAAATGCCAGGAATTTTCACTTGGGCTGTATTCTCCCTTAGAAACAGTCTTGTAGGTTCACTCTTTGGTTAAGCAGGTCAGCCAAGGGACACAGATTTAAAGGCTGGAGGTGTGCAGGCAGCTTCTGTGAGGAGACCACAACTCTTGGAATTACCTATTACCTGCAGTAAGCCCAGCCACAGTGAGTGGTGGGCTCCAGCCTGGACAAGTGGCAAAGAGATTAACCTCCTAGGCAAAAAGTCCTGCTTCTTTTGCTGTTGTTGATGTAGCTTCCTGCATAAGGAGACATGGAAAATTGGAATCACAGTGTTCTCTAGTTAGAACAGGCTTGGAGGGCCGTTGAAATCAGTGATTTACTAACACCTCTTTAGTTGAAGTCCACCCCCATTCCTATGTAAATAACGTAAAAAAAATAGAAAGCTCAACAAGAAAGACCTCCAAAGGGAGGCTGCCCAGTTTGGAGGTTGTGGAAAAGAGCCCAGAGCCAGTATCTCACCTGATGGCCTGCTCTCCTGCCACCCTGCAGTGATGCTGAAGTCTCTTTGGAATTCAGTTATGTATAAGGGAACTTCAAAAAGTCTGCAGAAGGGGTTGGATGGTGTAGCAACAATAAAATGGAATGTTCGGTGAGGCCAACACATACGGGAAGACTATGGGTTTATATCCGGCGACCTCCCTGAACACGCTGGTGTGCATGTGCCCATGATCGGGGGCTGGCTGTGACTGGGAGTGGATCGTGGCATGGGGACCATGTTGGGGGTGCCAGTTTCATCGTTTCTTCTCTATGTCTCTTTCTCTCTTTGTATTTCTTTTTCATAGAAAAGAGAATGAAAGAAACTTCAAAAAACATTCATGGAAAAGTGAAATTTAAGTATGAGTTTATTGGGCTGGTCCAATAGTGTAGTGATTAACTCTTGTGCATAAGAGCCAGATCCCCCAGGGCCAACTGCAGTTCAAATCCCTTCCCTAGCAGTTTGAAAAACACATCAGGCGGGGAACCAGCAGTTAGCGTAATGGCTATGTCGCTGGACTCCCACGTAGTTGACCGCGGTTCGCGTCTCGGACCCGGTGGCTTACAACTCACGCCGGGCGCGTGTGCGTACGTGCCCAAGATCCCGAGAGGAGAATGGAGGAGAAGGGATTGCGGTGTGACCATCCCCCCTGGGGGGTGATTTCTCGCTTTCTGTCTCTCTGTCTCTCTCTGTCTGTCTGGCGAGCGCACGCGCCCTATAGCGAAAAAACCTCTCCAAAAAAAAAAAAAAAAAAAACCACATCAGGCGCATTTGTGTGCATGCATGATCAAAATCCTGATGGAAAGGAGGAATGAAGGATTTCAGCATGGCCATGCCCCAGTGGGGGGGTGCTTTTTCTCTTTCTCTCTGGTGAATGCATGAACCCTCTGGCAATTAAAAAAAAAAGTTTAAAAAAAGCAAGCATGAATTTATTTTTGTTACAAAAAATTTGGAAATTCATGCATTTTCTTTCTTTCTTTCTTTTCTTTTCTTTTTTTTTTTTTTTTTTTTTTTTTTTTTTTTTTTTTTTTTACTGTATACATTTTTATGACGACTTCTAGCTACAAGCCATGGCCAGAGCCATTGAATGTCTTGTCTGTACGACTCTGACTTTCTGATGACTCCCACTACTTTCACTCTTGCCTACCTTTGTCCAGTTCTCCACACTCTGTCAGGGCAAACTGTTAAAAACCTGTCAAGTTACCTTTCTCCCACTGGTTTCCCCATAGCATAGAATAAATGCAGATTCTTTACAGTGGCCTGCGTGATCAGTTGCTCTTCCCTGCTCTCTGCAGTCCACCCTCTCTGGCTGCCTTCCTGTTCCTGGAACACTCCAGTCTCCTTCTTGGCTTGGGGGTTGCAGACCCTGCCACATCACTCTGTAATGGCTGCTGCTTATTGTTCAGGTCTTCCTCCAAAAGACCTTTGACCCCTGACTCATCCCAAAGTTACTATAGCATCAGAACTTTCTTAACTTATTAAGAATTTTTACTCTAGAATTAGCTCATCGATTTATTGGATTACTCATGTGCAGTTTCTTGAATGGGGAAGAAGGCATATGAGACAAAAAAAAAAGTTATTGGGAAAAATTGTGGTAGATATTTCTGCAGTGGTCCCCTGTCATGGTGTTTGGAGCCTGAAAGTGAAAGGATTTCCTGCTTCAACAGAAATATAATGAGACTTGAATAGTATCTCTCATTCTAGGTTGTATCTCAAGTGTCTTGAGCAGTGGCTGGCATGTAGGCACTATGGATGATGATTTGGAAAGCCCCCTTTTCATTTAAACTTAGTTAACAAATTAGGCAATCACCAGTGTGGCATGTCACGTACTTTTCCTTCTTACATTTCTTAAATGCTCAGTGGTTAAAATTACTAAAAAATACTTAAGTATTTGAGTCAGATGAAAATGTGATGTAATGTGACCCCTAAATGATAATGGAATGTTTTGTCATAATGGTGGACATGATTTAGTTACAGATTGCTTTCAAGTCTCAGGTTTAGAAAAGACTTTCGTAGGATCGGCAGATGTACCAGTTACATCGCTGGACTCTGATATGGTCGATCACAGTTCAAATTCTAGATCTGGTACCTTGAAAATCATGTTCAGCGCACATACGTGCATGTCCAAGATCCCAGGAGGAGAATGGATTGCTATGTGGCCATCGCCCCTGGGGGTGCTTTCTCACTTTCCCTCTCACTGTGTCTGTCTGTCTCTCTGGTGAGTACACGTGCCCTAAGGCAAAAACCTCTTAAAAAGACAACAACAACAAACAAACAAACAAACAAACAAAAAAAACGAGAAGACTTTCCTTACAGGTTGCATGATCTACTGTATCTCTTTTTATTCTTATAATAGTGAGACACTTATATACAAAATAGGAGAATGAAGGGATGGAGTATTTTGACAAATAGTCTAGCTTATGTGGTGGCTCTGTGAACCCACTTGTAAATCTTTGGGACAGGCTAGATGATAGCAGATACAACAGGCTGGGCATTGGGAATATAAAGATAAGCAAAACATAGCCCAGTTTGTTAGGAGATTAAAACCAGCGATAGTGGGAGGAGAAGATAGATACGGCCACATTTCAATTCTAGGGTTGACTTAGAAAATTGAATTACGTGTCAGTTGCTGTGGAATTCTGTGACAAGTTGACTCACCCTGCTATATGGGTAAGCTACTGAAAGGAGGTGATAATGTTAGCTCATTCATGGAGGAGGAGTGTTTTCCAGGAGAAAAATTGGGACAAAGTGCATTTCAGGTAGAGAAAGCAGACTGAATAGTCACGAAGGAAGAAAGGAATGGCATAGTTAGGGAACAGCAGCCTCTCAGTGTGTTTAGGGCCAGGGTTACACAAAAATGAGGTGTGTTGCTAAAGGTGGGGGTAAGGGTGCAGCATGAGTTGAGGCTAGAAAAGTGTCGTACATGTTAAGAGTCATCAAAAAGTTCACAAAAAGTGTACATTAAAATTAAGCATGGATTTCACATGTCTTTTTTTTTTTTTTTTTTTTTTTTTTGAGAGAGAGATAGAAAGCGAGAAATCACCCCCTAGGGGGGATGGCCACACCGTGACCCCTTCTCCTCTATCCTCTTGGGATCTTGGGCACCCATGCACACACACATGTGCGTGGGTGTCCCTCTAGGGTATCCCTCAACCCTAGAATTGAAATGTGGCCGTATCTATCTTCTCCTCCCACTCCCGCTGGTTTTAATCTCCTAACAAACTGGACTATGTCTTGCTTATCTTTATATCCCCAGTGCCCAGCCTGTTGTATCTGCTATCACCTAGCCTGTCCCAAAGATTTACAAGTGGGTTCACAGAAAATACAAACCCATAATTTGTATTTTCAGCAACAACATTATTTCCATTTTGAGACCCTAGCTGATGTGGCAGAAACCCAATTTTGGCATTTCAGGGTATCCCTCATCTTTCCCTAGAGTGTATCTGGGAGGCATTCTCTCTAGCTCTCTTGGTCCCCTCTCTTAGAACCATTGGGATCATTCTGCTCCATGTGTATTTATAAGTCCAAGGAGACTCTGAGAACTGTCCTGAAGCCCTCTCCTCAGCCCGCTGTGTAATCATTCTGTTTGCGAGGCTCACCTGATGGTCTGCTAGGTAGCAGGAGATAGGGCTCCTTTGTCCTGGACCCTCTAATGCCCGTGCTGTCATCAGTTTTCACCTGCATTCCTCTCAGCATGCAGAAGACATTTTTTAGTGCGAAAGGGTAGAACTTAATCTCAAGAAATTTAAACAAAATAGTTTGTCATTGCTGTTTCCTCTCCAACCTATAAGGGCATAGTCTTTGGGAACACAAAAGCCAGGAAGAAACGTACACACTGTGTTTTGTGGCTGTTGTTTGATGCTGCTGCAGCACTTTCTCAAGACAGTGACTGTACCCTGTCCTACCCAACTAGAATGGGAAGGAGGTGTGGTCAGAAAGAAAATATTCAGAAATCATTGTTTGATATTTGAAATGTTTTATACTGGCACGTGTGTTGTGGCAAGACTGCAAAGGTACTAATATGACATGTTATAGATCTTGGACTTTCTGCTGTGGGATATCATTGGAGGTTATTAATAGAAGTGATAGGATTTTATTTTTGCTTCCAAAGAGAAAATCTGGTGAAAATACGAAGCTCTGATTGGAATAAAAAGACCAGTTAGGAGAACATTGTTAATGTAGATGTAAGAAATGATGGAGGGGAACCAGCAGTTAGTGTAATGGCTATGTTGCTGGACTCCTACCTAGTCGACCGCGGTTCGCATCCCGAACCTGGTGGCTTAAAACTCACGCCGGGTGCGTGTGCGTTTGTGCCCAGGATCCCGAGAGGAGAATGGAGGAGAAGGGATTGCGGCGTGACCATCCCCCCGGGGGGTGATTTCTCGCTTTCTGTCTCTATGTCTCTCTCTGTCTCTCTGGCGAGCGCACACGCCCTATAGCAAAAACCTCTCCAAAAAAAAAAAAAAAAAGAAATGATGGAGGAGATGGATATTGAACTAGAGCTGTGAAATATTGCTTTCCTTGACTAAAAATGAAGATTTTCTGCTGAGGCTTCTCAGATAGAATTGCTGGTCTAGAAAAATCCACCATGAAGACTGAGAAAATTGCCCCCCGAAAATGAGAATAATATATGAGGAATACTAGATACCATCAAATGTCCAAACATCTGGGTAATGGGTATCCCAGAAGGCAAAGAGACTCATAAGGGCATTGATAATCTATTCCATGAAATTCTGCGAGAAAACTTCCCAAACCTAGAGAGGCATTCAAAGATCCATTCCCAAGAAATACAAAGGACCCCAAATAGAATCAACCAAGAAGATCTTCTCCAAGACTTGTTACAGCCAGATTGACTAAACCACAGACAAAGACAGGATACTAAGATTGGCAAGAGAGAAACATCAAGTTACCTACAAAAGATATCCCATCAGGCTAACAGTGGACCTCTCATTGGAAACAATGCAAGTGGGGAAAGAATGGGAAAATGTATTCAAAGTGTTAAGGGAAAAGCAATTTCAACCAAGAATACTGTATCCGCAAGATTACCCTTCATATGGGAAGAAGAGACAAGAACATTCTCAAATAAACAAAACCTGAAAGAATTTACCAACACCAGACCAGATCTCCAAGAAGTTCTCAAGGGAGTGCAATATCAGGAAAATTAAATACAGTCACACAGAAATAAGAGTTAAAAACTAAGAAAATGGCCAACTTAATCATAGGGACAAGTCTGGAGTTGAATATCATATCCCAGAATTTAATCCAGAAGATTGAACCACAACAGAAGATAGATTAAGTACATGAGAATGAATTGGTGAAATAGCATTTCATGACTTTTGACTAAAACATTACTGATTTTCTTCTAGGCTTTGTTTTCTGGTCTTAAAGATTTTTGTCCTGTCTTGAGCTGCCGATAGGTTCATGTACCTACTATTTGAACAGAATCCCAACCTGTTTCCTGGCTTTAAGTTTTAAGCAAAGTTCCTTAGCATTTCTTTGATTTATTAAAGCTAAAACTGCTTTTCTTGAAATTAAAAAAATGTATTTAAAATACTTACTTAATGACCATAGTAAGCTATATAGCATCAGCTAGGTGCTACTTTACAGTATATTCATTCTACTCAGAGTTTCATGCCTAAAGTCAAACATGTGTTCACAGATATGTAAATACCAGCTGAACTCGCTACTGAAAGTAGTTAGATTATTTAAGATATTCTGTGAATCAATGAAAGGTGGGGGGAAAAGGAATGGAAATCAACTGTAGACACCTGAAATAGTGTAGGAGGAGGATGAGAAATGGCAGAGGGTGAGAAATAGGGGGAAATTATACACACACACACACACACACACACACACGTATATGTATATATGAAACTAGAAATGGAAAATTATTGATGATAACATGTATGATTAAGCCACTATGCAGTATATTCTGGATGGGAAATCACATTTTGTATGCTGTGACGATGCTCAGGACATGAATGTAAGTTAATTAATTAAAAATAAAAATATATTAAAAAAAGTAAATCACAGGTATACAGATAAGACATAAAAAAGAAAAGCATTTATTCTGCAGAATTCTCAAATTTTAATTTAAATTTTAAAGTTATTAAAAATATCAAATTATCATTATGGCATCTGAGTACGTCAGATAGTCATATAATGTATCATGTATTATAATTTAGTATTAAATTTTCAGGTTTAATCAAGGGAAATAAAGAAACAACTATAAATCCTGCTTCTGTCTTGATGCTAAATGGATGTAAAAGTCATGGTGTGTATATACTAAACATATATACTATATATATATATACACACACACACACACACACACACACACATATATATAGTATATACATGTATACCATGCCCTGTAAGGTCAGAATAACCAATTAACTTTATAATTAACTACTTGGAAACTATTGTCTCTGTAGAATCTTTGATATGTCATTTCTATCAGACAGTGAGGTTCATGTGATCTGTTATTATCTAAACTACCAAGAAGTTTACCTTGAATTAAATGATCAATAACTGCAACTACATGTGATAATTTTTTAAATGCAAAATGACTTTTAAGAAGAGTAATATCATAAAATATCAGCAATTTGCATCAAATATATGTTCTGCCAAATAAATGTAAAAGATTTTTTTAAAAATGGAAAGAAATGATGGAGTCCTAACCAGAGGAGATTTGAGGAAGGAGATTTGAATAGCTCTGGATACAGATTTGGGAGTCACTGAAGTTATGGAAGTGGCGGAGGTCACCGTGGGAGTGTGCTTGGAATTCTGGGAAGTAGCAGTGTGTGGAGAGGAGCCAGTGAGACTGAGGTAGAGGAACAAGAATGATGGAAGGACCAGGAGGATGAGGTTCTGGAAGCCAGAAGATAAGAAAATAATAAAAGGTCTAAAGCAAGTATTTTATTACAATTAATGCAATACTTAGACATTTGGCTTTCCTATACTAATAATGTAGCTGATATTGTTATATATCTCAGAGAATTTTGACTTTTCCCATGAAAACATAAGATGAACTTTTGAATACTATTCAAATATTCATCTTTGGTTTGGGTAGTAGCCCTTTGAGAGTTATGCAAGTAAAAAGTTGCTGATCTATATCATGCCTAGCGCCATTTCAGACTGAAGCCAGGAGGAGGTGTGGTGGCTGAAGCACTGGACTCCCACATAGCTAACTCCAGTTCAAGTATTAGGCCTGGCGACCCAATAAATCACAGCAGATGAATAGATTAATAAACAAATGTTTTTTTATTTTTAAAGAATAAGAAAGAAACACTTAATTTTGTTAAAGCAAGTCTCAACAAAGGAATTTTGTGGGAGACTCAGAAGAGGAAAAAAAAATCTGTGGGCCAGAGAGCTTTAAATGAATGAAAGTTTATTTGAGGAAAAGAAATATTGATTAGAAGGGGATCTAAAGAATATGATGTATTTATTTGATTCTTTAGTCAGCAGAGATTGTCTGTATCAAAAGACTTGAATCCTGCATTTTTATTCTGATTGGTACACTTTAACACTGCTGAAGCATAAATGGAAGGAACTTGGTACAAGCATTGGTTTCTGATGACTGAAGTCATGCATACGATACAGCTGTTCACATAAAGGAGCAAGTTTTTAAAAGTTTTTTATTTTTAAAGAGATTTTTGCTGTAGGGTATGTGCACTCACCAGAGAGAGATAGAGAGACAGAAAGCAAGAAATCACTCCCAAGGGGGGATGGCCATGCTGCAATCCCTTCTCCATTCTTCTCTCAGGATTTTGGGCATGCACATACACGCACCTGGTGTGAGTTTTAATCTGCACGGTCAACTATGTGGGAGTCCAGTGAAGTAGCTATTATGCCATCTGCTGGTCCCTGTATTTGATATTTTAAAACAAAAACAAAAACTGGGTAACTGCAGTGTTAGGTTTTAAATATGTACTTTAGTCTCAGGTATCCATTGATATTTACCAGGACAGTGAAGATAGGAGAGAATTTTCTCTTACGGCATCTTCGGAGTGGTGTTCATGCAGTGTTAAACTCAAAGACCCCAATATTTCTACTGAAAAATTGCTTCTTACTAAATGTGAGGTTTGTTCTTGCAAATAAACATAATCGAATTTTGTTTTTGTGTTTGCGCACATCATCAAGTTATCAAGGAGGTGTTCGAATCTGTAACATGCTACCCATGATTAAAATGAACTTGATGTATTTTTGTGTAACTTATCAAGTGCAATGAATTTGATTTATTTTCATGTGCTTGTTGTCAATGGAGACCAAAGAGACATAAATTCATGTGTTTGTTTTGCGGTGGTCTAGGTGAAGGTGGTAGCAACAGTATACCATACAACAACTTTACATCGATCTATGACCTGGAAAAAAACATTACCAGGTAGTCAGACATTTTCCTTTCTTTTGATAAGCTTATATCCAGTCATATCATTGTTTAAAATTTTTGTATGATTGTAATAGATGAAGTTTTGAGAATACCATTGCTAGTTTTCCAAGAGAATTTAAGGTAGAGGTTTTTAAAGAAAATAATTTGGTATGTAAGATATATGAAAGTTAAGGTTGGACATAAATTAGATTTGTGGATTGGCAAGTATAGAATGTCACAGGAAAACTAACAGAGTTTAAAGTTGCTTTTTAAAATGTAATTGAGTTAAGAGCAATTTTCAATAGATTTGTGATTATTAGTTTGCTTCTGCATGTTTTCAGTCATGATATGATTAGTCAACAGAAATTTTTTGAGCTTGGCATCTAATTGTACATAATGAAATAAATATCCTACAATAAATATAGTTACTCTAACCTCAACACACCTTGGGGAATCTTTTTGTTAATGATTTACATATCTTAAAGTTTATTCCCCAGAACAATTTATAACAGATGGGCCAAAGGTATTTTTTGGTGATTCAGAAGATAAATTGTCTTAAAAATGATCTAGTAGATTTGAAGTAAATCAAGGCATATGATCATATCTTGAAAGATAAGAAGCATATAACCACAATTATGCCTGTGGAGAGTCATTGTTTTTTGTTTTTTGTTTTTTAAGAGGTTTTTGCTATAGGGCGTGTGCGCTCGCCAGACAGGGAGAGACAGAGAGACAGAAAGCGAGAAATCACCCCCCAGGGTGGATGGCCACGCCGCAATCCCTTCTCCTCCATTCTTCTCTTGGGATCTTGGACACACATGCACATGCACCCGGCGTGAGTTTTAAGCCACCAGGTCCAGGATGCGAACTGTGATCGACTACATGGGAGTCCAGCGACATAGCCATTACGCTAACTGCTGGTCCCGGAGAGTCATTGTTTTTTATAGTAGGGAAAATGAAACAGAGTGGTAATCATTTCATATATATGCTTAAATATAAATATTTTTTGGTATATATACATTAATGGTTTAAAATACATTAACTGATTCTTAAAGTGTAATTTTTTTTTTTTTTTTTTTTTTGGAGAGGTTTTTGCTATAGGGCGCGTGCGCTCACCAGACAGACAGAGACAGACAGAGAGATAGAAAGCGAGAAATCACCCCCCCAGAGGGGATGGCCACGCCGCAATCCCTTCTCCTCCGTTCTCCTCTCGGGATCTTGGGCACGCACGCACACGCGCCCGGCGTGAGTTTAAGCCACCAGGTCCGGGACTCGAACCGTGGTCGACTACGTGGGAGTCCAGCGACATAGCCATTACGCTAACTGCTGGTCCCTTAAAGTGTAATTTTTACTTATTAAAAAGTTTTTTTTAAAAAGATCTATTATGTATCATTAGCACTTAAATCACTATTACTGAGTTACATATTAACTAAAATTCATTGTTCTAATTACACCTTTCTTGATAAATATATTGTAAATTTTTGTAGTTTGGGGGAGATTTGTTTACCAAAATTCCTGATTGATTGAGTAATGAATTGTGAATGGTAGCATCAGAGATGATCTGCTTATTACACAGTCATTTTAAGTTTCTGTATTGTTTTATTTCGTTTTATTTTATTTTTTTAAGAGATATTTTTGTTGTACAGTGCGTGTGCTCACCAGAGCTGAGAGAGAAAGTAAGAAATCACCACCTGGGCGAACGGCCATGCTGAAATTCCTTCTCCTACGTTCTCCTCTTGAGATTTTGGACACACATGTACATATGCCTGGCATGAGTTTCAAGCTGCCAGGTCTAGTACTTAAACCATGGTTGGCCATGTGGGAGTTCAGTGCTGTAACCACTATGCCACCTGCTGGCCTTGGCTTCTGCAGTATTAATATTCACATGCTTATTGAAGATGGTAATTAGTGAACTTTTAAAAACTGGAAATAGGGACCAGCAGTTAGTGTAATGACTATGTCGCTAGACTCCCACGTACTCGACCGCGGTTCGCATCCCGGACCCGGTGGCTTAAAACACTCCTGGCACGTGTGCGTGTGTGCCCAAGATCCCGAGAGGAGAAAGGAGGACAAGGGATTGCGGCGTGGCCATCCCCCCTGGGGGGTGATTTCTCACTTCCTGTCTCTATGTCTCTCTCTGTCTTTCTGGCGAGCGCACGTGCCCTATAGCAAAAACCTTTCCAAAAAAAAAAAAAAAAATGGAAATAATGGGATACTATATTTCAATTTGGAACGTCTACATTTAATCTTAAAATTAATTGCTTTGCAAAGTCCAAAAGTTTTACTTTTTTAAATATGAAGAATGAGCAAAAAAACATTAATCCAACATTTCTAGATGATTAAGGGTCTGATTTTAGAACATGGTTATGTTGGGACCAGCAGTTAGCATAATGGCTATGTCGCTGAACTCCCATGTAGTCGACCGTGGTTCACGTCCCAGACCCGGTGGCTTAAAAGTCACGCCGGGCTCATGTGCGTGTGTGCCCAAGATCCCAAGGGGAGAATGGAGGACAAGGGATTGTGGCGTGGCCATACCCCCAGGTGGTGACTTCTTGATTTCTGTCTCTCTGTCTCTGTCTGTCTGTCTGGTGAGCGCACGTGCCCTATGGCAAAAAACTCTCAAAAAAAAAAAAAAAAAAGAACATACTTATGTTAGTGTTTAAACTTGAAAAGGCTACTATTTGATTTATTAAGCATTTTAAGATAAGTTGTGAAGGGCAGTTGGGCAGAGGATATAAAAATACTTTTTATTTTCAGTTGTCTTCTGGCATTCACGCTCTGCTGAATTAATAATGCAAAGGCCAGGGTGTCATTTCCATCTCTTAGTTCCACTTTTTGTCAAGTTCTGTCACTTCCTTTTATACTCGGTTGTATAGAGACCACCCCAGAGCATTCATCTACTGATGTACATGTGGTCAAAGTACACAGGACTGCAATGGTGCATTTTCCCTAATGGTGTGATACCCCAACATACCACACAATCTTTGATAGTAACTGGCATAATTTGAGTGCTTACTATATGAAGGTCACTGGCCCAAGTATATGCTATGCTTCGCTGAAGTATAATAATCATCCGTTCCTCAGATAATCACATGGCCAAGAACAGCATGAAGTCCCAGCAAGTTACTTAGTGAGGCTGGATCTGATTGTCCTGCTGATTTTGAACAGATTTAAGAGTAAGTGTCAAATACAGAATCAGGACTATCACTTAGTATTGTTTACTAGTTTGAAAACTGAGGCTATGAAAGCTTAAGCAGTTTGCCTAAGATTACACAGCAGATAAGCAAAGAGCTGGGATTTGTGCCAAAGCAGAAACCACTCAGAAACTACTCAAGCATTCCCTGTTACCATAGACACAGCTGACTGTTGACTCTCTGCTCTGCTTGTTACGACCCTCCTTATTTGTGTGTGCATGTTTGCAAGAAGGTGTGCCAGAGAGGCCACGTGCACTCACCGGAGGGAGATAGACAGAGGGACCATGGGAGACGTAGAGAGCGTCCCTTTCATGGGAAATGATCATGCCACAATCCCTTTCCTTCCATCTCTCCCTTCTTTTGGGATTTTGAACCTGCACACATACCTGCCTAGAGTGTTTTTCAAGGTGTTGGGTCAGGACTTGAACTACACAGTTGGCTCTGTGGAATACAAGTTCTCTTACCCACCAGGCCATGGGGCCAGCCCATGCAACCTCTTTTTATTTGTTAAAGATGATGAGATACCTTGATAACTAAAAAAAAAATAAGAAGGAATGGTCTGTTTGGAAAAAATGCATTGATTATAAAATTGAGTATGTGCATGTTCTTGTTTTTCAGATATGCCTATTACTACAGTGGAATCGGTGCTGGTGTGCTCGTGGCTGCCTACATTCAGGTTTCATTTTGGTGCTTGGCAGCTGGAAGACAAATAAACAAAATCAGAAAACAGTTTTTTCATGCTATCATGCGACAGGAAGTAGGCTGGTTTGATGTGCATGATGTTGGAGAGCTCAACACCCGGCTCACAGAGTAAGTGTGTAGCTTTATGTTTAACTCAGATGTGGTTCTCAGTAACATGAAATCGATGTCCTCAGCTCTGTTAAGAGATGTTAGTGGGACTAAATTGCTTCTGAGCAGTGACCGTGGCTTATGCACCGTTTGGCGCAAGACACAAGGCGAATTGCATGACTGGCACCGAAGGAGGATTGGACCTGCCAGAATCAAGAAATCCTCAGAATGTGCAGTAGAGCGACAATGCGATGCTTTCTGAGGAAATTTCCAAGCAATTTCAAATTTCTAGTTGAGTACTTCCAAGTGAACCATATCCCTTTTCTGGGACCCTGTGGATATGGATTTCTGTTGGTACCAGACATCCTCCTAGATACGTACACTGCCAAATAAGCATGCACGTGAGGACTCTCCATATGAGCTGCTTTACTCCACACTCCCAACAAAAGTACGGTCAGGAGAAAAGTTCCCTGTTTACAATTCTGACATTTATTTTTGACACTCTCTGTTCTTTTAGTGATGTGTCCAAAATTAATGAAGGAATTGGTGACAAAATCGGAATGTTCTTTCAGTCAATGGCAACGTTTTTCACCGGTTTCATAGTAGGATTTACACGTGGTTGGAAACTAACCCTTGTGATTTTGGCCATCAGTCCTGTTCTCGGACTGTCAGCTGCTATCTGGGCAAAGGTAGGTAAAGCCTGTGAATCCAGATTTCAAACCGCCCCCTGTGCCACATGGAAGACCTCTTGGTAGGGCCTGATTCTGTGCATGATAGCCCTGTTTTTGCATTCAACACTTGCTATTAAATCTTCAGTTCAAAATCAGCAGGATAATAAGATTCAGACTCACTTAGTACAGTCCTTGCCAGGACACCATGCTGTCCTTGGCCATGTGAGTATCTGGTGAAGAGATGAGAAGGAAGGAAGGAAGGAGATTGCTCGTCCCACTTTTGCCTTGTAAACAGACATGCTGAACTCTAATGATCTGTGTTCTGTAGTGGACGATGCCATAGTCACAGCAAGTAGAGATTGAAGTTCAGTGAAAACACAAGTCCCATCCAGTCAACATATTTTGTCAGCATCCCTGGGGCTTGGGTATAGCTGAATCGTGATCAGGGGGCTGATGGTGATGAAGAGAAATAGGAAGAGAATGTGGAAGTCCTTCATCTTGAGAGGACTGGGGAATAGGAAAGAATGAGACAAAGAGACAGAGTAATGGTGCACACAGGCAGCCTGAGCCTAGGTAGCCCAAGCAACTTGTGCTGCCCAGACAAACTGGACATCTTTATTTATAGTACAAGGAGACACTACATATGTGTATCTCACAACACTTCATAGATTTGTTGCTAGGCTACAGAAACTAAGAAGCAGGTAACAAATCTATAAGAGCTTAGACATACTGGGCCAAGTATATCTCTAGGTGATAATTCCATCAAGAGAAAATCCCATTATCTTCTTTTCTAATGAAGAGGAGTATAACTGCAGGTGTGGGGAAAAAACTTAAAGCTAAATAATCTCTCCATAAGGCGTTTACCACCACACCCAGAGAAGGCTAAAGAATCTCTCCTAAGGCATGCACCACCACACCCAGAGAAGGCTAAAGAATCTTTCAGATGCAGAGCAGGGATTGAACTTTGTTAATTTGGGGTCAATATGTTTCCTGACTTCCATCTGATGTGTCTGTTGGAACAACCCTAGGAATTTCCACCCTTTGCTCTGCCTGCAGTGAGGGTCAAGGAAAGGACAAGTTGCAAGGTTCTGAGGAAGCTCAAAGGGTCAGGTGGTGCTTGCTCAGAGCATGTCCGCACACTTCACTCAGGGCCACTCCATAAATATGTCCCTACAATATTTGATTTTTATATTTTTGGTTTTGGAGATTTTGTTTAAAATGTAAATCAGATTTATATTTTTGAGAGCATTGCAAATGGATTTTATGTTTATACATATTTAATCTACACTTATAAACTTAAATTTAATAGATACTTTCCAGTCTCAGATGCATGTAAACTTTTAATCTCTTAATCTTGAAGGCAGCACAGAAGTGGCCCTCCCCACATTTGCACACATGCCTGCAATGACTTTGTGATAACCTATTTTTACCTTTTAAAGAAGAGCACGATGTTTGTTCTAAATTGATTTGATTGGGGCCACAGATGGCATAGCAGTTATGTCGCTGGACCCCCACATGACTGACTACAGTTCAAGTGCCAGATCCAGTAGCTTGAAACTCACACCAGGCATGTGTGTGTGCATACCCAAGATCCCAGGGGGAGAATGGAAGAGAAGGGATTGTGGCATGGCCATCCCCACTATGGAGTGATTGCTCACTTTGCCTCTCACTGTCTCTGTCTCTCTCTTGTGAGCAGACATGCCCTAAGGCAAAGAAAACCTCTTTAAAAAAATAAGTAGATTTTATCTAAGAGTGGGTTTTTGCAGTGGAGAGATTGACCCAGTGTGTAATTTAGACCGATTTCAACACAATTTAGAGAAGGCACTACAAATTCATGTAGCAGAAGAATTTAAGTAATGGCTAGCCAACCAAAGCAAAACACAAAATAAGTGAGTCTGTATTACAAGAGTTTTAGGGCCTTTACTCTATAGGATGGATGTTGCTTTGCTACTGTAAATAGTAACTACCATTTATTCAGCATCTGCTGTGCCCCCAAAACATGTTTGTTATCTTTTTAAAGGAGAGGTTATTCCGTTTTACAGAGGAAGAGACTGAAGTTCTGAGGACTGCTGATTTGTTGCTCAGTGTAACAGGTTAAATGGTGTCCCTGGTGGTTATTAGCTAACTGAAATATTTGGCAAAAGCTTCTTGCTAATTGATTTTTTTTTTCTGTTTACTAGAACATTAAGCAAGTCAGATGCAAACTCTTTACATCAGTATTTGTTGAAGAACTATTTTAAATGTATTAGTATCCATTCTAGTTAAGTTAAGGAAACATTGTGAGTTAATATTTTATGAAGTATTGATTCAGATACCATTATTTAGTAAAAGAAGCCCCTTGCTGCCTCAGTTTTAATCCCCACTGTGCTAGCCACTTTTGTATGGTTTTAAGCAAAGTTCTTAGATTCTCTGGTTAGCCATATTAAAAATGGAATGTGGCCAAGTTTTGTTCCCTGTGAGAACTGAGGCTCTCTTGCCCAATGCAGAGACACCAAAGCGGGTAGGAAGAACAGGAAGGGACCCAGTCACAGCCAGCAGCTCCTCCAGGAAGCCCCTTTGTTCATGTGTGCCTCAGATTTTCTTCCCCTGCCTGGAGATAGGGGTGTGAGAGAGCACTGGTATGGAAAACCACTTCACTTGGGGTGTCAAGAGATACCTGGCAGCTGAATGCGTTGTTTCATTCAAGAACATCAGCAAAGGAAACTCTTTGCTTATCCTTCCTAAAGTTATGTCACTACATGGTGTGTGGTCCCAGTACTTCCCTGGCCTCCCACCTTGATGTGTCTGAGCCCGAGGCCCATTAGCAGTCTCCCTGTTGAGCACTCACCTTACTTGCCTGTGTTCCACATTTGTTTATGATTAGTGTAGTCTATACCTTACTTCCGAAATGTAGTATCTCCCAGAGCTTCCAGTTAGATTTTTGTAGATAAGGATGTATATGAAGTTTTCATTTGGAAGATACAATATTCAATTAATCTAATTTATTATATACCGCTACAGTCCAGAAAGAATTTGAGATAGTTTACAGCATGAATATATGTACTGAAAATAGGACATCATGACCAAGGACAAGTAGAAGACAGATTTTGTAATGATCAGAAACTTGTATTTTTGAACAGATATTGTCTTCATTTACTGATAAAGAACTCTTGGCATATGCCAAAGCTGGAGCAGTAGCAGAAGAGGTCTTAGCAGCAATTAGAACTGTGATTGCATTTGGAGGACAAAAGAAAGAACTTGAAAGGTTTGAGTTTCTTTTTTAAGTTGTTAGAAATGTTAAATTCTGTGTCATCTCATATACCCTTCAGGCTAACAGTTTAAATTATATAGCTTGTGTGTATGTGTGCGTATACATATTAATATATATTTCTATATACAAGCATATGTGTGTCTGTGTGTGTGTATGTGTATTTACTTAAATAGCTTAATGGATATATTATAACGTAACTAATATTCTGGAAAAATTAATTCAAAGGATATACCAGAATTTTCTAGATGAGAAATGACACAAAGCTCATTTCCTAAGGCTGAAATGTATTTTATATGTCTGGTTTTTAAAATATATTTTTAATTTACATTTAATCAATTTATGTCTGTACAGAATACAAAACGGTTTTTTGGAGCATGAATGGAGTGCATATTACTCCAGTCAAAGTTATCATATACATTATCATCACTAGATAACTTTCATTTTTGTGTCTTTTAAAAGTTTTCTCCTGCATATCTGATATCTTAATCAAGTTTATTCTTGCTTGTCTATACCGAATGAGTATTTTCTGCAATATCTATGGAGACGTTTTAATCTATGGTTCATTTCCCCTCTTGCTCAGGCCCGTACTCAGTTGAGATATGCGCCCTGATTTGAAAGACAAAAATGTAACCAAAAAGCATATTTTGTTCATTTGTTCTGACGTTCAGAGTTTTTTATTATGTGTTGTATGGTTTTATCTTTGTAACTGTTCCCTTTTATTAGATTTTTGAGCATTATAATAGTAATTTGTTGAAATTAATAATAGTTATTGATACAAAGATTTCTGGGCTGCAACAAACGTTATTGAAAATTGAATATATATTATAATATTCTGGTATTAGAGTATTTTAGTGTTATAAATATATGGTTTTTTTAGGTGTTTTTGCCTTGGGGCATATACACTCACTGGAAAGAGACAGACAGAGGCAGTGAGAAGAAACGTGAGAAATCATCCCCTGGGCCAGAAGGCCACGCCACACTCCCTTCTCCTTCATGGTTCTCCTAGGATCCTGGGCCTGGATGCACATGTGCCTGGCATGATTTTGAAGCCACTGGGCCTGGGACTTGAACCATGGTCAGTCATGTGGAAGTCCAACATAACCAGTACACCATCTGCTGGTCCCAACATATATATTTTGAAAATAGGAAATAGTAAACTGTATTATTTAGGAGTGGTTAAATGTTCTGTGATAAAGCCTTAAAGAAAAGGGGATTTTTTTAAGTTAGAATAACAGTTACCTTACGTTTTGAGAAGATGAGAGGTTGTGTGTTGACGCACTCGGCCTGGAGCTTCTGTGGCTCTGCAGCGTTCTGTTTCTTGACCTCACTTACACATACATGTTCATTGGATAATTATTTTTTAAACCATATAAACATATTTGTTCATATGATATATTTCACACCCACATAGATTTCCTCTGAGAACAGTTTACAATGGCTAAGTGCCATAGTTCAAAGGAAAATAGTGTTTGTGTTCTATTTCAATTTTTGCTAAGGTTTTTGCTTTTACTTTAAAATATGTTTGACCAATAAAATGAGAAGTCTTGCTTAATGACCGGGCAAAATCTAATCAAATAAACTTCCACTCTCTTGGAGCTTAAATTGTAATAGGGAAGGGGACAAGTACAGAAAACCAAAAATAAGCAAATATCACAAATATCTAATATACCAGTTTAGGTAAATACTATTTGGGGCAATAAAATACTTCGAGAGAGTCATGGGGGCACTAGTTTGCAGAAGTTATTCAGGAACATCTTTTGGATTAGTCGATAGTTGAGAAGAAGCAGAATGCAGTTTTTTTTTTTTTTTTTTTTTTTTTTTTTTGAGAGGATTTTTTTCGCTATAGGGCGCATGCACTCGCCAGACAGACAGAGAAAGACATAGAGACAGAAAGTGAGAAATCACCCCCCAAAGGGGATGGTCACGCCGCAGTCCCTTCTCCTCCAATTCTCCTCTCGGGATCTTGGGCACGCACGCACACGTGCCCGGCGCGAGTTTTAAGCCACCGGGTCCGGGACGTGAACCGCGGTCGACTATGTGGGAGTCCAGCAACATAGCCATTATGCTAACTGCTGCTTCCCAAGAATACAGTTTTGTATGTGGAATTCTTTTCTAGTTATCCTCAGTGGAAAAGTAGACTAGAAAAATAATATGTCCAATGGTTTAGGAATACAGGGCATGTCTGCTTTTGCTGGTTTCTGAGCCTTGGGGGAAAACATCTCCCCACAGAAATCAAAATCTCAAGTCTGACCCTCCTGTGCAGCTTGGGTCTGAATTTAGACTACTCTTTGGACTAGGAAGCTCTCTTTCACTGAAGCTGAAGATTACATACTAATAATGGGTCCTAGTTCAATAATATTATTAGTGTCTGATAGAAGAAATGAAAAATTGCTGAAAATTAGTGAACTAAACATGTAAATTAAGAAGTGAGAAAAAGAAAAACAGAGTAAAGTATTAGAATGATGGGACCAGCAAGTGGTGTGGTGGTTAAGGGTCCTGGACTTTCACATGGCTGACCACGATTCAAGTCCTGGACCTAGTGGCTTGCTTTCTTACTTTCCCTCTCTCTTACTCTGTCCCTCTCCGGAGGGGAGGGTGTGGGGGAAGAGTTAAATAGTATAAATAAATAAAGTTAAAATAATAAGAATAATATTTTTTTTTTTAAAAAAAGAATGAAATAATAAAGGTAAGAGCAAAAACTATTTTAATAGAAAATAAAGGTAAAAAAGGAGAGCCAACAGAGCCCTAAACTAATTCTTTGAAAAGACTAATAAAGAACCAAGTATTGTGCTAGTTTATTAGTTTATTTAGGAACAGAAAAATAATGAAAAAGAAAAAGATAAACTTGTTTCAGATTAAAAATGTTTCTTTTAAAATGCATAGCTCTATACTGATAATTTTTAAAATTATAGTATGTTTGCTCACATGGAAAAGGTAGAAGCACCCTCCAAATGGTCCTGCAATACCCCTTCCTTAGCCCTCCAGCTCATCAGGATCTTGGGTGTCTGTGCACAGGCCCAGAGTGTTTTTAGGATAACTTGGAGATCTGAACCTGCAGGTGGCTCTGTGGCTTCCAGCATTGCAATCCAGCACACCATGCACCACATCACCTAGGCTGGTCTGTGCCACGAAATTTTAAATCCCTGATGATGTATACATCCTGGAAAAATACAGGTCAAAATTATCACTTAAGAAGAAAAGCTGAGTAAATCTATAATTATTAAAGGAATTAAATCCAAAGTTAACAATTAAAAAGATATTAACAGAGTTCATCTCTCCCACCCTCCACTGCCACATATGCATGCACAAGCAAAAATGATCAAGTCCAAATAATTTCACTGGGAAATTCTACCAAAATTTCAAGAAGGTGAGAACCCCTTATATGAATTGTTACAGAGAATAAAATGAAAAGAAAGGAAAAGAAAAAATTTCTGAGTTTATTTTATGAGATTGTTTTAAGTTCAATAACACAACTAGACAGGTAGAAGATGAGAAAGAACATTAAAGGATCATTTGACCTAAAACTGATGGAGATATTCTAGATATTAGCTAAACAAAGTGATGTGAAAAGAATATCATCCAATTTTTAAAAATCTTGAATCTGTTAGCTTTACCCTATGAATGCAAAGATGGTTTGACATTAGGAAAACTGTTATTATAATTAATGATATTAACAGATTAAAAGAGACATTTTATTTTGATGAATAGACTAAAAGCATTAATTATATCTGATTTACAACCAGAATTCTTAAAACTGGGAATATAGGGGCTGGCAGGTGGCATGGTGGTTAAGGCACTGGACTCCCCTCCCACATGGCTGACCATGATTTGAGTCCTGGACCTGGCAGCTTACATTCTCACTTTCTCTCTCTCTCTCTCTCTAACTCCCTCTGGTCAAAATTAAGAAAGATAAGGGCCGGCAGGTAGCATGGTGGTTGAGGGCACTGGACTCCCATATGGCTGACTGTGGTTCAAGTCCCTGACCACGTGGTTTGCTTTCTCACTTTCTTTCTCTGTCTCCCTCTGGTCAAATTAAAATAAAAAAATAAATAAAGCTAAATAAAATAATTCTTAAAAAAAATTTTGAAAGATAAAAAGCAATAATACATAAAATGAAATAAATAAGTCTTTAAAAAACCTGGGAATAAGGGATCTTCAGATAGTGCTAACGTCGTCAGACTTCCATGTAGTCAACACTGGTTCGAGTCCTAGACCTTGCAGCTTAAAACTCACGTCAGGCATGTGTGTGTGTATACCCAAAATCCTGAGAGGAGAATGGAGGAGAAGGGATTGCGGCATGGCCATCCCTTCTGTGGGTGATTTCTTGCTTCCTGTCTCTCTGTCTCTCCAGTGAACACACACCTTGTAGCAAAAATCTCTCTAAAAAAAAAACTGGGAATAGAAAATAATTGTCTTAACCCAATAAAATCTTTGTATTAGGAGACCCATAGAATATATATATATATGCACACACACACACACACACACACACACACACACAGAGTTGTTGTTTACATATATATGTGTGTATGTGTGTGTGTGTGTGTATATATATATATATATATATTTTTATATATATATAGTTTTTTTGTTTTGTTGTTGTTTTCATTTTTTTTCAGGTTTTTGCCATAGGGTGCATGCACTCACCAGAAAGAGACAGAAAATATGTGAGAAATCATCCTCTTCCCTAGCAGGATGGCCACACTGCAGGCTCTTCTACTCTGTAGTCTTGGGGAACACGTGCAAATGCATCTGGCATGATTTTCAAGCAGAGCTAGGTCTGGGACTCGAACCATGTGGTTGACCCTGTGGGAATCAAACACCTTAACTACCACCCCACGTTCTGGCTCTCACCTCAAGAAATATATTTAATGGTGAAAATATTTAATGCATTCCTTTAAAATAAATGAGACAAGTATATCTGGTAGTATAATTTCTATTTAGTTTTGTACTAATACTTGATAATGAGACCAAGAAAACCAATAAGAATAAAAATAATAAGCAAAATAAAACAGAAAAGTAAATGAAAGCTATAAGGATTGGAAAACAGAAAGCAAGCTGTCATTATTCACAGTTGATATAATATGGTAGCATACACAGAAATTTCCACAGACCCTATAGGCTAACAAAGTATGAGGTCTCTGGGTACCTAACTACCTGATTGTTTTTCAAAATAAATGACATTCCAGTAAATAAACTAGCAATGCACATTAGAAAAGTATTTCGTCCATTCTGAGATGCACATTTTCCCTCACAGTTCATCATCTCTGAAATTGGAATAAAAATTGATCAGTCTCACGTGCAGTGGATCTGGATTGAAGTTGAACCCTTCCTGGCAGGGTTCATGTTTGCATCTGCTATTCTCCAAGGGAGGTACTCACCTGACACCATTTTACATGAAGTTCCGTGTCTAGGAATTTTTGGACCACACCAGTAGTATGAATTCATACTTCAAACCTGCATGAATTCTGGTTTATGCCTCAAATTCTCAGGGGAGTTGTTTTTTCCCCTTTTCATCTGATTCCAGGGTTGACAGATGTGAGTTCTGTCCCTTTCTGTGGCACCTGTGTTGCTTATTACATGGGGCATGGCCCTTTGTATCCTAGCTGTATATAGAATCTCCTATCATAAGCTCCTTTCTTTTTTTTTTTTTTTTTTTGGAGAGGTTTTTGCTATAGGGCGTGTGCGCTCTCCAGACAGACAGAGAGAGACAGAGAGACTGAAAGCGAGAAATCACCCCCCAGGGGGGATGACCACATGGCAATCCCTTCTCCTCCATTCTCCTCTTGGGATCTTGAGCACGCACGCACATGCGCCTGGTGTGAGTTTAAGCCATCGGGTCCAGGACTCGAACCGCAGTCGACTACATGGGAGTTGAGCAACATAGCCATTACGCTAACTGCTGGTCCCATAAGCTCCTGTCTTAATGATACACATAAAATAACAGGTTAACAATATTTCTTGAAAGTAATGACATCCTAAATTTGAGGAAGATGACATATTTTGAAAAGATACTACTAACAACAAAACTCGTAATGGTGTGTGGGATGTAACCTGGGTAAGGACGGAAAGATGTTAGGGGAGTCAAGTCTAACATGCATAACTCAGATAAATGTGATAATTTTAGTGCACTAAAAGTTTAAAGAACTGAGGGTTCTTTTAATGGGCTATTTTAGTTAGTTATGTTTAGAAAGTATTTTTCTAGAGAAGATGGTAACCAACTTCTAACTATAAGAATAAGCAAATGGGCTTACATAGCTATATTCAGAGATTTGTTTTATGTGTGAAGTCATTTCTTCAGAAGATGTAAGTGACTTGAATGCATCTTTGAAAGGATATTCTCCCATGGAAAATTGAAATTAGTGTTACCTAGAGATCAGAGCACATACAAAAAATATGAACAAACCAAAATAAACTACAATCTCATGGCCTACTGTTCTTTCTAGCTTGGCCATTTCTTGAAAGTTCACTCATTTAACAGATTAGTCCAGAACTCACTGCATGCTACGACTCTGCTCAACTCCGGGTTTTTGGTCATGATTGAGAATTAGAGGATATGGACCTCACATGATCCTCAGTTGAAATAGTAAGATGGCTAAGAAGGGGGAGGGGGGAAGTCAAGAGAATCATCAAAGAAACAAATTACAGATTTTTAAGTGATCTCTGAAGGAATCACAGCGTTGATGATATAAGGAGGGCAAAGTGACCTTGAATGTGGTCATCAAGATAGGCCTCCTTGAGGAGATTTCATTTGGGCCGGAACTTGATGGGTGAGAACTGGCCTGCCATGGTAAAGATAGGGATAGGCTGGATGGGAAGAAGAGTATTCCAAATTTCCTGAAGGAGCAAAGACTTTGGTACATTCTAGGAAATATTATAAGGGTGTGTGACTGGTGCTTAGATGAGTGAGGAGAGTTTGGGGTGAGTAGGGGCCAGGATATGGGAGTGTGAGGTCCATGGCGAAGTTAGGATTTTATTCCGCTAGCATAGGGAAGTGGTTGACAACAGATATTAAACAAGGGAATGATTATGTGCGTTGTTGAAAAATCATTCTCTGTCTGTAATGGGTCTGGTAAACGGATGAGAGCAGTGAAAGGGTCCATCAGGAAGGCAGCTGTTGTGGCCCAGTTCAGAGGGAGTATGGTGGTCTGTTCTAGGGAGGAGGCAGGAGAAGGGAGACAAGTACCTAGATGTGGGATATAAGTTTGAAGTAAAACTGGTAAGATCATTATAATTTTTTAATAATTTTTATAGTTATTTTATTTAGCTTTATTTATTTATTTATTTCAATTTGATCAGAGAGAGAGAGAGAGAGAAAGCGAGAAAGCAAGCTGCCAGGTTCCGGACTCAAAACCATCGTCAGCCATGTGGGAGTCCAGCACCCTTAACCACCACGCCACCTGCCGGCCCCTGGTAAGATAGTTTTTAGACCAAACATAATCCTCCCATTTTCTTTTCAGTTCTTCTCCGTACTTTCATCTCAGCTTCTACATGCACAAGTAAACAGTCTTCATTTGATCTTTTCTTCAAATTAGCAGGTGCAGGAGGAAACTGTCTCTCTTGGAATGGAAACTTAATAAGTTAAAATGAATTTAATTCAATAGTGTAGACTAGTTTTATTCTCCTTAATTTAGAGATAGTATTTTTATTTTTTAAGTGTCTTATAATGTTTACCTATTAGCATTGATTTCTATTTGCTTAACCAGAATTGTTCCTTGCTCTTAGAGTGGCTGTTTGCATCACTGATAAATGTTTTTGCAACATTTAAAAACAATTAATCTTTTCTAAATACCAACATTTTTGTTATATTACTTTAGTCCATAGGAACTCCTATTTTACCATTTTCATACTAAAGCTTCTATTGAATGGATGATTTTAATATTTGACTTTGTATTTGTGACATTCTTATTGAAAAAGCAATCAAAAAGCCTGCATAAAAGGAGTGTTGTTTATACTCTTACCCTTGCCTTTCCTTCATTTGTCTTTTCTGTTATCTAAATTATTTTCTGTCTTGTTGCTTTTTCCTAATGCAAATGTTTCCTCTGGCTGCTTAAGACAACATGCTGTCAGTGAAATGGTTTCTGCCTTAGTCTTGGTAAGCAAGAACTGAAATAAAGAATATGTAAGAGTATGAGTCATAAGCACGAAAATTTCTTAAATGTAGTCATGTTTAATTTATGCCTAGTAATTCCTTTCACCTCAGATCATCTCACATCAATCACTGAAACATGTTTCTTGAAAATCATTTTTTGCTCAAAAATTATAACTGGCAAGTTGGGTTGTTCACCTTTTGGGGCATAGAAACTGAAATAATCTGTTTCTATTTTATCACTATACAGCTCCGTGTCAATTTAGTCTGTAGTGAACTAGTTGTTATGTAAATTTCATTTGGCATGCTTTGTAACTGTGATAAAACAGCTAAAGTAGTTATGAAAGCAAGAAAGAATGCATGCTTGAACCGGGACAGGGCTTGAACTCTTGTCTGCTGCAAGTACTAATGGAACAAATGCTCTGAATTAATATATAATATTTATGTAGTCATGTATTTTATGGATCAGAGACCTCGAAATATGAGTTCTATGTAGAGGGCTTTCATTTCAAGAATTATGAGCACCTTCTTTCTTCAAGGCAATTCTTTAGGTTCTGCAGGCAGTTGTGATTATGAGGATAAAGACAGATTTAGGACTCAATTATAATGTGTCTTATTTCTCTAATAATTTCACTTTGGTTCTATATTTGCAAAGTTGTTCTTTTTCCTTAGATCGGGGCCTCATTAGCTAATCTTCACATCTTCTTAAACATAATAGTCTTCTGTATTCCTTTCAAATGAAGGTAAAGTGACAGGCACCATTTCCTTTAGCATTAATATCAGAGACTGACCACTCTCCAAGGGTTTAAAAAGTACTCGACCCATCATTTGGGAATAAGCTTTAAGTCATTAGAACTGATGAAAGGAAATCTGTCAGCAGACTCTAACATCATTTTTGGGTTTTTGCTTTCTTGTTTTTGTCCCCTTTCTAATAATTCTCTATATTTGATATAAGAATAGTTCATGGGTGTTCCCTAAGTTTGGCTAGTATGGGGTAAACCTTTGTCCTGTGAAGACATTACAGGATTATAGATATGCTGAGAGTTTTGGTTTTCTCAGCCTTAGAGCCTGCCAAAAGGCTTTGGGTATCCCATGCCATCAAGCCAGAGTCCCTTACTCCAGCAGTGGGCAGCCACATAGGACAAATAGGTGGAAGCATCGACAAGGAAGAATCTGTAGGTAATTTGTAGAAAGGATAAAGGGAGGAGACACTGATAAATAATAATGAACTATTTTATATATATATGTGTGTGTGTGTGTGTGTGTGTGTATATATATATATACACATATATGTGTGTGTATATATATATACACACACACACACACACACACACATACACACATTTTTTTTTTTTGCTATAGGGCACTTGTGCTCGCCAGAAAGACAGACAGAGACGGAGAGACAGAAAGCAAGAAATCACCCCCAAGAGGGGATGGCCACATCGCAATACTTTCTCCTCCATTCTCCTCTCGGTATCTTGGGCACACATACACATGTACCTAGCGTGAGTTTTAAGCCACTGGATCCAGGACTCGAACCATGGTTGATGTCATGGGAGTCCATCAACATAGCCATTACGCCAACTGCTGGTCCCAACAATGGACTATTCTATATTTTTTAACTAAATAATTTTTATAGTTCCATATTTTTAAAATAAATGTCAATGCAAATAAGATGAAGCTTATTTATCTTTTCTTTTTTAATTGCCAGGAGGGTGTGTGTGCTCACCAGAGTAAGCAAGCACACGCACACTCTCCCTAATGGAGTATGGTCATGCCACAATCCTTTTTTCTCCATTCCTCCATCCTGTCAGGATCCTGGGTACATATGCACATATATCCCACATGTTTTTCATGCTACCGGGACTGGGGTTTGCACGAGGTTGACCACATGAGATTTGGCTCACCATGCACAGCACTCAACCTCTACACTATGGGCCTGCCCATACAGCTTATTTAAATGTAAAAATTATTATGTAGCAGTTCAGAGTTTTCAAAATGCTCTCACACATGTAACCTCTTGGTTGAATTTTCTTTTCTTTTCTTTTTTTTTTTTTTTTTTAAATTTTGTTAGGTGGTGTACATTTGTTAGGGACAGAGAGACAGGATGTAGGATAAAGTATCCCCTTATGGGGCATGGTCCCACTGCAGTCCCATCTTCATCTCTCCATCCTACTGGGACTTTGGGTATACACACACATGCCTAGTCTGTTTTTCAAGCCACTGGGGCCAAGACTGTAACTGTGGTTAGCCATGTAGAATTTGGCTCCCTTAGTCACTAGACTATAGGGTCAGCCCTCTCAGTTAATTTTTCTAGCAGGGCAGGGAGCAAGTTGTCTCCAAGGCTCCAGTAAGGTTCAGAGATTTAAATGACTTTCTCATGATCAGCACTTTCTGTCATTACATTTCTGTTTTGTTAATTAACCAAAGAGCCATATAGATTTTGAAGAGGAGGTGCAAATTTTCTCATAGTGGTTATTTTGTCTTGTGTATGAAACAATACAAGTTATGGAAGTTGGCTAAATATCACTGTACCTATTTCACCAGTGTTAAGGCCAGCATAGGCCAGGAGCTTTTAGAAGACTCATCCACAACTAACTTAAACTCTGTAAAACTCTTAAACTCTTAGTTTTGCCTTTTTAAACAAGGGAATAAAGTAGTACTAACCTAAAGTCAATGTATGGGCAAAGACAATATATGCGTATCAGAGGGCTGGGTGCAGTCTACTTGATAATCACACTACACTGACACTGACACATTTTCATAAGGCTGATGAGTATATGTGATTGTTTTTGTTCTTTGTCCTAGGTACAATAAAAATTTAGAAGAAGCTAAAAGAATTGGGATTAAAAAAGCTGTCACAGCCAACATTTCTATGGGTGCTGCTTTCCTGTTGATCTATGCATCATATGCCCTGGCATTCTGGTATGGGACCTCCTTGATCCTCTCAGGAGAATATAAGATTGGGAGAGTCCTCACTGTAAGTGGTGTCATATTATGAAACAAATCATTATTTAAAATGCCAGTCAAGTCAGCGGGTGTTGGTTTGACATTAGAAGAATATATTTTGAAGAACTATTTAATAATACAAACAGATAGGCACTACTAGGCTAAAAAGTAGAAAGGAAATTAGATGCGTCCAACAACCAGCTTTGTTGTCTTCTTTGTGTATCGTTTGCACAATTTCTCCTGTAGCCTAAAGTATACGAAACATTACCAATCTCCATAGCATGAACTTTGATTTGTTGAGATTATTCCTTTCTGTCATGCTAAGCACTTCACTTTTACTTTCTAATTTATTGTTCCCAACAAAGATGACAGATGCACAGTTTAGCTTCTTTTCAGATTCTTTGAGTGACAGCTGGTCCACATCACAAATTTATAGAAGTTTAAGTTATTACTCTTCCAAACAGAATATTCTATTTGGAAGTTGTCCATGTTATAGATCTTTGTATAAGCATAGATAACTTGACATTGTTATTTTCTTTTATTTAAAGAAAATGAAATAATGTGTAAACCAAGCTCAATCTATTTATTGATGTAATAAAGTTGCTGTTAAAAAAGTAATTTCTTATAGGGAGTGCAAAAATATATAAAATTAATGAGAGACCATATTTTGTTGTGCCCCTTAAAATTGTTTACTTTTCCATGAACCATATTTGTAATATGGATGTAATAATCACCTCTCCTCTTTTTCCAAACTACTGCCTCATCCAGCATTTGTGAGGTTGTTCAGTCAGGAATGGCTTTTACCAAAAAACTTTTTAAGGGTAATGATGCTGTGGGTGTGCCTAGGTCATGTTAAGAGATGTATTCTGTCACTTATGTTATAGATAAGCAGTTTAATGTCAGTATTAACTGAACCCAAATCTGCCTTCAAACTGAAGGTCTTCAGAATAGTGAGTGTGGGAACAGCAGTTAGCGTAATGGCTATGTCGCTGGACTCCCACGTAGTCGACCACGGTTCGAGTCCCGGACCCGGTGGCTTAAACTCACGCCGGGCGCGTGTGCGTGCGTGCCCAAGATCCCGAGAGGAGAATGGAGGAGAAGGGATTGCGGCGTGGCCATCCCCCCTGGGGGGTGATTTCTCGCTTTCTGTCTCTATGTCTGTCTGGCGAGCGCACGCGCCCTATAGCAAAAACCTCTAAAAAAAAACAAAAACAAAAAGAAAAAAAACAGAATAGTGAGTGTAAGATTTGGTATCAGACCAACTTGATTTAAATTCCAGCTGTGCCACTTACTAGCTGTATGATTTGGGGCATGAATGTAGACTTTTAAAGCTTCCCTTACCTCTTCTGCCAAATGGATATGATAAGAGTATTGTACCCTCACATTTACTGTTATAAAGATGAATTGAGATAATGAGTATAGAATCACTTAGCAAAGTTCCTTTTGCCTAAATTATTGGGCAGTATAATTCCACATGATTCAGAAAAAAATAAATAATTTTTTTTTTTTTTTTTTTTGCTACATGGCGCGTGCACTCGCCAGACAGAGAGAGACATAGAGACAGAAAGCGAGAAATCACCCCCCAGAGGGGTGGTCACGCCGCAACCCCTTTTCCTCCCGGGATCTTGGGCACGCATGCACATGCGCCCGGCATGAATTTTAAGCCACCGGGTCCGGGACGCGAACCGCGGTCGACTATGTGGGAGTCCAGCGACATGGCCGTTATGCTAACTGCTGGTTCCCAATAAATAATTCTTTAACCCTGAAGAAAAGCACAGAAAAGTCTTTAACAATAAGAAAGTGATTTGTGTAAAACAAACAAAAAGATTTCAAAAACCTATTTATCAAGCCTCAGAGAGTCTGGCAGGAAAAAAAAAAAAAGACTACCTGGTAGACAATCATGCCTTAGACCTACAAGTGAAGCGAGGCTATCTGTGTTCCTAGCTAGCTAGGAAGCTGGAACAAGAGGATTACACATGATGAGACTCATAAAAACACTCCTCTCTTTCTGCCCCCTCTTGTCCTTCTGCTCTATCTCATTGGAAAAAAATCATGTCTTAAGTATGTGTACTTTATCATTTATAAATATTTTTATGTGCACTGTCACATCTGATACAACATCTGGAATGTTGCCAGGTAGAGAGAAGGTAGAAACCTTCCCATTTTTGCAAACAAAGAAATCAAAGCCAAAGATTCTAAGAAAATAATCTAAAAACATGTAGCTAATTACTACTAATTCAGGATTCAAACCTGAGTCTTCTGACTCAACTGACGTTTGTTTCCACTTTACCCTGCTGATATCTAAAGATTCTTAGCTGTTGAAAAAATATCAAAATGTTCTATTTTGATTTTCTGCTCCAATGGAACTTAAAGCATTTTCTCACTGAGCAAATATGGCTAATGCTGAATTCTAAACTAAAAGGTATTTAAGCTTAGAAAATTTTTACTCTCACTTAAAAATTTATATTATTTTTGAACACTTTTTTATTTAATTTTATTTATTACCATTATCATTCTTTATTTTGACCAAACACACACACACACACACACACACACACACACACACACACAGAGAGAGAGAGAGAGAGAGAGGAAAAGTGAGAAAGAAAGCTTCCAGTTCCAGGACTGAAATTATGGTTGGCCATGTGAAAGTCTAGCACCTTAATCACCACGCCACCTGCTGGACCCAAAAATTTATATATTTTTTAGCAACAAATTATAATTATATTGCACTTAGGGAGTTTAATATGTTCTAAGATATGTACAAAATATGAAGCAAGTAAATCAAGCTACTAACATGCCTTTCACCTCACTTGACATTTTTAAATTGTGAAACATTTGAAATTTTCTCTCAGTTATAAACTTTAAAATGTTTTTTAAAATTTTTTAAATTTAACTTAATTTTATTTATTTATTTATTTTAATCTGACCAGAGAGGGACAGAGAGAGAAAGAGAGAAAGCAAGCTGCAATGTCCAGGACTCAAACCGCGGTCGGCTATGTGGGAGTCCAGTGCCCTCAGCCACCACACCACCTGCCGGCCCCAAAACTTTAAAATATTTTAAACACCTGATATTCATATTGCCTTGCCATTTTAGAATTTAATTAATTATGGGATGAGCAGGTGGCATGCTGGTTAAGGAGGTGGACTCCCACATGGCTGACTATGGTTCAAGTCCTGGTCTTGGTGGCTTGCTTTCTCACCTTCCCTCTCTCTCTCTCTCCCTCTCTCTGTGTCTTTTTGTTCAAATTTTAAAATTAATAATAAAAAATAAAATTAAATAAATAATTCTTTAAAAAAGGAATTTAATTAATTTTGTTAGAAGGAGAAAAGGGAAGTTTGAAACAAATTATACTAAACACTAAGTAACTGGATGGTTTTCCTTTTCGTTCCTCAGGTCTTCTTTGCTGTGTTAATTGGAGCTTTCAGTGTTGGACAGGCATCTCCAAGCATTGAAGCATTTGCAAATGCAAGAGGAGCAGCCTATGAAATTTTCAAGATAATTGATAATGTAAGTCTGGGCAGGATTTATCCATCTGTCTAAAAGATTGTCTAGTTACAGGTTCATTTCTTTAGCTCTTTACCCAGCTTTCCACAAAATGTCCCTGAAATTACTTACTATAACCTAGTAATCTCCTGATATTTTATTCTGTTTAGAAGCCAAATATTGACAGCTATTCGAAGAATGGGCACAAGCCGGATAATATTAAGGGAAATTTGGAATTCAGAAATGTTCACTTCAGTTACCCATCTCGAAAAGAAGTTAAGGTACAGTTATAAATGATTAATCTATGATAAAACAATGTATGGATGAAGTCTGTGATATTTTACTTTAGAGAATATAGGGGGAAAAAAACAAGATACACGTTTCTTAAACCAAATATTGAATTGAACCATCAGCTCATAGGCCCTCCATCTGTGAACTGCCTTAAAGCTATTTCTCATTTGTGCTGGTAGATCTTGAAGGGCCTCAACCTGAAGGTGGAGAGCGGGCAGACGGTGGCTCTGGTTGGGAACAGCGGCTGTGGGAAAAGCACGACGGTCCAGCTGATGCAGAGGCTCTATGACCCCACAGAGGGCGTGGTAAGGCTCTTGCTGAGAGAGACACTTCAGCTGCAGCAGTTTCCATTACAGATCATTCCAGTGTTGTCATTTCAACTACAAATGCATGAAAATCACACCTGCTTTTAATTCCAGGTCAGTATTGACGGACAGGACATTAGGACCATAAATGTCAGATATCTGCGGGAAATCACTGGTGTGGTGAGTCAGGAACCTGTGCTGTTTGCCACCACGATAGCTGAAAATATTCGCTATGGCCGTGAAAATGTCACTATGGATGAGATTGAGAAAGCCGTCAAGGAAGCCAATGCCTATGACTTTATCATGAAACTACCTCACGTGAGTCATTCTTGACCTTTATTGTTCTCAAGGTGCAAAGAATAGAATGTTGGACTCATGCATTTGAAGTCAGGAATCTCCTACAAATCGGAGGATGTTCATAAGAGCAGTCAAGATTACTTCATATTTGGGAACCAGCAGTTAGCGTAATGGCTATGTCGCTGGACTCCCACGTAGTTGACCGCGGTTCGCATCCCGGACCCGGTGGCTTAAAACTCATGCCGGGCGCGTATGCGTGTGTGCCCAAGATCCCGAGAGGAGAATGGAGGAGAAGGGATTGCATCCCTTTACCAACCCCAGGGGGGATGGTCACGCCTTCTGTCTCTATGTCTCTCTCTCTGTCTGTCTGGAGAGCGCATGCGCCCTATAGCGAAAAACCTCTCAAAAAAAAAAAAAAAAACTCTCAAAAAAAAAAAAAAGATTACTTTATATTTTATTTTTATTTATTTATTTTAGTTTTTTTTTGCCATAGAGTGTGTGTGCTCACCAAAAAGAGATAGAAACAGAGAAAGTAAGAAATCACTACCAGGCAGGGGATGGCCACACCATAATCTCTTATCCTCCATTCTCCTCTCAGGATTTCTGTCACACATGCATATGCATCCAGTGTGTTTTTAGGCCTCTGGGTCTGGGACTCGAACCATGGAGTTTGCCATGTGAGATCAACTGCCTTAACCAGCATAGCACCTGCTGGCTCTAGTTTGTATTTTAGAGCTTTACCAGTATCAGCTAGTAGTAGACATTTTTTTTTTTGGACAGGTTTTTGCTATGGGGTTCATGTGCTTGCCAGAAAGAGAGAGAGAGAGAGAGACAGAAAGCAAGAACTCACCCCCCCAGGGGGAAGGGCTATGCTATAGTCTCTTCTCCTTCATTCTCCTCTCGGGATCTTGGGCATGCATGTACACGCGCCCAGCGTGAGTATAAGCCACTGGGTCCAGGACTTGAATTGCAGTCGACTACATGGGAGTCCAGCGACATAGCCATTACACCAACTGCTGGTCCCAGTAGTAGACATATTTCTTAAATTGGGATTGGTTCTTGCTAAGTTTTAAAGAACTGGATTGCGTTTCCTGAGACTTGGGTGGTTTATGGGTTACTTCCATGTTTAAAATGTGACAGGAGAAAGCTTCTTCTTTTGCTAAGTCCTCCTATGTGTTCTGTTGTAGAAATTTGACACCCTGGTTGGAGAGAGAGGGGCCCAGCTGAGTGGAGGACAGAAACAGAGGATCGCCATCGCTCGGGCCCTGGTTCGCAACCCCAAGATCCTGCTGCTGGATGAGGCCACGTCAGCCTTGGACACAGAGAGTGAAGCAGTGGTTCAGGCGGCTCTGGATAAGGTCGGTGAGCTGAGTCTGATCAATTTGACTTATAAGCAAAAGAACATCCCAATTCTAATTCTTCTTAACAGTTATAGTCTCAGAAAAGGAAATTTCTCACCACTTCTAGGGGATTCCTTTCGCTTGTTAAAAATATAAGTATTAGCCCTGTTTGAAATCTTTTTTGTTTGTTTGCTTATTCAATTTCTGTTTATTTCTCTGTTCTTTTTTAAAATGGTGACTTGCACAATTTATAAATTAAACAATGAGAAATGTAGATATATAAAAATTGGTCTTCATTATAATCTTGAAAACTTAGCTATAGGGATGTTATAACCATGTTATATAGGTCTTGAGAATTTGTCGTATTGTCAACAAGAGGAAAGTACAATCTAAAGGTTCACATGTAGCTTCCAAGATGTAAATTGCCACTTGAAGCCCCTATGGGAAATAAGGAACCTTTTATCCTCAGCAGAGGGGCAGAGAGTATTTATTTTTTTTGAGAGGTTTTTTTGCTATAGGGCATGTGCGCTCGCCAGACAGACAGACAGAGACATGGAGACAGAAAGCGAGAAATCACCCCCAGGGGGGATGGTCACACCACAATCCCTTCTCCTCCATTCTCCTCTTGAGATCTTGGGCACGCACGCACACGTGCCCGGCGTGAGTTTTAAGCCACCGGGTCCAGGACGTGAACCGCGGTCGACTACGTGGGAGTCCAGCGACATAGCCATTACGCTAACTGCTGGTTCCCAGAGAGTATTTGATGTTAGAAATCTACCTGAGCCGTGAAATGCCCTTGACTAGCCACTGTGTGACTGTCCTATCATTCTTAAGTCACGTGCCTCTGGACAAATAGGACTGAAGTGCTTGCTCTGTGCCGGGCACTGTGTGGTTAGTGTCCAGCACATAATGGTGACAAGACCAGCTCTGCGAGGACACAGAATGGAGAGACCTTTTAACCAGGTGCTCTAAGTTGAGATGTCACAGTAGAATGCAAAGATGAAAGTATATTTGTTCTAACTAGCCCTTCTCTAATGAAACTACACTGTATGATGCTTTAAAAATACTGTCAGTGGAGTTAACAAATTGTTGGGGGGGACCGGGGGGAGCACTTTACTAAACATTCTGTGAATCCAAATAGAAGCAGATGGAATTGTGGCTGCTCCCCCCCTTCTTCACTTTGTTTGAGAGTTTTGTTAGTTACTGGAGAGAAATATAGAGTAGTGACACTCCTAAGCACTGGGAAAATTAGTAAAGGTTAAAGATGTCTCAGACAAGTTTGGTAATCTGGTTCTGTATCATATTCAAATTTTTAAAAAAAGACTGGGCACTTAACACTTTTATAAAATTTTTCGAGTTTTCCATAGTGCTTCTTCTCAGGAATAAATATCATTTACTAAGAACTTGCTATATGCAAGTCACAGTGCTCTGTGCTTCAAGTGCATTAGTTTATTTAGTCATCACAGCTGCCCCCTGTGAGTGAGTGCTGCTATTATCCCCATTTCACAGATGAATAGGCTGAGCCTCATACAAGTTAATACACTTTGTTAAAATCCTGGAATTCATAAATGACAGAGTAGAATTTAAGTTGAAGTCAAATGACAGCAAAGGTGCATTTGTCTGCCGTGTTTTATTGTCTGTCTTGATCATCCACATGGTTCTGTGAAATGGGACATTATGTTCCCTAGGGCTGGCCACTAGCTGGTGTATACCAGTAAAGCAAGCTGGCCTGTGTTGGTTTTGATTAGTTAATGCCTGGGCCGTGATTTTACTTTGTGTAAATTCCTGATAATCACTGCAAATTTAAACTAATAGTATTATGTAATATTAAAATGCATATGTTATATGTGCTTTTGTATTCATTATAATAAAACATCATTTAGACTATTATCAATTGACGATTTTTGAAGATAGTCAGGGATATTTAGACTCTTATCAATGGACGATTACAGAAGATAGTCAGGGACTATTTTCTGTAGCTTTGATAGTTTTATAATGTCCAGAGCACTGGTGTTCAGTAAATGTAAAATGATGAAGTCAGTTTTTACCAGTAATTGGTAATGTATTCAAAAGCCAAATTGCTCTCTCTTTAGGCTAGAAAAGGCCGGACCACCATTGTGATAGCGCATCGTTTGTCCACAGTGCGTAACGCTGATGTCATTGCTGGTTTTGATGATGGAGTCATCGTGGAAAAAGGAAGTCATGAGGAACTGATGAAAGAGAAAGGCATTTACTTCAAACTAGTTACCATGCAGGTATAGTGTACTTCTAGAATTTTCCTAAATTACCCCAGTGAAAAGCTGATTTTGCTACATTTAATGAATGTCCTTTGATTTAATTATTTTGAAAAGCAGAAAAAATGCTTGTGTGAATTCATAATCAGTGTGGTGTTTTAGATTTTTTTTCCTCTTAAAAAGGAGCAAAAAATAAGGAAAGATAGGAACCAGAAGATAGCATAATGGTTACATTGTTGGACTCCCACCGTGGTTCAAGTCCCGGACCTGGCAGCTTAAAACTCATGCCTGGTGCATATGTGTGCATGCCCAAAATCCCAAGTGAAGAATGGAGGAAAGGGATTGTGGTGTGGCCATCCCTTCTGGAGGGTGATTTCTCGCTTTCCATCTCTGTCTCTTGGGCGAGTGCATGTGTCCTATAGCAAAAATTTCTCATAAATTAGGATAATTAGAGAAAAGTTTAAAGAAGCAAACATTTAAAGGATATAAAATTGGAAATTTATCTTTTGAAGATAATATGTATCATAATATCTTTAACTGGATTAATAGGCAGTATATTCATGCTGGGAAAATTCATTTTGCATGCTGTAATGATACACAGTAATTAAATATATACAAATAAAATGTATATAAGAGAAAAATTTTAAAGGTGGGCTATCCACTTTGGTAGCCACTAACCACATGTGACTAATTGGCCATTTGAATGGTAGTCTGAATTGAAATGTCCTAAGTTGAAAATGTACACCAGATTCCAAAGACTTAGTCCAAAAAAGAGAAGGTAAAATAGCTCAATAATTTTAAATCAATTATATGTTGAAATGATAATATAATTGGATAGCAATAATATCATGGATATAATAGGTTAAATAAAATGTAATAAAAGTTGATTTTGACTCTTTTCACATTTTCTGCTGTGAAAATGTGAAAAATTTGAATGACAAATGCAGCTCATGGTACGGCTTGTACCATGTTTCCATTGACAGTACTGATCTGAAGCAAACTTAGCTGAGCCAACCACTCACAAAAGGGAGATGACTAGATAAGGTACATGGGATAGATGCCATGTTGTTTAGCACATTCAATGGAAAAACTTCTCATTTAGTGGTTCCCATTTTCACATATATTACACACACAGATAAGAAGGAACAGTAGTTTAACTTACTCTTTTCTGTTTTTAAACAAGTTACCATTTTTCTTGATATCTGATGTTCAGTGCTTAATTTTCATTGGTTAACTGAGCCTAATGAGCATAATGCACATTTCTTGTGTACTTTAGACAGTGGGAAGTGAAATCGAATTAGAATGTACAACTGGTGAATCCAAAAGTGAAACTGATGCCATAGAAATGTCTCCCAAAGATTCGGGATCCAGTCTAATAAGAAGAAGATCATCTCGCAGGAGTGTCCGTGGATCACAAAGCCAAGACAGAAATCTTAGCACAAAAGAGTCTGAGGTACGAGGAGGATGTACAGTTTTACACGTTGAACCCTCCTGCTATAGATTCCCAAGTTTGGTGGACTGTGGTGGGAATGGGAACAGGAAAAGGTTTTCTAGCATTCTCTCTCCTGTCTTACCTTCAGAGTGTTCCACAAACCAATATGTCAACATTTTAGAATCAGTTGAGAGTTTAAGAATGACAATTTATAGGACAAGGTTTTTAGAATTTGACTACATAATGTATAGACACCTAGAGTGGGTCGTCTTAAAGAGCAACATTTCTATTTTCATTTTATTCCTACTTGTAAATCTTATTGTCATGTTCTGAATGCCAGGTAGGAATTAAAAATTTGTCAACATGTTCATTTCTTCAAACAGAAAGGAGTACTGCAGTAGAATATGTCAGTTTTTGTTTGTTTGTTTGTTTGTTTTTTAAAGCTAAATAGTCACCAGTGTATAACAAATGGGAACAGGATATATTCAGGCTGTCCCTGTAGCAGAACAGTAAAACCCTGTCCACAGAAATCTGGAACCCATATAGCCAACTGGGATTAGAATCCCAGCTCTGGGAGCTTGATAATCATACTGGGCATGCGTGTGTGCCTGCCCCAAATTCTAATGGGATGGAGAAATGGAGGAAAAAGGATTGTAGTATGACAACCCCCCACTGGGGGGAGGGTGATTTCTCTCTCTCTCTAACAAGCACATTTGCTCTCTGAAAATTAAAAAAAAAAAGGATATGAAATATTAACTTGGAAATTTTTGTGCATGTAGACATGTACAGTGTAAAATCATTTATCAATTATTTTTTTTAAGAATTATGTGCATATCTTTTATGAGAGAGAGAGAAACAGGTCCCTTTGGCAGGGTCTCACCATACTGTGGTCTTTCCCCCAGCTTCCCAGCCTTCCAGGATCACAGGCACACATGTTCGGCATGCTTAGGTCAACCCAGGATCCATACCTGAGCTGCATGCTCTACTCCCCATGATGGGCGTCAATTCTTTATAACTAGCCTGTTACACTATTTTGTATTTTCCAGGATGAAAAGGTACCTCCAGTTTCCTTTTGGAGGATTCTGAAGATGAATTTAACTGAATGGCCTTATTTTGTGGTTGGGATATTTTGTGCCATTATAAATGGAGGTCTACAACCAGCATTTTCAATAATATTTTCAAGGATAGTAGGGGTAAGTGTTATGTCTCTATGGGGGTGATTTTTTGTGAGTCCTGACTACAGAATGAATTAGCTGTATTTGTGTCAGTACCTAACCACAGAAATAGGTACGTTCGTATGAAACTAGCAACTTGAAGGTGTAAGGCTAGAGGTCTAGGTTGTGAGAGGAAAGCTGATTTTGTTAATTCTGGCAGCTGATTTCCATCCTAAGGCATTGGGTTCCCTGACATAGTCAGTGAAACTGGTGAGATGACTTTCCCAGACCTGCCTACATTAGGGTCTGGGCAAACCTCATGAGCTTTCATCTTATGAATGTGCAGAGAGAGTTCCTCATGGGTTTTTCAGACCAGTTTGAGAGAGCTGTTCTCTAACACACATCTTTCACACGTGAGCATGCTCCCTCTGGAAGGTATAATTTTCATCCCACAGCTTCCTAAAGATTGAGATTGCCATGCATTGGTTTCACCAGATTTTAATGGTTGCATTTCTCAATACCGAAGATAAAATCTGGGCAGAATCCTCTCTGTTTAATGACAGATATTCAAACATCAAGCCATAACTGCTGAAAACATTGTAGAGAAAGATGTTGATTATTACAAGAATACGCCAAACACTAGCTTGTTTTTCCCTTAACTCATGATAGAGCACATGCACATTTGTGAGAGAGTGAGAGTGAGAGAGAGAGAGGAGCACCTCCAAAGGGTCTGGTCATGCTCCAGTCCTCCAGCCTATGGGATCTTGGGCACTGTCGTTCATGCCTGGCATGCTTCAGGCTGACTAGGCCTGGTATTTGAACCTGTAGCCACCATGTGGGATCCAGCTCTCCTTGAACAGTACATTACTGCTGTGGTACAAAGCTGGTCCTAACATTTTCTTTATAACTCTCTTATTATTATTTCTGTTTATTTTACAAAAACTTATGCAACTGTTCACATCTACCTGTACCTGGCTAACTGATTCAGGTGGATACTCAGGTTTAAAGGGATCATTCAAGAAAAATTTCTCCAGCGCTTACTCTGTGTCAGGTATTTTTCTAGGTGCTGAGAATACCGAAAAGGAAACAAAATGTGTGATTCCATGGAGCATACATCTTTAGGACAGGGTCAGGGAATATGTTCAGTAGATGGCAATTTGTTAAATATTTTAGACCTTGTAGGCCATAGAGCTTCTCGGAAATACCCAACTCTGCCCTTATCATACAAAAGCAGCCATAGCCAGTATAGAAGTGAGTGAGCATGGCTGCGTTCAGAGTTTACTGATCCCTGTTCTATCGTATGTCTTACAGGCAGCGGGGTAGACAGTGGGATCGTCAGAAAAACATCAAAGTCAGTATGTTAGGAATGGTTTTGGCTCCATGTAAAGAAAACTCAGTTTTATATTTTTCCCATTGTTCACATAACAATAAATCTGAAGGTGGTTAACACCTCGCTGCTGAGTAGGTAACCAGCCATCTGTATCATTTAAGATAATGGCTCGACTCGTTCCTTGCTGGCCACTGAACCTTGAGTAAGTTAACTGAGCTCTCTGTGCTCCAGCTTCTTTCTGTGTAAAATGTGATAATAATAAAACAACTTTGGGAGATAGTTGTGAGGATAGAGAGAATAGTATTCATGAATTTACTTAGTATTCAGAAAGCCTGGCACAGAGGAAGAATTCAGTGATTGTTACATATTATTTTTGTTGGATTGACTAGTCAGGAAAAGTGGATTGGTTTAAATTGATATATGATTATTGATTTTAATCTTTTCTAAAAATAATTTTTTTCTCTCCCCAAGGGATAAAGTGGTCTGGGTTGGGCTGGGAATGTCACTCTTACAAGATTTTGTCCTACTTGAAGGGTGATATGTATGCATTTTTTTCTCTCTTTTTTTTTTTTGGAGACTTTTTTTGCTATAGAGCGTGTGTGCTCGCCGGAAAGAGAGAGAGAGACAGAGAGATAGAAAGCGAGAAATCACCCACAGAGGGATGGCCATGCAGAAATCCCTTCTCCTCCATTCTCCTCTCAGGATCTTGTGCATGCACACACATGTGCCTGGTGTGAGTTTAAATCATCGGGTCTGGGACTTGAACTGCGGTCGGCTACATGGGAGTTCAGTGACATAGCCATTACGCTAACTGCTGGTCCCATCCCCTCTATTTAAGCCCAAGCCACCACCCTCTTTTTTACTTAACCACTTCTGGAAAGGTTTCCATCACGGTGCTAGGTCAGCTGGCTGTGGTTCCCACCTGGCCATCCTACAAAGTAGGCTGGCTCAAGGAAATTTCCTCCTTTGTGAAAGGCCTGGGCTGAGTGAATAACCATTTCTCTCCATTTACCAAAGCCACATCAGCAGATTTGCTCCAGATACTAGAGGGCAGTTTGCAAAGTTCAGAGAGTAAAATAATGAGTTGCCTTATAACGTAATTCCCCACCAGGAGAAGAGGAGCGTTTGTTCTCATTTCTACTTTACATAGCAGGGGTGGCATGCATTGTTCCAGGAGGGAATATGAGCGTAAAAATATCGGGTCACTTTATGAATGACAGACCCATTCCACTCTCGGCCTCAAAGGAAGGCAGAATAGAGATACCTCTGAGTTGGCATTGGGGAAGCCAAGCCTGCCTCCCCTATTCTAAGGCTCTCCTGAGTTTTGTAGTGGCCTAGGTGGGAAGTAGGTCAGACCCAGAATGACTTCAGTGATTGAACTAAAAACCTTTAAATATTTTCTTACAGGTTTTTCTAAGAAATGATGATCCTGAAACGCAACGGCAAAATAGTAATATGTTTTCACTCTTGTTTCTAGTCCTTGGGATTATTTCTTTTATTACATTTTTCCTTCAGGTAAATGTTTCTTTATTCATTTTTTCTTTATTCATTTTGGGAAATGCATTATTTTTCAACAGTGGCAGTTCATGAACAGTGTAATTTGCCCTCTACTAGAATTAGTTTTCTGTCATCTTGGCTATTAACAGACGTTTCTTTGATATGTATGTAAAGTGAAGACCTTGACCTTCTCTAGCTCCCTCACCTTCTTTCCCCACCCTCTCCTCTCTAACTGGAGCTATTAATAAAGCCAGAGGGAAACATAATTGGAACACAAGTTAGGGTTCAAAAATAGGATTTGGGGAGCTCAATATAAATTTGGATATCGGTAGTGCCATCAATTTAAATATCCCAATGTTTTTCTGTGTTCTGAAAGCAAAAACAACAAACAAACAAAACCCCATAAGTAGGTCGCACTGAATTAAAAAGGGTTTGAAGAGTTTACTATTTAGCTTTTACTGAAGGAGAATGAGCCCTCCAGAAGAACATCAATCCTCAGACAAAAACAGTAAGAAACATTTTTATAGGGTCAGATTTTTATAGCTTGCAAATCATTTGGCTGAAGTAAAATTGCAAGAGAATTGAGTACTCTAAAAGCTTAGAATGGTAAGGCATTGTGGGGTTTGGTGTGATATCTAGATTTGAGTACCACTTGTTTCTAATATTGTGTCCTTGAGCAAGCAAGTAATTTAACTGTCTAAGCCTCAGTAAAGAGGTCATGTGACCAGGCCTGTGTGTAACAATCACTTTTTTCTTTTTTTAAAGATTTATTTATTTAATTTTATTTGTTATTATTTGTCTTTTCATTTGACCAGAGGGAGACAGAGAGAGAGAGAAAGCAAGCCCCTAGGTCTAGGACTTGAACCACAGCCGGCCATGTGGGAGTATAGTAACTCAACCACCACACCACCTGCTTTTCCCCACAATCACTTATTATCTGAATGATTCACAATATGTAATTTTTTTTAGATAAAACTATAAATGTTTTTTATTTAACATTTTGTAAACATGTATTAAATTTCTTAAAAGAATAGTGTTCAGGACATCATAGGAAATGCCAAAGAAAAAAGACTGAACTCGTCCTTCACTAAATACTTTAAGTCTCACTGAGAAATTTGATTTGACTAGAATAAATGTGACACTCTAATCCCATACAAAATTGCCACACTAACTCTTAAGGCCATAGGTGTGTGGAGAAAATAAACATTGCTCAGCGTGACGCTGGTTTAGGGGTTGGAGGGAAGTGAACTCTGAATTAGTTCCCTAAATTCTGATAGTTTAGACTGGAGAAACAAAGGAAGTTAAAACATTGATGCTGAGAGTCTGGCTTGCCAGATGCGCCAAGGTGAGCAAAGGTTTTTGAGTTACAGGACTTCAAATTTGTAGAGATAGCACAAGGCCTGAAGATGGCCAAATGTTCATCTTCTCATTTTAGAAACGGACGGAGCTAAGTGGGTGATTAACAGCTCAGGTTCTGGGTTCTCATGCTGGCTGGGAGTCTCATGGTCTTGGATTTAGATTCTAACTCTGCCACTTTCTAGCTGACTCTGGCATCTTACCAACCTCTCTACACCTCGTTTTCGTCTATAAAGTGGTGATTATGGGGTTGTCATAAGGACTTAATGTGATAATGTATGTAAAGTACAGTGTCAGAGTAAGTGCTGAGTAAAGTCTTGCTCTCAACAAAAGTAACAGTGGCAATGTCCCTGAAGTCGGCAAGGTATTTCACATTCTGTTCAGTCAAGTAACAGGAACTTTAATATCTTCATTACCAAGTAAGCGTAAGCACATTAGTAATTTTAGGCTTAAACTCAACCACTCTAAGATCCTTCCCCTCCTCTTTCTCCCTGGACTGGTGTCTCTATTAGCAGAGGGCAGAGGGGTATGTCTGTGGGCTTTGCGTGCCCCCCACTTCATGCTGATAACCTGAGGGCTCCACAGCCCCATCCAGCGTTCAATGACATGATCCACCCCGGCAGTCTCATTTAGGATTTGGGTTTGGCTCTAACTTTTCCCCTTTGCGCGTGCTTCTTCCCTCCCATGTGCTTCTTCCCTCTCTCTCTCAACAATGTCCGACATGCTCCTCAGGAGTGCAGAAGAGATGGCAGTTGCCCTCCTCTGATTTTTTGATTCCCCAGGAGATTCAGACTTGTTGCCAGGGTCTCTCCCCTTCTGGGGAGCCTCTCCTCTCCCCCATTTCTGCATTGGGCTATTTCCATTCTACCTCCCCATGTCATTATGTGGCAGGCCCATCTGTAAACTGCCACTTCCCAGTTCCAGAAAAAAGAGGCAGGACTGCTTCTTTCTAGTCCTGTATCTTCAATCTCATTGTGAGGAGGATTCTGTTGTCCCTCCTCAGTGTGGCCCATCATGGCAGCACACTCACATCTTACTGTGTTCTTTCCTGACTCTCTTCCCTCGTCCCAGACACAGGGACGATATTCCCCAGGGTGGGGGCGGTTGCGGGTAGGGAGGAGCCATGCAGCCGTCCACTCTCAGCCAGCCTCTTCAGCCTATGTTGCTTCTACACTCTCTCTTTTATCAACTTGAAAACTAATCTTTTGATATCTTTGTTCTCTGCATCCTGTTGGGTTGTTGGAAAAGTCATGACACATTTTTGCATAGAAAAACATTGAAAAATACATCATGACTTCTCTGATGACCCAGTACATGGCTAGGTGACCATAAATTCCAGTTTGCCCTGATTACATCCCAGGTCTGGTATAATTATTAATAGCCCTTCTCTCACTCTTAAAAATGTCCCAATTTGGATTATACATAATACAGCCACCTTGTGTAGAGTACCCCATGCCTTGGGAACACCACCAGTTTCCTAAGCAGTAGATCCTGTTCCCTGGGGGGAAATAAAGCAGGAAGGGTAGTGGAAGACAGAGAAACCAATTTCTTAATTAATTCCTGACCAGCCTATCAGCTAGTTGGGAGTGGCCATGTCAGTTTCAAAACTGGGCTCTTCCAGATACACCACCAGGCAAATGCAGCCACAGAAATGGAGCACACCTTGAAATCTAGCTTTCTGACCTTATCTAGTACCTGCTGTAGCACTAACATCGAGTCCGCTCTTCTGTGTAAGTAGCATCAGGGTCCCTGACAAATCTCTTGTGCTGCACGTTCTTCTTCACAGGGCTTCACGTTTGGCAAAGCTGGAGAGATCCTCACCAAGCGGCTCCGATACATGGTTTTCAAGTCCATGCTGAGACAGGTACGTCTGTTGGGTTGTGCCCTGGGTGTGTAGACCTCCTCAGCAGTAGGGAATCTGCCAAGCTCCTCTGCCCAAGCTCCTGTATTGGTCATCCCTCAGACTCGCCTCAGGGATGTGGCTGGACCACCCCTAGGTGCAGGCTGAGGCCCTGCTGTGTGTCTGCTATGGTCACAGGGAACTGGGTTGTCTGCGACATTTGGGGTCTTCAGAGTGGACTCACTTCAGCCTCTTGGCTTTATGCTTGTGGACAGTGTAGGTAGAAGTGCCCTTCAGCCCTCGGCCCTTTCCTTTCTTTCGATCTTTCTTCTGGGAAACCCAGGAAACTCCTTTTTCTTCCCACCAAATGATACCCTCTGCTCCCTTTCTTTCTACAATTCAAAAGTCATCTCATGGCCCACTCCTCACTACCTAGTTTCTTTGCTGGGGCTCGACTAACATATTGATTCATCCTAGCTGATGACTTACTGGAATGCTTCTAGCAAAGCCCTAACAGTGACATATGTGAATGCTTTTCTTGGGAAGGGGAGTTGGGAGACCATGGACATGTAACCCAGAGCAGCCAATTCAAAGGGGTTATTTAACAATCATGAAAATTTCGTATATGACTTAACAATTCTCCATTTTAAAGTCACTAATCACATGCCGTTGAATAAAATCAGGCTCTAGGAGGTTGCCCTATACATGTCTAAGGCCCTGAAACCCTGGCAGAGAAGCATCCATTTGCTGTGTTAGGATTTCGAGAGGACAGTCAGTTTCCCAGTTGTTTTGTTTCCTCAGTCGTTCCCTATTCCTCCCACCACCACTTAAATGGAAGTCATACTTGTGCCAGTTAGTGCCTGACTGAGCCAGAATTGAGTCGGATAAAAGAGAACACTGTTTAATGGGGCACTCTGTCCATGGACCCTAAGTCAAAGCATATTGACAACTGAGATTCAACTTAGGTTTGAATCCGACCTTGGTCCAGGGCCAAATGCCCCATTACTCGCCAGCCTTCAGGCCAACTGCTAGGACCATTATACTTTGGGAGCTGAGCTGATGGTTTGTGTAATGTCCCCTCCATAAATTGCTAAGTAGGGCAAATATTTATTAAGTATCTCCTTCTTACAAGGCACATTCAAATCTGAATGGTTTCTGTCTTTACGGAAGTCCCTGTCTTCCAGTGGGAAGACACTTAAGCCCTTCAGAATATTGAGAAGTAAATCAATCATGCTATAATAAATGATAGTGCTTGGTTCGAAATTTTTTTGAAAAAATGATATACTGCTTTAATGCAAGTCAGTAATTCAGATAATTTCTTAGAAACCATAGTTATTTTCAATAGATAAAAATCCATATTTTAAGTTTATACTTTTATACTTTTGTTTGTATTTGTATATTTAAAGCTGTAAATGGTTTTACAAAGGAAATACCATTTCATGTTGATTGTTATATTTCAATTTAGATTGCTTTTATTGATTTGTGTTTAACTCAGCTCATTTATTCTGTATTAAGATACAATTATCTAACTGCTTATTCAACATCTCTATTGACTGTCTAATAAGCGTTTCCTACTTCAACATTTCCAACGTTGAGCTTTTGACTTTCCCTCCTCGGGAGGCTTCCTCCTTTCTTACCCTCTCATCCCACATCTCAAGAAATGACAGCTTCTTTCTTCCAGTTGTTCAGGCTGAGATCCTTGGAGTCATCCTTGACTCCTCTCTCTCTTTGTAGTATTGAAATAATCTCCTATCTGGTTTCACTGCCTCCTTCCTTATCTCAATCCAGTGGGTTCACCTCACAGCAGCCAGAGTTCTTCAAAATTATAAGTCAAATCACTTCCATCTGCCTTCTTTACAGTTATCTCAGGCTATGCATACTGTGGTCCCCACTGCCTCTCAGACCTCATGTCCTGCCATATCACCCCTTTTTTAGCACCCAATCTGCTCCATACACAGTGGCTCACTGCATGTGGATGTGAGGAGAGGCTCAAGAGGAGCCACATGAGGACAGAATCCTGTCCAGAGGGAGAGGCAGCTGTTAGAAATTTGCACAAGGGTTCTCTGCAAGCTGCTGTCAGCCTTTAAGGCCATCTTGCCAGTGTATGCCCGTCACATATGCCTGTGCCTCGACCTTTGCACAGATTGTTTGTGCCCTCAGATATTCTCCTCCCTTCTCTACTCACATGTCATCTTAGAGAAGCTTTCTCTGTCCCTTCCCCAGGCTCTAGAATAGCACCTTCTCTTACTTCTCTGTCCTTCTTACCCCGATATGTTCTTCTTCATAGCATTGTTTACCACCAGACCTCAGATATATTTATTTGTTTGTGCCTTCTGCCTCTAAATCAAAGGCTTTGTGAAAACGGCTTTGTCACATAAGTTCACTATTGTGTATAGGTCCAACACTTAAAAATCATGCTTGGAAAAAAAAAGGAGTCATGTTTGGGACAAAGTAGGCACTCAGAAATATTTTTGATAATTGAACTCACATATTTATGTACTTATGGTTAAGTTCCTTACTTGTCTAACCCTTGTCAACTCCCACTTGCTGAACATAGGGTGTATACGTGATAAACAGAACTGACCCTGTCACTGCCCTCCTATAGCTAAGAATCTCATAAATAGGGTTTTATGGTAACAAGCTCATGTTCTGCACCACAGGATGTGAGCTGGTTTGATGACCCCAAAAACACCACTGGAGCATTGACTACAAGGCTGGCCAATGATGCTGCTCAAGTTAAAGGGGTATGTACCTTCTTTCTCCTGGTGCTTGTCTCTATGGGCCATTTTCAACTTCCGCATGAAACTGATTTTTCATTGCAGGCATTTATTTTTATCATCAATCAGAAATGTTACATCAACATCTGACCTACAAATACGTTATGTGCTTTGTATAGCAAAAATGTTAACTGTGAACATTACCTGCTGTACAGAACATACATAACATACAAGCTTTCTTTCGTTATTGCAGTGTTACTCATGCCATTGACATGATAAATGGGGAAGAATATGCATAAAAGGAAGGACTTAACATATCTTTCAGGATCAGTTGGTTTTAATTAACAGACAATTGTAATTGTTACTGAAAAAAGGATGTGTGTGATTGCTGTAATGAAGTTTAGGGGCATTATAGTTTGGAAAGGAAGGGAAAAGATATTCTTAAAAACAGGTTGAAAGAAATTGGGACCAGCAGTTAGCTTAATGGCTTTGTCACTGGACTCCTATGTAGTCGACCACAGTTCGAGTCCCGGACCTGGTGGCTTAAAACACACGCCGGGCACGTGTGCGTGCATGCCCAAGATCCTGAGAGGAGAATGGAGGAGAGGGGAATGTGGCGTGGCCATCCCCCCCTGGGGGGTGATTTCTCACTTTCTGTTTCTCTATCTTTCTCTGTCTGTCTGGTGAGTACACGCGCCCTATAGCGAAAACCTCTCAAAAGAAAAAAAAAAAAAAAAAAAAACAGGTTGAAAGAAATTAATACACACCTTTAAAAATTAAAGGAAGTGTAGACAAAATAACTTCATTAGACTATAAAACTTAAATTTTGCTACTACTTGAATCTCTTTCATTGACACAACTGGAAAATATTGAACCAACAGGGTTTGATTTTTGGCTGAAATTACAATTTCTTCCAGAATTATTACAACTGTTTATGGCAAAAATACATGAGATAGTATAGATATGAAAAAAGCATGTGCTCTCTGCAGTGTATTTATCCCCTCGGGCCTTACCAACCTATCTTTTAATCTTTTCATTAGGTGGTAGTCATACTCTAGCATTGTCTGGGGCTTCTGGAAGAATATATTAGATGATGAATGTGGAAGCATGCAGAGAGTGGCAGAATTGCAACATAAATCTTAGGAATTGTTTTAACACAGTTCTCTTTGCTTAAAGCAAATAGAGCAATAAAAATCAAGGTTTTGATCAAGTTGTATAGAACCCAGCAGAACAAAATATACACGCTTGGAATGGGTTTGAGCTGTTTTAGAACAGACAGCAGTCCTGCCCTTATGAAGTCGACATGGCATGCCAGATTGTTATAAATGCTGTGGCGGAAAATGGACGCAGGATGTGCAGGAGGGGCCTGCTGCTTATCAAAGAAGGAAGGCCTCAGAAATGTGAAGGAAAGGCACCATCCTGCATGTATCTAATCAGAAGGTCAGCCAGTGCAAATGCCCTGAGGCTGGAGCATTCCTCCAGTTGCTCCTAAATCACAAGGAGGATAGTGTAATTGGAGTAAAACCATGAAAGGAAGGGTCATAAAGGTCAAGGTCAGCATCATATCTGGAGTTAGGTGAGTATTGAGCACAGGAGTGATATGACATGAAATTTTAGAAGGATCATTCTGGGTGCTGTGTGAATAGGCTGAAGGGGGCAAGAATAGAGGTAGAGCATCTATCGTAGTAATCCAGGAGAGATGACAGGGTTTTAGACTAGTGTGGACATACTGAAGGTGATAAAATAAAATGTAATCAATTCTGGATATATTTTATAGGTGCATCCAACAGAATTTGTTGGTTGGATTAGATGAAAGATATGAGGGAAAGGGGATTGGAGGATGATCTCGATGTTTTTGATCTACATGACTGAAAACATGAGAAGCCTGTAGGAAGAGCAGATTTGGGGGAGCATTGAGAGCTCTGAGTTGGATGTAGTAAGTTTGTGATGCCCACATTAGACATCCATGTGGAGATGTCAAGAAGGCAGGTGGATGTGCATGTCTAGTGTGTAGCAGAGAAGTCTAGAACTATTTTTTTGGAGAGTATTTTTTTTTTCAGTGGTTTGGTATTTTTTAAAGCCATGAGACTAGATGAGATGGCCAAGGAATCTTGTGTAGATAGAGAAGATGGCAAGTCCTGAGCCCTGATGTCAGGGTTATTAGGATGAGTCAACAAAGGAGAGTGAGAAGAAGTGGCCAGGGAAGGAGCAATGTCTCAGAGCAAATCAGAGGAAGTGTTTTAAGAAGGGAACAACCCAGGCTATCGAGTAGTGCTGATGAGCTTGTAGATTACCAAAGGTTTCACAATGGTGCCACAATGGCGCAGCAATGTGGAGATGGTTCTACAGGGACTTTTCCAGGGATATGGTGGGAACAAAAATCTGATGGAAGTGGACTCAGAGAAAGGGAAAGAGAGACATAAGACACAGTTGGATGAGTTTTCAAAGGACTTTCTCTAAAATGGGACAGAGAAATGGAGCGGTAGGTGAAAAAGCACATGAAGTATTGGTCTCTATTTGATTTCTAATTTAAATTGGTACTAAGGTCTATCAACAAACCTAATATAAATTCATTTTGCTAGCTACAGACATTTTGGGGAATAGTAATCACTGTGGACATATTGTGTCTCCAAGGTTCTTGAATCCTGCATTGCCTAACCAGACTTTGCTGCCCTAACTCAAGTATGCCTTTTACAGACCTGTTGTATGTGCTGTTGTGCTCTGAAAGACACTTCCTATATCCATTTGGTAGGAAAAACAGTATCCTAGAAGGAACATGAAATCTGTCCCTTATAGCAGAACTCTGAGTAGAGGTCATCTGAGTGTACTGTGTTTCATAAATTCTTCCTTCCCCTTAAGTCCCTCTGGTATTGTGACCTGCCTCAGGCCACAGTGCTTTCCTATAGCGGCCAGATTGGTGGTCCTCCCTTTGCCTCTACAGTGTTGTTTGTGAGGACTTTGGCCAAGACCACTAGTCTCCAATTGTCCGCTGGTGAAAGGCCTGCTTTCCACTTATTTCCTCAAGGCATCTCAAACTGTCACTCTCTCATGCCCATGAGTGGACACCTGCAACTACTGTGAGCCACTTTTAGTCAAAAGTGTTCTCCAGAACTGGGAAGAGTGGCTTAAAAAAAAGTGCAAGGAAGAGGAAACAAACAGGTTGGCGTATGCCATTGAAATAGAAAAGCCCTAAATAGCTGTAATCACAGACTGACTAGAGAAGACGGTTGTATCCAGTTTTTTTATTTTATTTATTAATTATTTATTTATTTATTTGAGATCTTTTTTGCTATAGGGTGTTTGCACTTATCAGAGAGACAGAAAATGAGAATTCACCCCCAAGGGGTGATGGCCCTGCCACAACCCGTTCTCCTCCATTGTCCTCTCAGAATTTTGGACAAATGTCCATGCGCTCGGGTGCGTTTTAAGCTGCCGGATGTGGGACATAAGCACAGTGGACTACATGGGAGCGGTGATGTAACCATTACGCCCTCTGCTGGTCCCAACAATTGTATCCCGTATATACCATAGCTGACCTGTTTGTGACGGGAGATACGTGTGTGTGCATGTATAAAGACATAAACATTTATATGCCCATGTCCAGATATTCAAATGTACCTATGCATGTCTATCTTCCAGTAAAAAGTAGTATAATTAACTTCTTATATATAAAATCATCTGAAGCAAGCTATGCTGTCATAAAACCATGCTACCCAAGGCATGGCCAACTCAGGTTTGTGTGCATACAGCCAGTGATGTTATTTATGTAAGTTAAATTTTTTTCATATTTAAATTCTCCATAAATGCATTTTTTCAGAGGTTTTTAGGATTGTAAGTTATTGAAGAAGCTCAACCTTGCTAAATACTAATCATATCTTAATATTTTCCTAGGAAGTGGTGAGCTTTTCCATTTTATTTTGGTATGATATCTAGAGTTTTGAAGAGAAAGAAACAAATAAGAACTATGTAGAAATCAAAAGCAAATATTTTTTTCTTTTTCTGAGAGAAGCTGGCTGAGGGACAGGTGAAAGGTAAACACCATATTCCTCATTTCAAAAGGAAGAGTAAGAAATATACTGTTTTTCAATAAACACAAAGAATTTCTAATGGGAGTTTAAGTGAGATTATAAGAATTTTTTTAAAAATTTTTCCATAGGGTGCATGTGCTGGACAGAGAGAGAGGAAAACTGAGAAATCCCCAGTGGGGTTGGCCACACAGCAATCGCTTCTCCTCCATTCTCCTCTGAGGAATTCTGGGCACACATGCACACGTGTCCAGTGTGTTTCTCAAGCTGTTGGGTCTGGGACTCAAAGCACAGACTAGGCCACCTAGGATCCAGTACCACACCACCTGCTGGCTCAATAGGATGGATTTTTAAGGAGGAAATAAATAACAAAGGAGCAGGAAACAGGAGAGAGTGGGGAAAAAAAAAAAAAAAAAAAAAACAAGGAGAGAACATGAAATACAAATCAGGGAAAGTCCAGTGGGCTGGAGAAATAGGAGGATCAGTCTTAGCGGATTTTAGACATTAGCCCATTTCATTTCACCTCGCCTTACACTGGGGTGGTGGGTTTTTGAGTGTTTCTTCTTCTCAGCCCTGTTCTTCCATATGAAGATCATCTGGCTACTCCTAGTAGAAGAATGCTCTTCCATTTCTTTAGTCTAGAGAGCTCCCTAGTCTCTCACCCTGTGTGAAGCATAGAACTGACAGTAAGTATCAGTCCTTGGAATTAAGGACCAGTAACCAGCATGGTAGGATCACCCAGCAAGCTAAATCAAATGAGGCCAACACAGAGAGTTGCCGTGAAGGCTTCTCCAGTCCCTGACTTATGCCAAAACTGGCAAAGCATCCCTTTAATATAAGCTAGGTGCTTCATCAACTAAAAATAAATGTACTCTATTGTTTATGTTGTCGCTTTCAGTCTGGGGTCTGTTCGTCGTGTGAACTGAAGTGTATAAAGGTTTTCAGTATTTATAGCTCTTCCTCCTAAGCACTGGTCTAGTGTTTATCTCAGATGGATGATAAATGGTTTTGAAGGGATTGATGTGGGGGACTGTACAGGGTTCTACCATGTAATTTAGACTGGAGAGAAGCTTTGGTTAATCAATGCACTTGCTCATTTTGGAAGTTGGGAGAAATTTGCCCAAAGTCATAGAGTAGGCAGTGACCTTCCTAGACTGTACTCATAGTCATCTTTACCTGAGATCAGCTCCACTCAAACAGAAGAAACTTCAGGGGTGGGAAAAAAAAAAAAAAAAAATCCATGGGCTGTTCCCAGAGATAGCAGGTCTAGAGCCCAGAGCAAAAATTTGAGATGACTTGAGGCACGAAGTTCCAGGGTAGAGGAGGCACGGTGGACTGAAGTATATAGCAGTGAATTAAATGCCTTTGTAGATTGACTTCTGGATCAGGGTCGGAAATGACTGCACACAACCAGACGTCATGTTCCCTCTGTGGAAGGCTCCCTGTGCTCAAGGCTCTGAGGCCTGCTTAGTGTCCCCTCAACTACGTTCCGTAACTTTCAACTGCGTGCATTTTTCCTAATCAAATTCAGATTAAATTAAACATCATAAGCATCTCAAGTAGAATCAGACATATTTATGTCTTCAGAGACAAATATTATGCCTACATTATAGTCACATACCTAACACTGGAAGCCTCCACGATTCCCAGTTTAACATATAATAATTATAAGACTCTCTGATTAATGAAGATTTCCTTGATATTAATAAATAAGAGTGAAAAATATATAATTGAATTCTGGTTTATTGGTCTTTTGCTTTCAGTATTTACTGTGAAGTCATGGAAATCCTCATTTTTAGAAACCCAATGAGCTTCTTATAAATAAACCTTGATTTTATGTTATAACCAAAAAGATAGGAAATAGATTTTAATGAAGGCAAATTGTTATAATTCTTAAGAAAATATAAAAATGGATTTTCAAGATAATATAAAAGTATCTCTCTAATTTTTTTGTTTGTTCATTTTGCAGGCCACAGGTTCCAGGCTTGCTGTAATTGCCCAAAACGTGGCAAATCTTGGGACAGGAATTATTATATCCTTAGTCTACGGTTGGCAATTAACACTTTTACTCTTGGCAATTGTACCCATCATTGCAATAGCAGGAGTTATTGAGATGAAAATGTTGTCTGGACAAGCCATGAAAGATAAGCAAGAACTGGAAGGTGCTGGGAAGGTGAGTCTGACTAAGGATAACTGCTTACCTAGCAAGTTAAATACTCGACCCAGTGTTGTTTGTTACTCCCCACTCCTTACTATGTTCTGAGGATGTCTTTACAACCATTCCCCAAAGCAGTCTTTTCTGACACTTATTCAGCAGATTAGAAATGAGAAAAGTAGCAAAATCAATCTTTAGGTTGCAAGACTGACAGCTAATTTTAGCGGTCTTTTCTAGTGTCAGCAATGACTGGTGTCTTCACACTTTTTCTTCCTTCTGCTTTCTTCCTTCCCCCAATTTAGTTTTTCTATCCTTTCTCCCTCTTCCCCTCCCACCGCACCCCCTCTCTTTCAAACAAGTTTAAATCTGTTCCTTTGTGGAAGAAAGCAGGCCTATTTTATCACATATGATAGGGGAGATTCAGTATGCAAAAGAGCTGGGGTATTTATTCAGTTTAAATGATTAGCAGACTTTTCTTTCTATAGTGCCTTCTCTTTTTATCACATGTCTGTTTATCCTTGCCCTCATACTTTTTTTGTTGTTTTCTGCATGCTTATTTATTTTTTTCCTACTAGTATCTAACAGATGCTTATGTGGCATTTACTGTATTTCCTAGCAAACGCTTTCCTCCTTAGAGTGATCCTATGAGTTAAGTTCTCTCTCATTTTTCAGGTGAGGCTGAGGCCCAGGCAGGCAGTGCCTGTGTGCTTTAGAGCTGATTATTCAAACCATTGTGTTCCAAAGCTGTGGCTCTGTCTGTTCAAAAAACAAAGTGGTGCTCTGATGGTGGGACAGCCTGACATTACATGATCTGTATCACTGCAGAAATGAGAGGTTAGAACAGGGCTGACGTCTAAAACCGGGCCTAATGATCACAGTGCTGATACATCTCCCTGTGGACGGTTCAAGGTTCTCAGGAGTTAGGGCAGGGACCAGGTGGATGAGAGAGACCCTGGCTCTTGGTAGGCCCAGGTGTCTAAGGTCCTTTGTCCCTGCACCAGGCACCTCACCAAGATGAACGACAAAGAGGGTCCCAGTCATCACCACTATCACTGTTTTATACCTCCTTCCTTCGGACTCTTCACCCTATTTTCTTGGAATTCCTTCAAAAATATCATTTGGATCAGCTTTAGAGTTCTCCAGCCAGGACTTGTGTGGGCAAACCTCATGTTTGAGCCCCATTTTGGAGGTACAGCAGGATGGTGCTGACCCTTAGGTGCAGGTCCCGCTCAGGACCTTCACAGAGAGTACATCCTGTACCTGTGACCTCATTTAATACTGCACTTTGGTACAGTATGATGTTGACTCTTATCTGAGAAGATGGGAACATCTGGGACAAACCTAAAAAAAAAGAAAAAGAAAAGAAAAATATTGCCGTTTACCAGTGTCACTATTTAATGAGGTGTTTGAAGTGTTCCACAAAGGAGTCTTAGACTGCTTATACCAAAAAGACGATCGGTCCTCGGAACAAGACAGTCCATCCTGAGCTAATGCACTGCAAACTACACATTAGCACCTTTGAAGCAGTGCATCAGAATTGACTCTGGGGGTTCTGTCAGGGAGGCAAGGAAAGGGGAGCAAATAGAAATGGATATGTGTGAATATGGCAGGTGTTCGGAGTAAAGGTCAGGGATGTGATAAATGCTCTAAATCACTGGTGGCACATGAGAGGGACAAAGGCAGGTAGGAAAAGTGGTGGTTGCTAGATGAGCCAATTTACGTAATAGTCAAAATCAGACACCATCTGATTGTAATGACCAGGTTGCCATTGATTAAGTATTTATTATATACCAGGTATCAAGAGTTCTATATACGTTATCTTTTTTTTTTTTTTAAGAAAGATTTTTGCTATAGGGTGCATGTGCTTGCCAGACAGACAGAAAGCAGGAAATCACTCCCCATCCATGGGGATAGCCACACTGCAATCCCTTCTCTTCCATTCTCTCAAGATTTTTGGCACACACTCACATGCCCCAGTGTGAGTCTTAAGCCACTGGGTCTGGGATTTGAACCGAAGTTGACTATGTGGGAGTCCAGCGACATAACCATTACGCATCTGCTGGTCCCTATATACATTATCTTATTTAATTCTCTCAGTACTCTGTTGAATTATCCTGTAGGACATATAATAAAAACCAAGATTCAAAGAGACCATGTAACTTGCCCAAAGTCACATTGCATCTCCTTACTGATCTCCCTGTTTCTATTCTTGTCTACTGATAGTCCATGTCCTTCTCACACAAGCCACTCATATCTCTTATAAATATAAATCAAATGCTGCTGCTTCCTACTTAAAAGGCCCCAGTTGCTCTGGTTACAAGTGGAATAAAAGCCAGCCTTTTACCCAGGCTTATAAAAGTCAGCATGTCTAGCCCTCGATGATTTTTATGACCTTGTCTTTCACTACCCTCTTGCATGCTCACTCTGTTCTGGCCTCATGGTTCTTCTTGAAGTTTCTAAAACTCTCCAAGCTGGTTTCCTCTGATTTTCCACGGCAGGCTCCTTTCCAATACTTATCAATATATCCCAGAATTATTACCTCTTTGGAAAGGCCTTTCCTGCACCCAAAGTAACTTATGACACTCCTCAGCAATGGTGTTTCTTTCCTGTTTCTTTTTTTGAGAGTTTTTTTTTTTTTTTTTTTTTTTTTTTTTTTTTTGCTATAGGGTGCGTGCGCTCGCCAGACAGAGAGAGACAGAGAGACAGAAAATGAAAAATCACCTCCCTGGGGGGATGGCCACGCCACAATCTCTTCTCCTCCATTCTCCTCTACGGATCTTGGGCACACAAACACACGTGCCCGGCATGAGTTTAAGCCACCAGGTCTGGGACACGAACCGCAGTCGACTATGTGGGAGTCCAGCGACATAGCCATTACGCTAACTGCTGGTCCCTCTTTCCTGTTTCTGTATTGACTGATGGTGTATTTTCCCTACTAGAACATAAGCTCCATGGAAGCCAAGGTCACTTCAGCTGGTTTGTCCTTCAAGGGAGAGGGCAAGCCTGCGAGTCCAGTGTCTGTGTATTGTCAGAATCTGCTCGTACCCTAATAAATGAGATTGGAACCCGCTCACACCGTCTGCCCTGCCTGTGATCTGTACTCTCTAGTTTTCTGTCACATTACCATGAACTAACAAATATTTCTACAAAACGGATGCTTTCTTATTTTCAGAAATAAAAGCCATAATCAAACTTCAATTTGTTTTTGGGTCAGAAAAGAAATACAAGAAAGTTTAATTTTTTTCTTCCTAGAAATGTATATACATTTCCTTTCTTCAAAATTGTTTACTCCATGTTTAATAAAGATTTCTGAGGGAGCTCAATGTAATTTACCCATTCTCAAATTAAAAACTCTCTCTCCTCACAGTAATTACTGGGTCTCTATTTAAAACTCTGGGAATAAGTGAAGCTGTGAGTATGTGGGGTGCTAATTAAGCCTTTTCCTAAATGCTTCATTATGCATCAAGAGGAAGACAGTTGTGAAGTGGTTATATTGTTCTACTCACCGTACAGGGTCCCTGAGTCAAACTCTGACTTGGACTGGATGATAGGCACACTAAAGCTGTGTGGACTAGAGCCATATGGCTGTAGGCAAGTGTCATCATCTGTTTAAGCCTTAGCTTCTCCTTCTGTAAGGAGTTGATTGAATTTCTCTATCCTTCTTCCAAATCTAAAACTTGATTTAACAAATTACTTAGTATCCCTTTCCACAGAAAAAATACTGGTAGGTGATAATATCCAATAACCAAATATTTGTAATAATGAAATTAATTTTAAGGGGCCAGGAAGATAGCACAGTGGTTATGTCACTGGACTCTCACATGACTAAATATGGTTCAAGTCTTGGACCCAGTAGATTGAAAATTATGCCAGGCACATGCACGTTTGCCCAAGATCTCAGAAGGAGAATGGAGTTAAACGGATTACAGAGTGGACATTCCCCCTGGGGGATGATTTGTCACTTTCCCTCTCACTGTCTGTGTCTCTTTCTCTTTCTGGAAAGCATGTATACCCTAAGGCAAAAAACTCTCCCTCAAAAAATTTTTTTTCTTTTATTTATATTATGGAATTCATACTAATTGCTGCTACTTGCCCCTGTGGCTCTTGGTGATAAATACTCTCTGTTGCAGATTGCTACTGAAGCAATAGAAAACTTCCGAACTGTGGTTTCTTTGACTCGGGAGCAGAAGTTTGAATATATGTATGGACAGGGTTTGCACATACCATACAGGTAATAACCACTGAAAAATGGGAGGAGTAGAGGGAGTTTTCCACTTACCAGATTTGTTTTTAGGATCGCTATGGCTGGAAGTTAGGGAGCAAGTGGAGAAGCCACCAGAGGGGAACAATTTGGAAATGGTTTTGATTATCCAGGAGAGAAATGACAGGACCCTGAGGCCTTGAGACATCTTTAGGCAAAATCTGTAAGAATGGGAAACTGATGGGAAGAGGAGGGAGAGCGGAACTAGAGAATGACTTTCCACTATCCAGTTTAGATAATGATCCTATTAGTTGCTCAAGTTGGTGATAATCTTTTAATGGAACATGAAATTTGCTGCTGAGCTGGGGGGTGGTCCTCCCTACGTAGTCCTGTTCTTCCTTTCTTCACCCCTTCTCACTTGAAGACTTCCTTGTCTTCCTTTAACATAGTCATCCAGTGAGAGACCTAGTACGTGATGTGACATGAACAGCCCAACCGCTCTGTGTCTCAGTTTTCTATAGTAAAAGCGACAGCTAGACCTTATATATGTATTTTTAACCATCTTTTATGATTGAAGAGCCTTTTTTTATGGAAGAAAATCCATTTAAGTGCTAATATATGACAAAGATAAAAGCAAGACTTGACCTAGTTGAAGCAGGAGTAGGAAATCCAGAGGCTTCCCTCTTACCAACTGGTCCTACTCACACCACATCACTGAGTTCCATGTCGCTCAGAACATCCTAGAATGTAACTCCTTTGGAAAGCCACCTCCACCTCCATATAAAAAGTGTTCATTCTTGTAATATATTATTCAGAAGTGCAAATATAATAACTCAAGTGCAAATATAGTAACTTCTGGATCCCCAAGGGCAAGCACATGCCTATTCACCCAGCACGGTCCCTAGAGTTTGTGTTGGGTAAACATATGGAACGAGTGTTTTCTTTTTTTTTTTTTGGAGAGGTTTTCGCTATAGGGCGCGTGCGCTCACCAGACAGACAGAGAGAGACAGAGAGACAGAAAGCAGGAAATCACCCCCCAGGGGGGATGGCCACGCCGCAATCCCTTCTCCTCCATTCTCCTCTCGGGATCTTGGGCACGCACGCACACGCGCCCGGCGTGAGTTTAAGCCACCGGGTCCGGGACTCGAACCGCGGTCGACTATGTGGGAGTCCAGCGACATAGCCATTACGCTAACTGCTGGTAAACATATGGAACGAGTGTTTTCTTGAGAGTACATGCGTATTACATGTCTGAAAGTGAGGATGGAGAGAAGGATCTTTCATTTATTAATTCCTAAGAGGGTCTTTATATTCATAGGCTTATTGTTTTTGATTGCCAAAGGATACAAGCATTTGCCAGAGAGAGAGAGAGAGAAAGAGAAAGCATCTTCCAATAGAGTGTTGCCACACTGCAATTCTTTTTCCTCCATTTCTCTATCCTGTCAGTATTTGAGCCACACACACACCCCTATCTGCTGTGTTTTCAACCCGCCATGGCCAGGATTTGAACTCTACTCAGCCATGTGGGATCTGGCTACCTATACACAGGGCTTAATCACCATACTATGGGGCCAGCCTAGCTTATTTTATCTTTACATAAACACTTTGAGGCTTAGTTAATCCTATATTAACGATGAAGACAATGAAGTTCAGAGCTTAGGAGGTGTCTGAGTTTGTACAACTGGTACGTGATAAAATGAGGCTTAAACTTAGTTCTTAGTTTCATTTTTTGTCTGTCACACCTGTGTCCCACTGCCAGCCTGTCTAAAACTATGTCTTAAGGACAGAAATGAAAATGGAATAAGTTTTCAAATGTCTTTTTTCCAGAAATTCTTTGAAGAAAGCACACATCTTTGGAATCACATTCTCCTTCACCCAGGCAATGATATATTTTTCCTATGCTGGCTGTTTCCGGTTTGGTGCCTACTTGGTGACACGTGGTCACATGACCTTTCAGGATGTTCTGTTGTAAGTACTGGGCTAATATTTATGATTCAACTCTAAAAATAAGACTGGGTGGATGTACTTTGTGTCTGGATAGAAAACCCTACCCTGAAGTCTCATGAAGACATTCTGGTGATTCAGGACATGTCGTTTTGCCTTGGAGTCTCTGCGTGTTACCACCAAAACACTCCACCTCACTTGGAGTATTAGTAACGTCTTCTATTCCCAGTGCAGACTTCCTAACCCTGAGTAAAGATTCTGGATGGCTCCTTTTAAAGCTACCTAGCAGAGCATCTGAAGTACAGATGTGCAGTACTAACTTCTGCAATTCCTGAGAGATTCTAGGATAAATTTGCTTTTTCTTGATGAGAGGACATTAGAGGAGCCAGACTGTGGCATAGTGGTAGAAGATGCTTTGTGAGGCATTCATCCATTGCCCTGTGGGAAGGTTCTGGGTTTGTGTCCAGAGACCTCCCTGAGCTTGCTAGACACACATGTGCAAGGAACTTGGGGCTGGTGAAGCCCGGGATGGAACATGGTATCAAGATCATACTGGGGTGTGCTCGCTCTCGCTCTCTCTCGCTCTCTCTCTCTTTCTCGCTCTCTCTCTCTGTCACTTGCTGAAGAAATAAATAAAGAAAAAGAACAGTTGGGAGGTAAGAGCTGGAGAAATTCAGAAATGACCAAGTAAAAACCAGATTGGAATTTTTTTCGCCACATTGCTGTGAATGTAGAAAATTACATATTAGGGACAAGCTGGTCACATGGTGGCTGGATCCCACGGGGCTGACTGCGTGATTCAAGTCCTAGACCTTGTGACTTGAAAACATGCTGGGCACATGTACATGCATGCCCAAAATCCCAAAAGGAGAAATGGAGGAGAAAATATTGCAGTGTGACTGTGCCCATGGGGGTGGCTTTCTCGCTTTCCCTCTCTATTTCTCTAGTGAACACATGTGCTCTCTAGAAAAATGAAAAACAAACAAATGCCACCCCCCCCCCCAAAAAAAAGAATATTATACCTCAATCAGGAAGACAAGCTTGAATTTCATATACTACTAAAGTACTTAAATATGTTTGGTAGTCAAAGATGGATAATCTTTCTGAGCTTCTAGGTTTGGTGATGGGTAAGATTCTCCCTTTCAGTAGCATAAAATAATTAGTAGCAATACAATTTTACTTTTAGACCGGAATTTTATACGACAGTGTAATCTGTTAGCATAGTACTAGACATCAGCTTATTCATGCATTATAATTTGTTCAGGATGACCCCAAAAGATTTTAAATTTCTACTTATACATGAATCTGGCAAATAAAAGATGGGTGCTCGTTGTGATCTGACCCAAGATCAAAGCCAGGCATCATGGGCATTGGAGCTTGGATGAGATACTCACTCATCTCATGCTTTACTCCAAGGAACTGAATTGATGAAAGTTGCCAACACTCAGGCATTCCATTTTGCAAAATCAATCTGCCTACTAAAAGAAAGGAGAGACCTGTCTGAAGAACAGTTCATATGAAAAATTATTTCAAAGGTTCAAATGATAACAAAGCCAGAATTAACCACCAGTGTGATTTACTTAGCAGTAGTTAAAATAAAATAAAGAAAAATAAAAATAAACTGCCAACGACACAGTGTTCTATCTGAACACATACGTACAGTCCAGAGGAAAGGAAGTGATTTCCGGTATTCTGGGATCCCAGGTATTATGTCAGCTCCAGGCCGACTATTTAAAAATGTGCCCAGGGGAAGGCAGTGCTATCAGAGAAGGAAATAACTTTTTAGTGATATTCCAATACTTAAAGGCCTATTTTGTGTAAAAGAAAATAGATTTGTCTCTAGCTTGAAAAAAAAAAAAAACTTGTTAAAATCTTGTAAGGTTTTTTTTTTATTCTTTCTTCCATGAGTGAGAAAGAGAGAGAAGTGATACAACCAATAGGACCTATAAGCTGCAATCCCTCCCCAGTCTCAGCTAGCCCTAGATAATGGATTTATGTGTGCCCAGCATACTCAGGGAGGTCTCTAGACGTGAGCCCAGAACCTTTCCTTGTGGGTCAGTCTTCTAGAATGTTGTGTTACCACGGTACCACCACTGATCCTCCTAGAAAAAAACTAATTAACAGTAGATTCAATTAAACATGCTACTTCCGGAAATAGAAGATGAAAAACAGTTTTGGGAAAGTGTCCAGGCACCAACTTTGAGAGCTGGACTTGACGGTTGTAAGATTCTTTCCAACTCTAATGCTGTCTTTCCCACACAGATTAAGAATACAGGCGTACCTTGAGAGCAGTGTGGCATGGGTGTGTGAGGAACTCTCTTTGTTGCTCAATTCATCTAAGAATCTGCTATAACTCCACCATCACTGTGTCCTTTTTCAATTGTTACAATATGCTGTATAACATTACACTTGGTGACATACAATGGTAAACATTTGTTTTTGCTCACAATTTTATGGGTCAGCTACGCGGTTCTGCTGATCCAGGTATAGTAGAGCACAGCTGGGCCCACTTAGGTGTAGGCTGGGAGCCACAGAGCTCCCCTCTGTGCATGCCTCCTCCTCCTCCTGCAGGCCGGCCTGTGCTGTGGTAGTGGAAGAGTCCCAGGACAGTGAGCACAGCACACACAAGGTCCCCTGAGTCATAACTGGCAACTGTGACTTCCACCACATCCTGTTGGCCACAGCAGGCCACAAGGCTGACCCAGTTTCAAAGGTCGGAAAACAAATTTCACTTCTGAAGTGAAGTGAACAAAATGCTGCAAAGGTCACATTGCAGGAAGATGAGAGGTGGGAAAATGGGCCGTTTTGCAACGTTCCATCACACTGACATAAACTTAGAAGGAAGAGTATGATTTGGTATTTTGTTTATTTCTAAGACAGGGCCTCACCATGTTGTATTCCTCCTGCCTCGGTCTCCCAGCTGAGACTGCAGGTCCTGTCACCACACTCTGCTGTTTTTCAAGAGAGTCTCACTGTGTTGCCCAGGCCAGCCTTAAGCTCGCCATCCACCTGCCTCCCCCTCTCAAATCGCTGGGATTATAGGCCCGAGTTACTGCTTTAGGTTGGACCAAGAATCGAACCCACCCAGGCCTCCCACTAGTAGGATGTGCCACCATGGCTGGGCCCATTGTTTTGTTTTATTTTTGCACTTCGCTTCTGTAACTATTTGAGGCAATGCTTTCTGGTTGTACAAGTGTTGACTTTCTAGAATCACTGTTAGAACTGGGCACATATTTTGTCTTGGCGTTTCCCAGGGTATTTTCAGCAATTGTCTTTGGTGCCATGGCAGTCGGGCAGGTCAGTTCATTTGCTCCTGACTATGCCAAAGCCAAAGTGTCAGCAGCCCACATCATCATGATCCTTGAAAAAGTCCCTGTGATAGACAGCTACAGCACAGATGGTCAAAAGCCGGTGAGTTTGATGTTTCGACTGTGATTTGCTCCTAACTCCTGAATCAAAGTGTTCTAAGAGGAAATTTAATAACACTAGCTTTTTCAGATGTGTGATAAAGTAAAATTTTCTAGATCATGAGTTCATTTTGATAAATGTTAATTGTATATACTAATATCTAATACTTTAACATAACAGAGTTACAGGAGACAGTATTACTGCATGCTTTATAAGCATATCCTATCAGTCAGGTTTTATTTTATGTAGATTATTCTGTTCTTGGGGAACAGGTTGGAGTTATCACATTTGTATTATATTAACAATACGCTCGGGCTCAGCCTCTGTGGGGCAGTCAGTAGCGTACGAGACTGCAGAGCTGGATGCTGTATTCTGATTGCCACACGCCGGGCACGTACATGGGAGCATCCTGGCAAGCTAGACGACCGGAGAGAAGGGATCATGGCATAACTTAGCCTAGCTCTCTCTCCCTCTCTCTTTTGCTCTCCTTTTATCATGAATAATAATAATAAATACATACTGTAACAAATCACTGAGTCTTTTAGATCTAATGCATTAAATTCTAGCAGTATAAGTGAAGCCTTATTGTAATCCAAATTCACTATCTTTTGACATGTCATAGACGAAATTAATTACACACTCTGTTCTCATTATCAGTAGCAGTCCAATTTACTATTATGATTTTCATGTTAGAAAACATTGGAAGGAAATGTGACATTCAACGAAGTCATATTCAACTATCCTACCCGACCTGATATCCCAGTGCTCCAGGGGCTGAACCTGGAGGTGAAGAAGGGCCAGACGCTGGCCCTGGTGGGCAGCAGTGGCTGTGGGAAGAGCACGGTGGTCCAGCTCATCGAGCGGTTCTACGACCCCATAGCCGGGACAGTGGTGAGCCCACTTTCATATTCAGTTCCTTTCAGATGTTTCATTGTCTAAATGCCTGAATGTATTTAATTCTTGACTATAATCCATGGCTTCCCAAGCTTTTTTTTCTGTTTTATTTTTTTGTTATTGTTTTTTGAGAGGTTTTCGCTATAGGGCGCATGCGCTTGCCAGACAGACAGAGACAGACATAGAGACAGAAAGCAAGAAATCACCCCCCAGGGGGGATGGTCATGCCACAATCCCTTCTCCTCCATTCTCCTCTTGGGATCTTGGGCACATACGTACATGCGCCCGGTGTGAATTTTAAGCCACCGGGTCCGGGATGTGAACCACGGTCGACTACGTAGGAGTCCAGCGACATAGCCATTATGCTAACTGCTGGTTCCCAGCTTCCCAAGCTTTTTAACAACAGCCCTACTTAGATAAAACCTGAAAGCCTGGATACAGTCTTCGAGCTGTCCTCCGCCCCAGCCACACCCCCCAGCCTTGTCCTCTACACCACCAAGTCTTTATTCCCCTTAGTGAGCAGCCCCGTCTACTTCCAGGTCCTTTCCTTTGGTTAGGTTTCAGCTGATTTGTCAAGAGCTGGCAAACACTGAAGTAGCCAGAAAGACAGAGGAGAGATATGAGGAGAGATATGCAAGATAGATGAGCGTTTCCAGGAGAGGTTGTCAGCAGTGACAGTGCTACGGGGAGATTAGGTCAAATGCAGACCACAAAGATGTGATGGGGTCTGGCAACGAATGGCATTGCTGTTACTTTATGGTACTCTTGGGGGAGATGGCAGGAAGCAATTTAGCATGGCTACAATACAGTTAAGAGGGGAAATGGAGGTTTAAATGAGTGTATCAAGAAGATGGAAAGTGAAAAAAAGAAAAGAACAGAGTCCAGGGAAAGTGTTTAGGAGGGGAATCTTAAGCACTTTTATGACCAAAGATGAGACAAAACCACTGATAGAGAGAAACATATAAAATGATAAAAGTAAAATCAAGAAATTTACAAAGTGGTAAAAAAATATGCAGAAGTACCCTTTTGTTTTTTTGAACTAAAAGGGTGAATAACGGGTAAGAATTATTCATTCACCAAAACTCTGAGTGTCTCTCAGGGACTGCCCTACATGCTGGAGATGAGAGAGGAGTCTTGACAGGTGTAGGGAATTTAAAATACTTTAATGGGGGATAAGAAAAGAGTCAAACTGAAACAGCATAGAATAATGAACAAGAAATGTTCATTATACAAGCTTTTAGTTATTGGTCATACCCAGAGGCAATATTCATAATATTTAACCACTGGAATGGTGAGGACACTGACCAGTAAGAATGGACCCTGCTTGGAAAAATGGGGTCCATGACCTCCATGTAGACCCCAGTTGTGGTTGTTTTGGTTTGGTTTGGGTTGAGAGTTTTTTGCTATAGGGCGCATGTGCTTGCCAGGAAGACAGGAAGAGATAGAAAGCGAGAAATCACCCCCCAGGGGGGATGGCCGTGCCACAATCCCTTCTCTTATATTCTCTTCCCGGATCTTGGGTACACACACAAATGTGCCTGGCATGAGTTTAAGCCACCGGGTCTGGGACTTGAACCGCAGTCGGCTACATGGGAGTTCAGCAACATAGCCATTTCACCATCTGCTGGTCCCGACCCAGTTGTATTAATGACTGAAATAAATCTAAGGCCCTTGTCTTCCCCACAGCAATCATACTGGATCGGAAAAGTCATGGTATTTTTGCATAGAAAAATACATCATTTTTTCAACAACCCAATAAGTATATTTTGTATTGTATGCAGAGAGAGTTATGCCTTTACTCAGTCTATTCTTTAATATTTACTTAAGCTTCATGCTTTATGTGTACTCCTTTGTTTTATATTTTCTGCTGATTTTGATACTGTGCTTCAATTTTGTGGTTAAAGTTTGAACATGGGACTCCAAATGTAAAGTTCTCAGTGACCATTGAAGCAAGTAGAGGAGGAAATGTTAGCTCCCAAACACTGGTTATTGTCCTCAGGAAATGTTTATTAAGTAACCCTTAAGTGTTGTGCTCTAATGAGCAGTAGGGCATGATGTCTGCCATCAAAGACTTTAACTGAGGAGATAGGTCATATACTCCCATGAGTTAGATTAAAGAAGAGGATAAACCTAGGGCCGATTCTTGGGATAAGTAGGATTTACGTATGGCTAAGTATAGACATGACACACAACGCAAGAGATACTGTGAGCTGTGGCTGATAAGAGGTTTGTTCCCGAGGTAGCCAATAGGCCAGGTTGGCTGAAATACAGAATGTAGTTAGAGCAGTAGTTCTCCCAACTTTTCTCATTATAACCCAAGTAAGAAAGATCTGGAAAATTTTGCCCCCAACATACTCATAGTCAGTCACTTTCCAGTGGAAAAAAATACATGGTGATAATAAAATGTTGGCATTGAGCAGCCGCATGGATTAGTGATTAAGTGTAAAGCAGAGGGAGTCACATCCCACATAACTGACCACGGTTTGAATTCTGGCCCTGGTGGCTTGACAGATACCCCAGGTATATGTGCATGTGTGCCCCAAATATCCCAGCAGTGTGGAGAAATGGAGGAGAAGAGAGTGCAGTATGATGGTCTTCCATTGGAGGGGGTTTTCTCTCTCTCTTTTTAGCAAGGGTATATACCTCTGTCAACAATAAGATCAATTTAAAAAGAATGTTGGAACTGAAAACAACAGTAGTGGGGCCGTCAAGTGGCATGGTTCTTAAGGTGTTGGACTCCCACATGGCCAATCACGGTTCGAGTCTTGGACCTGGCAGCTTGCTCTCTCACTTTCTCTCTCTCGTCAAATTAAAAAAATAATAATAACAAATAAAATTAAATGAATAAATATTTTTTTAGAATAAAAGAAAACAATAATAGTATAGTACAAGAATTACGCAAGAAGAAAGTAATAATTTTTCTATTAAGTACCTAAATGTAAACAGGACATAATTAAAAACATGAAAAGTACCAGCTACAACTGAGTATAAGAAACAGAAACTATTCTAGGTATTTATGTAGATAAATATATTTTTTGAGAGATTTTTGCTATAGGGCATGTGTGCTCACCAGAGACAGATGGAGAAACAGAAAGCAAGAAATCACACATCCCCCCCAGGGGGATGGCCACACGGCAATCCCTCTTCCTCCATTCTCTTCTCGAGATTTTGGGCACACACACACACACATGCCTGGCATGAGTTTCAAACCACTGGGTCTGGGACTCGAATGGCAGTTTGCCACGTGGGAGTCCAGCGCCTTAACCTCTATGCCACCTGCTGGCCCTGATAAATACTTAATAAAGGTAATTAGGTGCCTACAAATCTTGGGAAGGACTGGAAGAGTGGAATAAAGACTGCACCCAGACTTCCAAACCCCAGAACTGCAACTGTGATCCTGTGATTGAAGCTTCATGAAATCGTGCCAGTGTCACAGCTTCCAAATCTGGAGATTCAGGACCAGCGTCTGCCTGTTGCAAAAACTCTCTGCCAGAACCCACATCTTAGCTTACCACTGCTGCTAAAAACAATTAGCATCTGCCCCCAGATTTTACTTAGTGTGTCTCACTAAGTGTACAACCTGACTTACTTCCCAGACCCAAGGGAGCCTAAAACGTAGTTTTTAGCCTAGTAAGCGTAGTACCTTACTAGGTGGAAGGACAGACACAGAGAAATAGGGAAATGAATGCAGAGTGATAGGTCAATAACTATCTCAAGACATCGATGATAATGCCCTGAAAGCAAAGCACCTCATGTATTGCAGGAATAGCCGCTTTCTGCCCCATGCATTTGTGCACATCTTTGAAATACTGCCAAGTTCTGCACAATAGCTAGACTTCTTAGCAAAAGTATCCCAAATAAACTCTAGGAAATGTGCCAGGTTTTGTTTGTGAATATCAATTAGGATCCCTTAATAATTCAATTAGTAGTTATTACTAATTAGTTGTTACTGCCATGGAAAAGTGAGTCTGTGAGGTTGAGCATCATTTGATTATGAGAGCTGAAGAAAGGACTTGACCCTGAGGACCACCCTGGAGTCAGGAATTCCCATAATCATTAGGGGGCCTTGAGTCGTACTCTGAAACGTTCACCCGGAGTGGTGGTTCTCAAACCTTGGCACATGCTAGGAAGGCCTAGAGAGCTAGTAAAGGACACCTCTAAGGTTTACTAGTAGTAAGCTAGGGCCTGGCCTTATAACTACAGTTTTCTCAGGTGATTCTGAGAACACTGAACTTGTAAATTGGAGGACGAGCATGCCTGGCTTAAATTTTGGAAAGTCTTGAAAAATTAAACTATAGAATTGTAAAACTAGGGGAGGAGCCTAATTGGGTGAGACCCGAAGATTATGTAATTTTAAGGATTCTACTTATAAAAAAGAAGAGAAACCGTTGAGTGTAGAATTAGGTATGAAAGTGAATATTAATATTAGCGTCCAGTAACACTGTGTGTTGCTATTGTAAGGCTCTGCAAGGCTGACCCACGTGGGAAGGTGACAAGTTCATGTGTATGACCTCCCTTGGTACAACAGGCTCACATGTGTCACAGCCCAGGGCTGGCTGAGGCTGGGAATACGTTGCAGAATCAAGCCTTTATTGGAAATGCGGTCTTTCTCTCTTTTTGTCTCTCACTCATGGGACAATTTTGTTCGTTTTTCGTTGTTGTTGTTGTTAAGTTTGTTTTGCCATAGAGCTCATGTGCTTGCCAGAGAGAGAATGAAAAATCACCCCAAAGGGGGTGATGGCCAAACCGCAGTCCCTTGTCTTCCATACTCCTCTCAGGATTTTGGGCACACATGTACACATACCCAGCTTGATTTTTCAAGCCACTGTGTCCAGGACTTGAACCACAGTTAGCCAAGTGATAATGCAGTGTTTATTACTTCCAGACCCAAGGGGGCCACCTGCTGGCCCTGGAAGAAATAATTTTTAATAAGTGAATATTTACTTCAAATGGAAAAAAATCACAATGAAATACTGGAACCTTAAAGATTCTGGTCCTTTACCTTTTCTCCTTCCTTTCTTTTTCTCTTTACTTTTTAATTTATTATTTATTATTATTATTATTTGCTATAGGACATGTGTGCTCGTTGGAACAGTGGATGTGAGAAATCACCCCCTGGGGGGGTTGGCCATGGTACAACCCTCTCTCCTCCATTCTTCTCTTGGGATTTTGGCCATGCACACACACCTGCCTAGTGTGTTTTCCAAACTTATGGGTCCAGGACTCGAGTCATGTAGTTGACCAAGTGGGATCCAGCCACTTTAACTTACATGCCACCTACTGGCCCTTTTTCTTTTAGGATACAGGATCTCACTATATTAACTAAACTGGCCTCAAAGTCAAAATCTTCACACCCCAGCCTCCGTAGTAGCTGAGATATGGGTGTACACCACAGTACCTGGTGTATCCCTTTCCTTTTTAGGCAACCCACGATCAACCCTACATGGACAGATGTCCTGACGTCAGCCTGGCCTCCCTCCCATCCTCAACACTGTTCAAGTTCTGGAATTTACACGTAGTTAAGGGCTCGTAAAGATGAACCTCCATCAGTGGCACTGTTCAGTCACCACTGGTTTGAGTCTTCCCTGCCCCTTTCATTTTCCTCTCTCCTGTCTATTCCATATACCACAGGCGGGGTCCTCTATCCCATATGGGACTTACTCGGAATGCTTCTTGTCATTTTCTAGTTATAGCTAGAGGGTGCCCGGGCCAAGGGGGCACCTCACTCCTTTTAAAGAAGGACAGAAAATATCTTTCCATTCTGAGACAATTACCTTCTACTTTCCCCCTCACTACCCTCTACCTTCGCTTATTAACTCTACCTATGGTGTTTTATCCATCCTGGGTCTCCCCGTAACTGACTGTGTGACCTTGTCCAAGTTACTCAACTTAGCTCATTTCCATGTTTATAAAATGGAGATTAAAATCACAACATCCGCAGAAGAGTTGTTACAACAATTAAACTAAAGGATACGTGAGGCATGCTTAGAAGAGAACCTACCATATCTTCAGTGTCGAATTTTTATCTATTATTATTTCAGAATAGAACAATACATAGCTAACATTTGATCATTGGTGCTAATGAAGACCACAGTACGTTTACCAACCTACCATAGAGACAGCTACTTACTTTATCTTGGCCTTACATTATTCCTTACCATATGTTTACATTTTAGTTATGTTTTTATTTAGCCCTGGATATTTTGACCCACTGACTATTTTGAGCAGTTTCCATGGATCTCCCAGAGTTCCTTATTCTTCCCTGAGATCAGTGCCATGCTTTACCAGAGAGGTTCTGCTGTGCTCTGTTTTACGCTCTTGGCTTCTAAACATATTTTCTTTTTCTTTTTTTGGAGAGGTTTTTGCTATAGGGCGCGTGCTCTCACCAGACAGACAGAGAGAGAGAGACAGAAAGCGAAAAATCACCCCCCAGGGGGGATGGTCACGCCGCAATCCCTTCTCCTCCGTTCTCCTCTCGGGATCTTGGGCATGCACGCACACGCGCCCGGCGTGGGTTTAAGCCACCAGGTCTGGGACTAGAACTGCGGTCGACTACGTGGGAGTCCAGCGACATAGCCATTACGCTAACTGCTGGTCCCTAAACATGTTTTCTTAAAGGAAGGGTTCTTCAGCTAATGTAGGTTTTTAAATAGCTCGCGATTCTAATGTATTGTGCGGGGATGAAGAGGCTTGAGAGTGTTATTGTATTCAGTATAGTGAAGAAACTTATTAAAACTTGTTGGGATCATTCAGAATTGCCTCATGGTTTTGTTGAATAGTATCTGTTTTCCTCCCAGGGGTTTAAGCCCAGGGGTTGGGGGGAAAACTTTTCTCAAATTTCCTCTAGTTCCAAATAAGATCTTCTCTTTACCCACGTCCTCATGATTTTACTGCCTTTCTCCACCCTCTACCTTCCACCTTCACTTACTAACGCTGTAAAGGAGCCTGGAGCATCGATGCTTAGCGTGTCTCCATGGCAACCGGGCTTGGTACTAATAGTCATGGCTGTGCTTTCCACCCCTGTACCAGCAAGCTTCGTGAACAGACGCTGTGTTCCTGCAGTAAAGATTGTACTTTGTCCTTAGCCAGCTGCCTCCCAGGGGCATCCAGCCAGCCACATGGATACAGAGAGTGTTTAGGGCTTAGTGCATGCTCATCAGCACTATTAGAAGAACCCAAACCTGAGTAACTAGTGTCATCTTCAGAAGAGATGAGCAACTCACCCACTGCAATGCCTGAACGTTTTCGTACAAAGCAGATCTTCTGGGGAGATGTATCTGCATCTGAGCAAGGCTTTTTATCAGCAAGGCCATGAGGGACCCTTCCCAGAATTTCGTAGAACAATCTATGGAGCCAGGTCAGTAGAGAAAGGGCAACCTTGGGACCAGCAGTTAGTTTAATGACTGTGTCAATGGACTCCCGTGTACCTGAACATGGTTCGAATCCCGGTCATGGTGGCATAAACTCATGCTGGGCGCGTGTGCGTGCATGCTCAAGATCCCAAGAGGAGAATGGAGGAGAAGAGATTACAGCGTGGCAATCCCCCCAGGGGAGTGATTTCTCACTTTCTGTCTCTCTGTTTCTCTCTGTCTGGGGAGCGCACGCGCCCTATAGCAAAAACCTCTCTCAAAAAAAAAGAAAAAAGGGCAGCCTCTCTTTCCTCTCTCCTTCAGCTCGTTATTTTTCATACACCCATCCAACCCCTTAGTTGCAGCACACCCACACAATTACAAATTGCCGACAGTGCCTGGTGCTGTGCTGAATGGGGGCCTTACATGCTTTATTTATTTATTTATTTGGAGAGGTTTTTGCTATAGGGTGCATACACTCGCCACAAAGACAGAGAAAGCCAGAGAAAGCGAGAAATCACCCTCTGGGGTGATGGCCACACCACGATCCTTTCTCCTCCATTCTCTTCTTGGGATCTTGGGCATGCATGCACACACGCCTGGTGTGAATTTAAGCCACCAGGTCGGGCACTCAAACCACGGTCGACTACATAGAAGTCCAGCGACGTAGCCATTACACCAACTGCTGGTCCCCATACATGCTTTTATTTAATCCTCAGTCTATGCGGATTATTCTTCTTTATGTCACTCTAATCCTGTCCTGAGATGTAAGAATAAGGATGCTGGGATACATTTCAGAAGAATGAGGTATTCTGTTAGTTTTTGCTGGCAGCTGTAGGCAATTACCACAAATGCCGTGGCTTACTTACAACACACTGACTTCTTATCTTATAGTTCTAGAGTCAGAAGTCCAACATTTTAGTCTCACCAGGCTAAAGTCAAGATGCTAGTGTGGCTATATTACTCTGGAAGTCCCCAAGGACATTTCCTTGCATCTTCTAGACTGTGGTCCCTTCACCATCTTCAAAGCCAGCAATGTCTGGTCAGGGCGTTCCATACTGCACCCTCTGGTCCTCACCGTCCTGCCTTCCACTCCCACACTTAGAGCCTGTGTGATTCCCTGGGCCCACCAAGGTGATCCAGGAATTAATTCTATCTACTACTTTCATTTCTCCTTGCATGTAAGGTCATCTATTCGCAGGATCTAGGGATCAGGCTATGGATATCTGGGGTGAGGAGGGCATTGTTTTACCCACTACAAGCAAATTCAGAATTCTTCAGAGTGTACAATTATGGCCTTGTTTGATAACCTTGACCACCCAGACTAAAAGCAGAAGTAAAACCAAAAATATTTTTCTTAATCTCACAGTAACTTAGCAGTTTATTTATATATATATATATATATATATATATATATATATATATACACACATATATATACACACTTATTATATATATATATATATATATACACACATATATATATATATATATATGCATATATATATTTTTGTTTTTTTTTTTTGAGAGAGAGATTTTTGCTATAGGGCACATACCATCTCCAGAGGAACAGAGACAGAAAGCAGGAAATCATCCCTCAGGGGGATGGCCGTGTCTCAGTCCCTTCTCCTTCATTTTCTTCGTGGGATCTTGGGCACACATGTACGTGTGCCTGGTGTGAATATTAACTCGCCGGGTCTAGGACTTGAACTAGTCAACCACTTGGGAGTCCAGCTATGTAACCATTACACCACCTGCTGTTCCCCTCAGCCATTTTAATGTATGAAATAAGGATGTTAATTTTGTTATATTCAGATTGTACCAGTCCTGAACTTGATCTCTGAACTCATTTTCAGAAAATTGATGGAGAGGAAATAAAGAATCTGAACGTCCAGTGGCTCCGAGCGCAACTTGGAATTGTGTCCCAGGAGCCCATCCTGTTTGACTGCAGCATTGGCGAGAACATCGCCTACGGAGACAACAACCGGTTCGTGTCACAGGAAGAGATTGTGAAGGCAGCCAAGGAGGCCAACATCCATTCCTTCATTGACTCACTGCCTGATGTGAGTCTCTCTTCGCATTAAAAGCCCAGGGCATGTGGCCAACTCCTTGGGCTATAGCTTGAATTTTAAAGGGCTGGTTTCCTAATAGTGAAAAGAAATTAACAAGCAGAACACATCCCCAGCAGTTCTAATTAGGTGTTAGGCTCACCTGCCATGTCTCGTGAAGAAGGGATGAAAGCGTTAGACTGAATGAGGTTCACGGGAGTAGAACTTCCTGAGGGTAGGTGAACTGGAACAACTCTCCAGAGCGAAAGCTTCTAAGCTTGAGGCTCTGGCTTCTTCAGCCCAAGGGGTAAGTACGATGTTTGAGAGGCCTTTCCCTTCAAGAGCAAGTTCAGGGCCCGTGGGTAGCGTCTGGGGCACATGTTGCTTCTGGTCCTGCTAAAGAAGCAAACGTGTATGTTTGTCACTCTTTTCCATCTCTTTTTTCTGCCTCCTTGCAGCTTCTAACCTCACTCTGGGGGCAGGCCAGGCGAGCAAGCTGGACCCACACCAAAATGTAGACTTTCTCTGGATAGGGCTGAGCCATTGGAGTGACCATGTTACCCTGAAATCTCTCCTTATTGTACGTTGCAGGGGCCTAGGCTCCACTTACAGGGTTGATTGTGGAGAGCTTCCCTGGGCCATTGTCTCTGGGTGTCCTCAGAATTTCTTCTACGAATTAGAGAAGTGGAACCGATCATCCTCTCTTAAATCCTCTTATATTCTGTATTTTTTATTCTGTATTTATTTTATCTTGGCCTAGCTAACCTAGCCCCTCCCATTACCACAAAGTATGTCCCTTATTGCGAGGAGGTGCCTTCAAACAAATAAAACTCTATAGCCTCAAACTAATGGGCAAAGCAGTGTCCTCACTGGAAGGATGGCAATACCAAGTGGCCTTCATCTTGTCTTTAGGCTCTCCCTCAGACAACTGCTATTACCAATCACAGACCCCAGGAAGGAGGCATTGTCCCCCTTCTCCCTTTTAACAATCTAGCCCAACCAAAAGTCGAACACTGAAAACATAAAGCTGCAAATTCTCTTTCCTAATGAGAGGTCAGTAGCTCTCAAAGTTTGGGCATGGATCGGCATCACCTGGGAACTTGTTAGAAATGCAAATTTTTCAGGCTGCACCCTAGACCTGCTGAATCAGAAACTGGAAGTAGAGTCCAGCAAGCTGCATGTTAATAACCCAGGTAATGCGGATGCAGGCTACAGTTGGAGCAACCACTGGGTTAGGATTTAGCAAAACACAAACGCAGAGTAACTACTCTCCAGCTTATAAAATATATCCTGCCTCTCTGGCATTTGTCTATCGCAGGTACCCAACTCTTCTGGGTTCCCGGTCTTTACATCTGTCACCCAGAGCACACCTGTAGACATCACCATCCTTTTCTTCAGTGTCTACACCAGAAGAGAAAAGCCAACCCCCCTAACCCCACCCCAAGTCCTTTTATTTATGGATCTGCTGCTTCTCCTGGGTGATTCCCCTTAACTGCAAGAGGCTGGTTTAGTTATGTCCTTCCTCCAGGTTACAACACTGCCTTTATCTGCCTCAATAGCATGGATGCCCTATCAGGGCATCTTGACAGCCCCAAACTCACAGGAGACTTTCTTCAGTGCTCTTGCCTTCCCAGGCAGCCCAGCCCTGGGGCGGAGCCCATCCTGAGCATCTGCTGAGACCTCACCTGCAGGCTTCTCACCCCATCTGCAAGGGAGACCTTCATCCGAGCGCCATAGAACCCGGCTTCCCAGATACAACAAGTGAGAATAGGCAACTCTGTATAGAACGTGAATTTTAGAGTCAACTCTGGGTGTTAGAATCAGAGACCACAGTTTAACCAAAATCTTAGCTTCGCGAAGTCCTGAAAATAATACCAAAATAATGCTCTCTAGGTTACACATGCTGTAACATCCTGCTTCTGTTCTCTTCTACACACCCTTTCACCCGTCCCTAGCATCATATTGAGTAGTTACTGGTAATCATCTACCGTGAGAAACAGTGTGTGAAGAATCTTGAACATACATGTATTTAAAAAGAGATTCCTGTTTTCCAAGAGAGGTATCAAAATGGAATTTCTTAGTATCCATTAAAATTGCTTAAACATTGGAGATAGTTTTAAAAAGAAAACAGACACTATAATAGAAGGCTGACATTCCAAGAATTTTTCTTTCTTGACTTTAAAAATTGTGCAGAGAGCGTCATCTACTGGTTATGAACAAGATGAACTCCACTTACTTAACTGTGTAGCGCCTGTTCAAATCAGATTTCCTTTTTCCCCACTCTCTTTGTCACAAATATAATAAAACCAGAAGATAGACAACACTAACATTGCAACAGTATTTTTCCTTGCAGAAATGAGGGCTTGTTTACACTAAAACATTTCACTTTAAGTCCCAAATGCTTTTTTCAAGAAGAGAGATTAAACCTACCATTTAAAGCTCATTTTCTGTTGCTTGTTTCACTCTCTCTGAATCCACCCTTAGCTTCTGAACCTAATTTTTTTTTTGTTTTTATGGAAGTGGTTATCTTATTCTCCATGAGCAAACTGTTACAACCTCATTATCAATTCTACGCTCATAATAACGAAACCCTGTTTACAGAAATACAACACCAGAGTAGGGGACAAAGGAACTCAGCTCTCTGGTGGCCAGAAGCAACGCATCGCCATCGCTCGTGCCCTGGTTAGACAGCCTCATATTTTGCTTCTGGATGAAGCCACGTCAGCTCTGGATACAGAAAGTGAAAAGGTAAGAGTTTACATTGGATTCATTCATACCTGCATCTGTCGTCCTTAAGAGCTTTAAATGTATGCTTTCATCTTCCATAGTAGAAAGCAGAAGTTAGCCAGCTATGCTGACTGCTACCCATGGCAGCTTTCAGGGGAATTTAAACACTTCCTGTAGCTGTTAATTAGGAGAGCTAAGGTGACAGTAGGTAAATTAGTCTTATAACACTTGTGCTCCAAAAACCAGTCCTAGATCTCTTTGTGTCGAGTTCAGAAGTGACAGTCAAGAGCCATATTTCCCACTTCTGACAGCATCTCCTCAGCAACCATATGAAAAATGGGAGGGTCAGAATTTGGCTATACCTGAGCTGGCTCTGTGGCCCGGTAGTTAATGGCGCCAGATTCCACATGGCCAACCAGGGTTCAAATTCCGGCCCTGGTGGCTTGGAAAACACAGCAGGCTTGTGTGAATGTGCACCCCAAATCCAGCTGGATGGAGAAATAGAGAAGGGATTGTGGTGTAACCAAGCTCCATTGGGAGCTGTTCTCTCTCTTACTGTGTGTGTGTGTGTCTCTCTCTCTCTCTCTGTCTCTTCCTATTACCCATGCCCTTTGTCAATTAAAAATAAAAATCTGGCTATACTTTAAAATAAATATTAGTAATAATTTTTGGTTCAAGAAAAGATTATATATTTGGATAGTAAGACTAATTATGAGATATTCTCTATCTTAAAAGTACTAAAATTCAAGGAGGTTGTGTCTGGCCTTTGCTCAGGCTTCCTGTGTTTGCCACAGAGCTGTTCACGGGGTGTTGTATGGCTAGGCGCATTAGTAAGTGATTTTAAATTATTGGGTAGATTGTATAACTTTTTTTCCACATTAAGACATTTTTATTAACATCTATTATTGATGGTACATATTTTGGGGACTACAGCGTGATTTCTCAGTGCATGAATACAACATGTGATGATTAAATCAGGGCAATTAGTATTCCTAGCATCTCAACCATTTGTTATTACTCACTATTGAGAACATTAAAAATTCCGGGACCAGCAGCCGGTGTAATGGTTACATTGCTGAACTGCCACAGTCGACTACAGTTCGAGTCTCAGACCCTGGCGGCTTGAAACTCACACCAGATGCATGTGCATTTGTGCCCAAAATCCTGAAAGGAGAATGGAGGAGAAGGGATTGCGGTGTGGCCATCTCCCTGAGGAGTGATTTCTTGCTTTCTGTTTCTGTCTCTCTCCAGCGAGCACATGCACACTATAGTTAAAATCTCTATTGGGGACCAGCAGTTAGCGTAATGGCTATGTCACTGGACTCCCATGTAGTCGACTGTGGTTCGCGTCCCAGACCCGGTGGCTTAAAACTCACGCCGGGCGCGTGTGCGTGCGTGCCCAAGATCCCAAGAGGAGAATGGAGGAGAAGGGATTGCAGCGTGGCCATCGCCCCTGGGGGTTGATTTCTCGCTTTCTGTCTCTCTGTCTCTCTCTGTGCACACGCCCTATAGCAAAAACCTCTCAAAAAAAAAAAAAAAAAAAAAACTCTATTAAAAAAAAATCTAAGGTACTTTGAAGTTTACAGTAAGTTTTTAATTATATTAAGCCACTGTATTTTTTCACTAGACCTTGCTTCTCTCATCTGTTGGTAATTTTGTCTTCAGTAATCAGCATCCCTCTCCTCCCTGCACCACCACCTTCCCAGTTCTTCTCAGGATCCAGCCATCATTCTCCAGCTCTTACTTCTATGAGGTCATTTTGTTCCCTCAGTTTCTACATGTGAGAGAGAACACGTGGCATTTCTCTTTCAGCGCCTTCTGCCGTAACTTTAAAAGTGGATAGCTGTCTCAGGACTAGTCCAAGCTAGGGTTCAATTATCTTTTCTTAAGATAAATTCCAAGTTTTCTTTTCTTTCTTTCATTTTTTTTTAATTACCCAAAGGGCTCAGGCACTCTAAAGAGAGACAGAGAACGGGGAAAAACAAAAATAGCACTCCTCCACAAAGCATGATCACACCGCAGTCCTTTCTCTTCCGTTTCTCCCTCCCTTCAGGATTTTTGGCACACGTGTTTTTCAAGCCTCTGGATCTAGAAATTGAGCCAGACCCCAAGGCCTTTTCTTTAAAGGAAAAAAATATCTACTATATTCCAATATCTGTAGGCATTCTGACAAGATTGACTTCAGACACGTGAAAATTTAGTTTTATTATAGGCAATTTATGTGAACATTTCAGTATTTTCTACTATTTCTATAATCTTTTAGCAAGGCAGTCAGTTATCAGTCCAAATGAGAAAAATATAAACAAAATTATATACTTTATTTTTAAAAAATCTACTTTGAATTTTAAAATAAATTTTGTAATGTAATTAAAAATAATGTTTTTAATTACATTACAACCATGTGGGATCCGGCTCTCTTACTCACCAGGCATAGACTGGCCCAATAAATTCCTTGTTTCTAAAAATTGATGTTTTTTATTGCTGGCACTATTGTTTTGTTTTGTTTTGTTTTTTGGGAGAGGCTTTTGCTATAGGGCGCATGCACTTGCCAGAGAGACAGAGAGACAGAAAGCAAGAAATTACCCCCAGGGGGGATGGCCACGCTACAATTCTCCTCCATTCTCCTCTCGGGATCCTGGGCACGCACACACATGCACCCAGCATGAATTTAAGCCACCGAGTCCAGGACTCGAACCGCAATAGACTATGTGGGAGTCCAGCAACACAGCCATTACACTAACTGCTGGTCCCTCACTGGCACTATCGTTAAAAAAGAATATATTGTTGGAGACATAATTTGGGGCCTTGTTTTTGAAAGAGGAATGAAAAGGAGCACTATTATTATCTGAACTAACGTATGTGATTTTTGAACAGGTTGTCCAGGAAGCCCTGGACAAAGCCAGAGAAGGCCGCACCTGCATTGTGATCGCTCACCGCCTGTCCACCATCCAGAACGCGGACTTGATAGTGGTGTTTCAGAACGGCAGGATCAAGGAGCACGGCACACACGAACAGCTGCTGGCGCAGAAGGGCATCTATTTTTCAATGGTCAGTGTCCAGAGCGGAGCCAAGCGCCAGTGAACTGTGACCACATGACTATTAACTATTTTTAATATTTGTGCTTAAAAAAAGGCATTAATCAAAGTTAAAAAGCAAGCACTTACTGGATTATGTAGAGTTATTTGCTTAACATTTCCTGTCACAAATGAAGATCATTCCAGTGAGTTCAGAGACTTCATAATGAAAGGAACAGAAAGAAAAATCTGCCGGAGGAAATAATCGTTCTAATTACATTACAAAATTTATTTAAAGATTCAAAGTAGATTTTTTAAAAATAAAGTATATAATTTTGTTTATATTTTCTCATTTGGACTGATAACTGACTGCCTTGCTAAAAGATTATAGAAGTAGTAGAAAATATTGAAATGTTCACATAAATTGCCTATAATAAAATTAAATTTTCATGTGTCTGGAGTCAATCTTGTCAGAATGCCTGCAGATATCAGGATATTGTAGATATTTTTTCCTTTAAGAAAAGGCTTTGGGGCCAGCAGCTGGACTCAAGATGCTGGATTCCCACATGGCGGATCATCGGCTTGAAACTAATGCTGGGCATGTGTACATGCATGCCCAAAATTCCAAGAAGAGAATGGAGGAGAAGGTATTACAGCATGGCCATCCTCCCTGGGGAGTGATTTCTTACTTTCCTTCTCGCTGTCTCTCTGTCTCTCCAGTGAGTGCATGCACGCTATGGCAAAAATGTTAATTAAAAAATAAAAAGCCTTGATCTGGCCCTGTTGCCTTGTGGTTAAGGGAGCCAGGTCCCACATGGCCAACTGCAGTTCAAGTCCTGGCCCTGGTCATATGAAAACATTACTGTGTAAAGGTGTGTGCATTAAATCCTGACAAGATGGAGAAATCCCCTACTGGGAGATGTTTTCTCCCTCTCCCTCTCTCCCTCTCTTTCTGTCTCTCCTTCTGTCTCTGGCAAGTGTACTGATCCTGTGGTAATTACCAAAAATGAAAAGGCTTCTTTGAAAACACCATTCATTTTTTAGGAATGGTTAAACCATTTAAATAATTCCGAGTCTGTATGTCTTTCTACTTTGGGTCTTACTGAACCGTTTGGCTTCATTTTCTTGGACTTGATCCTACTAGTTCTTGCATTATTGCATTTTTATGGTTGCCTTATGATGGCTTTCAAACCAATCGCGTGGATCAATACAAAATTTTGAGAGGCAGAGTGAGGTGCATTTATGAAATGTACATTGCTCTGATGTACATTAAATATTTGTTAAGGTGCTTTATCATAATAATAAAAATAAAATAATAAGAGGTTCTTCAAGGATTTTAATATTTATGCACTTTTAAAAATACAATGACTCTTTTCTGTCCTAATAGTTAATCGCTTCTCCCAGTAATGGGTCTCTTCCAATGTCGATCCTTCTGATTTGCTTAAAATGTTTGTTTAAAATGTGTTATAGTTAAATACTTCATGATACAAACATGATGAAAATAGAAAATATAATATCAAAAAAAACTCTAGCTACACGTTTTTAAAATTAGCAAAAAAAGCAGTATAAACTAAATTGAAAATCACAAGCTGGTGGCCATTTGTCATGTTATAAGCAATGGGTATCTTTAATATATAAAGAACTTTTGAAAAATAAAAGGCATCATCTTCAAGAAAATATGGTCAAAGGTTATGATCAGATAATTCCCAAAGAATTAATACATGAGGGAAAAAATGTAAAATTTAATTAATAGTAGATTTAAAAAATTAACCTGTTTTGCGTGTAATGGTGATGAATTATAAAACAAGTAATAGATAGGGACCAGCAGTTGGCATAATGGCTATGTCGCTGGTCTCCCATGTAGTCGACCGCAGTTCAAGTCCCAGACCCGGTGACTTGGACTCATGCTGGGCGTATGTGCGTGCGTGCCCAAGATCCTGAGAAGAGAATGGAAGAGAAGGGATCACGGCATGGCCATCCCCCCTTGAGGGTGGTTTCTCGCTTTCTGTCTCTCTGAGTCTTTCTGGCAAGCGCATGTGCCCTATAGCAAAAAATCTCCCCCCCACCAAAAGAAGTAATATCTAATAGTGTGACAGTCGTATTAGTTGACTTAGTCATTGATATAACTCTCTTTATTATTTGACAGTGTACACAAAAAGTCTTTAAAGTGTATATCCTTGAGATAGCAATTCCAATTTTTGGAAATCAATTAAGAGAGATGTAAGGGCTAGTCAGTGGTGTACTGGTAATGCAACTGGTGGACCCACCTGAGAAAGATCCTGATAGTGCCTTGTGGGGCCCGTGAGAGTGTAGATTTCTCTACAACCTACTGATCTCTTCTCCTTTGGATATATATACTTAGTAGGTAGATTAGTGGATCACACAGAATTTCTAGTTTTAGCTGTTTGAGGAACCTCCATATTATTTTCCATAATGGTTATACTAATTTTCATTCCTACTAACAGTGTAAAAGAGCTTTCCTTTTTCCACTTCCTTGCCAGCATTTGTTATTTTTTGGCTTTTTCCCTTACATTTATTTTTTTTTTTTCTTTTCATGAATGAGAGAAAAGGAGACAAACATTCTTGATATGTTCTCCTCACTCTATGATCCCTCACCCCCACCCTCCAGCCAGCCAGAGTAATGGATGTGTATGTGAGTCTGGGCCTGACATGTTTCAGGTGGACTGTGATCTGAATCCTGGTCTTCCATGCAGTTCCAGCATTACAGAGTGGTGTGCCACCAAGGCCAGACCATAGCTTTTGCCTTTTTAATAATACCCATTCTAACTGGGGTGAGATGATGTCTCACTGTGGTTTTGATTTATATTTCTCTGGTGCTTAATTATATTGAGCATTTTTTCATGTACTTATTTGCTGGCCATTTGTATGTCTTCTTTTAGGAAATGTCTGTTCAGATTATTTGTCCATTTTTTCATTGAATTATGTGTCTTTTTGCTGTTGAATTGATTGAAGTCTTTGTATATATGACATTATTCATAATAGCCAAGATATGGAATTAACCTAAGTGTCCATCAGGTGAACGATAGAGAAAACGTGATATATATACACAACGGAATACTATTCGGCCATTGAAAAGGATGAAATCTTGCCATTAGGGCATCATGGGTGAACCCAGAGAACGTTATGTTAAGTGAAATAAGCGAGACACCACAGAAAGAGAAGTATCAAATGTTCTCAATCATATTTGGAAATGAAAACAAAAGACCTCATAGAAGTAAATGATAGAAATGATTAGTAGAGGCTGCAAATGTTTGGGGAGGGTATATACAGAGATGTTGGTGGATACAAAATTACATACAGAGAAGAGGATTGTATTTTTGTGTTATACAGTGCAGTAGGATAGCTGTATGCTACTGATTGAATGTCTTTTCCAAAATCTGTTTGTTGGGTTGTATTATAAAGGTGTTAAGGGGAAACTTAATCCAACTACAGAATTAAGAGGTAGTGTCTTTGGGTGGCTTACCTAGGATGAGGCCCCCATGATTGAATCCACGTGAATTTAGGAGGAGAGGGCCATGCTCTGCCCTGCACATATGCTCCTGCCCTCTGCCATGTCATGAGCCCTGTGCCAGCTCGCGACTCTTCAGCAGCAAGAAGCCCCTCACTAGATGTGACCCCAGGATCCTGGACCTCCAAACAGTGAGCCAAATAAAACTATTGTCTTAAATTACCCAGACTCGGGTATTTCTGTTATTAGCAACAAAGCAGACAAAAACTTTTTGGGTAACAATTTATTGTATATTTCAGATTAGATAAAAGAGAGGATTTTTGTTTCCAACACAAAGTAAAGACAAATGTTTGAGGTAATGGATATGCTAAGTACCCCAATTTCATCTTTACACATTATATTGTTGTGCTAAAAAGTTTCACTGTACCCCATAAATATGTACAATTATTATATGTCAACCTAAAAAAAGATGATCTAAGAGGCCATCAAGTGGCATGGCGGCTAAGGATGCTGGACTCCCCCATGGCCAACTGTGGTTTGAGTCCCTGACCTGGTGGCTTGCTTTCATACTTTCTCTCTATTTCTCTCTCACTCCGTCCCTTTCTGGTCAAATTAAATAAATAAATAAAGGTTAGTAAAAAATAATTCTTTTAAAAAATGATCTAACAGAATTGAAAAGAGAGGGCAAATGAAAACTAGATATCTAATAGATTTATTCAATTTCTTAGTGAAAGATTTAGGAAGAAAATAATCAGAACAAAAATATTAATTTAAATCTTAATCATATTTGCAAAAATGATATAGGTTGACAAAGGTAGAAGTTTAATTATTGTATCACTTTCATATTTGATCTGCTTTGCAAAAAAATTTTACAAAATTTACAAAAATGAATCTATATTAATAGTACAAACTGCTTTTGGGAATATTTTTGTTCTGCAGTTTTATTCAGAAAGATGATCATATCAGTGGTTTGTAAAGTAGATAGTGCTTTCTTTGATGTCCCAAATTTTCTGAAAGGGAAATCACCATCCATGACTTTGAGTTTAAAAATCTGCAACTATTCTTTTGTCAAGATGTTTATTGATGAATTAGGTTTTCTAAACTGACAAAAAAGAAAAACACCCCCAAAATTGGTTACCAAACGGCTTGAACAATACAGTAACTATACATCACTAAAAAAAAAAAAATTACGATTGACATTCCAAAATAAATCAGAATTTGAAATGATTTTGTTTTGTGTAGTGTGGTGGTTAAGGCAGCTGGATCCCACATGACTGACCACGTGGTTTGAGTCCTTGACCCAGGTACCTGAAAACCACATTGGGCACGTGTGTGTGTGTGTGTGTACCCAAGTCCCAAGAGGAGAATGGAGGAGGAGGAGTTGTGGTGTGGCCATTTCCCTTTGGTGGTGCTTTCTCACTTTCCCTCTCTCTGTCTTTCTCCCGTAAGTCCACGTGCCCTACAGCAAATTAAACACACACACAAAACAACAATAAATAGAAGCATAAAACCATGTCATACTTGGTTTTACTTCTCAAAAATACTTTTTGTATGTCTGCTATAGGACATTTTGTTTATATGTGGCTATTTTAACAAAAAAAAAAACTTAAATACTTACCAAAAGAACAGTAAAATTACCTTTTGCAGTTACTTTCCCAATCCAGATGTTCCTCTAGGTTATAGCACCAACTTTGAGCCATGTTCCCCTCTGTGTACTGGAGGAAGCTTACAGAGGGTGGAGCCGGTCACAGGGCCACCAGCTTTTGCTGCTCGAGTACATCACCACCCCGTAACATCTTCAGCTTTGAAGGCTGGCAGGGAGGTTGCTCTTCTCACACCATTTATTTTCTCCACATTAGCCTCACAGGATCGGTTACCACATTCAACCAGTGAATTAAAATGCATAAACTATTTTGGTGGGAGCAAATCTTTCAAAGACCTGTATACCATTAGATTTATCACTCTCCTGCTTACCCTAGGGGAAAGCAAAAGAAGCAGGAGTCCGTACATTGAAGAAACATTTTCTTTGGGGACACAATTAAAAGACGGATACTGTGGTGAAGCTGTAAGACTATGTGATTAAGAGTCAATTGTGTGACATGTCATGGATAAGAGTTAAAACCTCAGTAGCAGGAGTGAGCGCGGCGCAGAGGCTGGTCTGGTGAGAAGCGTGCACTAACGTTCATCAGGCTGTTTTGTAGACTGTCATCTGTGTGTGTTAGTTTCCTCAGCCATGCCACACATTCTGTGCTGGGGGTACTGTGTTTATCTTGGGATCCCCAGAGGCCTAGAAACAGTGTCTTACACATAACAGGCACTCACTCACTAGATATCTGGCGAGGTCAATTGTGGGATGCTGGTGAGTTACCAAATTTAGGTGGGGCAGATTACACTAAACCTAGAATGCCAGACAGAGGAGTTCAGATTTGATGTTGATGAAATAGAAAATAAAAAGCCATAGATTCCAAATAGGAGCATGACATGACTGGTGGCCAAAGGCCTCAGACAGGAATAGCTTTGTAATGAATTTAAGGATGGCCTCCTCCTAATCCCTAGAACCTGTGACCATGACCTTCTTTGAGAAGGGTCTTTGCAGATGTAATTGAGTTAAGGGTCTTCTTTTCTGTTTTTCCGTATCTTAGTTTGTGCTATAAGGTATGTGCACTCACCAGAGTGTTACAGAGAGAAAAAGAGACTGAGAAATTATTCTTTCCAGGGGGTGGTCATGCTGCAATCCTTTCTTCTCCTAGCATTTTGGCATATACACTCACACCCAGCATGTCTTCCAAGCCAGGACTTGAACTGCACATTCAGCCCTGTGGGATCCAACAACCTTAACCACCATGCCACCTGGTTGGCCCTAAGTTAAGGATATTGAAATGAGATCATCCTTGATTTTCTGGGTATCTCCTAATTCCAGTGACCATTTAATTTCCTTATTAAAAGTGAAGCAAAGAAGATTTGACATTGCTATGATTTGAATGTGTTACCCGAAGTCCATGTGTTGGAAACTTAATCTCCTGTGCAACAATGTTGAGGCCAGACCTTCAAGACATGATTAGGTTTGGGTTTAGTCTGCATCTTGAGAGCCATACCTCAAACACCTGCTTTTTCTTTTTATCCAACTTTATTCCACGAATAAGAGAGACAGCGAGAGAGAGAGACAGAAGTACAACACTCCTGACAGGGACACAATACTGTGGCAAACCCAAGCCTCAAGCAGCCCAGATAAAGGGCACCCATGTGCCCAGTGTTCTCAGAGAGGTCTCCACATGCAAGCCGGCTGCCTTCTCACTTGGGTCTGCCTCACAGAGCATTGCATTTTCCTGCTGCCCCGCTATACCACACTCCACCTTTGTCTGCTTCGATGTGTCTTCCAATCCATATAAACAAACCCAACTGATGCCATGCTTGTGGGAGAGGGTTTGTTATCACAGAGTAGCATGCTTACAAAGGGTATGTTCTGCTCCCGCCCTCTCACGCATGTGCACTCTTGCCAACGTGATGCCACAGGAGGACACAGCAAAGACCCTCACCGGATGCCAACCCCTCTGCCTGGGACTTTCCAGCCTTCAGAACGCTAAGTGCATCTCTATTCTCTATGAATTACCTGGCCTAAGGTATGCTTTTGTAGCAGCACAAAACAAAGAGAGACCCAGAAGCTGAGGAGACAATGTGAGCATGGGAGCAGAGATTGGAGTGGTGTAGCCACAGGTCAAGGAATGCTGGCAGCCACCAGAAGCTGCCAGAGACAATGTATTACCCTATAGAGCCACTGGAGGGAGTGTAGCCCTGATGGATTTTGCACTCTGGTTTCTGAAACTGCGAGAGAGTTCATTTCTGTTGTTTTAAACCACCAAACTTACAGTCAGTTGTCACAACAGCTTTGGGAAACTTCGCATCAGGGAAGCTAAAGCAGACAGTTTTATTTAAAAACAAAACACAGCAGTGAGGGACTTGAGGCCCTGAGTTGAGGCTGGTTAGAATGGAGAAGAACCAATGGCCACGAGACACATTCATAGTCTGGATGTGAGACGTGGAAGGATGATGGAAACTGGCTGAGAAAATGCTATGACGGTGGTGGAGAAGAGGAAGTCTTTTTTTTTGGAGAGATTTTCGCTATAGGGCGCGTGCGCTAGCCAGACAGACAGAGAGAGACAGAGAGACAGAAAGCGAGAAATCACCCCCCGGGGGGATGGTCACGCCGCAATCCCTTCTCCTCCATTCTCCTCTCGGGATCTTGGGCACGCACGCACACGCGCCCTGCGTGAGTTTTAAGCCACCGGGTCCGGGACGCGAACCGCGGTCGACTACGTGGGAGTCCAGCGACATAGCCATTACGCTAACTGCTGGTTCCCAAAGAGGAAGTCTTTTAAAAGGAATAAAAAATTGTTTATATGGCTTGGGTGATATCAAAGCAGAAGGCATTCAAGGTGTGGTCCTTGAGATACAGACTAAACACAGATGCGCCCCAGCATGTGCCATTTGCTTGAGTTCAATTATTTTGTAGCCCAGCCTCTTTATTTTCCTAGTTTAAACCCAGTGTTGTCCAGTTAGGCTCAACTCTAAACAATGATGGCCTTTCTATTTGGTTCACCAGAATCAATTTTTGAATTTACACCAAAATGTGCTTCAGTCTGTTTCCTAACACACAAAGCAGTCATTTGTCCCCACGTCTCATTATGAAGGTTTTTTTTTTTTTTTAATTCATTTTCCTTACATCTCAGTTTCAGACGCCTGCTCCCAGTTTGTGAGCCTTTCTAGAAGGGGCTCTTCATACCACTGTGTTCTTGTGTTTGTCAAAGTCCCTGGCATGTAGTAGAGGCTCAGTACTGGTCTATTCTTTTGCCAAGTTTTTGATCTAGTGTGTACCTTCCTCTGAGTCAGTTTGTTGTTGTTGTTGTTGTTGTTGTTTTTCACAAATTAACATCCAAAAAATCATGTTTCTTTCTTTTTTTTTTTTTTTTTTGAGAGATTTTTGCTGTAGGGTACATGCATTCACCAGAGAGAGAAAGAGAGACAGAAAGAACTCACCCCCCCAGGAGAGATGGCCACAGAACAGTCCCTTTTCTCAGGATTTTGGGCACACATGCACATGCGCCCGACATGAGTTTTAAGCCACCGGGTCTAAGACTCAAACCACAGTTGACTATGTGGGAGTACAGTGAAATAACTGTTATGCCTTTTGTTGGTCCCAAAAGTCATTTCTTAATAGATTAAGAAGATTTTTAGGGAACCAGCAGTTAGCGTAATAGCTACGTCACTGGACTCCCATGTAGTCGACCGCGGTTCGCATCCTGGACCCAGTGGCTTAAAACTCATGCCGGGCACATGTGCGTGCGTGCCCAAGATCCCGAGAGGAGAATGGAGGAGAAGGGATTGCAGCGTGACCATCCCCCCTGGGGGGTGATTTCTCGCTTTCTGTCTCTCTGTCTCTCTCTCTCCTGTCTGGCGAGCGCACGCGCCCTATAGCAAAAACCTCTAAAAAAAGAAAAAAAAAAAGATTTTTAAATCTAAAGCCATACAGTTTCACATAAAGTTGGAGGGAAGAGGCACTGTTACCAGAAAACCTGTCACCCAACCTTACCCATTGGCACAATGTAAATTGTGTCCATGATTTTTTAAGAGAAAATTGTATATATGTATATAGTATATATGTATATACACACACACACACACATACATACTTTTAAAAGAAATTGGAGCTGTCTAGAAATAATATTTTGCCAATGTCAATATCCTGGCTTTGACTTTGAACTATAGTTCCTCCATGTCTTCACTGGGGGGACCTGGAAAACCAGTACACTGAAACTTGCAACTTCCTGTGAGTCTATAATTATTTCAAAATAATGTTAAGCAATAGAAATAAGAACAGATGGTTTCACTTTGAAGATTTGCTATGCTTGATAATAATTTGGGCTGAACTCTGAAAAATGAGTAGGAGTTGGGCAGAAAGAGGTGAGCCTGAGGGAGACAGGCCATAGGGAAGGAGGGAGAGTGTTGCAGAGGGGAAACTGCCTGCTCTAAGAGCACTTGAGGGCAGGAAGAGGTGGGCGTGTGCTGAGTGAGGCACGGGCGGGTGAGGCGCCTGGTGCAGGGAAGCCTTTCCTCTGTAAGCCCTGCCTGATAAAATGGAGTGTAAGGGTTTTTTTTTTTTTTAAAAAAAGTATTTATTAATTTTTTAAAATTATGTATTTAATTTAATTTAATTTAATTTTTTTGTTTTTTTTCAGTTCTTTTTTATTTTTAAATTTTTTATTATCATCATAATCTTTATATTACATTGGATAAGATATAACTTTACAGTGTATTACATTGCTTTTTCAAAAGGGAATGCCATGCATGTCAGTCAATACAGAGACATTAATGTCCCCACTTCATCATTCAATATCTTTTCTATGTTTTTCCCAATCATTATTATTATTACTCTAATTATTTTTTAAAACAGTCAATCACTATTTCTCATTTTGCTTGTAAAAAGACTTTACACATCATGAAATATTTCTCAGACCAATCCAATTGAGAATACTATACATGTCATCATCAAGAGGTAATAAGCCATATCTGTTTCTCACTAATGTCTTGCCTCTCTATTGTTCTCTTGCTATCTTTCTCTATCCTCTTCTCCTCATCCCCCCATTCCACACTGTCCTATTCTCGTTAAGTACTTTCACTGCTTTTATGTCCTCCAATTTTTTGCTCTCTACCATAGAGTGTGGGTAGTCAGTATATATTGAGTGAATACATACAATATCTTTCTTTCATAGCCTGGCTTACTTCACTCAGCGATATATCCTCCGTATCTGACCACTTTCTATCAAATTCCAGGGTCTTGTTATTTTTTATGGCTGAGTAGTATTCCATAGAGTATATATACCACACTTTTCCAATCCATTAATCAGTTTGTGGACGTTTAGGTTGGTTCCATGTCTTGGCAATTGTGAATAATGCTGCAATAAACATTGATGTGCAAGCACTTTTCTGACTGTTTTCCTGTCTTTCGGGTAAATACCCAGAAGTGGGATTGCTGGGTCAAATGGTAGTTCTATTTGTAGATCTTTGAGGAACCTCCACAATGTTCTCCACAGTGATTGAACTAGTTTGCATTCCCACCAACAGTGTAGGAGGGTTCCCTTTTCACCACATCCCCGCCAACACTTACCACTTTTTATATTCTTCATCTTTGCCATTCTGACAGGGGTTAGGTGGTATCTCATTGTGGTTTTTATCTGCATCTCCCTTATGATGAGGGATGTTGAGCATTTCCTCATATGCTTTTTGGCTGTTCGTATGTCTTCCTTAGAGAGATTTTTGTTCAGCTCATTTTCCCTTCTTTTAATTGGGTTAATAATTTTTTTTTGCATAAGGCACTTGAGTTCCCTGTGTATTCTGGTTATCAGTCCCTTGTCTGAGGCATATTTAACAAAGATATTTTCCCATTCTGAGGGTTGTCGGTTCACACTTGATACTGTGTCTTTTGCTGTGCAGAAACTTCTTAGTCTAATATAGTCCCACTTGTCTATTTTAGGGATTATTGCCTGTGCTTTGGGGTTCTTATTTAAGAAGTCTTTGCCTACTCCAATGTCTCGCAGAGTTTCCCCAGCATTTTCCACCAGTACTTTTATTGTTTGAGGTCTTAGGTTCAGATCTTTGATCCATTTTGAGTTGATTGTTGTTAATGGTGAAAGATGGGGATTCATTTTCATCTTTCTGCAGGTGGATACCCAGTTTTTCCAGCACCATTTACTAAAGAGGTTTTCCTTTTCCCAATGGATTGACTGATATCCTTTGTCAAAGAGCAGTTGGCTGTAAGTTTTGGGGGTTATTTCTGGGGTCTCTATTCTATTCCATTGGTCTACATGTCTGTTTTTATGGCAATACCATGCTGTTTTGATGACCACAGCTTTATAGTATATCTTGGGATCAGGGAGTGATATGCCTCCTACTCCATTCTTCTTGCGCAGGATTGCTTTTGCAATACGAGGTCTTTTATGATTCCAGACCAATTCTATGATTGTCTTTTCTAGATCTGTGAAGAATTTTTCTGGTATTTTGATTGGAATTGCATTAAACATGTAGATTAATTTGGGTAGAATTGCCATCTTGATTATGTTGATTCTTCCAATCCAGGAGCATAGGATGTCCTTCCACTTTTTAATGTCACTTTCAATATCTTTTTTAAGATTTTCATAGTTTTCTTTATAAAGGTCTTTAACTTTCTTAGTTAGGTTTATCCCTAGGTATCTTATACATCTTGTGGCTACGGTGAAAGGGATTCCTTTCTTCAGCTCGGCTTCGTTCAACTTGTTGTTCATAAATAGAAATGCTATAGATTTTTGGATATTGACTTTGTATCCTGCCACCTTACTGTATTCACTTATTACTTCAAAAAGCTTTTTCATGGATACCTTTGGGTCTTCTAAGTATACCATCATGTCATCTGCAAATAGAGATATTTTCAACTCTTCTTTGCCTATTCAAATGTCTTTAATATTGTTCTCTTCTCTGATTGCAATAGCTAAGACTTCCAGTACTATATTAAAGAGCAGTGGAGAAAGTGGGCAGCCTTGCCTAGTACCTGTTTTCAGAGGAAAAGCTTTCAGCTTTTCTCCATTCAGTATAATATTAGCTGTAGGTTTTTCATAGATTGCTTTTATTGTGTTCAGAAATCACCCTTCTATACCAATCTTACTGAGAGTCTTAATCATAAAAGGATGTTGTATTCTGTCAAATGCTTTCTCTGCATCAATTGAGATGATCATATGGTTTTTATCTTTCTTTCTGTTAATGTGGTGTATTACATTTATGGTCTGGCATGTATTGAACCACCCTTGCATCCCTGGTATAAAGCCTACCTGGTCATGATGAATGACCTTTGTTATATGTTGTTGGATACGATTTGCGAGTATCTTGTTGAGAATTTTTGCATCTATATTCATCAATGATATTGGTCTATAGTTTTCCTTTTTTGTCATGTCCTTATCTGTTTTGGGGGTGAGGATGATGGAGGCTTCATAAAATGAATTTGGAAGGTTTCCTTCCTTTTGAATCTTTAGAAATAATTTTAGTAGGATAGGGGTTAACTCTTCCTTAAAAGTTTTGTAGAATTTAGAAGTGAAGCCATCTGGACCTGGGATTTTCTTTGTTGGGAGGTTATTTATTACTGATTCAATCTCCTGGCTTGTTATGGGTCTATTCAGGTTCTGTATGTCCTCCTGATCCAATCTAGGTATATTATATGCGTCCAGAAATTTGTCCATCTCCTCCAAGTTATCTTGTTTGTTGGCATATAGTCGCTCATAGTATCCTCTAATGATATTCTGTATTTCTACTATGTCTGTAGTAATATTGCCTGTTGCATCACATATTTGATTAATCTGGTTTCTTTCTTTCTTCTTCTTGATCAGTCTAGCCAATGGTGTGTCGATCTTGTTAATCTTTTAAAAGAACCAGCTTTTGCTTTTATTTATTTTCTGTAATGGTTCATTTATTTTCTATTTCATTTATTTCTGCTCAAATCTTTGTTATTTCTTTTCGCCTGGCATTTTGGGGGTTTGTTTGTTGTTGTTTTTTCAATTCTCTGAGGCATGATGATAAGTTATCTATTTGCCATCTTTCCATCCTTTTCTTATGTGCGCTAATTGCTATGAATTTCCCTCTTATGACTGCTTTAGCTGTATCCCATAGATTCTGAACACTTGTGTACTCATTATCATTTGTTTCCATAAATTGCTTTATTTCAGCCTTAATTTCTTCAGTAGTGAAGAAGTCATTCAGAAGTAGGTTGTTCAGTTTCCATGTGTTCATGTATTTTCGGGGTTGTTTCTTGAAATTAATCTTGAGTTTAATTCCATCATGGTCAGAGAAGATGCTGGATACAGTTTCTATGCCTTTGAATCTGTAAAGGCTTGATTTGTGTCCTAACATATGATCAATCTTTGAAAAGGTTCCATGCCGGGGTGAGAAAAATGTATATGTTGTAGATGTAGGGTGGAAAGTTCTATAAATATCTGTCAAGCCCATTTGACTTATAGTATCATTTAAGTCCTGTATCTCTCTATTTATTTTCTGTTTAGAAGATCTGTCTAAAGGAGATAATGGGGTGTCGAGATCTCCAACAATTATAGTATTTCTTTCTATCTCTGCTTTTAGCTATAGCAGTCTTTCCTTCACATATTTAGGTGCATCTGAGTTGGGTGCATAGATATTTATAAGGGTTATATCTTGTTGGATTACTCCATTTACTATTATATAATGCCCTTCTTTGTCTCTTCTTACAGTCTTTGTCTTGAAATCTATTTTGTCTGAGATCAATATCACTACTCCAGCCTTTTTTTGATTTCTATTTGCATGGAATATTTTTTTCCAGCCCTTTACTTTTAGTCTATGTCTATCTTTATCCATAAGGTGAGTTTCTTGTAGGCAACAGATAGAGGGTTTCTGTTTTCTTATCCATTCAGTCAGTCTATGTCTCTTAATTGGAGAATTTAATCCATTGACATTCAATGTAATTATCAATATTTCTGTACCTGTTTCTATCATTAAGTGAGCCATTTTCTTGGTTGCTTTTTGTTCTCGTATAACTGTCTGTCTGATTTCTTAGTTTTCCTGGTATAGTACTGCCTTCAGAACCTCTTGAAGAGCTGGTCTGGAGTTAGTAAATTCCTTCAAATTTTGTTTATCTGAGAATGCTTTTATCTTTTTCTCCCATATGAAAGATAATTTTGCCGGGTATAGTATTCTTGGTTGAAATTGTTTTTCATTCAACACTTTGACTATGCTTCCCCATTCTTTCCTTGCCTGCATTGTTTCCGCTGAGAGACCCGATGTAAGCCTGATAGGGTGACCTTTGTAAGTAACTTGGCGTTTCCCTCTTGCCAACTTTAGTATCTTGTCTTTGTCTGTTGTTTTCGCCAGTCTGGCTATGATGTGCCTTGGAGAGGATCTTCTTGGGTTGATTCTACCTGGCGTCCTATGTATTTCTTGGGTCTGGATATTTGAATGCCTTTCTAGGTTTGGAAAGTTTTCTTCCAGGATTTCATGGAATAAATTATCTAGGCCCTTATTATTTTCTTCCTCTTCTGGAATACCAATTATCCGGGGCATGCACTCGCCAGACAGACAGAGAGAGACAGAGAGACAGAAAGCGAGAATTCACCCCTCAGGGGGAATGGCCATGCCAAAATCCCTTCTCCTCCATTCTCCTCTCGGGATCTTGGGCATGCACACAGACGCTGCTGGCGTGAGTTTAAGCCACCGGGTCCGGGACTCAAACCACGGTCGACTACGTGGGAGCCCAGCGGCATAGCCATTACGCTAACTGCTGGTCCCAAAGAGTGTTTAATTTGAGCTGACAGGTGGTGTGGTAGTTAAGGGCACTGGACTCCCATATGGGTGACCACAGTTCGAGTCCCGGTCCTGATGGCTTGCTTTCTCACTTTCTTTCTCTCTGACTCTTGCTCTGTCTTTCTCTGGTCAAATTAAAATAAAACAAATAAAGTTCAATAAAATATTTTTCTTTTAAAAAAAGAGTGCTTAATTTAAAAGTGTCAGAGATGTGCCAGCTGGTAGTGTGGTAGCTAAGATGGCTGGATCCCAAGTGGCCAGCCCCGTGGTTCAAATCTCAGACCCAGCACCTTGAGAAATACACCATGCTCATGTACATACATGCATGCACAAAATCCCAAAATGAGGGAGAAATGGAGACGGGATTGTGGCATGACCATGCTCCATGGGGTGCTTTCTCATTTTCCCACTCTCTCTCTTGTCATTTTTTTTTAAGCATTGAGAAAGTTTTCCAAAAAAAAAAACTTTTGTAGAAGTATAAAAGGTAACATGGACAGAAGGAAGTGAAGACAGGAGAAATAAAGATCTATTCATTTTAGAAAAAAGTGGAAGATTTAGGCAGAGATCAAAAAGTACTGCTGGCAGAAAGTTTGGAAACAATGAGAATGTAGTTAAGGGTGGCCAAATGCAAATACAATAGTTAAAGAGGGCATCTAGTTGTCTACTGTCAAGCATGAAAATTCAGAGGATTGGTAGATAATGATCCATTTATGAAAAATGGAGAGCTCCGGACACCAGGCTGCCTGTGGCTTTAGGCCCGTTCTGCTGGTACCTTCGCGCATCCCCACCCCTACTCATCTCTGGACTTCAGGTTGGCTCCGTAGAACTTTAAGACGAACTCACCCCCCGCCCCCCACTGCAAACCGGTTGGAGCCAGCCCACAGTTCTGGACACCAGGCTGCCTGTGGCTGCAGGCCCTTACACCTGGGACCCATTGCTCATCCTCTGCCCCTTCCCCACTTGCCTTTGGACTCTCTGAGTTTTAGTGTTTTGAATAGCATAAGGCCTCCTTGCGCACCATGGGATTTTTCTTTTTTTTTTTTTTTCTTTTTTCTTTGCTGTTGAGGTGCTGCTTATTAGGTCAGTTGGAAGCCCATCACTCCTTAGAAACAGAGAGAACTTTAGGTCACCCAGGACCAGTGACACAGTACATGGTCCTGGTGAGCAACAGGTAAGCCAACCATAAGAGAAATCACCAATTTTCTAATCCTGCACACCTTTTAACACTCAGAGATGCCTTTAATAAGTTAGGAAGCAACATATAGATCACCTGATGACTAGGAACAATCACAGAGGCTCAAGAGGTATGAGCAACCAACAAAAGGCCTCTCCCCCAAGGTAAATCGTCACGCCTATATCACCCATAGTCAATACTATGGACGTCATGGACATGTCTGATAAGGAATTCAGAATATTTCTAGTGACCAAACTAACTGAGATGGAAGAGAAAAGAAACAAGGAGCTCCAGGAGATGAAGAAGTCCTTTCATGATTTGAAAGAAGAAGTAGATACTTTAAACAAGAACCAAATGGATATTTTAGGATTGAAGAATGGGATACAGGAAATCAAAACCTCCCTTGAAAGTATTAAAAGTAGGTTAGATCAGGCAGAAGATTGAATCTCTAATGTAGAAGACAAAACATCTGACCTAGAAAAAAGTATCAAGAATATTGAGAAAACAACCATGAAAAATGAGGATAATATACGAAGAATACTGGATACCATCAAGCACCCCAATATCTGGATAATTGGTATCCCAGAAGAGGAAGAAAATAATAAAGGCATAGGTAATTTATTCCATGAAATCCTGGAAGAAAACTTTCCAAACCTAGAAGGAATTGAAATATCCAGACCCGAAAAATACATAGGACCCCGAGTAGAATCAATCCAAGAAGATTCTCTCCAAGGCACATCATAGCCAGACTGGCAAAAACAACAGACAAAGACAAGGTACTAAAGTTGGCAAGAGGGAAATGTCACGTTACTTACAAAGACTGTTAGGGTCCTGAGATTGATCTAACCATTGGTGATGCAGAAAAGAGGACAACAATGCAATTACATAAGAGGCTTTTATTTTTCCAGCTAGCTGGGGTCCGAGTTTCTGCCCAACGCAGCGGGCTTTCAACAAGGATCCTGAGCCTAAGATAAAGGGATCTTTTATAGCTCCGAATCGCAATGCAGGAAGTACAGTCATAATTTTCCACTTGAGGGAAGGGGGTGTGTGAAAGCTAGCTGTTACTATATGTTTAGGTTTAGATTAGGACTTTCAGTTGAGGTCAGGTTGACCTGGCCCTGGCATCATCATGGCCCATCCACACTTTGTTTTTTTATGTGGTCTCAGACTCCTCGGGTTTTGTCCTTGAGGGTCTAACATGGCGGTGGTTATGTCAATTTGGCCTAACAAGACAACCCCATCAGGCTAACATCTGATCTCTCTGTGGAAACAATGCAGGCAAGGAAAGAATGGGGAAACATAGTCAAAGTGTTGAGTGAAAAACAATTTCAACCAAGAATACTATACCTGGCAAGATTATCTTTCATATGGGAAAAAAAGATAAAAACATTCTTGGATAAACAAAATTTGAAGGAATTTACCAACTCCAGACCAGCTCTTCAAGAAGTTCTGAAAGGAGTATTATACCAGAAAAACTAAAACGTCAGATAGACAGTTATATGAGAACAAAAAGCAACCAAGAAAATGGCTCACTTAATGATAGAAACAGGTACAGAAATATTGATAATTACATTGAATGTCAATGGATTAAATTCTCCAATTAAGAGACATAGACTGGCCAAATGGATAAAAAAAAAAAAAAAACAGAAACCCTCTATCTGTTGCCTACAAGAAACTCACCTTATGGATAAAGACATACAAAGACTAAAAGTAAAGGGCTAGAAAAAGATATTCCACGCAAATTGAAATAAAAAAAAGGGGCTGGAGTAGCGATAGTGATTTCAGACAAAATAGATTTCAAGACAAAGATTGGAAGAAGAGACAAAGAAGGGCATTATATACTAGTAAATGGGGTAATCCATCAGGAAGACATAACGCTTATAAATATCTATGCACCCAACTCAGGTGCACCTAAATATGTGAAGGAAAGACTGCCAGAGGTAAAAGGATAGGAAGAAGCACTATAATTGCTGGAGATCTCAACACCTCATTATCTACTTTAGACAGATCTTCTAGGCAGAAAATAAATAGAGAGATACAGGACCTAAACGATACGTTTAATTGAATTGGCTTGAAAGATATCTATAGAACTTTCCACCCTATGTCCACAACATATACATTTTTCTCACCCCAGCATGGAACCTTTTCAAAGATTGATCATATGTTAGGACACAAATCAAGCCTTTACAGATTCAAAGGCATAGAAACTATATCCAGCATCTTCTCTGACCATGATGGAATTAAACTCAAGATTAATTTCTTTTTTTTTTTTATCATCTATTTTTTTATTACATTGAATTACATATAACTTTACAGTGTATTACATTGCTTTTTCAAAAGGGAATGCCATGCATGTCAGTCAGTACAGAGACATTAATCTCCCCGCTTCAACATTCAATATCTTTCCTATGTTTCCCCCAATCATTATTATTATTATTCTAATTATTTTTTATGATAAACATGATTTTTTTTTCCAATTATCAGATCATAAAGTTCCCAACAATAGGAAACGTAGACTGCACTCAGGGCTGGACCAAGGGTGGGTCTCGTGCAGCCCCGCAAATGTAGGTGAATCTCCATGGAACACAGTTTCAGGAACGCGACTCAGGAAAGCAGAGACGGCCATCAGCGGTTGCGGCACGCGGGGCAGATCCTGGCCACGGCCCGCGGGGCAGAGCCCCGGCCACGGCACGCAGGGGCAGAACCCGGCCACGGCACGCGGGACAGGGCCCCGGCCACGGCACGCGGGGCAGACCCCGGCCACGGCACGCGGGGCAGGGCCCCGGCCACGGCACGCGGGGGCAGAACCCGGCCATGGCACGCGGGGCAGAGCCCCGGCCACGGCACGCGGGACAGAGCCCCGGCCACGGCACGCGGGGCAGGGCCCCGGCCACGGCACGCCCGGCCACGGCACGTGGGGCAGAGCCCCGGTTGGGCCGGACCTCCGGATAGGGCACGCGGGGCAGACCCCGGCCACGGCACGCGGGGCAGAACCCCGGCCACGGCACGCGGGGCAGAACCCCGGCCACGGCACGCGGGGCAGAGTCCCGGCCACGGCACGCGGGGCAGAACCCCGGCCAAGGCACGCGGGGCAGACCCCAGCCACGGCACGCGGGGTCAGAGCCCTGGCCACGGCACGCGGGGCAGAGCCCCGGCCACGGCACGCGGGACAGATCCCGGCCAAGGCACGCGGGGCAGACCCCGGCCACGGCACGCGGGGCAGACCCCGGCCACGGCACACGGGACAGAGCCCCGGCCACGGCACGCGGGGCAGAGCCCATCGGCCCGGACCTCCAGACAGGGCACGTGGAGCGGAGCCCCCGCGCCCTGACCCTGCACCCCAGCACGTGGATTGGAGCCCCCGCGCCCGCCTCCCCACCCCCGCGCGCCGGCACGCGGAGCGGAGCCCCCGCCTGCCGCCCCTGGACGTTTAATTGTATCTAGTACTTCTTGCATATTATTCTCAAAGTTTTGGGCCATTTTCTCAGTCTTTATGGTGGACCTTTCTAGTCCAGCCATTTTCTCTTCTACATTAGAGATTCCATTTTCTGAATGATCTAGTCTGCTTTTAATACTTTCAAGGGAGATTTTGACTTCTTGTATTATATCCTTCATCTCTAACAGCTCCATCTGATTCTTTTGTAAAGTGTGAAACTCCTCTTTTAGATCTTGCATGAATTTCCTCACCCCCTAGAACTCTTCAACTCTTTTCTCCTTCCCCTTCAGCAGTTCCTTGTCTCTCTTCTCTTCGATCTCTGTTAGCTTTGCCATTATGAATGATCTGAATTGTTTATCAGACATTTCCATGAATTCCCTTGAACTGTGTGTGGATGAAGAGGAGCTATCCGTTTCAATTGGAGGAGGGGCATTTTCCTGCTTCTCCATATTTCTTGTGGTCCTGCAGCGATTTCTAGTCATCTGGTGGATGGTCGGTTTCTTCCCAAACTTTTGAAGTTTAATATGAGGGTTGGGAAGTGTGCAGAAAAGGAAGCAGAGAGAGGGAAACAATACCAACAACAACAACAAAAAAAAAAACAGACAAGAAACAGAGAAAAAGAAGAGAAAAGCTTTGGAATTCATCTAAAAAAGAAAAATTAATATTAAAAAAATTTCAATAAAAATCAAAAATTAGAAAACCGCGCGGCGAAATGTCTAGATCTCAGGAGCCATGGAGCAGACTGTCTCTTGAAGAAGGGCTGTTCTGGGAGGAGCAGAGGGGATTATTAACAAAACAAAGGCCTAGGAGGGAGGGGCCAAAGGGCCCTGTAAGAAGCCTCACCTTAAAAAATTCTAAAAAGCAAAAATTAAAAAAAAGACAGACAGAGAGAGAGAGAGAGAGAGTGAGAGGTAGAGAGAGACAAAGATTGATTCAGAGACAGGAGATATGAAAGGGGTTTTCCTACCACGTGGGTTTTGTATGCTGGAGGCCCAGTTAGGAGTGGGACATCTTCCTTTCTCCCAGCATGTCTAGATCTCAGGAGCCATTGAGCAGACTGTCTCTTGAAGAAGGGCTGTTCTGGGAGGAGCAGAGGGGATTATTAACAAAACAAAGGCCTAGGAGGGAGGGGCCAAAGGGCCCTGTAAGAAGCCTCACCTTAAAAAATTCTAAAAAGCAAAAATTAAAAAAAAAGACAGACAGACAGACAGAGAGAGAGAGAGTGAGAGGTAGAGAGAGACAAAGATTGATTCAGAGACAGGAGATATGAAAGGGGTTTTCCTACCACGTGGGTTTTGTATGCTGGAGGCCCAGTTAGGAGTGGGACATCTTCCTTTCTCCCAGCATGTCTAGATCTCAGGAGCCATTGAGCAGACTCAAACTCAAGATTAATTTCAAGAAACACCCCCGAAAATACACAAACACATGGAAACTGAACAACCTACTTCTGAATGACTTCTTCACTACTGAAGATATTAAATCTGAAATCAAAAAAATTATGGAAACAAATGATAATGAGTACACAAGTATCCATAATCTATTGGACATGACAAAAACAGTCATAAGAGGGAAATTCATAGCAATTAGTGCGCATAAGGAAAGGATGGAAAGATGGCAAATAAATAACCTAACATCATGCCTCAGGGAATTGAAAAAACAACAACAAACAAAACCCAAAAATGCCAGGTGAGAAGAAATAATAAAGATCCAAGCAGAAATAAATGAAATAGAAAATAAATGAACCATGCTGAAAAAAATGAAAGCAAAAGCTGGTTCTTTAAAAAGATTAACAAGAATGACACACTATTGGCTAGACTGATCAAGAAGAAGAAAGAAAGAAACCAGATAAATCAAATATGTGATGAAACAGGCAATATTACAACAGACAGAGTAGAAATACAAAACATCATTAGTGGATACTATGAGCGATTATATGCCAACAAACAAGATAACTTGGAGGAGATGGACAAATTCCTGGATGCATATAATCTAACAAGATTGAATCAGGAGGACATAGAGAGCCTGAATAGACCCATAACAAGCCATGAGATTGAATCAGTAATAACTAACCTCCCGACCAAGAAAAGCCCAGGTCCAGATGACTTTACTTCTGAATTCTACAAAACTTTTAAGGAAGAATTAACCCCTATCCTACTAAAATTATTTCTAAAGATTCAAAAGGAATGAAACCTTCCAAACTCATTTCATGAAGCATCCATCATCCTTATTCTCAAAACAGATAAGGATATGACAAAAAAGGAAATCTACAGACCAATATCATTGATGAATATAGATGCAAAAATTCTCAACAAGATACTTGCAAATCATATCCAACAACATGTAACAAAGATTATTCATCAAGACCAGGAAGGCTTTATTGCAGGGACGCAAGGGTAGCTCAACATTCGCAAGACCATAAATGTAATACACTACATTAACAGAAAGAAAGATAAAAACCATATGATCATTTCAATTGATGTGGAGAAAGAATTTGATAAAATACAACATCCTTTTATGATTAAGACCCTCAGTAAGATTGGTATAGAAAGGTCATTTCTCAACACAATAAAAGCCATCTATGAAAAACCTACAGCTAACATTATACTGAATGGGGAAAAGCTGAAAGCTTTTCTGCTAAAAACAGGTACTAGGCAAGGCTGCCCACTTTCTCCGCTGCTCTTTAACCTAGTACTGGAAGTCTTAGCTAATGCAGTCAGAAAAGAGAAAAATATAAAAGGCATTTGAACAGGCAAAGAAGAGTTGAAAATATTTTTATTTGCAGATGACATGATGGTATACTTAGACGACCCAAAGGTCTCCATGAAAAAACTCCTTGAAGTAATAAGTGAATACAGTAAAGTGGCAGGATTCAAAATCAACATCCAAAAATCTATAGCATTTCTATATATGAACAACAAGTTGAATGAAGTAGAGCTGAAGAAGGGAATCCCTTTCACCGTAGCCACGAGTTGCATAAGATACCCAGAGATAAACCTAGCTAAGAAAGTCAAAGACCTTTATAAAGAAAACTATGAAAATCTTTTAAAAGATATTGAAAGTAACATAAAAAAGTGGAAGGACATCCCATGTTCCTGGATTGGAAGAATTAACATAATCAAAATGGCAATTCTACCCAAATTAATCTATTTGTTTAATGCAATTCCAATCAAAATACCAGAAATATTCTCCACAGATCTAGAAAAGACAATCATAGAATTTGTCTGGAATCATAAAGGACCTCGTATTGCGAAAGCAACCCTATGCAAAAAGAATGTAGTAGGAGGCATTATCACTCCCTGATCCTAAGATATACTATAATGCCTTGATCATCAAAACAGCATGGTATTGGCACAAAAACAGACATGTGGATCAATGGAATAGAATAGAGACCCCAGAAATAACCCCCAAACCTTACAGCCAACTGATTTTTGACAAAGGATATCAGTCAATCCATTGGGAAAAGGAAAACCTCTTTGGTAAATGGTGCTGGAAAAACTGGGTATCCATCTACAGAAAGACGAAATTGGACCCTCATCTTTCACAGTTCACAAAAATCAACTCAAAATGGATTAAAGATCTGAACCTAAGGCCTCAAACAATGAAACTACTGGTGGAAAATGCTAGGGAAACTTTGGGAGACATTGGAGTAGGCAAAGACTTCTTAAATAAGACTCCCAATGCACAGGCAACAATCCCTAAAATATACAAGTGGGACTATATCAGAATAAGAAGTTTCTGCACAGCAAAGTACACAGTAACAAGTGCGAATCTACAACTCTCAGAATGGGAAAATATTTTTTGTTAAATATGCCTCAGACAAGGGACTGATAACAAGAATACACAGGGAACTCAAGTGCCTTATGTGAAAAAAAATAATTAACCCAATTAAAAGATGGGAAAATGAGCTGACCAAAAATCTCTCTAAGGAAGATGTATGAACAGCCAAAAAGCATATGAGGAAATGCTCAACATCCCTCAACATAAGGAAGATGCAGATAAAAACCACAATGAGATACCACCTAACCCTTGTCAGAATGGCAAAGATTAAGAATATAAAAAGTGAGAAATGTTGGCAGGGATATGGTGAAAAGGGAACCATCCTACTGTTGGTGGGAATGTAAACTGGTTCAATCACTGTGGAGAACATTGTGGAGGTTCCTCAAAGATCTACAAATAGAACTAGCATTTGATTCAGCAATCTCAGTTCTTGGTATCTACCCAAAGGACAGGAGAATGCTCGTTCAGAAAAGTGCTTGCACATCAGTGTTTACTGCAGCATTATTCACGATTGCCAAGACATGGAACCAACCTAAATGTCCGCAAACTGATGAATGGATTGAAAAAGTGTGGCATATATACTCTATGGAATACTACTGAGCCATAAAAAATAACAAGACCCTGGCATTTGATAGAAAGTGGTAAGATATGGAAGATCTATTGCTGAATGAAGCAAGCCAGGCTATGAAAGAAAAATATTGTATGTATCCACTTAATATATGCCAACTATCCACACTCTATAGCGGAGAGCAAAATATTGGAGGACATAAAAGCAGTGAAAATACTTAATGAAGATAAGACAGTGTGGAATGGGGGGGGTGGTGAAGAGAAGAAGACAGAAAAAAATAGCAAGAGAACAAATAGTGAGGCATGACATTAGTGGGACACAGATATGGTTTATTGCCTGTTGATGATGACGTGTATAGTATTCTCAACTGGATTGGTCTGAGAAATATTTCATGATGGGTAAAGTCTTTTTACAAGCAAAATGAGACATAATGATTGGTTAAAAAAAAATAATTGGAATAATAACAATAATGATCGGTAAAAACAATGAAAAGATACTGAATGAGAAAGTGGGGATGTTAATGTCTCTGTATTGACTGACTTGCATGGCATTCCCTTTTGAAAAAGCAGTGTAGATTCCCGCCGGTGACCATGGCCACCACTGGAGCCACTGTAGAAGCATGGAATAGCCAGTCTGAGACCTAGAAAAGTATGCAAACCTTCCCCCTTCCTAGGGCCTAGATGAACCAATGTCAAGAACAGGCCTAAGCTCTCCAGCAGAGTCCCAGTTCCATCCCCAGACCCCTGGCCAGCAAGGAACCCAGAAGCAGGGAAAATCTCTGGCCATAGCTCTACCTCCAGCTCTTCCAACCCCAGGGACATCCCTCTCGGGAAAATTGAACTTCCAAGTTTGGGAAGAAACTGACCATCCACCAGATGACTAGAAATCGCTGCAGGACCACAAGAAATATGGGGAAGCAAGAAAATACTTCTCTCACAAGGGAAAAAGATAGCTCCTCTTCATCCACACACAGTTCAATGGAAATCATGGAAATGTCTGATAAAGAATTCAGAACATTCATAATGGCAAAGGTAACAGAGATGGAAGAGAAGAGAGACAAGAAACTGCTGAAGAGGAAGGAGAAAGGTGTTGAAGAATTCCAGGAGGTGAGGAAATTCATGCAAGATCTAAAAGAGGAATTTCACACTTTACAAAAGAATCAGAAGGAACTGTTAGAGATGAAGGTTATAATACAAGAAGTCAAAATCTCCCTTGAAAGTATTAAAAGCAGACTAGATCATACAGAAAATAGAATCTCAAATGTAGAAGAGAAAATGGCTGGCCTAGAAAAATCCACCATGAAGACTGAGAAAATGGCCCAAAAATTTGAGAATAATATGCGAGAAGTGCTAGATACAATTAAACGTCCAAACATCCGGATAACAGGCATTCCAGGTGAAGAGACTCATAAGGGCATTGATAATCTATTCCATGAAATCCTGCAAGAAAACTTTCCAAACCTAGAGAGGCACTCAAAGATCCAGTCCCAAGAAATACAGAGGACCCCAAATAGAATCAACCCAAGAAGATCTTCTCCAAGACACATTATAGCCAGATTGACCAAAACCACAGACAAAGACAAGATACTAAGACTGGCAAGAGAAAAAAGGCAAGTTACCTACAAAGGGTATCCCATCAGACTAATGGCAGACCTCTCATCAGAAACAATGCGAGTGAGGAGAGAATGGGAAAATATATTCAAAATATTAAGGGAAAAGCAATTTCAACCGAGAATTCTGTATCCAGCAAGGTTATCGTTCATTTGGGAAGAAAAGACACGAACTTTCCCAGATAAACAAAACCTGGAAGAATTTACCGGCACCAGACCAGATCTCCAAGAAGTTCTTAAGGGAGTGCTATGTCAGTAAAATTAAATGCAGACACGCAGAAATAAGAGTTTAAAAACTAAGAAAATGGGCAACTTAATTGTAGGGACAAAGTCTGGAGTTGAGTATTATATCCCAGAGTTCAATCTGGAAGATTGTACCTCAACAGAAACAGAAGAAAGATTAAGTACATGAGGCTGAACTGATGAAACAGCATTCTGTGACTTGACTAAGATATTGCTGCTTTTCTTCTAAGCTTTGTTGTCCAGTTTTAAGGATTTTTATCCTGTCTTGAGCTGTCAATAGATTCATGTAACCTACTATTTGAACAAAATATCAACCTGTTTCTAGGCTTCAAATTTCAAGGAAATATCCTTACCAGTTCAAAACTGCCTTTCTTGAAACCACCAGGTGAACTTGCTATTGAAAGTAGTTAGATTACTTATGATATGGTGTGGTCAACAAAATGTTGGGGGAAAAGGAATTGAAGACAACTGTAGAAAGCAAAAGTAGTGTAATAAGAGAGTGGAATAGGGCAGAGGGTCAGACATGGGGTAAAAAACATATATATATGAAAGTAGTAATGGAATTTTATGGATGATAACATGTATGATTAAGCCACTATGCAGTTTGCTCTAGAGGGGAAACCACATTTAGTATGTTGTGATGATGCTCAGGGAATGAATGTAAATTAAAAAAAAAATTCAGAGAAAAAAATACTAAAACTGTTACCAAAATTTAAAGAAAAAACTGTGTATTTGATGACCACAGTAAGCTATATAGCCCCAGCTAGGTACTGTTTTATAGTATGTTCATTCTACTCATTGAGGTTTATGCCTAAAGTCAGACATGGGTTCTTGTGTATGTATATATCAGCTGTGCTTGCTATTGCAAATATTTAGACAAATTAAGTTCATTAGCAAATCAATTAAATGGGGGGAAAAGGCATAGAAAGCAATCATGGATACCAGAGACAATGGGAGGAGGGTTGGACAGGGCAGAGGGTTAGGGATAGGAAATCAAGGACGGAAAAAAAAAAAAAAAAAACGCAAAATATACAAGACATAAGAAATGAAAAATTGTTTGTTGATAACACGTATGTTGATGTGCTTGATTGAGCCAACAGACAGTATATTTTGGATGAAAAATTCATTTTGTATACTGTAATGATGTATAGCATATTAATGTTAAAAAAGAAAAATAAATTAATAAAAAAAGATTAATAGTTTTCTTTTTAAAATTTTTTATTTAATTATTTTTAATTTGCTATAGAGCATGTGCATTTACTAGAGAGAGACAAAAAGAGAGAGAGAGAGAGAAAGAAAGTTGCCAGGTCCAGGACTTGAACCATGGTCAGCCATATGGGAGTCCAACGCCATAACCACCATGCTACCTGCTGGCCCCGATAATAAATAAATTAAAAAAAAAAAAGAAAAATGGAAAAGATCATGAAACACATTATCATTAAGTTAAATATCAACTGGACAGAGAACTGAATCTATCATACCATCTTTGGGAAAACTATTACTAATTAATTTATATTTAAACATATATTTTTAATAAAGTGGGGAGCAAAGGGGAATGATAGGTATTTTTGGCAAGGGTTTATCATTATTATCTCTGCCCCAATCTCCTAGTCAGCCAGGAATTCAAGTATATACCACCACACCCAGCCTGTCCAGGTTAGTCCAGAATACAAACTCGGGCCTCTCATGTGGATTAAGCCTCTCACAGTGACACCCCACTGTCATGGCTGGGCTATATATTGAAATATAATTTAAAAATACTTTCACAGAAGTAATTTTTTTCCTCTTGATCCTTGCCTATAAAAAATTCTACTTTAAGGGGCCAGCAGGTGATGTGGCAATTAAGGTGCTGGACTCCCACATGGCTGACTGCAGGTCGAGTCCCAGATCTGACGACTTGAAACTCCTGCTAGGAACATGTGTTTGTGCCCAACATCCCAGAGGATAATGGAGGAGAAGGGATTCGACTACAGGCATCTTCCCTGAGAAGTGACTGCTCACTTTTCCTCTTACTTCCTCTGTTCCTGGCAAGCACACACATCCTATGGGGGGGGGGGGGGGGTGTGTTAAAATATCTATTTTGCAGTGTAAATCTTTTATGCTATATCTTTAAAGTATTGATCTATTCAATGCACATTTAATGAGCCCTCTTGTGCAATGGGGACTGGATAGACAGGCATGGCCTCTGGTTGGCAATAGTCTTCCCCAGAATCCAGAAGGAGAGGCTGAATCACACCACTGGGCTGGGAGCCCTCATTCCTTTGTTTTATAGCTGTATAGGACTCACTTCATTTTTAGGAGACCAGGCTGCCTCACCTCTAACTTGAGAATAATAAGTCAATTTTGCCAAGTATAAATATTTCATTTGGCACCAAGAAGGCTATATTGTGAAAAACATTCCTTGTGATAAGTTAGACATGTGTCAAGTATACATTATTCTAAGAGTTTTGATTTTCATTTTCCTTTGGATTTCTAATTTTAAAGCCCCATCCGTTTGAAATTTTGTTTGAAATATTAGGAGATATGTTATGATTAATAATGAGATTTTTTTGTTCCTGTCGAAATGAATCGATTTATTGTCATCTCTGAAACAGTTAATGACATATTATCACTAAAGTTAAACCAGTAATTAATTCTAGCCTCCTTGTGAAATGGATTTCCATGAAAGTAAAATTGTTCAGCATGAAATTATGTCTCTAAATTCAGACTAGCAGTCAGGTAGCTTAATAGTAGACTTACTGATGGAGTGCAGGAAGGAAGGCAAAAATCAATGACTAGTTATCTGTGGTAGCAGGGGAACATTTAGGAATTGAGCCCATCATATAGAAAACATTGTGCTGAAAACTCAGACTGGTGAGAAGACTGAGTCTGCCATGAGAGCTGAGATCTAGTGATATTAGAGATAAGAGCAGTGAAGATGTTCTGCTGAGAACTTATCCTGGTAGAGCCCCTATCTCCTCCTGTCTCTCTCTGTCTCTTTCTGCCTTTCTGTCTCTACCTTTTCACTTTAAAATTTTTTCTTTTTTAAAAAATTTTTAAGGAAAAGTTTTTTTCTTGGCTCTTAAATCCTCCTTTATCTTGGTAATAATCCCCTCCCCTTTCCCCTTCCCATCTAGGCAAAAGAAAGAGCAGGCCAGAAGAAGACAGACTTTGCCATGAGAGCTGAGATCTAGTGATTTTGCACCATGCCATTTTCATTTTTTTTAATTAACAAATAAATAATTTGTTTTTATCCATTTTTTTTCTTTTTTTCTTACTCTCTTTCTCTGTTTTCTTATGCTTTTTCTTTTACCTCACCACATTGCTGCTCAGCCTCGACCCACTGAGTGTCTACACAAGTCTAAGTGAAAAGTTCCAAAGTCTGAATACTATTTGTGTCCTCATATTCCTCAACTCCCACTGAATCAGCGACACAAAGGGAGAAAAATACAACGCCAAAGAGTTTGCAGACCACATCCTCCTCTGTGCTTCTGATAGCGCAGATTGATCTTCTAGAAATTAGAAAAAAACAACCCATCAGATGACTAGAAATCACTGCATGGACACAAGAAATATGTGAAACCAAGAAAATACCTCATCCCCAAGGGAAAAAAATAACCCCTCTTCATCCACAGACAGTACAATGGAACTCATGGAAATGTCTGATAAAGAATTTAGAGTATTCATAGTGACAAAACTAACAGAGATGGAAGAGAAGAGAGACAATGAACACCAGAAGAATAAAAGCTAATGAGTTCCAGGAGGTGAGGAAGTTCTTGCAAGAGCTGAAGGAGGAAATACACACCATAAAAGAGAATCAAATAGAACTGGTGGAGATGAAGACTACAATACAGGAAGTCAAAACCTCCTTTGAAAAGTATTAAAAGAAGATTAAATCATACAATCGAATCTCAGATGTAGAAGACAGATAGTAAAGTCCACTATGAAGACTGAGAAAATAGCTCCCCAAAAATGAGAATAATATACGAGAAATACTAGATGCCATTAAATGTCCAAACATCCAGATAATTGGTATCCCAGAAGGTAAAGAGACTAATAAGGGTATTGAAGATCTATTCCATGAAATCCTGGAAGAAAACTTCCCAAACCTAGAGAGGCGTTCAAAGATCCAGACACAGGGACCACCAGTTAGTGTAAGGGCTATGTCGCTGGACTTGCATGTAATTGACCGCAGCTTGAGTCCCGGACCTGGTAGCTTGAACTCATGCAGGGCACATGTGCGTGTGTGCCCAAGATCCCAAGAAGAGAATTGAAGAAAAGGGATTGCCGCATGGCCATTCCTCCCTGGGGGGTGATTTCTCGCTTTTTGTCTATCTCTCTCTGTCATTCTGGTGAGTACACGAGCCCTATAGCAAAAACCTCTCAAAAAAAAAAAAAAAAAAAAAAAAAAAAAGAAAAAAAGATCAAAAATTAAGAAATACAAAGGACCCAAACAGGATCAATCCAAGAAGATCTTCTCCAATAGCCAGAATGACCAAAACCATAGACAAAGACAAGATATTCAGACTGGCAAGAGAGAAATGTCAAGTTACCTACAAAGGATATCCCATCAGGCTAACAGCAGACCTCTCATTGGAAACAATGTGAGCAAGGAAAGAATGAAAAAATATATTCAAAGTGTTGAGTGAAAAACAATTTCAAGCACAAATACTCCTGCAAGATTATCCTTCATATGGAAAGAGAAGGTTAAAAACATTCTCAGATAAACAAAACCTTGTGGGGACACGTTTAAGAGAGAGAGTCTGAGGTGTGGGGACATGCTCTGAGCAAACACCACATGCTCTTTTGGGGTTTGGCAGAACCTTGTAACTTGTCTTTCCTTGACCTTGGCTGCAGACAGAGCAAGGGTGGAAATTGCTAGGGGCGTTCCAACAGACACGTGTGATAGACTTCAAGAAACATCTTGGTAAAATCCAATCCCCGCTCTGTATCTGAAAGGTTCCTTAGCCTACTCTGGGTGTGGTGGTGTGAGAAGATCTTTAGCTCCTTCCCCACAACTAACAGCTAGTTCTCTGCATTAGAAAGAAGATGAGATTTTCTCTTGATGGGATTATCACCAGGGGATACACCTGGTGTGACTAAGCCCTCATAGATTTGTTAACTGCTTCTTATTGTCTGTAACCTGGCAACCAATGTATAAAGTGTCGTAAAACATACATGTGTAATGTCTCCTTGTTCTATAAATAAAGACGTCCAGTTCATCTGGGTGGCACAAGTTGCTTGGCCTACCTAGGCTCAGGCTGCCTGTGTCCGTTTCTACTCTACCTTTTGTCTCATTTTTATGCTTCTTCCATAGTAGCGCCGAGCCCGGGGACAGATGCCGACAAAACCTGAAAGAATTTACCAACACCAGACCAGCTCTCAAAGAAGTTATGAAGGGAGTGCTATCCCAGGAAAACTAAAGTCAGATACACAGAAATAAGAGTTCTAAAACAGCTAAGAAAATAGCCAGCTTAACGGTAGGTAGGGACAAATCCAGTGTCAAACGTTATCTTCCAGAATTTCAACGGAAAAATCGGACCCCAGCAGAAGACAAAGTACATGAGTTTGAACGGGTGAAATAGAATTTTATGACTTTTGACTAAAACATTACTGACCTTCTATGTTTTGTTTTCCAGTGTTAAGGAGTTTTGTCTTCTCTTGAGTTATGGACAGGTCCATATACCTACTACTCTAACAGAATTCTAATGTGTTTCCTGGCTTTAAGTATTAAGCAAAATTCTCTTAACATTTTTTTATTTCAATTTATTGAAGATAAAACTGCCTCTCTTGAAATTAAAAAAAATGTATCTAAAAAATACTCATTTAGTAACCACAGTAAGCTATATAGCCTCAGCTATGTGCTTTTTATAGTATATTCATTCTACCCACAGAGTTTCATTCCTAAAGTCAACTTTTGTTCATAGATGTGTATAAATCAGTTGAACTTACTATTGAAAGTATTTAGATTAATTAAGATATTTTGTGAATCAATACAACGTGGGAAAGAATAAAGGAATGGAAAGCAACTGCAGAAACCAGAGACAGGGTGGGAAGAGGGTAGAAAATGGCAGAAGGTGAGAAATAGGGGGAAAAATATATATATACAAGAAATAAGATATGGAAAATTATTTATTGACAATAATATGTATGATTAAGCCACTTTACAGTGTATTCTGGCTGGAAAATCACTTTTTGTACGCTGTGGTGATGTCCAGTGAAAATATGTAAAATAAATTAATTTAAAAAAAGAATTATAAGTCACCACACTTCTTCCTAAAATACTCATTTTGTATGTTTTAAAATCTTAAAATGTTTTAGAGAAATGAAAGATCCATATGTCCAATTCTGCCAGTATATACATTTTAGCATTATGAATAAAAAAGAATCTATAATTTAAATGTACATTTTCTTTTCCTGTTGTAATCTATTTTTGATAGCTTAATCAGATGATTTTCAGCAATGTGTGATTCCAAATACATTTCCGACAATAATGCATTAAATGCATCATATTTCCAAATTGGGTGGGGGGGGGGACTCAGACTGGCAAGCTCAACTAAATGGAATTTGTTGTCTTTGCTGTACTTTTCTGACTATGTCTCTTGGACTGAATGGAGTTAGAACCTAACCAGTGTACATTTCATGGAAGGTGATAGGGACATATAATTAAATAATAGATTATGAAGTGCGTTTTATAAAATTTTGGTGATTTCAGTAGGCCTTTTATTTGGATGCTTAGGCTCATGGCTGTAATAGGAGCATTGGAAGTGGGTGGAAGCAATGTGGGTGATTTTCTAGTTGATATGGTCTTTAAATAACTTGAGACCTGTGTGTTCAGTCCAGGTGGGGAAAATATAATTGCATAGTGGAGATGAACTTTGAAAGCAACTCATATTTCAATTATAAGATATTCAAGCATTTCCAATACAAAAAATTATTTTTCCAAGTTTCAATATAGGGTGATGTTATACATCAATATATCTAGGTGCCTTCCAAAATCTGTTTTAAGCCTACATGAGTTTCCTTTTCCATAATACTAAAGGAGATGCATAATAATATCTAGAGATCTAAAAATGAAAATTGAAATAGTTTCAGGGATAAAGAAGGCAAAAGAAGACCAGTTAAAATGTATAAATGTGAAGGAAAGGACACAGAAAAACAGCCAAGAAATAGGTAACAATATTAACGCAAGACTGTCCAGAAGAAGCTTCTGTGCAGATAAATTTGAGATGCTACAAAACCCAGTGAAAGATTGGAAAGCAATGTTTCACACCTACAAGCAGATGTACTTGGACAAAAGAAGCAGACGCCTTGGTAGCAGTCCTGTAATTGCTAGACACGTTTCTGTCATTTTTCTGTTCAGAATATTTTGGAAATACTCAGAATTCCTATGATAAACTAAACTCAGAGTTTAGTTACTACAATACTAAGGTTATGTATTTCAGTTAATTTTCTCAAATAAAATGACTTGAGAGCTTTGTGCGAGCAGACATAAGAAACAGATGGCAAAATAATAATTATTTTTAAAAACAAATGGGGGGGGTGTGGCCAGCTGGTGGAGTGGTGGTTAAGGGCGCTGGACTCCCACATGGCTGACCATGGTTAGAGTCCTGGACATTGTACTATTGTACTATGAGTTTACTTTTCGTACTTGAAGTAAATATTTATTTTTAAAAGGGAATAATAACTGGAACCATGCTTGGATTACTTAAATCCTCAAACCATAACCCAGAGCCCAACATGCAGTAAGTGTGGCAGCAATGGATGGTTATCTCTGAGTAAAACATCAAACTCTCTTTACTCTCATGGACTCAACATGCTTCAAAGGTGACACCAGACAAGTGTAAAAAATTATATAATATACTTGAAGGTGATAAATGTGGAGGAAATTAAAATAGATTCCTGGGGATGTGGTATACAATTTTTGAAGAGGGGTTCAGGATTGATCTCAATTAAAAGATGAAAATTTAGAAGAGTCTTGCTGGAGATGAGGGTGTAAGCCATCTGAATATCTGGGGAAAGAGAATTTGGGCAGAAGGAACAGATAATATAAACACCCTGAGGCAGAACTCTGCTTCTCTTGTTTCAGAAATATCCAAGAGGCCAGGGTGGCAGGGGGAGAGTTAGGCAGGAAAAAGAAGTAGAAAATGAGATCAGAGAGGTTATGGCGAAGGTAACCAACTGCAAGCCATGACCTTGAATGAAGCGGGGTGGGGGAGAACAGCAAAATCCTGTGAAGAGGAGTGGCTTGATCTCATGTTTCACAAATCACTCTGGCAGTTCTTTTGAACATGGACAAAGGTAAAGAGGGGGAAAAGACAGAAAGTCGCAGAGAGACCCTTCAGAGCTATGGCAGTAATTTAGGTGAAAGATGACAGTGGCTTGCATGACAGTGTAGAACCAAAGGGACAAAGAAGGATCAGATTGTTGGTACATTTTGAGGGTACGACCACCAAGATTTCCTGACAGATTGTAGGGTATGGAAGAAAGAGAGGAATACAGAATGACTCTATAGTTTCGTTGACAGCTGGAAGGCTGAAGTCGTCAACTGTTGAAGGGGTGTGCTTGGGAAAAGATCAGCAATCATGGCTAGCAATCAGGGGTTTGAGATATCTATTAAACATCCAAATAGCTGTGTGAAAGATGCAGTCACGTATGAGTTGAAAATTCAGAAGGGAGGTTTAGACTAGAAATAAAAATTGAGAAACTATTGGATACAGGGCCAGTCCTTGCATGGTGCCTGGATCCCACATGGTCAACTGTGTGGTTTGAGTCCTGGACCTAGCAGCTTGAGAAACACACCAGGCAGTGCCTGGCCAAAATCCTAGGGGAAAAAAAAAAGAGGAGAAAGGATTGCAATGTAACCATCCCTGAGGGGAGGACACTTTCTCACCTTCCTTTTCTCTTTGTCTCTCTCCAGTAACCACACATACCCTCTGGCAAAATTTAAAAAAGAAGATGGTATTTAACATGATGAGACTGGATGAGATGGTGGAAGAAGTGAAAAAACCCAGAGAAGTCCGAGGAATGATCCTGGGAGCACTCCAATGTAAATAAGAAAAGTTGAGAAAAAGGAAGGGCCTCAACTTTGTCAAGTAAGATAGGAACAAAGAATTGACCACTGGATTTAGCAACATAGAAATTTTCACTGAGTTTTACAAGAGCAGTTTTGGCTATGTGAAAGGGTCAAAGCCTTCTTTTTAGAACAGGTTTAAGAGAGCAGGACAGGAAATAGAGAAGGTGATATAACTCTTTCAAGAGATTTATCTGCAAAAGAAAGGAGAGAAATACAATGGCGGCTGGCAGGGTAAGTGAGGTCAAGAAATATATTTTTCCCAAGAAGGAAGAAATATCAGTATGTATGTATGCTCTTAGGAATGACCCAGTAGGGATGGGAAAGTTAGTGTAGAACAGAGATCAAAGGTGATCTTAAAGGTGAGAGTAGGGCCTCGTGGTTAAGGGAATGGATTCCATGACCAATCCAAGTTTGAATCCCAGACCTGTGTGGCTTGAAAAACATGCTGGGCACGTGTGCAATGAGGGCCCCAAATTCTAACAGGACAGAGACATGAAGGAGAACAGATTGTAGCATGACTTTGCACTACTGAGGGATAATTTCCCCCATCTCCTTCTTTCTCTCTGTCTCTCTGGTGAACACATACTCGCTCTGGCAATTTAGATAAATAAATAAAAGTTTTAAAAAGACAGCAAGAGGGACCAGCAGTTAGCGTCATGGCTATGTCACTGGACTCCCACGTAGTCGACCGCGGTTCGCGTCCCGGACCCGGTGGCTTAAACTCACGCCGGGCGCGTGTGCGTGCGTGCCCAGGATCCCGAGAGGAGAATGGAGGAGAAGGGATTGCGGCGTGGCCATCGCCCCTGGGGGGTGATTTCCTGCTTTCTGTCTCCCTGTCTCTCTCTGTCTGTCTGGCGAGCGCACGCGCCCTATAGCGAAAACCTCTCAAAAAAAAAAAAAAAAAAAAAAAAAAAAAAAAAGACAGCAAGAGAGCCACCTGCTGGTGGCATAGTGGCTAAGACATTGGACTTCCACACAGTTGACTGCAGTTCAAGTCCTAGACTTTGTGGCTTAAAAGTCACACTGGGCACATGTGCATGCATGCCCAAGAACCAGGAGCAGACAGGATTGCAGCACAGCCATGCCCCTGAGGGGTGATTTCTCACTTTCCTTCTCATTGTCTCTCTCTTTCTGTCTCTCTTCAGTAAGTGCATGTGTGCTATGGCAAAAAAAAAAAAAAAAAAAAAAAAAAAAAAAAAAAAAAAAGTGACAGTGGATGGGATTTATAGTACAGAATTATAAGCAAAGATTGGCTGCAAATAGGGGCATGAATAGTTCATGTAGAGAACAAATGGAAAGGCAGAGGGTTGGGCACGAAAGTTGGAAAGGGGGTTACTGTGGGAGATTATGGCAATTTCTTTCTGAACACTTTATCAGTAAAATAATACATGAGGTACATACAAATAGAACTACCATATGATCCAGCAATTCCACTCCAAGGTATCTATCCAAAAGACAAGAGAATGCTCAATAAGAAAAGCGCTTGTACATCAATGTCTATTGCAGCATTATTCACGATTACTAAGACATGGAACCAACCCAAATGTCCACGATCAGATTAATGGACTGAAAAAGAGTGGCATGTGTACTCTATGCAATACTATTCAGTCCTAAAAACACAAGATCCTGGCATTTGATAGATAGAGATTAAATATGGAAGAGTTTTCACTGAGTGAAGCAAGCCAGGCTATGAAAGAAAGATATTGTATGTCTCCACTTAATATATACTGACTGCACTCCATGGTAGAGACTCAAAGATTGCAGGGCATAAAAGCAGTGAAAGTAGTTACGGACACTAGAAACAGTGTGCAAGGAAAGTGGGAGAAGGTAAGAGTATAAGGGAGGAAATCAGGGAGAAAAAATAGAGAGGCAAGACATTTGTGGGACACAGAAATGGTTTATTACCTGTTGATGATAATGTGTACAGTATTCTCAACTAGACTGCTCTGAGGTGTATTTCATGTTGGGTAAATTCTTTTTACAAGCCAAATGACGTATAGCCATTGAATTTAAAAAAATAATAATAATAAGATGAATAAAAATGAAATTTAATTTTAAAAATTAAAAGTCTAGAGAACAATTTAAAAAAAGACATGAGGTACAGACATTTCTCACTTAATAATCAAGAATTGGGTTCCATTCCTATTGCTAATTGTAAAGAGAACTGTGTTAAGCAAATTGGTTGATAAGCAAGTTTAAAGTAGATGTCTTATGTGTGTACCATGACACCATAGGGTATGTATTTTTAAATCCCTTTGATGTGACATCATACTAGAATAAAATAATTCTATCCATTAAAAAAAGCATATATTAGATAAGAACCAAAAAGTGACAAGACACATCCCATCAATAATATAAATCTGGTATAATTGTTTTCATTTATTCTGAATACTTCTGTGATGCACAATAAAGTACAAATTTTAAAACAAAATATGTAGGGACCAGCAGTTAGCATAATGGCTATGTTGCTGGACGCCCATGAAGTCGATCACGGTTCGAGTCCCGGACCCGGTAGCTTAAACTCACGCCAGGCACGTGTGTGTGAGTGCCCAAGATCTCGACAGGAGAATGGAGGAGAAGGGATTGTGGTGTGGCCATCCCCCCTGGGGGGGTGATTTCTCGCTTTCTGTCTCTCTGTCTCTCTCTCTCTCTTTCTGGTGAGCACACACGCCCTATAGGAAAAACCTCTAAAACAAACAAATAAACAAAAATATATAGTCTTGGGTGACTGTGAATACATCATGTAATGAATACTATACCAGTTGTGGGAATGAGACAGAGACTGAGAAGGGGATTCCTGACACACACAGGTTGACTGAAAAAAAACAAAAAGGTGTTGGGGCCAGCAGATGGCATGGTGGTTAAGGTGCTGGATCCCCCATGACTGACTCCGTGGTTCAAGTCCCAGACCCAGGTGCTTGAAAAACACACCAGGCGCATGTGAGTGTATGCCTAAAATCCCAAGATTTTATATATATTATATATATTCAATTGATCTAAAAGGAAGCAGAAATGACAATTTAAAAGATATACTAATGGAACAAATATAAAAAGGAAGATAGCAGATTGGTAGGAAGACATTAATTCCAGTGTCCTATGTCACTACGTATCTCAATATCTTGACACAAAGACAAAGTTCAGATTTCTTATAGCCTGAGTGTGATGAAGAAATCAGGTGTATCACAGTGGTTTAAATATAATAGGTCTTCAATATCTAGTTGATGAATGAATGACTGGATGAAATTATCAGGTAGGGTTATAACCACAAAAATACAAAAGGAGCCCCTGAAATTGGCTCTAATACAGACATAAACCTAGTCACCTAGGCACGACTTCTCTCTCCTCACACTCACTTGACCAGGTCCTCTCTTCTGTCCTCAGAGAAAATACAAGATGACCCCTGCTTGCAGGAATGGCCTCGTGAGTTGACTCAGACAGACAGGCATTCCTCATGGGTATTTCTAGTTGATTGTTATGGTCTTAGTTTTTCTACTCTTTCAGGTATCTCCTTCATACTCTGCCAACATTTTATTTTATCTGAAACTGGAGAGGCTATCACCCCCTTTTACGACCTTGAGTTCCAGTGTCCTCCACTGGTCACACCACCTTCTTATGAACAAAGCAATTCCAATCACTTTTGTCTCAGAGTATCTTAACATAATGATCTAAACATCCCCTAGACTTCTAAAGGAAAGGAATTCTGGTTGATTAAGGAAGAAAATCCTGTTTATGGTAAACTGGATAAGGAGAAAAATCATTTTGAAGGAGAATATTCAACTAAATTCTTTGCTACTTCAAATCAAGCTCTACCATAGATCAAGGTACCAGGCAGGGCAGGATGGAGACAGGGCCCATTCAGGAGTGAGTGCTTGAGTGCCTGCTTCTGTTCCAGCCTTTCCTCTTCTGCCTCTTCTGAACTATCAAGTTCAGAAGAATGATTAACTATGAATAGCTGGCTTGTAAGTGCTGAGAGCTCTACATAATCTCTACTCCTAATAATACCCCCTTACACAGGTTCAGAGACTAAATTAAGAAAAGAGCCAGCTGGTGATGTGGTGGTTAAGGCAGCTGGATCCACATGTGTCATCTGAGCACCGGAGTGTGTCCAAAAATCCTGAAAGGAAGGAGAAACAGAGAAGGGATTGTGGCAGGACCACCCCCATGCACGGTGCTTTCTCACTTTCCAACACCTTCTTTCTGACTCTCTCCAGGGAACATGCCTGACCTCTGGCAAGAAAGAAGAAAGAGAAAGAAAGAAACCGGCCCAAGGTCAGACATTTGCTGAAAGGCAGAGGTAGGATCATACCAGGGGCTCTCTGACATTCCCTATGACACCATGATCTTTGTAAAGGTTCTCTGGGAACCCAAGAAAGCCAGGGGACAACAATCCTGTGAACGAGACTTGGCAGGAGCAAGGGCCAGCAGGTAACCCTGCCCCTGATTAGAAGGAAGTAAACGATACTGGTGAACACGTACTAGGATAGGCACAATACTAGGTACTTTAATTCATTTACCGATTAATGAATGAAATGAATAGTTAATTCATTTATTCCTAACTTATTTATTTTTAATTCTTTTTTATATTTAATTTTTTGAGAGGTCTTTTGTTATAGGGTGCATACGCTTGCCAGAAAGACAGAGAGAGACAGAAAGACAGAAAGCGAGAAATCACCCCCCAGGGGTGTGGCCACGCCGCAATCCCTTCTCCTCCATTCTGCTCTCGGGATCTTGGTCACACAGGCACATGCGCCTGGCATGAGTTTAAGCCACTGGGTCTGGGACTTGAACCATGGTTGACTACATGGGAGTCCAGCGACCTAGCCATTATGCCAACTGCTGGTCCCTGTTTATTCTTAATTCTTTATTCCTCACAGTAAGCCTAGGTACAGGAGGTGTTTTATCTTCCCTTTGCATATAAAGAAACTGAGGCTTAGAGAAGTAAGCAAAGTGTCCAAACCACATAGTTAATTTAAAAAGACGGAAAACTCTGTAACACCTCGGCTTAAAAGGCAGGATCCCTACTGTTCCCTATTTTAGACCCTCCCTTTTGGAAAGAGTGTGGAGAAATTACTCAGAAGGGACAAGAAAACCATGCTCAGGTGCTAGGAGTAGACACAACAGTATGGGGTCAAATCTAAGATCAGAACAAGAAGCCTGGTCACCAAGGGACCCAGAGGCCTTGCCTGGTCTCTGGTCCTGCTGAGGCAGCCTCTCTCAAGACTCAACTTCTGAGCTCCGGTTACTTGTATGTAAAAAACGACGATCCGAATCCCGGACCTGGCGGCTTGCTTCCTCACTTTCTCTCTCTCTTTCTCGTGAGCACACGTGCTCTATAGCAAATTAGTAATAATAATAATAAATAAAAATTAAATTTTGAAAATGCCCATTTTTACCAGATAATCACTGAAGTCCCCTTAGCGCCAAGTACCAACAGCAGTCCTCCATAGTGTGATGGTTCCCAGGGGCCCTGGTTGGCTCTGGCGCCCGGGGAGATGGCCGGGTTTGGTGCCACCTGGACCACAACTGGGGAGGTAGTATAACTGTGTCTGGGTCCTCGGCCGCTCTATAACGACTGAGCGTCCGGAGCCTGCCTGTCCAGGGGGGTTAAAAAGAAAACCCAGCCCTAAGGCAGTGTGACAGTTACTTACAGGGGCACAAGTGGCCCGTCAAGCAGGGTGCTCTGACCGGCGGCATCAGGCTGCTGGCGGGCTTATCAGCCGCAGCTGGCGCGGCCTGGCAGGGCTGGCGGCTTGCCCAGGTGACGATCGCGGCCAGGCGTCCCTGGCGGCGAGTTGCGCGCTGGGCCCCTCGCCCGCGCCTGGCCTGCGGAGCGAGCCCGGCGGGCGGCGGGAGCTGCTCCCGCCGGCCAGGGCCATAGCCCCGGCGGCAGCGGGAGGAGTCGCTCTGGCCGGCGGCACGTGGGGGCGGGGGTGAAGCCTTGGCGAGCAAAGTCCAGGCCCCTAGGCCTAGGCGCCCGCGCGCCCAGCTGCTCCGCCAGAAACGCAGTAGTCCGAAGTGAGGGAGGCCTGGGCGCGCCGGGCCGCGGCGAAGACCCCGGGGACGGTGGGCGCCGGGCGGGAGCAGCGGGACCTCCCCCCAGAGCGTCCGGCCTCCGCGACCTGAGCGCCCCGCTCAGGGCCATCACAGAGGCTAGGAGAAGGCTGGTGGTCCCCTCGGAGCCCAGCCAGGTGCACTGGGACCTGAGGCTGTGCTTTCTCCCCAGGCGGAGATGGATCTGGAAGCGGCAAGGAATGGAACAGCCGGGCGTCCCAGGAGAGCAGAGGGCGACTTTGAACTGGGCAGCAGAAGGTACTTCAGCCTCCTGAATTGACAGGGCCAAGCTCAGTCTTGCAAAGAAGTTGAGAAAGTTGGCTGGTGGCTTTGGCCTTTGGAGGTTCTTTGGAGAATTTTTTTAAGATTCAGAGCTTGGTTCAAAAGTTTCAAGTGGCCTGGAGGAATGTCTCTGAGGATGCTTTCGAACAGGCTGTCTTTAAATGTGTGCCCTTCCCTGGGTGCAGGGCTGACTGGATACACGTGAATGCATGTGCTGTATGACATTCCTTCTATTATGTAACTTAATACTTTTACGAGTAACTTTGATGTGCATCAGATTTTTCATGCTTAGGGAGCAGCAGACATCTGCTGCTGATGGTTGTGCTTTTGTACAGAGGCAATGAGGAGAAACAAGCCCTTACCTCCACCCCCTGCCGACGCCCCCACCCTGGGGGTATTGCACTTCCTCCTTGTTTCACCTCTCCCCCCCTCCTCCCATGGCCAGGCTGGTTCTATATTTCAGTGAGCAGGGGAGAGGGCCTTGACCAGTGCAGTTCTTCCCTAACCTGTGCTTCCTAATTCCTTTCTGTTCAATTGCAATGGGAAAACCTCAGCACTTCCTTTGCTCACCTGTCCTTCTGAATTTGGTTCCAGGGCCCTTGTTCTGTGCACTTCACAGGCCTCAGTAGGGGCAGAGCAGCCCAGGCCATGCCGCCTTTGTTTCCTCTCGTTCTGTGGCAGTAGGGAAGCATTTTCGCCTTTAGCCTGTAACAGTTTTTGAGGCTATTATGGTCTTTGAGTTCATGTCAGGCCACCCAGAACTAACTGAGCGGTGTCATTAGTGCTCATCCAGAAGGACACATTTATCATGTTCCTCAGTTTGTCCTGAAGCTGTAAGGAGCCTGATAAGTTAACTGAAAATGCACCTATCTGATAGTCCAACTGAAGCATTATTTCAGTCTGTTAACTTGTTCCGACAGTGACATGGCTCTATTCCTTCGATGTACCATGATTTTTATTCGTAGAAATGTTGGTTTTGCCATATAGAATTGGAAAACTGATAGGTCGTATTCCCGAGGAAAGAAAAATGTGGTTTTCGTGGGCTGGCCACTTGGACTGCAATTGACTGTGGATCTATTAATAGGTGGCATTTTCATGAAGAAGGCTATTTGTGTATTGCACTGACTGAACATTTGACGAGTACACAGAGAAGCTGTCCCTGCAAAAGGTTCAGTGACACTCCAGAGCCCAGGGACGGCCTCCTATGGGAAGCCTGCAGCCTTCTACTGGAAGAAGCCAGCTGCTCAAAAGAAAAGTTTAGACTGTAAGATTATGGAATTAAAGATAAATAGACTCGTTTTTATAAAAGCAGACTGAAGAATATACATTCAAAGAAGCCTACTTCAGTATTTAGGGCCAGTCGAGAGTTGGTTATGTGGCTCCTCTAGTCATGCTCCTATTCCCGGTAACACATTCTTTGGAATATGTTTAGCTACAGACGTTTCTCTAGTGATTTTAGTAAATATCCTACATAATTTGGGATCTAATCTTAGGAGCAAAAATGCATTTTAGGTTAAAAGAAAAATATCTCTGGGTTCAGTCCTAAGTGCTATGATTAAGTACAGTGCATTGGGAGCCATATTCCACATAGCCAACCTCTGGCCCTGGAGGTCTGAAAAATGCACTGAACACATGTGTGCAGCAAATCCTGACAGGATGAAAAAATAGAGGAAATAGGATTATTGTAAATAGGAAATAGGAAATAGGATTATCCAATGGGGGGGGGGGGGGTATTCTCTCTTTCTCTCCCCAACCTGCATGTGCTCTTTAACAGTAAAAGAAAAAAGAGAAAACTCTGCCTTCATGGAGTTTACATTATTATTATTTTTTTTTTGGAGAGGTTTTTGCTATAGGGCGCGTGCATTCGCCAGCCAGACAGAGAGAGACAGAGAGACAGAAAGCGAGAAATCACCCCCCAGGGGGGATGGCCACACCACAATCCCTTCTCCTCCATTCTCCTCTCAGGATTTTGGGCACGCACGCACATGCACCCGGCATGAGTTTAAGCCACCGGGTCCAGGACTCAAACTGCGGTCAACTACGTGGGAGTCCAGCGACATAGCCATTACGCTAACTGCTGGTCCCGTGGAGTTTACATTATTGAATGGATGACAGGCATAAGTAATACACAGCCCCAATAAAACAACAGCTCTGTTAATAGGAAACGAATGCTATGGACAAATATTAATCAAGGTTAAGGAATCAGGAGTGCAAAGAAGAAATACTTTGCAATATCAAGCAGAGTGGTTTGGTAGGTCTTATTTTATGTATTTATTTTTTTGAGAGGTTTTTGCTATAGGGCGTGTGCGCTTGCCAGACAGACAGAGAGAGACAGAGAGACAGAAAGCAGGAAATCACCCCCCAGGGGGGATGGCCACACCGCAATCCCTTCTCCTCCATTCTCCTCCCGGGATCTTGGGCACGCATGCACACGCGCCTGACGTGAGTTTAAGCCACCGGGTCCGGGACGCGAACCGCGGTCGACTACGTGGGAGTCCAGTGACATAGCCATTACGCTAACTGCTGGTTCCCGGTAGGTCTTGTTTTGAAGGCGATATTTGAGCAAAGACTTGGAAGAAAGTAGAGGAACGAGTGGTGTGGGGGTCTGAGGGAGAGCATTCCTGGCAGCAGTAGCTGACAGTGCTGAGCCTTGCATGTTTGCCGTGTTCACAGGACAGCAGAGAGGCTGAGGAATTGAAGCAGAGTAAGTAGGGATGGGAATGAGAGATGTGTTCAGAGAGGTAATAGGAGAACAGATCAGGTAGGGTCTTAGGGGCTGGTGTATGCATTCTGGTTTTTCCTCAGAGAAAGATAAGAGCTGTTGTGGGTTTTTAAGCAGAGTAGTAACATGATACAACTTGCTAGGTTTTGTTTGTGTGTTTGTTTACACTGCCAGTGTGTGCACCTGCCCAAGAGAGACAGGGAGAGGGAGAAAAGGTCCCTGACAGAGTGTGATCACACTGCAGTCCTCCTTCCATCTGGATTTCGAGCATGCATGCACATGCACCTGGCATCTTTTACAAGCCACAGTGGACCGTGTGGTATGCAGCTCCCAATGCACTGCCTTAGCCACTCTGATAAAGTCCAATCAATGACTTCAACTTTTAAAGGAGCACTGTGGCTTCTGGTTAAGGATAAACCAAAGAAGGAATGGGAGGAAGTAGAGAGACTAAGAAGCTATATGACTGAGGACAGCAATATAAGTGTGTGAAGTAGTTGGATTCTAGGTATATTTTGAATCCTAGAACCAACAGAATTCCTGAAGCCACCCCCACCTCCCACCCCATGATCCTTCAGAAGGGTGGTCTTAGCTAATTTTAAATCAATATGTTTAGTTTTTTGGAAAAGGAAGAAGCTAAATGATTTGGCAGATGTCGTTACGGTACTCATCTTCCTCTGTGGATGCCCTTGCTCCTCTTTCCATACATCCTTGTAGTACCTTGGACAGTTACCTTCACACTTGCTAGCCTCCTTGTGGTGTTTGTCAAACTACACTTTGACATTGGTGGACATTGCTCTTGAATTTGAACGTATTACAAAAGTTTAATGTTATAACTAGTCAGGCTGATGTTCAATTGACTGTGAAACATCTTGTCACAGTTTTAAATTCCATCATATTTTTTACAGCAACCGAGACAGGAAAGGAACGAAGAAAGTGATTGATTGGGCCATTAACATTGGTAAGTTGTGAAATATTAAATGTGAATAACCCTGCCTTACATTCAAATTCAGGGTCATGAATCATAGAGCAAAGTATTTGTCAATAAGCAGCAATAGGTGCCCTGGCTCTACCTGTGCTGTCTCAGGTCGACCCACGGTCTCTAGGTGGATGTTTTCTGTTTTTTTTTTTTTTTTTTTTTTTTTGGAGAGGTTTTTGCTATAGGGCGCGTGCGCTCGCCAGACAGACAGAGAGAGACAGAGAGATAGAAAGTGAGAAATCACCCCCCAGAGGGGATGGCCACGCCGCAATCCCTTCTCCTCCAATCTCCTCTCGGGATCTTGGGCACGCACGCACACGCACCCGGCGTGAGTTTAAGCCACCGGGTCCGGGACTCGAACCGTGGTCGACTACGTGGGAGTCCAGCGACATAGCCATTACATCAACTGCTGGCCCCATCTCTAGGTGGATGTTAAAAGAAGCAGAGACAGGCTACCTGTGGCACAGGACGAAGCTAACTGGTGTACAGGGAAATCGAAAAGTGTTAGTAGCACCATGCAAACTCACCAATTTCAGGAAAACATATTGCATTTGCTTCACATTAACCCCCGCAAACTTAGCATAAAACAAACTTGCATATAAGAAGGTGATTGTTGGGATCAGCAGTTAGTGTAATGGCTATGTCACTGGACTCCCACGTAGTCGACCACGGTTCGAGTCCCGGACCTGGTGGCTTAAACTCACGCCGGGCGCATGTGCGTGCATGTCCAAGATCCCGAGAGGAGAATGGAGGAGAAGGGATTGCGGCGTGGCCATCCCCCCTGGGGGGTGATTTCTCGCTTTCTATCTCTCTGTCTCTGTCTGTCTGGCGAGTGCACGCACCCTATAGCAAAAACCTCTCAAAAAAAAAAGAAGGTGATTGTTAACTACATTAGCTTTAAAACAGTGAAGACATCTATGTTCACATTTGACTTCCAGAAAAATTGGTCAAATATGGGGTAACTATGAGGGATTCTTACTATGCTTAAGACAATTTTGGTATTTTCTCCTGGTTCAAGGCAACCCAACACATCATTGGAAGAAGTCAAATCTGTTTTTCTTTTGTAATGTGTCTCAAAGAGGCAGCCCAAGATAGCATTTGCCCACTTTTGGTAATTATGATGCATTTCAAACTATGACAGTCATTCGATAGAAGAGAAGTTAGAACTAAGTGACATGTCAGCCGAAACGTCCTGTTTAGAGGTAGGACCCCAGGGAGGATGGCCATATCGCAATCCCTTCTCCTCCAATCTCCACTTGGAATTTTGGGCAGACATGCACATGTATCTGGTGTGAGTTTCAAGCTGCCAGGTCTGAGACGTGAACCACAGTTGCCTGTGTGGGAGTCCAGTGATGTCACCATTTCGCCATCTGCTGGTCCCCTAATGCCCAGATTTAAAATCTGTCTCCTATAGACAAAATGCACTCCATAATTTTGGTAGCATCAGTATAAGAGTTTTTAAAGTGTTCACTAATTAAGAACTACTTATTTAGTTACTGTTGTAGGACTTAAGTGTAATTTCCTAAGAGGGTACTTGATTGCTTGATAAATACAATGGGATATGTTTATGTAAATATTGATAAATGTTCATCTCTTAGAAATCCAGTAAAGGCATCCTTTAGTAGTTGGAGCAAACTCCTACAAAAACACTATTTATTTTCAAATACTATCACCTCTGAAAAGACCCTCTTTCTAATAAAAATAACAATAATGGTAGTTTTTCATCATGTTTACTCTGTACTAGGTCGCATATTAAGCACTTTGCATATACCATCTCACCTAACCCTCACAAGAGCAATCCTACATAATAGCTAATAGTGTTTGTGATATATGAGGAAGCCAAGGCTCGGAGAGGATAAATAACTTGTCTGCAATTACACTGTTTGTATTAGGATGGAATTAAAACCCAGGCCTTGGGAACCAGCAGTTAGCATAATGGCTATGTCCCTGGACTCCCACGTAGTCGACCGTGGTTCGCGTCCTGGACCCCGTGGCTTAAAACTCATGCTGGGCATGTGTGCGTGCGTGCCCAAGATCCCGAGAGGAGAATGGAGGAGAAGGGATTGTGCCGTGGCCATCCCCCCTGGGAGTGATTTCTCGCTTTCTGTCTCTACGTCTCTCTCTGTCTGTCTGGCGAGCACACACGCCCTATAGCCAAAAAAAAAAAAAAAAAAAAAAAAAAAAACTCAAAAAAAAAAACCAGGCCTTTTAAAAATTTTTTACAAACATTTTTCAATATTTTTTTGTTATTTCTTTGATGAGATAGATGAGTACTCCAAAACAATCTTCACACTGCCATCCACCCCAGCCTCAGTCAAATTTAAATAAATAAATCATTCTTAAAAAAGGAGGGGGCAGGTAAATGGAATCAATATGAGAGTGATCTGCTTTGGCTCTCACACAGAGTCCCATAAGTTGATGTCATCTATAAAGAGGAGGCCTGGTAACAGCATTGGAGTGGGATTCCAAAGCATGTACAGGGATCTCTCAGGATGTGTGCCCGGGATCCTCCCACATGGCTTCAACATTATAGAGATTGGGTTACCACTGCGCCACTGCAGCTAGCACAATTCTGGTGGTTCTGCTATCCAAATCAGGTCCATGGTCATGTGCATTACACTGCCAATGTAACTAACCTTGCTTACTCTAGAAAACACAGAATCCGTTTAGGCAAATTTTTGATTGATTCGTTGTTAACCAAAACTTTAACACAAACACTGAAAAGGTAAAGCTGAAGTGGAACAGGATCATTTAAAAACCCTGTAGAGTGCCAGCAGATGGCATGAAGGCTAAGGCAACTAGATCCTACATGGCAGGCTACACGGTTCGAGTCCTGGACCGGCAGTTTGAGGAAACAAGTAGATCGTGCGTGCCGTGTGCACCCAAAATTCCCAGAGGAGTATGGAGAAGGGGCTGCATGAGGCTACCCCCCCCCCGAAGGGAGAGCTTTCCCACCCAGCCCACCCCTGTCCCTTCATCAAGCACACACACTCTGCAGCTAAATTTTAATTTTAAATTCCTCTACATCTGTAGAGAAATGGCAGAGGTAGAATTTTCTATTTCCTTTTCTTTTATTTTTAGAAGACCTATAGATTTATTGTATATTGACATCATCCCGATGCCCATCGGGGGATATATTGATCAAAAATAAGTTTCTACTCAGTGTTAGAAAAGATCAGATTAACAGATGAATGGATAGATTAAATATGGTATATACACACAGTGGGATGGTATTTAGCTTTAAAAAGGAAATTCTGACACATATTACAACGTGAATGAACATTAAGGACAGTATGCTATTCGAAATAAGCTAGACCCAGAAAAAAAAAAGTCAAATACTATATGATTCCACTTTTACGAGCTATCTGTAGTGAAACTTATATAAACAGAAAGTTGAATGGTGGTTAACAGGGAGTGAGGGAGAAAATGAGAAGCTGTTATTGTTTAGAGGGCATAGAGTTTCCATTTTGCAAGGTAGGAAAGTTCACAGGAGACCAGCAGGTGGCATGGTGGTTAAGGCACTGGACATTCCCACATGGCCAAACACAGTTCGAGTCCCAAACCTGGTGGCTTGCTTTCTCATTTTCCCTTTTTGCCTCTCTCTCTCTCTCTGTCTCTCTCTCTTTGGTCAAATTAAAATAATGAATAAATAAAATAAAAAAACACAATTCTTTAAAAAAATGAAAGTTCACATTGTACAGCAGTATGAATATGCTTGACACTTAAAAATAGGATGGTAAAATTTTTATTATGTGTATTTTATCATAATTCAAAAAATTTTGAGTCTGAAACAGTACAACTCATAACAGATGAGTTTGCATTTGGACCAATTTTATTAGTCCTATTTATGTTTTATTAACACCAGAATAGCAGTTTGCTGTTTTGTTTTTTTTTTCTGAGAAATTTTTTTGCTATAGGGGGCATGCACTTGCCAGTAAGACAGAGAGAGACAGAGAGACAGGAAGCAAGAAATCAACCCCTGAGGGAGGATGGCCACACCACAGTCCCTTCTTCTCCATTCTCCTCTTGGGATCTTGGACACATACGCACATGCACCCGGCATGAGTTCAAGCCACTGGGTCCAGGACTTGAACCGCAGTCAGCTACCTGGAAGTCCAGCAACACAGCCATTACGCTAACTGCTGGTCCACAATTTGCTGTTTTTAAACTTGTTTGTAATTACACAACTAAATGGCTTTGAAGCTGAGTATGACAGACAAGGGCCATGTGTTGTGCCCAGGGCCAATTTCAAGGTCTCTGTGGGGAGCGGCATGAGCAAGTCTCTTACAGACCTGATTGCCAGAGTGATGAACTCACGAGAGTTGCCGACTTTGTTTCAGCGGCCTCGACCTTGTAAACACTCCTGTTCAAACAGATCCTTGATCCTCTGTAGCCATATTCGTTATTAGACCTACTAGTTGTCTCGAAAGACTTGGAATGGAAGTCCCTTAAGTATAATGAATTACCACTCTTCAGTAGTTTGCAAAACTAGTGTTTTTTTGCCTCTTTGGAGAAAGTGAAGTCTTTAAAGGAAACTCACTCTAAATCCAGAGTGTTCCTAGATCTATTTAGAGGTGTAGAGGTTAGAAGAAAAAAAAAAGCCATGCGAGTTGGGGGTAGACAGGGTACTTAGCTCAGCTCCTAGCTCATCTCATGGAGATGTTTATTGAGAGTCTATTCTTTAGAATTGTTGAATTCTTGGACAGCTAGGCTAAATAGGAGCCAAATGAGAAGGGAATGTTAGAAGGTTTAAATTACAAGAGGGTCTGACAATGACTTATTGTGAACACAGCCCATCCTTGTCAACAGAATAAAGCTATCCATGACAGGGCTGTTCCCACACAATGATTCTGTTGTGCCGAAATCATATACAAAACATCCTGCATCTAAAATGTTAAGGACAGAGTCATAGAGAACAGTTTTTCTGCAGAGTGTCAAGAACATGATATCTTTTATGCTAAGTCAGTGATTATAACCATCTAGAAAATTCTGTGGAGAAGCCTCTATACCCTGCATGTTCTTGTATGGTCTCAGGGTTGAGAAAGGAAAAGGCATTTTTGAGCCCTTAAATTACCTTAATTCACCGTCCACACCATCTAAGCTGCCTGAACCAACGTCAGCTCTTCATTTTGGGTTGAATAGTTCTTTTTTAAATTTCATTTTCTTTTATACATTCAATCACATTATTATTTGGCTTACAAAGTGGATATTTCAACAGGTGAACATTTCTCCCTAGTACAGTTAATAATACTACAAAATATCTTCAACAGATAATACCACGTTTTTTTGTGCCATTAATGCTTTGCCTCCCTATTTTTCTTCTAAATATCCTTCCTCAGGGCCTCGTGCGCTGGGGCCGGGGCCGGGGCTCTGCCTCGCGTGCCAGGGATCGGGCCTGCGCGGCCGGGGCTCCGCCTCGCGGCCAGGCTTGCGCAGATGGGTCCGCAGGGCTGGGGCTCTGCCTCGCGTGCCGCGGCTGGGGCTCTGCCTCGCTTGCCATGGCTCGGACCGCCCGGCCCCCGCTGCCTCTCCGGCGCTGGGTGTGTCCCGCGCTCAGCGCCAACGAGGGCCGGTGGCGCGGACTGGCCAAGCTCGCCGTCCTTCCTTTCTCAGGCCAGGCAGGTGAGCGGGGGATGGCGCTGGATCCTGCGCATGTTCGTGCGCTCGGGGCTGGCATGCGGCCGCCGGGCCTGTGCGTGGCCATCGGGCCTGCGTGTGGCCGTCGGGCCTGCGCGTGGCCGCAGGGCCCGAGCGTGGTTGCCGGACCAGTCCGTGGCCGTTAGGCCTGCGCCTGAGCGTGACCGCCGTGCCTGCGCGTGGTTGCCAGACTAGCACGCGGCCGCCAGGCCTGCACGTGGCCCCCGGGCCCGCACGTGGACGCCAGGCCCGCGCGTGGACACCAGGCCTGTGCCTGCACGTGGCGGCCGGGCCTGCACGTGGCAGCCGGGCCTGCGCGTGGCCCCTGGGCCCGCGCATGGCCGCCAGGCCTGTGCCTGTGCATGACCGCCGGGCCTGCGAATGGCCCCCGGACCTGCGAATGGCCCCCGGGCCCATGCATGGCCGCCGGGCCTGCGCCTGCGCGTGGCCGTCGGCCATGGGCGGCAAACTGAAGCCGAAAACTAGGACTGAGAACTTGCAACTACGAGCAACAGAAAGAAACTTTAGCTGTCTTAAACCAATTGAGAAATATATTGTATGGGAGGGTTTTCTCTGCCTATGGACAGTGAGAAGATGATGGTTGCCAGCCCTGCATTACCTCAGGGAAAAGCAGGAACTACTCTACCATTCTCAGGGAAGCCAGATACCCGAGGATGACTCACGCTGCAGATCCCCACAACACGATTCCCGTTAATCACAAGATGGATACTGTGCCGCATCAACTGATAATCATCTCTGCTTTCCAGAGCCGCTTTCCTGAGACTGTATTCCATGGAGATTCACCTGCAATTGCAGAACTGCATGAGACCCACCCTGAATCCAACCCTGAATGGAATCTATGCTCCCTATTGTTGAAAACTTTGTGAGTTGATGATTGAAAAAATAAAAAAAAAAATTGAAAGAACCGGAGGGTATGATGGCAGGGAAGGCAACTGCAGATACTAGATACAGTTTGGGAGAGGTAATGGGAGTGAGTGGTTGAGGACGGAGGGGAGGGATTCAGGGAACAAACAACACACTTGGTGGACACAGGTGTGAAAAGTTGTCTGTTGATGATGATGTATATGGTGATGTCATTGTTTTGACTGATGTGCACTGTATTCATGCTGGGAAAAACCATGTTGTACACAGTAAAGAGGTGCAATGATTGAATGTGAATATGGAAAGAGAAAAAAAAGAAATGGCAGAGGGTGAGAAGTAGGGAATCAAGGTGGGGGAAAGAAGTAAAATTCGTAAGAATCGAGAAATGAAAAATTATTTGTTGTAGATAAAAAAATAATAGAGCTACAAAAAACATTTAAAAATAATAATAATAAATATCCTTCTTCAGAACCTCCTCTTTCACACACACTGTATCTGGTATTTACAACTTTATACTGTGTTTCTATATCCTTTAGTCAATTAGTTTCAGTCACAGAGTGCGGACACTTGGTTAATATTAAGTAGGGACATACAATGCTTCTCCTTCATAGCCTGGCTTGCTTCACTCAGCAATAAATCTTCCATATTCATCCACTTCCTGTCAAAAACCAGGGCTCTGTTGTTTTTTTTTTTCTTTTATCGCTGAATAGTATTCCGTTGAGTATATGTGCCACAGTTTTTTTATCCATTCATCTGTTCGTGGGCATTTGGGTTGTTTCCATGACTTAGCAATTGTGAATAGTGCCGCAATAAACATTGATGTGCAAGCACTTTTCAGATTAAGCATTCTTCCATCTTTTGAGTAGATACCACGGAGTGGGATTGCTGGATCATATGATAGTTCTACTTGTAGATTTTTGAGGAATCTCCAAATTGTTCTCCACAGTGGCTGGACTAATTTACATTCCCACCAGCAGTGAAAGGGAGTTCCCCTTTCACCACACCCTGCCAGCACTTATTGTTTTTTTTAATCTTAGTCATTCTGACTGGGGTTTTGGGTTGAATAGTTCTAAATGATCAAAAAAGTCCTAGACAGAATCAAAGAAAGCAGATATTGATTGATTTTGAGACTCAAAGGTAATAATGAAGGCTGTTTTCTTATCTAATCCTTCATGTATACCCTTACTTCTTAGGCCTTTCAATAACCAACTGACTGTAGGAAAGTTACTTAACTGACCCATTGGAATCAAGTGGGCTTTACAAAATGGGATGCTCTGGACTTACCCAAAGGTTCTGGTTTAACTGGGCTTGGGTGGAGCCTGACACCTGTGCTTTTGTAGGCAACTTACAGGATTGTAACAGACTGTCAGTTTTGAGAACCAGGTGACTACTTGGAAGCTGTGAGATTGGAGCATGATAGGTGGTATCTGATGATACCATTTCTAGGGTCCTGCCAGATCCAGAATCCCATGACTCCTCTCTCTGGTCAGTCAACCCACATCGTACCAAGGCAGAAGGAGGCTCTGGGCTCCTCAAGTTACCAACTCAGAACTATAGGTGGTTGGAAAAGTCATGATGTGTTTTTCCACATAAAAATGTGCCATGGCTTTTCTGACTAGCCAATAGATAGCCATTATTGACCTGGGACTTTGAGAAACCCTGAATCAGGAACGTCCATAGATTCTTATTTCCTGGGTGAGTGGGTCAACCTGAGTTAGGATATCCTTCCTGGGGGAATTTAGATGTTTGCAGTAGGTGTCATTGAATAAAATTAACTCAAGATTTCACTCAATTTCTATGTTCAGAAAACACACACATGCACTCCAATACACACAGTGTAGTATCTACCAATACTACAGCTTTAGAATAGTGCAACTGCCTTTAGCTTCAAACATTGTCCCAATGTGTCATATTTAAGAGCAAGGAAGGAAATGAGCACACAGAATTGAGCTGATGAAAAGACAAGGGAAACGGGGTATTTCTTCGCAGGTCTGCTAACTGATAAAGAGCTGGATTACTCATCAGAAATGTCTGGTGTAAACATCAGTAGAAGTTATGATTCTGAGGGGAAATTATGCCTAGTTGGGGACATGTACCTAGTAATTGGTTTTGACAGTAGTTTAAGTTTTAAATCAGTTTCAACCATATCTCGCTTTGGAAAAAGATAAGGAGGATACACAGTATCCACAAAACATGACCCCTGGGCTGTTTACACATGGCATAGGAACAAAGATAGACCAGTTTCTCTCTCATAATCCTGGTAAATGAGAAATACCTGCCCTGGTGTATTTTTAAGCACTGGTGTAGTGGTGTTTTGTGATTGCTGACTATATACGTTATTCCTTTTACATGTTTTCACTTTGTGGGTTTTTTTTCGGGGAGAAGGGGGTTGCCAGAGGGAACATGCACTCACCAGAGAGAGACAGAGAGAGAGAGAGAGAGAGAGAGAGAGAAAGCAAGAAAGCACCCTCATGGGGGAAGGTCCTGCTACAATCCGTTCTTCTCCATCTCTCCTTGCTTTCAGGATTTTGGGTGTGCCCACACACATGCCCAAGATGTTTCTCAAGCCACCAAGTCTGGGACTTGAACCACACAGTCAATTCTGTGGGATCCAGTATCCTTAAGTACCGCACCACACAGATTGGCCCCACTTTGTGTTTATAAAAAAGTGAAAGTGGGACCAGCAGTTGCGTAATGACTGTGTCGCTGGACTCCCACGTAGCTGACATAGTTCACGTCCCAGACCTGGTGGATAAAAAACTCATGCCGGGAGTGTGTGCGTGTGTGCCTAAGATCCCAAGAGGAAAATGGAGAAGAAGGGATTGTAGCCAGGCCATCCCCATAGGGGAGTGATTTCTCGCTTTATGTCTCTGTCTGTCTCTCTGGTGTGTGCTCACACCCCATAGTAAAAATCTCTATCTAAAAAAATAAGTAAAATAAAAAATAAAATCCACAGAAGCAAGAGCCAACATGAAAAGAAAGTGCCCCTTAAATCCTGTGTGTTCTTTGTTAGCCATTCCTTCCCCTTCTCCGCCTTCTCTATGCTTTGTGGCTCCCTTGTCCCTGTCCTTGACTGGCTCCTCTGTGCTGCCTTAGGAAGCTGCTTTGCTGGAGGCCCCAGCCTGCTAAGATGGGGGGAGAACCTGGGAGGGCTACGTCTCCCAGCTGGGCCCTTGATGTTCTGTATCTAAACTCATGGGCTCTTCACTTAGTAAAGTGAAAAGAGTGTACTTGAGCATAAAAAGAAGAGTGTAGGGGCCAGCAGCTGGCCTAGTGGTTAAGGTGCTGGATTTCCACATGGCCAACCACGGTTTGAGTCCCAGACCAGTGGCTTAAAACTCACGTGGGGCATATGTGCGTGCATGCCCAAAGTCCCAAGAGGAGAATGGAAGAGAAGGGATTGAGGCATGGTCATAGCCTAACTCAGGTTGACCCACCTTCCCAGGAAATAAGTGATTTCTCACTTTCTCATGTGCTTTCTCTGTCTTTCTGGTGAGAGTATGCACCCTATGGCAAAAAAACCTCTCTCTCTAAAAAGAAAAAAAAAAAAAAAAAAAAGAGTGTGAGCCCAAATGTTGTTGCAGCAGTAAAATGTATCCACAGGGGAAGATTTTGGACTCCCCTCTGGAGACCGTCCTGAGTGTAACAGGCACATGCCTGGGTGCTGCCCATGATCTGTACTGGCTGCAGCAGATGGTGGGTCACAGCATTGAGAGCCTGTCCAGGGTGCTGCCTCTCTCTGTCCATCTCTCAGTCATGACTGAAATGAAATAAACTTTTTAAAAAGAGAGAGAAAGACTGCTTTTCTTGGGACCAGCAGTTAGCGTAATGGCTATGTCACCGGACTCCCATGTAGCCGACCGTGGTTTGCATCCCAGACCCGGTGGCTTAAAACTCATTCCAGGCACGTGTGCGTGCGTGCCCAAGATCCCAAGAGAGAATGGAAGAGAAGGGATTGCAGCGTGGCCATCCCCCCTGGGGGGTGAATTCTCGCCTTCTGTCTCTCTGTCTCTCTTTGTCTGTCTGACGAGCGCACGCGCCCTATAAGCAAAAACCGCTCCAAAAAAACAAACAAACAAAAAAATGACTGCTTTTCTTAGAGAACCTTACCTACCACATCTTCTAACTTTCATATATTAAAATTCTTAATAGATTTTACAAACCTGATGATGCCTATTAATAGTTCAGCCATTTACAGGTATCTTGTTTCTCTTTTGTTTTAATTCAGTGAATTTTTCATTGTTGCTGCTAAATCCAGATAGAATTCTGGAAGAAGAAATGACTAGGTAATTGATAAATATGCATACCTTGTACTATATTTAATGTGTCACTTGAATGTGGTTTCAGCTACAGAGTCATAAGAATATACAAAAGTACCTGCACTCTTTACCCAGATTCACCTGTTGTAATCATTTGTGTCCCGCCTCCGAGTTAAAGTAAGTGGCATATGTCACGGCTCTGTACTTCAGCAAGGTTCCTAAGAATAAGAATATTTTCTTACATAACCACAGTGCAGTTACTGACTTTACTAAGTTTAATACTGATACAGTTCTTCGACCTAACCTATCATTTATATTCCAGTTTTGCCAGTTGATCCAATAATGTTATTTATGGTCTTTCTTCCCTTCGGTCTTTTCATAGGAATGTCAAAAGTCCGTAACATGATGTTTGTATGTTTGCAAAACAATTACTATTGCTGATTAAAATGAGTACTATCTGTCTGCTAAAGCAGGTCCGAAAGGCTTCTATCTGGAAATAGTTTTTAAATGAGATTAAAAGTATATTTGAAAGTATTGAAATTTATTTGTTATTATGGAAGACATTAATATTCCACTAATTTGGTTAAGCCTTCACTCCAAATCAGTTTGAATTTTTGGCATTTTATCCTATTACTTAAAAGATATTTTCCAAGTCTGCCAAACAGGAAGAAGGTTTTTTTGGCCCCTTGTGTAAACTAGATGGAAAAACACAATAAGAACCATTTTACATGCTTAACCAGTTTATTTCTATATTTGCAATATGTAAATTTCAATATAATAAGATATGCAACGGCAGAATACAATTTTGAAAGTGTTAAATTGTATCTATAAACTGTCGATATTGGTTAAAAATAACACCATTTTCTTTTCAGCTAACCACTAAATTGTATCTGTCTTGCCTGCTAGTTCAAGTAAATAGATTTGACATCATGAGAATTTAAGAAAAGATAAAAAAAAAAAAACTTAATGTGTACTTTTTATAATGTCCTTATACAATCCTTGTAATCAGTTTAATAAACTGATTTAATCCCAATTCTGAAAGTTCTCCTGAGAAAGACAAATAGAGGACAGAATTTAACAGAGCCTTTCTAATTATGTTCCAGGTATGCATATTACTACTCAGGATTAGGTGCTGGGGTGCTCGTTGCTGCCTATATACAAGTTTCATTCTGGACTTTGGCAGCTGGCCGACAGATTAAGAAAATCAGGCAAACGTTTTTTCATGCAATCCTACGTCAGGAAATAGGCTGGTTTGACGTCAACGACATCACTGAGCTCAATACGAGGCTAGCAGAGTAAGTGCGTTATTACCCTCACGCATACTTTAAGAGATGAACCACCAACTGTGAAAATTTGTCGAGGGTCATTTTGATGTAAAAAACAGTGTACTAGATTAAGTGTTTTAAATGTGTGTAGAATATACCACCTGACCGCCATTTCTAGCAGCATCTAGAGTATCTATACCAGTTTTTCGTCCATATCTATGAGTTTTCATGCATTTTCCACCTAAAGCTATGTAGTTGATTTATTTAAGGACCAAGTGGACATCTTTTTGGTTTTTTTAGAGGTTTTTGCCATAGAGTGTGTGCACTCACCAGAGAGAGAGAGACAGAGACAGAGACAGAGACATTGAGAGGGAAAGTGAGAAATTCCCCCCCAGGAAGGATGGCTTGTTGTAATCCCTTCCCCTCCATTCTCCTCCTATGATCTTGGGCAGGCACGCACACATACCCAGCATTATTTTCAAGCCACCAACTCAGGACTTGAACTGCAGTTGGCCATGCAGGAGTCCAGTGACATAATCACTACACCATCTGCTGGTCCCCCCAGTGCATGTTTTGTATCTGTTTATTTTCATGGAGCTTGCTGTAGGGCCTGGCAGGTGCTTGACCCACAGTTAAGGCAGTCGAATGAATGAATATATGATTGAATTCATTCACAAAGAGATTTACTTTAGTAATTGTTGGCACTCCACTGAGCAACAAATATTACAAGGCCTATTAAGTGTTACACACCTAATAGCGCTACCCCTATAAGGTGTGGCGTTGTATCATTCCACAAAGCAAACATCTCTGTACTTTTCTGTGCTCATATTCCAGCAGGGGGAGACAGATGATAAGCTTTTCCTGACTGGGTGTCCTAGCAGGAACAAAGTGAGCAGATGAGGTCAAGAAAAGGAGGAGGTGGCTTTTAGAGCCCTAGAGGTTGCAGTGAGAACTTTAGCTTTCACTCAAAGTAAAATGGCAGCCACTGGAAGTTTGGGGGATGAGGAGTAACAAGGTCAGCCTTCCATTTGAAAAGGATCACAAAGGCTGCTCTGTTGAGAATAGATTGAATTTAAGTGTATGGGCAAGGGTAGAAACAAGGAGTTCTCCATTATTTCTTCTCTGTGGTGGGGATGATACTTCCCTGCAACTGCTCCCTAGTTCCTGTTGCAATGCCCTTCCTAACACTGGCTTTTATAACATATGTTCACAAGGTTAATGCTTCTCTAACAGGATTGACTAATTTAATAGTATTAACTTTAAAAATGCTAACTTCTTAGAAGCATGAGCTAACCCTGAATTTCTTCCTTTGTGCAGTATTTAGGTGGAGAAAATATCATTCAAGAGGCTAAGACTGAAAGAGACTTGAAGTAGTATGGACACGCTTGACCTGTCTGTGTGTTTGTTCAATGTCTACTTCACCTTTCTAACTGAAGACCTCCTGCCTGTAACCACTTAGGTGTGATCTTTTTTAGTGACATCTCCAAAATCAGTGAAGGAATTGGTGACAAGGTTGGAATGTTCTTTCAAGCAGTAGCCACGTTTTTTGCAGGATTCATAGTGGGGTTCATCAGAGGATGGAAGCTGACCCTTGTGATAATGGCCATCAGCCCTATCCTGGGACTCTCTGCAGCTGTTTGGGCAAAGGTATGTGAAAGATGAGCATTTTCTATGTGTTATATATAACAACATCATAGTAGTTATTTCTAGTATACGGGATGCGGATACTTGTACATATCTGTATTAAATGTCTGTTGAAACCATGTCTGAAAGCATGTTGTTAATATGACAATTTAGTGAGAAAATTAATTTTTACTGTGATTCAAAGTGTCACAGTTATAACCTCTATCACAGGTCTACTGCACTGCTATTATTTGTTTGGGCCAATCTTCTGGCATAGTAGTGAAAAGGATAAAGTATAGGTATGTCCTTATTCAAAGAAACACAATTTTAAATGTTATAATCTTCTAAATAATTGCAGAAATATATACATTTTGAATAGTTTGATTTATTCTGTTTATTTTTGTTATGTATGATGGTTAAGTAGCACTCTGCCAGTTTTGCCTTGCAACAAAATACACCTAACTTCCTCTCCTTGAGCCAATACATTGGAATTGATACATTCTACTGGTGATTTTAGCTCATTCTAGGATTGATGATTTACTTAGTCAACTACTTGTAAATCTTAATTTTGATTCTTCTTTAACTTTTCTCCTAAAACATCTTATTGAGCCATCATATTACTCAGTAGGACGCCCATGAGTAGACCTGAAAAGAACATTTTCACAGCAGTTGAAAATTGTGACACAGTAAAGGAAAGGATGAATTTTTTCAATGCAGCTAAGTTTTATTTTTAATTTCCAATTAACAACAACACAACAACAAAATAGTAGATGTTGAATTTCACACTATTCGCCCAAATGCTATTTAGAGGACTCAGTGTGCATTTCCTTTTCCCGACCATCCTTGGGAATCTGTCCCTAGGCAGATCTGCTCCAGCTTTTGTGGGAGATGGAAGCAGGGCCTGGATGGCGTACACTGGGTGTCATTTGCTGTACGACTTCAATGTTTGGTAAATGATAGGGTTAGGGAAGGAAAAAGTAGGTTAAAGCCTTGGCAAGACTGGATTTTAACTTTTGTCCTCATACAAAAGTCATGATTGTTTCTCTTCTGTCCAGATACTCTCGGCATTTAGTGACAAGGAACTAGCTGCATACGCAAAAGCAGGCACCGTGGCAGAAGAGGTTCTGGGGGCCATCAGGACTGTGATAGCTTTTGGGGGCCAGAACAAAGAGCTGGAAAGGTCAGGAAGGTTCTTTGTCCACTATTTCAAAGAACCCCCTTTTACATTGGGCTGCTTATTCTTTTGTGGTATGTGTTCATTACTTTCCCTTTCCTACTATTAACCCTTCTCCCCACAAAATATAAGCACCCTTTCCTGTAGTTTGATGTCAGGCTCGAAAGCAGGGTTTCTAGCCTTGTGTGCTCCATGGATTCCTTTAGCAATTACGACACCCATGGGCTCTCTTCTTGGAATAATGTCTGTAAGTATATATCAAAATGTGTCAGGTTACAAAGAGAACCAGCTATATTGAAGTTATGAAGTACTTTTATTTATTTACTCTGTAATGATCATGAAGTGGAATATAGAATAGAAAAACAAAGAACTGTGGACCTCCCAGTTACTACCCAGGATGCTCTGCAGTGGGGTCATGTGAGTTTCATGTGAGTCCTCCCAGGATGGGTCTAGGCTTCTTGCCCTGGCTTCATCTTCTGGCCTTAACATCCAGGATGAGCTTGGCAAACCAGTTAGCATCTGGAGACGTGTTTCAAGGTCTTCTTTATGAACCTGTGCTTGAAATCCTGGGCAGTTGCTTTAAAAGCAAAAAAACAAACAACCCTTTATTGGAGTATGATCAACATATCGACGCACTACATGGTTAATGTGTACATCTCAGTGAGTTTGAGGATACGTATACACCCGTGAATAGACACTATCCTGCTTCACTTAAATACAGATTCTTACCTAAGACTTTTCTTTAAGTAACAGGATAGGTGGATAGCTGAAATAGGATTCCCTGAAAAGTATTTTCTTTGGCATTCTAAGGGACTCTGGATACCCAGAACTCTTTGAAATAAAAACTCTCTGGATATGCTCCAAGGTTGAAAGCAAATCCCCTCTATATCATTTTCTACTTTTCTACTCCTTAATCCCTCTTCAAAACCAACATGTTCCAGTTCTCTAACCTCTTCCTTTTTTCTCTCTCACTGCTGCTTCCTGTACACAATAGTCCACACGTACCACACTAACCCTCAGTTGGACCTCAGGATGTCAGTGTAATCAGTGCCGCTCCATTAGCCGCGGTCAGCCAGCTGCCTAACTGAAGGTAATTACAGCATGTCCACCACTGTCACTGGAGCCTTGTGTCACACCGGGGCAGACATAAATCTTTTTGCATGTACCTGGAGGCCCAGTCACATAGGAGTGACCACAGGGCATCCTGCGGTGTTCCAGAGATGCAGCTCTGCTGAGAACCGCACCCAGCAGAGAGAAAGGTACTCATGAGCTGGGTGCTCTCAGTATGGACAAGTCAACTCTTGGTGGCAGCATACATTTAAAAAGACTAATGGTTTCCTATATCTCATATGGTTGACCTAAAAAAAGTGGTGGTACTGGATTTTTTTTTTTGGTACAAAGGAAAACACCCTAATGTGTGTGATATTTGTCCCAGAAGCCTCACTGTATAGCTGTGGGATTTTTACCCCCAATTTTGGGGAACCAAAATAAAATTTTACACACTCTGGGTCTACTATGGAAAAATATATTGAATTTTACTTGATGAAAACAATACTGTGCCGGTCGCGTGCGCATGCGTGCCCACGATCCCGAGAGGAGAATGGAGAAGAAGGGATTGCGGCATGGCCATCACCCCTGGGGGGTGATCTCTCACTTTCTGTCTCTCTTTCTCTCTCCGTCTGTCTGGCAAGCGCACGTGCCCTATAGCAAAAAAAAAAAAAAAAAAAAAAATCTAAAAAAAAAAGAAAACAATACTGTAATTTAACAGAAATAGTCCAGGCTTGTATGCCTTTGTTATCAAATCTAAGAAGGTAATAATATGAATTTGCACTGGTATTCAAAAATATGATAGGCATAGAATGAGCATTAGTCAGGAAGGGATGAAATCCTAACACAAAAATGGTAATAGGAATTATCAGTTTGCCAGACACTTTACTGACTACTTTCTGTAATTATCTGTCGCCTTCACAATTATCTTGTAAGGTAAGCATTGTTAATTCCATTGATAAAAGATGAAACTAAAATAGAATAGAAGCCCGCATCTCATAAGTAGTATCCACTTAGAACCTCATACATAACTTGAGAGTTGAAAGTCAATCTGATTTTTTAAAAAGTTAACACCAGGGCATGGTGGCGCCCGCCCTATGGCAAAAAGTTAACACCAAAGAGAGAAACTCAACTTTATGTACAAGAGCATGTAAAATATCTGTTTCTTGCCTGATGGGGCAATAAAGAGATTTTCTTTTCTCCAGAGAAGAGGAATTAACCTGAGTTAAGAGTCTAACTGTTTAAAAGACCTGAATAGTATTTACGTTTTGGTGCCAATCTTGGTTGACTAGTTTAATCTCTTTCCACCTTGAGTTTGAGTTGTGATCTGGCTGTAAAGGTGACAGAAAAGCGCTCCCATAACCTAGGCTGAGACTTAGTTCGGGGGGGGGGGGGGGTCACAGGAACGGTGATTAGTCTGACAGGAATCAAGGGAGAGGGGTGCAGGCCAGTAGAGAGATGAGTTGAATCTGTTCTAGTCCCAGCTGAGCCTGAGTTGGTTCAATCCACAGGAAACTGTATCTCTCCAAATGATTCTCATGTTCCTTAAACCTCCAACTATACAGGGGATGACTATGGTTTGGATTATGGATCATTATTATAATGTTTTCCCCATTATTTTCTGGTAGGTATCAGAAACACTTAGAAAATGCCAAAAAAAAAAAATGGAATTAAAAAAGCTATTTCAGCAAACATTTTCATGGGCATTGCTTTTCTGCTAATATATGCATCATATGCACTGGCTTTCTGGTATGGATCCACTCTGGTTATATCAAAAGAATACACGATTGGAAATGCAATGACAGTAACTGATTTTTCTAATATGTATGGAAAATCTGAAAACACTGTTCTTCCATCTACCTTCTCTTTTCTTTTATAGCATTTCTTTCAGAAGGATGAGCCATGATTATTTGTCTTTGGGGAAATCTTTGCTCTGTCCTGTGGGGTAACTTGCTCTCTGTAATATACAGGAGGCCTTCAAAAAGTTCATGGAGGGTTGGTTCCATGGCTTCATGGTTAAGGGAGCTGAATCCCACATAGCCAACCACTCAGTTTGAATCTTGGCCTCAGTGTATTGAAAAATACGTGTGCATGCCCCAAATCCCAACAAGCTAGAGAAACAGAGCCGGGATTGTAGCATGACCATGCCCCACTGAGGAGTGCTTTCTCTCCCTGTCTCCCTCTTTCTGATGAGTGCATGTGATCTCTAGCAAATTTTTTTTTAAGTTTCAGAAAATATATATTATGGAAAAGCAGTGCCTAGGGTTCAAAAAAACTTTGCACCAAAATAAACAATTTTAATTCTATTTTCCATGAACATTTTGAAGTTGCCCTTGTACAAGACGTGATTATGAATAAAGATAAGAAAATATCATGTGGTTACACATGTATGTTTAATTTGAGAGCCATATGCAATATATCAAAGAAAACAAAAAGAAATACATTTATGAATGAAAAAATATGGATTGGAAACATTCTCATTCTGCTGTTGAGTTTCATTATACTGAGTCATTGGAAAAGTCATGACACCTTTGTGCATAGAAAAATATGTCATTACTTTTCTGATGACCCAGTATAGCAAAGTAAACATTATTGTGATAGGTCATTATATGAGAGAATTTTAATTTTTCATCATATAAAACAACAGCTATTAAATAAGTATGTCATGTCAGTCTTTTTTGAGTTTCTTTTCTTCATGATAGGGAGCACCTGCACACACACTTGACAGAGACAAAGAGAGAAAGAAAAAAGGACAGAGAAGCACCCTTGGCAGAGTGTCATATGCTGCGGTCACCTTCCACCAGCCCTCCAACTCCTCAGGATCCAGAGCAGAACTGCACGTCCCTGCATGTTGCTTATAGCACTACATTTCAGTTTGCTACTTACTGTGCCACAGACTAGGATGTGTGTGTTTATCAAAATAAAAATACTTTCATCTTCTGATTATAAAAATAACATATACTAATTATAGAAAGAAATAGAATACTGAATTTTAAAAATTAAAATTACTGGATGGTTGCACAGTGATAAAGTGCAAAGCTCTGAGAGGTAATACCACATAGGAAAGTTACTGATTCAAGGTCAGAGACCTGCCTAAGTATGCAGGGCAGGCATGTCCATGATCCAGGGCTGGCTGAGGATGGGGGTGGATCGTGGTGTGAGGACCCTGTTCGGAGGGGTGTCTCTCTCTGTCTGTCTTGGCAAAGAAACAAGTGAATGAACTTAAAAGAAATAGTATTACTTATCATCTAATTATCCATCTACACTTGATGATAATTGCTGGTGTATATCTTCCAGATCATTATATATATATATATATATATATATATATATATATATATATACACACACACACACATACATACATATATATGTGTGTGTGTGTATATATATATATATATATATATATATATATGCGTTTTTTCTTCCAGCTCTAGAATCATATATTTTTGTAATGATGTTAGTAAACTAGCAACATTTTGTGACCATCTTTCTGTGTCAATGCCATCATAACATGTAACCATTTAAACAGAAATCTTTTAAAATCTGCATTTCCCTATTTTCCTAAAGAGAGGATACTGAACATAATATGGCCCTTTGATGATGACTTAGACACATTAGGCAAATTAGTATTTTCATTTTTTGAAAGGTTTTTGTCTTCGAGCACATGCACTCGCTGGAGAAAAAGAGCAGTGAGAGAGAAGATGAGAAATCATCCTCCAGAGGGGATGGCCACACCGCTCTCCTCTCAGGATCTTGGGCACACACGCATATGCACCCGGCGTGATTTTCAAGTCACCAGGTCCAGGACTTGAATCGCAGTCGGCCATGTGAGAGTCCTACGATGTCACTGCAACACCATCTGCTGGCCCCGAAAATTAATATTTTCAAAATGCAGGCTAGCCCTGTGGCCTGATGGTTAGGGAAGCTGGATCCTATATGGCTGACCAAGAGATTCCAGTCCCAGCCCTGGCAGCTTGAGATATATGCTGGGCTCCTGTGTGTGCATGTCCCAAATCTCAACCAGACAGACGAATAAGAAGAGAAGGGATTGTGACATGACCATACCCCATCATGGGGATGCTTACCCCCTCTCACATGCTCTCTCTTTCTTTCTGGCAAAATATGCTCCATCTGGCCAGTTAAAAAAGTATATATTTCAAAATGCTTAATATAGTAGTATCTTCAGACTTCATGCAGGACGTTGGCTAGAGGAACTTTCGTAATTGCTGAGTATGTTTTCTTACTCCTGTCTCCTCTCTGGCCGTCAGTTGGAAGCTCTCTTTCTTTACCTCCTTATTTACTGTTGTCATTTTATGAAGGAAGGTTGCATGCTGACTTTGCCATTCCCCTTTTGGGATGACTCTGTACCCCCGGCCGTAGTCTTCTCATTAGTAGTTTGTGGACAGTGGCATCTCTCCTGCAGGGGCAAGGGTGATGTCCGTGGTGAAGGGAGCCCAAGCAAAGCTCGGAAAAAAGGGGCTTTACTGCACTCACTACTGCATTCACTTCATGACATCTATTAAGTGGACATTGTTTCTCTTTCTTACTCATCTTTATCTGGATGGCAGACAGTAGATAGATATTTGACTGATAATATGGGTTCTGGGTATGTGAAGTGCTTCTATCTTTTGAGGAAAACAAACTATGAGTATGTAGATGTTTTACCATGCCCAGAGAGAAAGAGTAATTTCTCTTCATTTATGTTTTCCTTGGTTTAATAATGCAGTTAACCTGATTCCTAAAGCTATTTTCCGAGCTTTTTTTTTTTTTTTTTTTTTTTTTTTGAGAGGGTTTTGCTATAGGGTGCGTGTGATCGCCAGAAAGACAGAGAGAGACAGAGAGACAGAAAGCGAGAAATCACCCCCCAGGGGGGATGGCCACGCCACAATCCCTTCCTCTCCATTCTCCTCTCGGGATCTTGGGCACGCACACACACGCGCCCAGCATGAGTTTAAGCCACCGGGTCTGGGACTCGAACTGCGGTTGACTACATGGGAGTCCTGTGACATAGTCAATACTCTAACTGCTGGTCTTTTCCGAGCTTTTTTATATATTTTTTTCCAGTGGAATATAAAAAAGTCATTGATTATTTAATTTATACACCCAAAATAATTTTAAAAACTAGTAGAATTATTAAGTGTGCATCATGTAATATTCAATGTTCAGTAAGATTAATATGGCTATATCTTTGATTTGATTATTACAGTGTGTGTATGCTTTGAAAAACTCATACTATATCCCCCAAACAAAGATGTACAATTGTATGTCAATCAGAAATCATAATTTTAAAAAATACTGAAGAGAAATGTGCTAAGTTTTGTGTGTGATAGTGCAGAATTGTGTAGAGGTTTTACTAACCAGTGCACAAGAGTGATTTAGGGCTTCATGATACATGAACTGTTACTTTTATTTTTCTAATTGCCAGAGAGGATGTGTACTCACTAGAGAGAGACACAGAGAGAGAGGGAGAGGGGGAGGGAAAAAGCTCCCCCCCCCAAAGGGGTATGATCGTGCCACAATCCCTTCATCTCCACTTCTTCCTGTTAGGATTTGGGACATGCATACACAGGTGCCTGGTACGTTTTGTAAATTATAGGGGCTGAGATTTAAAGCACATTTGACCAAATGAGATCTAGTTCCCTTAAACACTAGGTTACAGGCTGGCCCAAACTGTTACTTATTAGGTTAAAAATTTGTAAAAATATATAGGTAAAATGGTGCTTTTTATACAATAACTCTATGGTATCAAAATCTGTCCTATATTATATTGAGTATTCTGTGTAATTTCATCATGGCTAGAGAAAATCATGTAGGACTGAATAATACCAACAAAAAGTACTACTCTCTGGTGACACTAACTTCAGAGTCAATGTAACAGCTTTGAAAAAAATCTATCTGCCTCTGTATATGTTTAGGAAGAAAGCAACAGATAGTTTGGTTAACTAGACCAAAAAATTATTTCTGAGGTTGAAGAATTCCATTCAGGCAAAGAAATGCTATTGATATGTGAATCTTATCAAATATGCTCTTTTGCTAAAGAAAAAGTTTTAAGAGGATAAAGTTAAACTTCATTCGTTATGTAGCGTATTTCAGACAAATCACATTTTAGATAATGAGGAAGGCCAGAATGTGACTTAACAACGTCGCATGTTCTTTTGCTCAGGTGTTTTTTTCAATCCTAATCAGAGCTTTCAGCGTTGGTCAGGATGCCCCATGTGTTGATGCTTTTGCCAATGCAAGAGGAGCAGCGTATACAATCTTTGATATTATTGATAATGTAAGTTCATGTTTTTTTTTTTTATTTGACTTTATTTATTTTTAATTTGACCAGGGAGGGACAGAGTGAGAGAGAGAGAGAAAAAGAGGGAAAGTGAGAAAGCAAGCCACTAAGTTCAGGACCTGAACTGCAGTTGGCCATGTAGAAGTCCAACACCCTTAAACATTACGCCACCTGCCGGTCCCTACTGATTCTTTTAATGCTAAAAGTCTTTGAAGCTTGGGTGATTAAATCTGGCTTTAGGTTATTATTTTTGTATCAATTATATTTAAATCAACTGTATATATATATGTATATATATATATATATTATATACATATGTGTATTTTTTATTTAATCATAAAAAATAATGCCTGTATTATTTTGATATGTAAGTGCTTTTTCCTTTGGGAATTATATGGTCCTTTATTTGATATATTTTACTTAAATTTGCGATTGAATTGATTTACTTCCTTTGTAGAGCTCTGTGATCATGTGTGTGTTTTCTCTTCACCCTCATAGATCTTGAAGGGCCTCAACCAGAAGGTACAGAGTGGGCAGATGGTGGCCCTGGCTGGGCACAGTGGCTGTGGAAAAAGCATAACCGTCCAGCTGAATCAGAGGCTCTATGACCCTGATGAGGGTACGGTAAGTGGGAAGAACCAAGTTCTCCAACAGGGGAAGCTGGTTACAAACTGGCCCTTTAAAACTGATTTCGTAGTTACAGAATGACACGGGAATCCAGTTTAGGTAATGGGACCGCAGAGCTACAGAGCATCTGCTTCGCGCATTTGCACCCCGGGCTGGTTTAACAGGTGCATCCCACAGAAGCCGTAAAAGCTGCAGAAGTTAGGCAGCACTCTTCTGTTCCAACTGTTTTTTTTTTCTATTTTTTTCATTGAATCACTATATATCATAACTTTTAGAATAAATTTTCCCAGGATGAATACACTGTAATTAGTCCACATTATCAAAAGATAATTTTCCATTTTTGTGTTTTGTGTCCCTTAAATGTTTTGCTTCTTCCTTTTTCCCCCTTGATTCCCTTCCTCAGACCTCCCCCAACTGTGCTTTTTTAAAATTTCAAGTTCTTTTATACATTCAATCATGTTATTTACCTTGCAAAGTGAATATTCCAACATGTGTACATTTCTCAGCAGTCCAGTTAATAATACTACAAAGTTATCTTCCCAACTGTGTTTTTAATAACCTACTACATTACTGGAGAACAGTCATCCAAACCCCTGTGAGAACTGTTTTCAATGAGCTATTGGGTTTGGTTAAACATATTCCATAGGGCCATTGTTGACGGCCTCATAACTGGGGTCACCAGGTATCTAAACCACTGATGAAATTCAGTAAAGATGTTTTAAGTTTTTCTTAAGTTTTGGAATAGCTAAAGGGGAAAGTTGAATAGCCTCTTAAGGAACTTATGTATTTAAGAACCTACTGGGAACGTGGGAATAATAGCAGCCTAGGGTATACTTTTGTGCCTTTTAACTTTTTGTTATGAATTTGAACTTATAGGAAAGTTGGAAGCAGGGAACTCATTCTTATCTTTCACCCAGATGTGCACCTTGCTTATATCGGGACCCACTTGTTTCTTTAATTATCCTGTCTTTCTCTGCGTGTCTGTGTGTGTGTTTGTGTGTTATACACACACTTGCACTTCAAAATATATGTCCTAAGCAGAGAGACATTCTCTAAACAACCACAAACAGCTATCAAAACCAGTGAATTTAGCATGAATGCAAAACTGAATCCCGTCTATATTCAAAATTTCCTCAGTTGTATAACCTTTTGGACATTGAGTGTACTTGATACTAACTTATATTGTAGTTCAGGGGCTGGATAGTGGCACAGCAGTAAAAGGCAATGCTCTGTGATATTGACCCACGTAGGAAGGACACCAGTACGCATCTGGAGACATTTGGCAGGAGCGTGTCCATGAAGTGGCACCAGCTGAAGCTCAGGGTGGATGACAATGTCAAAACCCTTTTGGGAGTGTTTGCGTGCTCTCTCTCTCTCTCTCTCTCTCTCTCTCTCTCTCTCTTTCTCTCTCATTCATGGAAGAAATAAATGAATAAATAAAATTTTTTTAGAGATATTTGCTCTCTTGATGGAGAGCCAGAAAGTAAGAAATCATCCTCTGGGAGAGATGGTCATGTGGCCATCCACTCTCCATTCTTCTTTCTGGATTCTAGGCACACAAGCACACGCAAACAGCATGAATTTCAAGGCACCAACTCCAGGATTCGAACTGTGGTCTACCGCATGGGAGTGCAGTGCGTTAGCCACTAGACAACCTGCTGGCCACAAACTTAAGATTTTTTTTAAACTACTATTTAAAATTTGTGAAAGCAGATTACAGATAAGAAGAAAAAGGAGCAGAGGGAAGCTCCCTGTGGCCTAGTTGTTAAGGGACTAGGATCCCACCTGACCGAGTGTTATTAGTCCCAGACTCAGTGCTTGAAAAACATGCTGCACATGTGTGCATGCACGCTCCAAATCCTGAAAAAATGGAGAAAAGGAAGAGAAAGGATTGTAGCATGACCATGCCCCACCAGGAGGTACTTTCTCCTTCTCCCTCTGTCTCTGGCAAGTGCACACACCCTCTGGAAAATTAAAAAAGAAACAAAAACATAAAAAGGCATTACAATAGAGCACCGATCTCAGGAGTGAATACAAAGTTTTCTAGGATACAGAGATAGGTTTTTTCCCTTCGTTCACGATAGACTTGTGCACATGCACACAATGCGACGGCAACTGAGAGAAGGAGAGGGGCACTCTCCACGGCCTAGCTATGCCATGATCCCCGTCCTCCAGCCGATCAGACCCTGGGCCGTCATGTGCATGCCCAGCATATTTTGGGGTAACTGGGCCAGAAACTTAAACCACAGTCATCATGGGATCTGTCTTGTCTAAAACAACCTATTGCTCCTGTGCCAGGGAGCTGAGCCAGAGACAGGGTCTCACCATGTTAATTCCTGCCCCAGGTTAAATCCTTCTCATCTCCATTAGCCAGATTCCCAGGTACTTGCAATACCACCTGGCATGGTCAGGTTGGCCCTGGAAACCTGGGCCTCTATCAATAATTCTCTTCTTTCACAATGAATTTTTTCTTTTTCTTTTTCTTTTTCTTTTCTTTTTTTTTTTTTGGAGAGGTTTTCGCTATAGGGCGCGTGCGCTCGCCAGACAGATAGAGGGAGACATAGAGACAGAAAGCGAGAAATCACCCCCCAGGGGGGATGGTCATGCCACAATCCCTTCTCCTCCATTCTCTTCTCGGGATCTTGGGCACACACACACATGCGCCCGGCATGAGTTTTAAGCCACCGGGTCCGGGATGCGAACCGCGGTCGACTACGTGGGAATCCAGCGACATAGCCATTACACTAACTGCTGGTTCCCCACAATGAATTTTTGAAGGAAACCAAATGCCTAAGAGTTTGAAAATGCTAAATGGTTCAGTAGAATATATGTTCAGTAGAATAAAACACCATAATGCCTCAAAAATGATATGTAGATTAGCCAGATAAATGGACATTTTTATTCAAATATAGTGTTGATAAGTAAAAATAATGAAATGCCTAAAACAACCTAAAATACTTTATGGAAAAAAATCCATCCATGAAAAACTGGGCATATATGTGTGTGTGACAAAATCCCAAGAGGAGAGTGAAGTGATTGAGGTGTGGCCATCCCCCCAGGGGGTGATGTTTTACTTTTTCTCTCTTGTACTTTCTCTCACTCGTTCTGGTGAGCACATACACCCCATGGTGAAGTTAAAAAGAAAGAATGAAAGAAAGAAAGGAAGGAAAAAATGTATATAAGAAGTAAGTATCAGGGGGCCACATGACTGACCATGGTTTGAGTCCAGGACCTGGTGGCTTGCTTTCTCACTTTCCTTCTCTCTGTTTCTGTCTCTCTCTGATGATCACTTATGCACTGTAGCAAATTAAAAAAAATGATGATAAATAAAATGAAAGAATATCAGAAGAGAGTATAATTTTATTTTTATTCTTACATATTGCTATTTCCTTCTCATGGTTATTTCTAACTGCTGAAATAAGTTGACTATTCACTGAGACACTGGCTTTTCATAGCATATTGGAGTCCTGAAGCTTTAGATATCAAATGGCTTTAAATATTCAATAAGAAATATTTCTTTTGTTCAGATTAACATTGCTGGGGAGGATATTAGGACCTTTAATGTAAGATACCTGAGAGAAATATTTGGAGTAATAAGTCAGGAGCTGGTGCTATTTTCTACCACAATTGTGGAAAATATTCGCTATGGCCGTGGAAACGTTACCATGGATGAACTGTCAAAGAAGCTAATGCCTATGACTTTATCATGAAATTACCACAGGTAAAGGGTCTGATAATGTAGTTGTGTTAGAAGTTAGAATTTCATCTCATGGAACTGAGTTCTTTCTTCCAAGGTTAAGTTGGTGATGTTTGAGATACAAAGTTGTCTGACTTTGCTAGGGTTGTTTCTGAATTGTGCAGTCTGAGGTCTGAAGAGGTTAGTCTGGTATATAAATAATATTACATTTTGTATATATATATTTTAAATTTATTTTTTAAAAGGTTTTTGCTATAGGGTGTGTGTGCTTGCCAGAAAGACAGAGACAGAGACAGAAAGCAAGAAATCATCCCCTGGGGGGATGGCCTCGCTGCAATCCCTTCTCCTTCATTCTCCTCTTGGGATCTTGGGCAGGCACGCATATGCGCCCGGTGTGAGTTTAAGCCACTGTGTCCAGGACTTGAACCGCAGTCGACTACATGGGAGTCCAGCGACATAACCATTACAGCAACTGCTGGTCCCAGTATGCAACACTACTTTACATATTCCCAATCATCCTCTGAGGCAGGTGACAATGTTGCCCGAATTTTACAAATGTGGAAACAGATTCAAAAACTAGAGGTATGGCTAGGATTCAAGTCTGAATCTGGTTTCAAAGCTCCTATTTCTCCTATGTAGCCTCTTTGTGTGTATTTAAATGTGTCTAAGTCTACATGTAAACAGTCCTTTTACATGTTCACACGACTAATTTTTGAGGAGGAACAAAGGTCTTGAGTGAGAGAGAGAGCAGGCACTCCCCAGGGAACCTGAGGATCCAGGATCCACACTGCAATTTTCTCTCCTCCCTTTCTCTTTTCCATCAGGATTTTGGGCACACACATGTTCCTGTGGGGACACGTTTAAGAGAGAGAATCTGAGGTGTGGGGACATGCTCTGAGCAAACACCACATGCTCTTTTGGGGTTTGGCAGAACCTTGTAACTTGTCTTTCCTTGACCTTGGCTGCAGACAGAGCAAGGGTGGAAACTGCTAGGGGCGTTCCAACAGACACATCTGATGGACTTCAAGAAACATCTTGGCCCCAATTAGTAAAATCCAATCCCTGCTCTGTATCTGAAAGGTTCTTTAACCTACTCTGGGTGTGGTGGTGTGAGAAGATCTTTAGCTCCTTCCCCACACCTTACAGCTAGTTCTTTGCATTAGAAGGGAAGATGAGATTTTCTCTTGATGGGATTATCACCAGAGGATACACCTGGCCTGGTGTGACTAAGCTCTCATAGATTTGTTAACTGTTTCTTATTGTCTGTAACCTGGCAACCAATGTATGAAGTGTCGTAAAACATACATGTGTACTGTCTCCTTGTTCTATAAATAAAGACGTCCAGTTCATCTGGGCGGCACAAGTTGCTTGGGCTGCCTAGGCTCCAGCTGCCTGTGTCCATTTCCACTCTATCCCTTTGCCTCATTCTTCCCAATTTCCAGGTCCTGGTAAGAGGGAGGGCTTTCTCTTTCTCGTCCTCTTTCTCTTCCTCACCAGCAGCCCCCTGATCGTGATTCAGCCAGACCCAAGCCCTGGGGCGGACGCCGACACGTGCCTGGTATGCTTTTCAAACCACTGGGGTCAGGATTTGAACTGCGGCTGGCCATGTGGGGTCCAGCTACCTACACACAACACTTCACTACTGTGCTATGGGCTGCCCCTGCATTTACATGGGTAAATGCAAATTATAGCCATGACCAACGTCGTTCTTGTTCCTGTAAATATTACGCTTTATGGAAACATCAGGACGTGAAACAGATCATGAATACGGTTGTGATGCCGTTTGTGTAGCACCACACCTTACAGAGTCTCCCCGTAGAACTCAGTGCCGCCGGCCCTCACTGGTTGTGAGAGGTAGAGTAGACAGCCTCTGCAGGAAAGAAAGTGTCAAAATGAGTGACTTGTCACAGATGTGTGGCAGAAGGGGTGAGAGGAGGGTTCCCACCACGCGTATTTGCACTCACTCAGTTATGGCTAATGAAATCCGTTCCTCTCTTCTCTTGACCAGCATCAGCCGCAGCTCTCCACGGTGTTCCTGTCTCCTCTGGTTTTTTTTTTTTTTTTTTTTTTTTTTCTTTTTTTTGGAGAGGTTTTTTGCTATAGGGCGCGTGCGCTTGCCAGACAGACAGAGAGAGACATAGAACATAGAGACAGAAAGCGAGAAATCACCCCCCAGGGGGGATGGTCACGCCGCAATCCCTTCTCCTCCATTCTCCTCTCGGGATCTTGGGCACGCACGCACACGCGCCCGGCGTGAGTTGTAAGCCACCGGGTCCGAGACACGAACCACGGTCGACTACGTGGGAGTCCAGCGACATAGCCATTACGCTAACTGCTGGTTCCCTCCTCTGGGTTTTGATCAGAGTGTTTCCTTCTCTCTTTCACCCAACAATCTCCTGAAGTCAGAGCTCCCTAAGGTGGTGCTTGGTTCTCTGACGCTGGAATCCTTGGGTGTCCAAAGTTCCCAAAGATTCTCTTGGCTGCTGACTGTGGGTACTTCAGGGGATCAGTTCCTTGACTTCATGAGTCACAACTAACTGCTGAAGAAATATCCCAGACTTTGGTTTCCTACCTCACCCTCCAACCCTGTTTCTTTCCACATTGCCGATGGGACATTGTCAGTTAGGATAAAAATAATTTTTCTTAAGACAAGGTATATATATATATGAAAGAAAACATCTTGAATCTAAGTTAATAGTCTTAATTACAAAAATGGTTAATAACAGGGACAGCAGGTGGCATGGTGGTTAAGGTGCTGGACTCCCACAGGGCTGACTGTGGTTCGAGTTCTGGACCCAGAAGCTTGAAACTCACACTGGGCACATGTACATGTGTGTCCAAGATCCCAGGAGGAGATTAGATGAGAAAGGATTGAGCATGGCCATCCCCTCTAGAGTGAGTGACTTCTTGCTTTCTGTCTCTGTTTCTCTCTTTCCAGCAAGCTCAGGTACTCTATAGCAAAAATCTCTCTTTTAAAAAAGTTAATAACACTGAAAATTGTCCATTTTGGCAAGTGTAGGGTGATTAGAATTGAGCAGTATTTCAAACAAATCTTGAGTTATTAATTGGTCTTTTCCTTGCTATTCGGTGGCTGATGCTCAAGAAGATCCGTAATTTCTCAAACACCTTCACTATCCACCTCAGTGAAATGAGACATTGTGCCAGATACCATCCCAAGTTCCTTCTAGCCAAAACTGTTATTTTAAGATTAAAAGACTGAGTAGCTCAGGCTGACTGGTCTAATTTCTTTAATAGCTTCTTTATCCTAATAAGTTTTTTTTTTTTTTTTTAAGAGAGATTTTTGCTCTAGGGCATGTGTGCTGGCTCGAGAGACAGAGAGACAGGAAGTGAAAAATCACCCCCCAGAGGTTATGGCCATGCCGCAACCCCTTCTCCTACTTTCTCCTCTTGGGTTTTTGGGCACACATGCACACGCGCCCAGTGTGAGATTTTTCCACGCTGGGCATGTATGGACTTGAACCGTGGTCAACTACGTGGGAGTCCAGTAACATAACCATTGCACCATCTACTGGTCCTAATAAAGTTTTCTAAAATATGAGATAAGAGATTTTAAATGTACATTATCAGCCATTCAATCATAGTTCAGTGTTTTTATTCAGTTGACATTTGATTAACTGAGAGAATGAGTTGGAAAGAAACATTCGAGAGAACTCCCAGTTCTGTTTTGTCAAAAAGATTTACTCTCATTGGGACCAGCAGGTGGTGTGGTGGTTAGGGTGCTGGACACTCCCACATGGCTGACCACGGTTCAGGTCCTAGACCTGGTGGCTTGCTTTCTTACTTTCTCTCTCTCTCTCTCTCTCTCTCTCTGTCTCCCTCTGGTCAAACTAAAAAAAAAAAAAAAAAGAATGAATAATTAAAAATTATAAAAAAAAAAGATTTACTATCATTTATCTGAGTGTAGATAAATCAGATTAAAGTACATCAAGATTGGGAATATTTCCCCTTCAGTTGTCTGAACAGGGCTTTGTAAAAAGGGTTTTGGTTGCTTTGCCCAGAGACAGAGGAGACTACACTGTAATCATCTTGACTCAAGCCCTGCCTAGTTACTGACATTAGGGACCTGCTGTGCAGAGTTGACCCACAAAGCAGTTAATTCATGATCAGAAAATAAAGAGTTAAGGGTAAAGCCATTGGCAACTGACTTCTCCTTGTATCAACTACATTGACTCCAGCTTTGGGCAAGTCGGTATAACTTCCCTGCACCTCGGTTTCCTCATCTCTGAACCTATTTACCTCACAGGGTGGTGGTTATGATCCTGTCAGTAAATGAGGTGATTTTGTACGTGGTAAAAGCCCAGTGCGCGTACTCTGTTTTGGCGAATACTGTCTGTTGGATTTTCCATTTATAACTCAGGTATACGGTTTTAGCCTAACATGAAATATCTTGCTTTTACCTGGTTACAGGAGCTAGAGAACTAAGGTAAATGTCTAATAGAATTAAGGTTGTAGGCTCCCTGTGCTTTGGGTTTCAGGAGACTCAATGGTGGTACTGTGACTTGGACTATGTGGCTAAGTCACAGACAAGTAATCCCCCTTGATAAGGGGGGTTTGGCTGTTTCATCAAGCTCTGGTGGGTTTGGGTAAAAATCTGATACAAGGACGCACAGAAGCCTTAAAGATACAGTTTGTGTTAACTGGCTCCTAGAACCTGAGCTCTGTTGTCTGAGCCTCTACACCTCTGTCCCATTCCTCAACTGCTGTTTACTTGGACCAGCTGCCTATGCATCCCAATGCGCTCCTCAAACAGTAAAATCAGCCTGTGAATCTGGAGGACCTCTTGCTACAAGCATTTGCCTTCAGGGCCAGGAAACTGAATTTGATTGAGCCAGATCAGTCAGGTGTCTGTTCCTGGTTTAATCGGGGGCTTAAAGCAAGCCCATGTTGTTTATCATGGGGATCTCCTTCCTAACAGTGGCTGGACAGCTTCTTTAAAAAGTGTATTCAGGGAGGAAGTAATTGGTACCTAGTAGGCCCTTAGAGATCACAGCCTTTTTCTTTCTTCTGGGAACTTATCCTAGGAAGGCAGCAAGACACAAAGGGGTTATGACCAAGCCGTCACGTAACTGCCTGGTGACAGGGCTGGGAATAGAACCCGGCCCTAGGTGCCCAGGCAGGCTGTTGCCCTAAACGGGTCGAGCTCCCTGGGCATATGAAGACTTGTCTACCATACTGAGCACAAGCACCAGGACCAGTTTTGCCATAGGGCTAGCTGGTCGTAAAGAATACATTATGCCTCGTATTTTATTTTTTATTGTATGTTTCCATGTATATGAAATATGCCAAATAGGTAAATCCATAGAGACAGAATACAGATATGTGGTTACCAGGGGCGAGAGAGAAGGGGGAAAGAGCAGTGGCTGCTTAACGGGTGTGGGTTTTCCTTTGGGGGTGATGGAATTATTGTGAATCTACATAGAGGTGATTGTTGTGCAACATTGTGAATGTACTAAATGTCACTGAACTGTACCCTTTAAAATGATTAGTTTTACGTTATGTGAATTTCATCCCAATGAAAATGTATCCTCTCTCCTTTTGCTGAAAAACAAAAATGATTTTTATGCAAATCATCTTTGCACAGCAATGATAATTCGGTTCCTATAAACCTATCTTGGCAGTGTTTTTTTTTATTTTATACATATATATGTATACATATATAATTTCAAAAATTATATATCGTAGTATCTTTGACTTACCTGACATGTGCTTCGAGAACCATATTGTATGCTGTAAAGATGCACAATTGAGGAGAGGCAAGGAAACAGGCCTTCTTGAAGACACCTGAATGTTTCCTGAGAACTGGTGATTTCAGGGGAATGAGAGAAATGAAGATTTTCCATTGATAATTCAGCCTCCAGCCCACAAACTCAAGTGGTAGAAAGACTTTCAAGCCTCCTGTCTCTGTCTCTGTCTCTGTCTCTCTCTACCTCTGTCTCTGTCTTCTCATTTTTTTGTAATTTTTCCTTTAAAATTTTTTTTTAAGGTAAAGCATTTTCTGGACTTTCAGTCCCTCCTTTCCCTTTATCTTGTTAGTAATTCCCTCTCCCCCTCCCAGATTTTTCTTATTTTTTTCTTCACCCTCTTAATTTTTCCTTCTCTTTTTCTCTGTTTCTTGGTTGTTTTTGTTGCTTTTGTTCTCTCTCTCTCTGTTTCCTTTTCTGCACGCTCCTGGATGCTCAGATTGAACTTCAAGTTTGGGAAGAAACACACCACCCATCAGATGACTAGAAATCACCACAGGGCCACAAGAAATATGGGAAAGCAGGAAAATACCTCTCCTCCAAGGGAAAAGAATAACTCCTCTTTATCCACAGACAGTTCAATGAAAATCATGGAAATGTCTGATAAAGAATTTAGAACATTCATAATGGTGAAACTAACAGAGACGGAAGAAAGGAGAGATAATGAACTGCAGAAGAAAAGAGCTGACAAGTTCCAGGAGGTGAGGAAATTCTTGCAAGATCTAAAAGAGGAATTTCACACTTTACAAAAGAATCAAATGGAACTCTTAGAGATGAAGGCTCTAATACAGGAAGTCAAAATCTCCCTTGAAAGTATTAAAAGCAGACTAGATCATACAGAAAATAGAATCTCAGATGTAGAAGAGAAAATTGCTGGCCTAGAAAAATCCACCACAAAGAGTGAGAAAATGGCCCAAAAATTTGAGAATAATATACAAGAAATACTCGATACCAGGAAATGTCCAAACATCCGGATAATTGGCATCCCAGAAAGCAAAGAGACTCATAAGGGCATTGATAATCTATTCCATGAAATCCTGCAAGAAAACTTTCCAAACCTAGAGAGGCACTCAAAGATCCAGTCCCAAGAAATACAAAGGACCCCAAATAGAATCACCCCAAGAAGATCTTCTCCAAGACACATTATAGCCAGACTGACCAAAACCACAGACAAAGAGAAGATATTAAGATTGGCAAGAGAGAAATGGCAAGTTACCTACAAAGAATATCCCATCAGACTAACAGCAGACCTCTCATCAGAAACAATGCGAGTGAGGAGAGAATGGGAAAATATATTCAAAGTGTTAAGGGAAAAGCAATTTCTTTCTTTTTTTGGGGGGGAAGTTTTTTTTGTTTTTTTTTGTTGTTTTTTTTTGTTTGTTTTTTTTTTGTTATAGGGCGAGTGTGCTTGCCAGACAGGCAGAGAGAGACAGAGAGACAGAAAGCGAGAAATCACCCCCCAGGGGGTATGGCCATGCTGCAATCCCTTCTCCTCCATTCTCCTCTTGGGATCTTGGGTAAGCACGCACACACACCCCCGGTGTGACTTTAAGTCACCGAACTGCAGTCGACTACATGGGAGTCCAGTGACATAGCCATTGCATTTACTGCTGGTCCCAGGGAAAAGCAATTTTAACCAAGAATACTGTACCTGGCAAGATTATCCTTCAGATGGGAAGAAAAGACAAGAATATTCTCAGATAAACAAAACCTGAACGACTTTACCAGCAGCAGACAAGTTTTCCAAGAAGTTCTCAAGGGAGTGCTTTGTCAGGAAAATTAAATGCAGACACACAGAAATAAGAGTTCAAAAACTAAGAAAATAGCCAACTTAATTGTAGAGACAAGTCTGGAGTTGAATTCTATACCCCAGAATTCAATTGGGAAGATCGAACCACAACAGAAGATAGATTAAGTACATGAGATTGAACTGGTGAAATAGCATTCTGTGACTTGACTAAAATATTGCTGCTTTTCTTCTAGGCTTTGTTGTCTGGTTCCAAGAGTTTTTGTCCTGTCTTGAGCAGTCAATAGGCTCATGTACCTACTGTTTGAACAGAATACTAACCTGTTTCCAGGTTTTAAGTTTCAAGCACATTTCCTTACCAATTCAAAACTGCTTTTCTTGAAATTACCAGCTGAACTTGCTATTGAAAATAGTTAGATTACTTATGAAATTGTATGATCAATAAAATGTGGGGCGAAAAGGAATTGAAGACAACTGTAGACACCAGAGATAGTGTGAGAAGAGGGTGGGAAAGGGCAGAGGGTCAGACATAGGGGTAAATATATATTTATATATATACATATATATGAAAGTAGAAATGGAAAATTATTGATGATAACATTCATGATTAAGCCAATATGCAGTATATTCTAGATGGAAAACCACATTTTGTGACGATACTTAGGGGATGAATTTAAGTTAATTAATTAAAAAACAGTTTCAGGAGGAAAAAAAACACAAAAACTGTTTTTCTTGAAATTAAACAAAATACATATTTGATGACTGCAGTAAGCTATATAGCCCCAGCTAGGTGCTACTTTATAGTATGTTCATTCTACTCACTGAGGTTTATGCTTAAAGTCAGACTTGTGTTCATGGATATGTATATATCAGCTGTGCTTGCTATTAGAAATATTTAGATTAATTAAGTTCATTAGTGAATCAATAAAATGGGGGGAAAAGGCATAGAAAGCAACCATGGATACCAGAGACAATGTGGGAGGAGGGTGGGACACGGCAGAGGGTGAGAGATAGGGAATCAAGGATGGCAAATAAATAAATAAATAAAAGGAAAATATACAGGAAACAAGAAATGGAAAATTGGGACCAGCAGTTACCGTAATGGCTATGTCGCTGGACTCCCATGTAGTTGACTATGGTTTGAGTCCTGGACCCAGTGGCTTAAACTCATGCCGGACGCGTGTGTGTGTGCGTGCCCAAGATCCCAAGAGGAGAATGGAGGAGAAGGGATTGCGGCATGTCCATCCCCCCCTGGGGGTGATTTCTCGCTTTCTGTCTCTCTGTCTCTCTCTTTCTGGTGAGTGCACGTGCCCTATAGCGAAAACCTCTCCAAAAAAAAGAAAAAGAAAAAGAAAAGAAAATGGAAAAAATTATTTGTTGACGATAACATGTATGTTGATGTGCTTCATTGAGCGAATATACAATGTATTCTGGATGGGAAATCTTATTTTGTATGCTGTAATGATGTATAGTGAATGAATGTAAATAAATAAATTTAAATTAATAAAAAAGATGCACAATAATTAAATATGACTCTTATTTTTAATTGAAGGTAAAGCCATCAGTATAACCTTCAGGATATTTTTGACAGAGCTCTCAGGCTTATATTTTTCACTATTTCAGAAGGAAAAGCACCACTTCTAATGAACATCTGTGTTATATTACAGATTGCAACAGAGGCAATAGAAAACATAGGGACAGTTATGTCTTTGACCCAGGAAAGAAAATTTGAATCAATGTATGTGGAAAAATTGTACGGCCCTTACAGGTAATGAACATATTATTGCTGCTAAGAACCCAGTGATTTCCTAAGGTTGAATTACTGTCCCCCAGGGGCTGGCAGGTAGAGTGGTGATTAAGGACGCTGGACTCCCACATGGCTGACTGTGGTTTGGGTCCCAGACCTGGTGGCTTTCTTTCTCTCTCTCTTTCTCTCCCCCTCTCTTCCTCACTTTGTCCCTCTCTGATCAAATTAAAAATAAACAAATAAGTAAAAGTTAAATAAAAAATAATTCTAAAAAAAAAAATGAAAGAATTACTGTCCCCAAAAGATGATAAAAACTCTGTTTCACAGTGACTATAGGGATGAACCATTTTTTGCTTACCTTATTGAAAATAAGTAGCGTTTTGGGGCTAGCAAGTGGCGTGGTAGTTTAAGCACTGGACTCCCACATGGACAACCACGGTTTGAGTACTGGACCCACTGGCTTGAGAATCATGCCAGGCACGTGTGCATGCATGCCCAAAATCCCAAGAGGAGAATGGAGAATGGATTATGTTATGACCATCCCCCTTGGTGGATGCTTTCTCACTTTCTCTGTCTTTCTCTCTCTCTCTCGTGAGTGCATGCATTCTATGGCAAAAACCTAAAATTTTTAAAAATAATAAGAAGTAGCTTTTTGATGTGATGGGTCACAGGATTTTGTTTTTACATCTCCTATAAAAAAGGAACAATAAGACTTAATTTCTAAGGGCTAAATGGTAGAAAGAAAGGATTGCTCAACTATTGGGTCATTGGAAAAGTCATGACATATTTTTTTCTATGTTTTTCTATGCAAAAATGTGCCATGACTTTTCTGGTAACCCTACATTTGGTCATTAGTGCAGGCAGCATAAATAACCTACCCGGGTGATTCAGGAAAAGCATTCTTTTGAAGAATTGCTGAAAGCTTTGTTTTCCTTGGAGTGTGTAGATTGAACCCAAAATTAGACTTGTTATTCCAGAGAAAAGTGTTCTGTTTGTTCTTTCTCAATGAGGTCCACATCCAGCCTGTGCTGAAGACAGACACAGCCTATTTCACTGGTTTATAGTTAAGCAATTCAAGAAACTGCCTGTGGCATTATTTGCCACTTGTTTTCACCATGGCCTTGTTTCATAAGTGAGTATATTTTAACACTAATGAAATGAAACAAAACTTAGGTTATAATTCTAAGGGGGTTCCCCCACCAGAGGGATGACCATGCCACAATCTGTTCTCTTCCATCCTCCTCTCAGGATTTTGGGCACGCACACACATATGTCCAGGGTGAGTTTTAAGTTGTCCGGTCCATGACTCGAACCATGGTCAGTCACATTAAAGTCTAGTGTCTTAACCACTATGCCACCTGCTGGCACCCCACACATCTTTATTGCACAGTTACTATGTGCCTCACACTGCTTTTAGGTGCTGTGAACAAACTAGCACAACATTTGAGTACGAACTTGAAATGAAAATGAAGACATGAGTCATGCTCTACAGCTATCAAAGGGAGGACAGTTTCAGGTCAAGGTAGCTGTAAGTGACACGGTCTGAGGTGGAGGCACATTCGATGCACAATAAACAGAAGGTTGGTGAGAAGGAATGGAACTAATGAGTGAAAGAGGAATAGGATGTAAGGTCACAGGTGGACGGGCAGATCATTTAGGAACCTACAGGTCATGAGAAGGACTTTGAATTTTTCTCTGAGTAAGAAAGAACCCATTGAATAGTGAATTCATTTTACTTGGTTTACTCGGAGGAAGATCCTGGCTGGGAAGCGGGTAGTGAGTGCTGACTTGGGTTGGGCGTAGGAAGACTTTTAGAGATGGGAAAATAGAAGCAGAGAGACCAATTATGAAGTTATTGTACTCTTCGTGGTCATAGATATTTGGGAGAAGTGGCAATGAAAGCCCAAACTGTATTTTTTTCTAGGCCTATTGAAAGGAGGAAATCTTACAGTACTGCTCAGAATAATTGGCCAAACATTTATGGATATTTATGGATAAACAGACATAGTTACATGCATGAGTGCTGAAGAATGTTAAGGAAGGACAAAAATAGATTGAGGTGGAGAATTATTATTAGCCAAAGCAAATCTTGAGTGTCTAGGGTGTTTCAGGCACGGTACAAGACTTTTACTTGCATTTATTTATTTATAAATGTTCACTTATTTCTTCTGAGAGAGGGATGACACCCACAGCAGGGTCTTCATGTGCCATCTACCCCCAGCCTCAGCCAGCCAGGATCATGGGCTGTACCTATTGTGTACAGGGAGACCCTCAGACACAAACCAGAGACCTTCCCTGTGGCCTCAGTATCATAGAGTACTGGATTACTGCAGCACTAGTGCAGTGCCGCTGGCCTGTATGAGCCTTTTACAGACACGAAATCATTTAATCTTGCAATAACACTGTAAAGTACCATTAATTTCTGCTTTTTTTTTTGCTATAGGGTATATGCACTCTCCAGAGAGAGAGAGAGACAGAGAGAGAGAGACAGAGAGACAAGAAGCAAGAAATCACCCCCAAGGGGGTGGCCATGGCATAATCCCTTCTCCTTCATTCTCATTTCTGGATCTTGGGCATACATGCACATGTGCCTGTCATGAGTTTTCAGCTTCTGGGTCCAGGACTTGAACCGTAGTTGACAATGTGGGAATTCAGTGATGTAACCATTCTGCCATATACTGGACCCAGTATCTACTCTTTATGAAAGAAATAACTAAGGGACAGAAAAGTTAAGTAACCTCTTCAATCTTATACCACGAAACAAAGCTGGGATGGTATTTAAAACTGAAATTTTCTGACTGAACCTAAATGATTTATATAATGGAATCAGATACTAAAGAAGAAATTCTTTTTTCTTTTCTTTTTTTTAAGAGAGGGATTCTTACTATAGCATATGAGCACTCACTAGAGAGAGAGAGAGAGAGAGAGAGAGAGAGAGAGAGAGAGAGGAAGTGAGAAATTCCCCCCCCCCCCCAGGGGAGATAGCCATGTCACAGTCCCTTCTCCTCCATATGTCACAGTCCCTTCTCCTCCATTCTCCTCTCGGGATTTTGGACAGCATACACCTGCGCCTGGTGTGAGTTTCGAACCTCTGGGTCTGGGACTCAACTCATAGTCAGCCATTTGGGAGTCTAGTGCCTTAACCGCTATGCTACCTGCTGGGCCCAAGAAGAAATTCTTTATAACTAAATTTAGTTCAAAGATATACATGTGGAAAGGCATGAAGTGGTTAAAAAATTCATATGGGACGTACAGTGACTTTGGCCAAATGAATGGATATGTATGTGTTGGTGGTGAAGAAGACAGTAGAAGGAAGTGAGGCGGATGAAGATGGTTAGAGAAAAGTAAGGCATTGCAGTCCTTAACAGCTAAGTGGAAGGTCAGCCAAGTTGATGTGGTGGTTAGAGAGACTGGATCCCACATTCCTGACTGTGTGGTTCAAATCATGGACCTGGCAGCTTGAAAAACATGCCAGGCACAATTATGTGCATACCCAACATCCTGAGAAGGGAGTGGAGGAAACGGGATTGCAATGTGGTCATCAACCCTGAGGATGCTTTCTCACCTTGCCCTGCCTCTGACAAGCTCATCACCCTATAGCAAATTACAATAAAAAGAAAAGGCTAAGTGGAAAGTTTGAAATATGGTATTTCAGAGGCAGAGAGCTATTACCAGTTTTCAAAGATAGTCACAACAGGAAAACATCATTTCATGGGGCTCAAAAGTGGAGTATACTGTAATAGTTCACTATAGCATAATGTCGTGGATAAAAGTGCAGATGCAGAAAGCAGGCATGCAAGTCTCGGGGCAGTTGCTTACCAGCTGTGTAAGCCACAATTGTTTCGACTGTAAAATAGAATTAACAATAATAATAACTACTTCATAAGATTCTTATGAGGATTAGATGGTTAACTGCTTTGAAGTACTTGGGACAATTCCTATATATGACCAGAGTTTAATTAATGATAGGGGCCAGCAGCTGGCATAGCAATTACAGAGGACTCCCATATGGCTGCCCGCCGTTTGAGTCATAGACCCAGTAACTTGAACATCACACTGGGTGCATATGCATACATACCCAAAATCCCAGGATGAGAAGGGATTGTAGCATGGCCATCCCCCAAGGAGGATTTCTCACTTTTCTTTTCACTGTCTCTGTCTGTCTCCCCCTGGCAAGCACACATGCCCTAAGGCTAAAGCCTCTAAATTTATAAATACACACGCGCACACACACACACACACACAGTAGTTGTTATTCTCACAAGCACGTGTGAAGGACAGGATGCCACAGACATGCACACTTTCAGTCTTAGGAGAGTAGATAGACAAGTTGGTGAATGATTATATAAGGGTGGCGGATAAGATGGAGCAGGTTATAGGGACCAGCAGTTAGCATAATGGCTATGTTGCTGGACTCCCACGTAATCAATCATGGTTCGAGTCCCGGACCCAGTGGCTTAAACTCACGCCGGGTGCCTGTGCGTGAGTGCCCAAGATACCGAGAGAAGAATGGAGGAGAAGGGATTGCAGCGTGGCCATCCCCCCTGGGGGATGATTTCTTGCTTTCTATCTCTCTGTCTCTCTCTGTCTTTCTGGAGAGCGCACGGGCACTATAGCAAAAACATCTCCAAAAAAAAAAAGATGGAGCAGGTTATGAGGAAGCACATTTCAGAAAGGAAAAAGCACTGCCTGAATGAAGGCATGTGAGTGATGATTGATGGAAACTGGTTGGGTTTTTATCAGAAATCAAGAAATTTAAGGAGAAACCACTAAGTTCAGCTTGGCAAGAGTGGTAGGCAGTAATGCCATTATTCAAGTCAAGGATTAGGACGTGGAAATAGCAATAGCTAGTGTTATAGTCTACTTAGTGAGAAATAAGAGGACATCCAGACATAGTCAAATTTATTGGAGTTTATTGATTAAGCCGGTGGCATATGGGGGGGACTCATGTCTCTCAAAACCCTGCAGCTCTGAGTGAAAAGGGAGCAGAGCTTATATAGGCCAAAAATGCACAGTCATGTTGGGGATGACTTGATGATTTACAAAGACAAAGGAACAAAGTGAAGGGGCTTCAGGAGAGATAGGGGGTAGGGTTTTTCTTTGTTTAAAGCAAAATGCCAGTTACAGAAGCAAAGTAAGCAGGTTAATTATTCCTGAGGGCATGTTCTGATCACAGTGGAATTTCAGTGGTCTTCATGGCTCAGGGCTAGGGGTATGGCTGTTGATGATTACATCACTAGGGAACATTTTAGGGCAGTTATGAGGAGTGGGTTTAAAGACAATAGGAACGTTAATTTACTCTATTTACTCTTTTTTTTTTTGGAGAGGTTTTTGCTACAGGGCCAGAAAGACAGAGGGAGACAGAAAGGGAGAAATCACCCCCCCCCCAGGGGGGCGGGGATGGCCACTGCCATAATCCCTTCTCCTTCATTCTCCTCTCTGGATCTTGGGCAGGCACACATGCCCGCCCGGCGTGAGTTTAAGCCGCTGAGTCCGGGACTCAAACCACGGTCGCCTACATGGGAGTCCAGCGACATAGCCATTACACCAACTGCTGATCCCATTACTCTATTTACTCTCAGGCCCAGAGGAGAAGGCAAGTTTCTAGTCATAGGAAGCTAAGAGTTTATAATGGAAGCACTCTTTCCAGATGGAGTCTCTTCCGCTTCCCATTCCCCGCTTCTCTTTCACGGGGATCAAATCATCGATTTCTCAGCATCAGCCAGAGAGCGGGGTGATAGTCCCTTTTGGCGGGTAAAAAGTTTTACCAAATGAAAAGTCCAGTTTGAACTAACTTTTGCTGATTCTATGGTCTCCAATTGCTGGGCACAGTTGCTCACACACTGGAGTGTCTGGTCGGATGGCTTGGGCCGATGTTCATGGTATGCAGCCACTAGGTTAAATCACTTATAGGGAGATGGTGATACAACACTTTTTCAGACAATGCAAACAGTTTACAGAGGCAGAACAGCATTTGGTTAGGTACTTATAGAAATAACAAAATTTTTCAGAAAACAGAAACCATATCATTTTTCTCTTTGAGTATCCTCAAATATCTGTTGAGGAGAGTCACCTTGATAGGGAAATGCCTGGTATACTAGGGCTCTAGGTCTAGAGGCAACTAGCATCTAATATTTAAAGGCCTTTATCCTGTGGGAGACAAATCGAGTAAGAAAACTGAGAAAACTAGAGCCAAAAATCAAAATTAGAAGCACGGTGAATAGAGCACTCAACGGGAGCAAGGGCCAAGGAGCCTCCTGGTACCAGAGGCCACCCTAACTGTCCCATGGTCAGCAGCAGCCCGTCCTTTCTCCAGCCATCTGGTCATGGAGCCGCCAAGCCACACTCTTGACATTGTCCGACTTGCAGTCAGCCTCTGGAGTGACATGGCAGGGCTACCTCTTTCTGGTCTCCTAAGTACCATCACAAAGGACCGTCCTGGCCTATCCTTATGGACTGAGGCCCTGGTGAGTCCGTGGAAGCAGTCCTCTTGGCTTTGGTGTGAGAGACTCACAGGCTAACTTTACAACTGTGTGTGGCCCCATTTAAACTTGTTGGAGGGGCTCCTCTCTTTTAGTTGTTTTACTATATATAACATTCAAAGATAGCGCAACCAGCTCCAGAACACTAACTTGATCAATTCCTGTAACTCTTAGACTTTTGTAACACAACTCAAACATTCAACAACATGCTTCACATCCTCTAGTTTCTGTCCCCTTTCTCTCCCATTCTGATATAGCCATTTCCGTTTCAGACAAAAACTCACTACACAAAATTCCTTCTATGTAAAAACTTTTCCTTTTAACCTTTTCCACTAGAAATACATTATTACAGCCATAACCCTTCTTTCAGTTATCTTTTTTTGTCTTTTACAAGTTTAACATTAAAAATTGCCTTAATCTAACAGACAAGTTCAATTACAAACATTTACTCCATTTACATTTATCTAAGTTTTGTCTAATTATTGTTTCAAGTTATTTATAGAAACAAGGCTATTTATTTAAGGTGTTTTTTAAAGAAAAGAAAAACCAGGCTAGTCTTACATTAGCTAGCTTCATTTCATTTAGAGACTGAACTATTAGACACTATAGATTTTCCCAATGTTCCCTAAATTTCTTTCTTCCTTTTTTTTTTTTCCTTATGGGATTTGATTCCCAAGGGAGCCTTGCCTGAGGGTTTTAGGATTTACCTGTGTACAAGCAACACATTTTGAGACAACACCTTTGATAAGGCTATCTAGAGTAGGCACAAAGTATTTTCCTCTTAACCAGTTTAGCAAGCTTTGTTTTTTCCAGGTAGGTAATTTGGTATACCTGATCTATAAGGACTTGTTCAAGGGCGTCAGGGATTATTGGCCTGCCAATCTGGTAACAGCAATCACCTTTTGGGTCCTCCAGTACCCTACTGCTTGAGCACACACGTTTTTTTCTTCCTGAGTTTAGGAGGGCGAGGACAGGAGGACAGAATCTGGGGTGGCTACAAGAATTTTTAGTTGGTGATAGAGATGTCTCCCCTCTGGCTAGGTCTTATAATTCTTTCTCTTGTCACATGATCAGGCTTGTCCAGTGTTGTCAGATGCCCAAGGGGAGCCATTGGGGTCTCGGGCCCCATCAATCCTCACTTTCAAAGGCCAGCATAGACTCCAGAAGTCTAGAGCTGCCTTCAGAGCTCAATGCATTCTGTCTGGTCTCTAGTGACCAACTCCACACTGGGGACAAGGCTCCAGTGGGGGACATGAGGATGCCAGTCATGGGCATTGTTCAGTGCCCGAACTGCCCACATTGGAAACGGAGTTTCATCTGAGGCATAGGCTCTGATCTGGGCTGTTTCCAGATCCTCCCCTCAGAGAAGTTCCCAGCCTTCAGGATTACCAAGAGTGACTACTGGGTGAGAGTTAAATCAAAGGTTAAGGTGCCTTGTCAATTTTGTTATAACACTTCTCTGAGTTATTTGGGAGCTTTTCCAATATCTGTTTTGAATTGTCCCTACATTGAGAGGTGAATCTCAGTTTTAATAGATCCTGCTAGGGCCGACTGAGTACTGTCAGTAGGGCGAAGCCTAGTTTATAGGTTTGTTTGGGGTTTTTTTTTTTGGAGAGGTTTTAGCTACAGGGTACGTGCACTCGCCGGAGAGACAGAGAGACAGAAAGGCAGAAAGTGGGAAATCAGCCCCTGGGGGTATGGCCACGCCGCAATCCCTTCTCCTCCATTCTCCTCACAGGATCCTGGGCACGCATACACCCACACCCAGCGTGAGTTTAAGCCACCAGGTCCAGGACTTGAACCGTGGTCAACCACATGGGAGTTCAGTGACATAGCCAAATTTATTGGAGTTTATTGATTAAACCAGAGGCATATGGGGGGGACTCATGTCTCTCAAAAACCCGCAGCCCAGAGTGAAAAGGGACCAGAGCTTATATAGGCCAAAAATGCATAGTCATGTCTGGGATGACTTGATGATTTACAAGGAAAAAGGAACAAAGTGAAGGGGCTTCAGGAGAGAGAGGCGGGGTAGGGTTTTTCTTTGTTTAGAGCAAAAAGCCAGTTACAGAAGCAAAGCAAGCAGGTTAATCATTCCTGAGGGCATGTTCTGATCACAGTGGAATTTCAGTGGTCTTCATGGCTCAGGGCAAGGGGTCTGGCTGATGATTACATCACTAAGGAACATTTTAGGGCAGTTAGAAGGAGTGGGGTTTAAAGACAATAGGATTGTTAATTTACTCTGTTTGTTCTTAGGCACAGAGGAGAAGGCAAGTTTCTAGTCATAGGAATCTAAGAGTTTATAATGGAGGCACACCTTCAAGATGGAGTCACTCCTGCTTCATTCCCCACTTCTGTTGGAGGTGCTCCTCCAAGATGGGGGTCATGCCTGCTTCACTAGAACTATATACTGTTATAGTCTACTTAGCGAGAAATAAGAGGACAATAGCCAAACTTATTGGGAGTTTATTGATTAAGCCAGTGGCATTCCAGGGGTGGGGGGGGACTCATATCTCTCAAAACCCCGCAGACCTGAGTGTAAGGTGAGGGGCACTTATAAAGGCAAAAAATGCACAATCATATCCAGGATGACTTGATGATTCACAAGGATAAGGTGCAGTGGGCTCAGATGGGGGAAAGGGTAGGGGGTAGGGTTTTAACAAGGTAAAAGCAAAAGCACAGTACAGAAGCAAGAAAGGTAGGTTAATCATTCTTCAGGGTAGGTTCCGTCTCTGCATAAACACAATAGAATCTTAATGGTCTTCCTGGCTCAGGGCAAGGGGTCTGGCTGAACATTTTAGGCATGTAGGAGGAGTGGCTGAACACTTTAGGGCAGGTAGGAGGACTGGGGTTTAAAGACAATCGAAATGCTAATTACTCTATTTACTCTTAGGCACAGAGGAAAAGGCAAGTTTCCAGTCATAGGAATCTAACAGATTATAATGGAGGTGCTCCTCCTAGATGGAGTTGCTCCTGCTTCACTCCCCACTTGTGTTGGAAGCACTCCTCCAAGATGGGGTCATGCTTACTTCAATACGTCATTTCAAGTCTATCATATTTTATATCCATACTTTCATGTCAGTGGAGCAAAGAAATTCACTTCTGTAGTGGTAGAGCCTTATTTAAAAATCTTTGTGGTATTCTGATCCTTAACTGATATATATCCTTGATAGAAACCTTCACTTGAAGCACAAGATTATAGAAATTGTATAATTAATCATCATGATAACACCTTTTTTTATATCTTGCACAGTTTTTGGGAGGATTTAAAGCCATCTACAAGAATATATAAAATAGAACAAAATCATATTAAGTAATGTTGAATAAAAGAATAAAGTAAACCGAAGTGAAAACAGTAGAGGCATGAATAAGATGAGAACCATGTGCTTGGCCAGGGGCAAGAAGAGGGGCCTTTCCCAGGAACGAGCAGTGATCCAATGCTGTACACAGGCACATCCAATTAGACCATTAGAGAAAATTACCCTGTTAGAAATAAAAAATCTTAATTGACAATTCATATAAAGAAAAAAATAACTTGATTGTGTGGCTGAGAAAACAACATATCAATGTAAGGGAAATTTGGAGTAAAGGATAGAAAGAAAATGATGGTTTTGAAATATGAAGTTTTGGGGGGATTTTTTGGTTGTTTTTCTTTTAAAACGGGAAATATTCTCATAATCTGCAGTAAAAATTAAAGGACTTTTCTTCAACTTTCGTGTGAGCTGAGAGGCAACATGTATAATTGAGAAATGCTAGAGATTACAAAACAGCAACTTCCCCTACGTTTATAAGAAGTATGAAAAGCTCTGGTGTGAAGTTAACCCTACAAATCTGAATTGTGAAGATGACATTTTTACTCAGTTTGAAGAAAAGAGTAGACAAGGAAAAATATTAAATGTTAGTAAATATGAAAAACACAACTAATATGCTAAAATACAGTTTGCTTTAAAATGTAGGAATTCTGAAGACATAGGGAAAAACATAGGCATTGATCTGAAGGCCAAAAATTTAAAATATAGTATTACACATTTTAAAATACCATTCCTATCTGAAATGCCCACCTCTATTTACATATTCACGAATCTTCCTTTTTATTTTCTTCCATTTATCATCACCTAGAAGATGAACAGATATACCTCAGAAACTGCCATACATACTGAATGAAGGAATGCAATTGCAGAAAAATGTTTTCCTAGCGTTTTAAAAGGTGCTACTAGGAGGAGAACTGTAATTACAGAATGGGAGAGGTCAGAAAGTTCTTTTATGAATTGCATTTGATAGGATGCCAGAGAAAGTTCCCCTTCATTACTCTAGCCGCAGGGAGTCAATTGTACTATATCAAGACACATATACTTTTATGCTATGGAGACTTTAAATGAACATGTAGAGACAAGTCTCTATAAATGTTCAATGTCCCGGACAATTCACCTGATGTTCAGTGGTCTGCTTGCCCTTTTGTAGAGAGGAGGCAAAAGCCAGGACATTCCTCCTGGAAATCCAAGCTGTTTCACCAGCTCTCCCAGTAATTGAACAAGAGCAATCAGCAGCGGCAAGGCTGATTGGCTGAGCAGGGCAGCAACAGGCTGTGTGTGGTCTACTACACTGGTCCCTCCCTTCACTGCAGAAAGTCCTTGCTCCAGCATTTGAGCACTGGCTCTTCAGAGCCCAATAAGCTGAGAGAGCTGTGGGTGTCCGCTGAGGCTGTTGGTCTTTCCACTGAGGTCGGTGCTGCTTGTGACAAGATCCCACATGTTGGTGAACTTTCCCAGAGAAAACCCGAAGTCAGGATGTGGGGGGTGGGGGTTGCTATGCCAGGGCCAAGAAGAGGGGCCTTTCTCGGGAACTATGGAGCTCTCCAATTTCCTGGGCTTGGTCCCCATTCTAGAAGGGTTACCTGGAGGACCAGCAGTTAGCTTAATGGCTATGTCGCTGAACTCCCATATAGTCAACCATGGTTCAAGTCCTGGACCCTGTGGCTTAAACTCACGCCGGGCGCCTGTGGGTGCCCAAGATCTGGAGAGGAGAATGGAGGAGAAAGGATTGTGTCTTGGCCATCCCCCCCCGGGGGGTGATTTCTCGCTTTCTCTCTTTCTTTCTGGCGAGCGCTTGGACCCTATAGCGAGAGAGAGAGAGAGAGAGAGAGAGAGAGAGAGAGAGAGAGAGAGAGAGAGAGAGAGAGAGAGAGAGAAAAGGACTACCTAGAAGGTTGGGGGGTGGAGGAGGAGAGTGTAGAAGGTTTTTCTTGGCAAGTCCTTGGGACCAAGTGGGTGAGGCCTGGATTTCGGAGCTCCCGAAGCAACGCCCGGCCCGCAGCTTTTGGCGCAATCCACGCGCAGCGAGCGCTGTGTGGCGTGCGGAGCCCCGAACGCTCAGAGTCCGGGCTTGATCTGGTCTCAGCCCTCAGGCGTGTGGATGGAGGAAGCGTCTTCCGCGGTGAGGGGTGAACCGCGGGGCGGGCGGGCGAAGTCCTGAACGCACGGTCACCTTCCCGCCGCGCCCGCGCGCGGAGTCTGGAGGCCCCGCACACGCGGAGCTCCCACGCGGCGGGGAGCGTCAGGGCCAGCCCGGGTCCCGCGGACCGTGCCTTGGGCTGACTGGGCTGCACTTTCTCTTTAGATCGCGATGGAACTTGAAGGGGACCGCAATGGGAAAGCAGGGGAGACCTTCTTGAAGCGGGACACAGCAAGGTAGTCGTTTGTTTTACTTTCTTAGTTTACATGGCTTGGGAAATGTGCGCAATTTCTTTCCAGGCTCCAGCTCTAAAAAAAATAAAGGGTTGCTGTTACTATTATTAGTTTAATCCTGAGAAACGCCGGCCAGTCTTGGGAAAGAGGTCCGCTGCTGAAAGCAGAAGTTCATTGGCTGAGTTGAGCACAACAACTTGGGACCAAGTGGGTGAGACCTAGATTTCGGAGCTCCCGAAGCAGCGCCCGGCCCACAGCTTTTGGCAAAATCCATGCGCAGCGAGCGCTGTGAGGCGTGCGGAGCCCGGACGCTCAGAGTCGTGCTTGATCTGTGTGTGCGCCTGCACACATCCTCCCGCGGTCGCAGAGAGGCGCTCTCTCAGCTTTGTGGTCCCAGACAGGCCAAAGCTCACATCCTTTCCTGATTTATAACCCTCTGCTTCACTCGTGATGTTGGCCGCCCACGTGCAGGACCCATAACCTACTCCTGCTCGGGTTTGCTCTGTGGTCCAGTCTCTTGCTGGCGAACAGCTACATAAGCATTGAGTGGGTGTGCATGACAAATGAAACAGAAGGCCAAAACTACATGTAGGTTGCTTTGTTTTATTTTAACTGTCAATGAGTATCTGTATGTCAGAGTTGTAATTTAGTCACATAGGGAAAACAATTATTTTAAGTAAATTTCGATTATAGGCTCTTCCTGTACAGGAAACTTTAAACTTTGTAGATTTATAGTTAGTGATAACTTGTAAATTATAAGCACTATTAGAAACCAAACTTCTCAGTGTAAGATTATGCCTGGCATCTGATTGTTAGTAATGTCCATTGGAAAAGGGAATGATTAAGAATAATATCTAGGTAGTAGATAGAATATCTATTATTAGTCAGATCATAATTAAGGGAATTAACTCCAGAACATGAATTGTTTTCTTTTTTGGGGGGCGGAGAGGTTTTCGCTATAGGGCACGTGCGCTCGCCAGACAGACAGAGAGAGACATAGAGACAGAAAGCGAGAAATCACCCCACAGAGGGGATGGCCATGCCGCAATCCCTTCTCCTCCATTCTCCTCCCGGGATCTTGGGCACGCACGCACACGCGCCTGGCGTGAGTTTAAGCCACTGGGTCTGGGACTCGAACCGCGGTCGACTACGTGGGAGTCCAGCGACATAGCCATTACGCTAACTGCTGGTTCCCCCAACATGAATTGTTTTCTAAAGATAAAAATAGGAAACACGTTTTTTGTATGTATATTTTCTAAATGCAGAAGTGGGAGTGTGTGTGCATATATATCATAAAATTTGGAAATAACAAAGACCCAAGAAAACATTTTTATAGAAATACCATTACTCAGTGATAACCATATATATAGATTTCTAAGATACATCTAAACATTTGTATTTAAACTTCATAAGTGATATCATGTTATTATTAATGTGCTTTTTATTGAATAACATGTTAGTGACATGCTTCTTTAATATTGATATCATATAATGATAATCATCATTAAATATAAGCTCCATATTAATTTAGTAATTTTAAACATTTGTGTAATTTTTACAAGTCTTATGTAATTTTGTTGCTATGTTTTTCAGTAAAAAAGATAAGAAGGAAAAGAAACCAACTGTCAGTGTATTTGCAATGGTGAGTTTTGAATTTATTTACTATTTAGAATACTTAGGAAATCTGACATCTCCTTATATAGAAAAGAGATATTTCATCTGCTATACTATTTTCTTAAGGAACATGTCAGTAGTGTGGCAAAACAAATTGGTTGATTAAGCTTATTTTCAGGGAATGCCATTCATAACTTGCCATGTGAATGAAGTCTCAGCAGTCACTTTTCCTGTCCTTGATTTCAGTATGTTCCCAGTTGGTTATGTTTCCAGTATGGTCTTTGCCATTTGGATAGAGGAAACAAGCCACATGAATTTATGTTTTCATTTTCTGGCTGCATAGTTGTCATTTAGCAGCTTTTTTAAAAATCACACTTGAAATAAGACAGAAATTTTATGGTATGACAGGCTAATGATATTTATCTACCTATCCTTACTTCTTCTCTAAAAATACAAACTTAGATGAACTGTTAGGTGAGTTGTTCTAAGGATTAGAACCAAAACAACTAATTAACCAATTAGATCTTTCTGCATGTACTTTATAATTATACTGAACATTTTTTTAAGTGGGAGCAGGAATAGATCTAAGTAAAATGAGTCTTACTAAATTTGATATAAAAATAGTTGTAGGGGGAACCAGCAGTTAGCGTAATGGCTATGTCGCTGGACTCCCACGTAGTCGACCGCGGTTCGAGTCTCGGACCCGGTGGCTTACAACTCACTCCAGGCGCGTGTGCGTGCATGCCCAAGATCCCGAGATCCCGAGAGGAGAATGGAGGAGAAGGGATTGTGGCGTGACCATCCCCCCTGGGGGTGATTTCTCGCTTTCTGTCTCTATGTCTCTCTCTGTCTGTCTGGCGAGCGCACGCGCCCTATAGCAAAAAACCTCTCCCCCTCCAAAAAAAAAAAATAGTTGTAGGTAGGGAAAAAACAGTCACACAACTTTTAAGAAAAATCAATTACTTTATTTAAATTTGACCATAAAGGCAGAGAGAGAGAGAGAGAGAGAGAGAGAGATAGAAAGTGAGAAAGCAAGACGGAAGATTCAGGACGCAAACCACAGTTGGCCATGTAGGAGTCCAGTGCCTTAACCACCACACCACGTACTGGCCTCGTCACATGACTTTTATACCGAGGACTCTGGTTGTTTTAAGTGATCTTCATCTTGTTCTGCAATTGCTCTTTTTTTTTTTTTTTTTTTTTTTAAATATTTTATTTTAACTTTATTTATTATTATTATCATTATTATTTTCCAGTTTGATCAGAGAGAGACAGAGAGAGGAAGAGAGAGAGGAAGTGAGAAAGCAAGCCACCAGGTCCGAGACTTGAACCGCGGTCGACCATGTGGGAGTCCAGCGCCCCCAACCACCATGCCACTTGCCGGCCCCTGCAATTGCTCTTGATAAATAGCTCTACTTGTCTCTATTCTCTTCATTATTTGGGGGATATATTTTAGTCATTCTTAGAAAGACTATTTGAATAACTGAGTGACAGTTTTTGATTGTTTTAGATTTCATTCTTATTTTCTTGCATGAAAAGTTTATATGTTCAAGTTAGATTTAGTCCTAAGATTTAATTTCAGTTCTGTCATTTTGACACCAAACCTTTTGTAGTTTACTTTTTGTTATTTGTAGTTCACATTTTATTTATTTATTATTTAGAGAGATTTTTGCCTTAGAGCATGTGCACTCACTGGAGAGAGACAGAGATAGTGAGAGGAAAAGGGAGAAATCACCCACCCAGCCACCCCCCCCCCCCCGAAGGATGACCATATCTCAGTCTCTTCTCCATTCTCCTCCCAGGATCTTTATCACACATGCACACGCATCTGGCATGATTCTCTTTTCTTTTTTTTTTTTTTTTTTGAGAGTTTTTTATTTTGCTATAGGGCGCATGCGCTGGCCAGACAGACAGACAGAGAGAGACAGAAAGACAGAAAGCGAGAAATCACCCCTCAGGGGGGATGGTCACGCCGCAATCCCTTCTCCTCCATTCTCCTCTCGGGATCTTGGGCACGCATGCACACGCGCCCGGCGTGAGTTTTAAGCCACTGGGTCTGGGACGCGAACCACGGTTGACTACGTGGGAGTCCAGCAACATAACCATTACGCTAACTGCTGGTTCCCTCTGGCATGATTTTCAAGCCACCAGGTTCAGGACTGCAGTCAACAAATTGCAGTTGACCATATGGGAGTCTAGCCATTTAACTGCTACACTTTCTGCTGGCCCCCTGTGTTTTATATTTTAAAAAACTTATGTTTTAGAACTACTGTACAACAGATAATACTATCAATATTCAACTCACAAGCCACAAACGACTAAAACTCTGGAATTTGAATGTGAGTTAGTAACATGCACATAGCACTGTCAAACAGGCACTGTTTAATTATCTTCCATACAGACTTACTTAATTCTTACGACTCTTTTGAGGTAGATGCTGTGATACTCCAGATGAAGAAACTGAGCCAGTGGATACTAGGTATATACTATTGGGTATTCAGAAAAGTTATGATGAATTTTTGCAAAGAAAAACATATGTCATAACTTTTCCAGCGACCCAATAAAGAGATGACTATTTTTCTTGTCTTTTTCCTGAATAGTTGATATAGAACCTAACTTGTATATAAAACCTATAAACCCAAGGATGTAATCTCTCTGGCTTCATAAACTGCCAAGAACCGTTCTACTCTTGAGTTCTCCACTTGTCAGTTCCACTTACTAGTGCTATAAGTTCCCTGTTAACTAACCTTAGGATCAATTTCTGCCTTCTTATGAAGTATCTTTAAGTTTTTTTTTTTTTAGAGGATTTTGCTATAGGGTTCGTGCGCTCGCCAGGCAGACAGAGAGAGACAGAAAGCGAGAAATCACCCCCAGGGAGGATGGCCACGCCGCAATCCCTTCTCCTCCTGCTCCTCTTGGGATCTTGGGCATGCACGCACATGCGCTCTGCGTGAGTTTAAGCCACCGGGCCCAGGACGCGAACCGCGGTCGACTACGTGGGAGTCCAGTGACATAGCCATTACACTAACTGCTGGTCCCAAGTATCTTTAAGTTCTAAAGCCTTGCTTTCTGCTGCTGTGTCTTTTATGTTGCCTGATCTCTCATCTTTTTATTGTTTATATTTGCTGTTTAGTCCTGTGACTTTTCGCCCAGTTTCCTCTCTGAATTACAAAGCTACTGTCCACAGCTACCTTCATGGTGCTGTCATGGTAACCACCTACCTTGGGAATATTAAGAGATTCTCACAGTTGGCTTCATCCTGTTTCTAGTTTTGTTTTCTTTCATTTGGTATTCTTTCCATCTTCTTTAGTTTCTTGAGTGATACAGGAGAACTGTTAATGGCTTCCCAGGTGGGCTCTGAGACCATTTCTCTAACCTTCTTCCCGCCACTTTTAGGATCCAGAGAAGCCTTTCTTTCCTTCCTGTGACTTGCCTACCAGTAAAGAGATTATGCAGATTGGCACTGGCCATTCGCCATGCCATGTTATATCTTCTTAGGAAAAAATGTTTCTTGGGAAACATGAAAATAACTCATTTCTTTCCCATCGCTTCTTGACCTTTTCACTCAGACCAAGTGGAACTCATTCCTTTCCTCTTCCTTCACATTATTAAGACCTACTTATATTAAAGTAATCCTGTGTTTATGCTAATTTCATTGTGAAGCGGATTGTCAACCCAAGCCACTTTCTTAAAGCAATGAAATGTTTCCTCAGAGGGGCCTGTGGCATTCAAGTTTTTCCTCAGATGATGAAAAGTCATTTCCATTAAAGACTTTTACAGTTTCCCAGAATGTCCCATCCTTCTCATCAGATCTCATCTAAGAAAAGAGGTTCTGAAGAATTAGACCAGAACTCATTGGAAGAATCAAAGCCGTTTCTAATTAGGCTGTTGAAATCATTTAGCAAAGGTGGAGAGTAACTTACACTAGATAGCTGAAGAAGTCTGAAAAATGTCTGGATATGGGATATATTTTGAACGTACAGCAAACTATCCATGAAACTGCTAGTTGTTCCTGTACTCTCTCTTTTTCTCTTTTATAGTTTCGCTATTCAAATTGGCTCGATAGGCTGTATATGGTGGTAGGAACTTTGGCAGCCATCATCCATGGAGCTGCCCTCCCTCTCATGATGTTGATCTTTGGAGAAATGACGGATAGCTTTGGAAATCTGGAGAATCACAGTAAGTATTCTGTATACTGATTTTATTGGGAGCTTGCAGAAAAACCAGTCATTTAGTGTGATGTTTGTGAAGTCCTTACTAAATATATACAAATGTGTTTAGTGCCATGGGAGGTGGAGGGTCTGAACAATAGTTCATATTTGTTTTGAGTTTGGGAAGATGATACAAGTGTCAGAATACACAATGGAAGTGTTGCAGAGATATGTAGAAGAAGAGAGAACTCTATAATAAAGTGAGATATAGCCTAGAAAGCTTCCAGAAGAAATATAGAAAACTAATCAGAACCTCCCATGATAAGTAGGAATCAGTTATGGGATTCCCTGACAGATTGAATATAGATATAAAAATTAAGGATGATGGTAAAGTTTTTAGCCTGAAAAACTAGAAAGATACAGTTACTTTCAACGGAGCTGAGAAATGTGGAAGGAGAGTAAGTTTGGGCAGTAAATTCCAGAAATTTAGTTTTGCACTTGTCATGGATTTAGCTTTCTGGTAGCAGATATAGGAATGGAAAAATGGGGTCAAGGAAAGTTGTGTATGAGTGTAAGAGTGTGTGTGTGTGTATGTGTGTGTATATTTTACAGTTGGAGAAACAATGTTTGTGTTTTAATGTGTCACCTGTCTCTAAAACCCTACTTTCACTACATTTTAGTTTGGAGGTTTGAGGAATTTCTTAATATTTTGATTTCCTTTTTAAAAAGATTATTGACTTCTTCCATGAGCGTATAACAAAGAGAAAGCACCCGCAACGGGTCTCGATACTGACTCCATCTCCACTTCTGTTTCCTGTAGAAACCTGAGCCTGGTGCTCTCAGGGAGGTCTCCCAGTGCAAGCCTTGCACAGTGCTACAGTTTACTTCTGTGCCACTTTCTGGTTCCCTGATTTCTTCACTTGTGAAAAACTTGAATAACTATAGAACCTACGTCATAGGACAGTTATGACAATGAAATGGATTCATTGATTTCAGACTCACAGAACAGAGCTTCATCAAAAAACCATGTTAAAGACATGTTGGTTACGATTATCAACAGGAAACTAAGGGGTCCGTGTTCCTTACACGTGAACCTGTGTAACTTGCATGATGCTGTGGTTCCTTGTGTAATTCCATTTTTATGATACTGCGATACCACTTTAATTTTCAGTTGCTGAAAACTTTGGACATAACCAAAGTTACTCAATTCCCATTTTACATTCGAATAATCATCCCTTTAAGTAGAATTTACTTAGTGAATAGGTCAACAGCCATGCCTTTCCGGGAAGGTAGACATTTACACATATTGCCCATTGACCTAATTTGGCCTACTCCCTCTTTTTGTATAGCCTGTGGCCTAAGATTCGTTTTTACAGTTTTAAATCATTTTAAAAAATGAAAGAATAAATAATATTTTGCAACACATAAAAATTATATGAAATTTAAAATTCATATCTATAAACAAAATATTGATGAAACACGGCTGACTACTTGTTTGCATATCATCTGTGGCTGTTTGCATGCCTCAGAGCACAGTGTAGTTGTTATAGTATAGACCATATGGTCTGCATAGCTCTGAATATTTACCCTCTGGCTGTTTATAGAAAACAGTCACTGATCTCTAGGTTACGGTTTTTTGTTTTTTTTGTTTTTTTGTTTTTTTTTTTGAGCGGTTTTCGCTATAGGGTGCGTGCGCTCACCAGACAGAAAGAGACAGAGAGACAGAAAGCGAGAAATCACTCCCCAGGGGGGATGGCCACGCCGCAATCCCTTCTCCTCCATTCTCCTCTCAGGATCTTGGGCACTCACACACACGTGCCCGGCGTGAGTTTTAAGCCACTGTGTCTGGGACACGAACCGCGGTCGACTACGTGGGAGTCCAGCGATATAGCCATTACGCTAATTGCTGGTCCCTCTAGGTTATTGTATTGAGTGAGGGGTTATGATATTCAATCCATCAGTGAATTTGTATCAAAGCATTCTGTGTGCCAGCCATAGTACGTGCCCTGTTCATTCCCACCTCTCAAGAAGCTTAAGTGAAAGGACTGGACAGGTGAACCAACAAATACAATTGGATACGATTAGTGCTGTGATACAGAAATATACAAAAGGCTTTGGGAAAGGACAGAAAGGTACCTGACTCTGTATATAAGAATCAAGGGAGACTTCCAATAGGTGATAATTACGTTTGGTCAGCATATCTCTCCTCCATAAAATACACGTTTTCTGTAAGAAGCGAAATCATTTTTGTAATTGCCAGAGGGTGCATGTGTCCACCAGAGGTAGAAAAACAGAGAGGAAGAGAAAGTATCCCCCAATGGGGTGTGGTCTCAACACACTCACTTCTCCATTTTTCTATCCTTTTAGGATTTGGGGCACATAGACCTGGTGTGTTTTTCTCTGGGGCTGGGATTTGAACCACAGTTGGCCATGTGAGATCCAGCTCCCTTGACCACTAGGCCACAGGACTGACCTGGAAGTGAAAGCATTTTTAAGTAAAGATTAAGTGCATAAGTAAAGTTAAACCCTTCTTTATCAGCACTCCTCATTGCCACCCCGATTGTGTATCCTTTCATGCATTTCTGAAGGCAGCATGCTGGCCCTCCTGTAATTTTTACTCTAGGACACCTGACACACTACACGAACCTGCTCTTCTGCAGATTCAGACTTCCAGCTACCATAAGGCTGCCTGGGTGTGGGAAGAAGCATTAAAGGTATTGATTCTTTTCTCCGTGATGAGGGCAAACATGTTCTGGAATGTTTCTGAAGGACTCCTGGGGTCCCATATACTCGCAGACCTTTCTTCTGCTTGCTGTATCCTAGGCAGAATCTCATTACTTCTCTATGGGTTGGACCAGATACCAGAGCCTCCTTGTTGAAGTATTCTTTGCTGAAGGAGGCTTGGATTTGCCAGGGCTCTTGAAGGGTTGACATCAAACATGGAATCTAACCAGACAGTTTGAAAAACTTTTTGAATGAGCAGATCCTTTTCTGCTGCTACAGACCCCTCAAGCTTCCTCTTCCCTTGATACCTTGCCCTTATTATCAGAAATTAACCTTTGTCCTGCTGTTGTTTTGTGGACCTCATTACCTGACATCCTTCCTTTATATGTCTCCAGCTTGCTTTTAGAATTTGTGTGGCCTTTGCCTTAATATCTGATACCTGGGGGCCTAGGAAACTCTCTGGTTCTGTCATACCATTTTTTTTTTCTTCAAAGAAAGCATAACCACTGACAAATCTCCAAAGTATGTTCATCTTCCTCACGAGACTGACTACTATCTAGGAACAGATAGCAAAATAGATAAAAGGCAGTTGTGGTTTTAGACGTGTTGGATTGAAGGCAATAGGTTGGGCACAAATATAAATGGCATCCAGACAGTTGAAGAAGTGATACCAAATGTTGGCATAAAAAACAGTACTAGAGACTTGGGTAAAATTTGAATTGAAGGGGACATTGGATCCCTTGGAGTAAGGTATGATGAAAAGAAGAAGGAATGGGAGCCCTAAGCCTTGAGGGAGGACTCAATTATTAGCATTTACTAAAGCTAATATACATTTAGCATTTAAATAGTTCTTGAAAACAAATAAACTATTCATTGACTATTCATTGTCTCTAATGATTCAATTTACAAAACTGGAAGCTTTTCTCTTTCCCCATAACTATATATCGTGTTCTGTTTATTTCCTGATTGTAGGTAGAGGTATGGAAAGAATGAGACATAAAATAATTAGGATAAAATGTTAGTGATTAGAGGTACAGAACATGATGCAGCAGTAATGCCACTGGACTTACATGAGAAAGGTCCTGGGTTTGTGTCCTGGGACCTCTTTGAGCCCACCAGGTATGCTGAGTCCCCACGATCGGGCCTGGCTGAGACGCGGTGGATTGTGGTGTGACCGCCCTGTTGGGGGTGTCTGTCTCTCTTTCTGTCTAAGAAATAAGTGAACTATCTTTTTAAAAAGGTTAATGAGAATGAAAATTGGAAATAACTTATTTTATATTTATCATTTCTATTCTCAGTGCTCTAAAACTGCTGAGGAGTGTGGGAACAATCTGTGAAATGCCCACTCTTAAAATAGTGTTTATATTTTGATCTGTAAACTATGAATGTGGAAATAGGCGGATCTTGCACATGTGTTGTGAGATACTGATATAAGCAAAAATTTTTGTCATCAGTGTCCTTAAAGCTAGCACTGTGGGTGTGCTCCAAACCAGGTTATTAGTTGATACTGAAATTCTGAATACTTCATAAAAATTTCCATGATAGGTCTGTTTTGCTTTTACTTGCTCAAGGCTTTCTTCTGTTGCTAGTCATTTCACTGGAAAAATTCTTTTTAAAAAAATTTAAAATTATTTTATTCATCATCATTATTATTCTTATTATGATTTTTAAATTGCCCAGAGAGAGAGCAAGAAAGTGAGGAAGCAAGCCGGCAGGTCCAGGATTCAAACCGCTGTTGGCCATGTGAGAATTCAGCCTCTTAACCACCATGTCACTTGCTGGCACTTGGAAAAAATTTTAGAGGTAAAGTTTTTGAAAATTAAAGACTGAATAATGGCAAACTATTTCAAGGTATATTGTCTATTTTTGGCAGTATATTTTGAGATTTGAGTTAAAACTTTTTTTATTTTTATTTTTTGTTTTGTTTTGTTTTTGCTATTATGAGGCACATGTGCTACCTGGAGAGAGAGAAAAAAAAAATGAAAGTAAGCAGTATAGCCACCCATCCAGGAAGGATGGTTATGCTGCAATCCCTTTTCTATTCTCCTCTCAGGATTTTGGCCAAGTAGGCATACACGCCCAGCATAATTTTCAAGTTGCTTGGTCTGGGCGCAAACCGTGCAGTCAACCATGGAGGATCCAATCGCTTTAACCTCCACACCACCTGCTGGCCCCACAATATTATTTTTAAAATAATATATATGGTTAGTTTGTTTTTGATTTTGGGGGAAGAGTAGCAGATAATTTTAAACCAAAAAGTAAACTAATAGCCAGCTGCAGTAGCACAGCAGTTAGGCAACACTCCACCTGCTGAGGACGTATGGAAAGGTCCTCTATTCACGTCTCGAGGTCTCCCTCTGCATGCCAGGAACATGCATGCAGTGATCCTGGCTGACTGGGGGTGGAACACAATATGAGGATGCTATTGAGGCTTTCTCTTCCCACCCCATTTTCTGTAGAAAGAAAGAAAGAAACATTTTATAGTTTTGCTACAGCGTATGTGCACTTGCAGGGTGGGGGGGGTGAAAAGTGAGAAATCGCCCCATGGGAGATGGCCATGTCACAATCCCTTCTCTCTCATTTTCCTCTCAGGAGTTTGGACACACGTGCACACGTGCCCAGTGTGATTTTCAAGCCGCTGTGTCTGAGACTCAAACCGTACAGTTGGCCATGTAGGATCCAGTGCCCTAATCTCCATACCATCTGCTGGCCCAAGATAAAAACTTAAAAAAAAAAAATGTAGATTAGTTTCAATGTATTTTTTAAAATACATGATAAAAACAGCAAAAATTGGGACCAGCAGTTAGCGTAATGGCTGTGTCGCTGGATTCCCATGTAGTCTGTATTTGAATCCGGTGACTTCCCTGAACACGCTGGTGTGCATGTGCCCATGATCGGGGGCTGGCTGTGACTGGAAGTGGATCGGGGCCTGGGGGTCCTGTAGGGAGTGCCAGTTTCATCGTTTCTTCTCTGTGTCTCTGTCTCTCTTTGTATTTCTTGTTCATAGAAAAGAGAATGAAAGAAACTTCCAAAAAAGTTCATGGAAATGTGAAATTTAAGTATGAGTTTATTGGGCTGGTCCAATAGTGTAGTGATTAAGTGTTGTGCATAAGAGCCAGATCCCCCAGGGCCAACTACAGTTTGAATCTCATCCCTAGCAGCTTGAAAAACACATCAGGCACATATGTGTGCATGCATGTCAAAAATCCTGATGGAAAGGAGGAATGAAGGAAAAAGGATTTCAGCATGGCCATGGGTGGTCCTTTTTCTCTTTCTCTCTGGTGAATGCATGAACCCTCTGGCAATTAAAAAAAAGTTTAAAAAAAGCAAGCATGAGTTTTTTTGTTACAAAAAAAATTTGGAAATTCATGCATAGTTTTTTTATTGTATATGTTTTTATGACGTTTTTGAATATTACTCCTATACTCCTAGCTAGTGTGCTAGGCAGTTAGTCATGAGCATGCGGCTCTAAGAGAAAAGCGAAAGGCTCACCTAGCCCTGGGCGACAGAAGGGCGAGGCAATTTGCCATTTTCCTTCCTTGGGGCCTGAGGAAAGTACATGGGGATGATTCATAGATTTTTCTCTTATCAAAAAGACCCAAGCAGCATTTTTGTTAACACCCTAGTGCCCAAGGAAGCATTTTGGTCAACGCCTTAAATCCCACCTTAATTCCCACTAGGTCAACACCCTAATTCCCACTAGGACTATAATTCCGCAGTCTAATTAAACAACCTGGCACACATTTTCATGCACCGTCTAGCAATTAAAAAAAAAGTTTAAAAAAAGCAAGCATGAATTTATTTTTGTTACCAAAAATTGGGAAATTTGTGCATTTTTTTTTTTTACTGCATACATTTTTATGACCTTTTTGATGACTACTCTTATACTCCTACCTACAAGCCATTGCCAGAGCCATTGAATGTCTTGCCTGTACAACTCTGACTTCCTGACGACTCCCACTGCTTTCACTCTTGCCTACCTTTGTCCAGTTCTCCACACACTGTCAGGGCAAACTGTTAAAAACCTGTCAAGTTACCTTTCTCCCACAGTTTTCCCCATAGCATAGAATAAATGCAGATTCTTTACAGTGGCCTGCGTGATCCGTTGCTCTTCCCTGCCCTCTGCAGTCCACCCTCTCTGGCTGCCTTTCTGTTCCTGGAACACTCCGGTCTCCTTGGTTTGGGGGTTGCAGACTCTGCCACATCACTCTGTAATGGCTGCTGCTTATTGTTCAGGTCTTCCTCCAAAAGACCTTTGACCCCTGACTCACCCCAAAGTTACTATAGCATCAGAATTTTATTAACTTACTAAGAATTCTTACTCTAGAATTAGCTCATTGATTTATTGGATTACTCATGTGCAGTTTCTTGAATGGGGAAGAAGGCATATGAGACCAACAAAAAAAAGTTATTGTGAAAAATTGTGTAGATATTTCTGCAGCGGTCCCCTATCATGGTGTTTGGAGCCTGAAAGTGAAAGAATTTCCTGCTTCAACAGAAATATAATGAGACTTGAATAGTATCTCTCATTCTAGGTTGTATCCTATGTGTCTTGAGCAGTGGCTGGCATGTAGGCACTATGGATGATGATTTGGAACGCCCCCTTTTCATTTAAACTTAGTTAACAAATTAGGCAGTCACCAGTGTGGCATGTCACGTACTTTTCCTTCTTACATTTCTTAAATGCTCAGTGGTTAAAATTACTAAAAAATACTTAAGTATTTGAGTCAGATGAAAATGTAATGTAATGTGATCCCTAAATTGCTTTCAAGTCTCAGGTTTCAAGTCACTGACATGGCTGATCACAGTTCAAATATAGACCTGGTAGCTTGAAAATCGTGTTCGGGGCACGGGCGTGCATGTCCAAGATCCCAGGAGGAGAATGGGTTGTTGTGTGACCATTGCCCCTGGGGGATGCTATCTCACTTTCTCTATCACTGTGTCTGTCTGTCTCTCTGGTGAGTACACGTGCCCTAAGGCAAAAACCTCTTAAGAAAACAACAAACAAACAAAACCCAAAGAAAAGACTTTCTTTACAGGTTGCATGATCTACTGTATCTCTTTTTATTCTTATAATAATGGGACACTTATATACAAAATAGGAGAATGAAGTGATGGAGTATTTTGACAAATAGTCTAGCTTATGTGTTGGCTCTGTGAACCCACTTGTAAATATTTGGGACAGATTAGGCCATAGCAGATACAACAGGCTGGGCACTGGGGATATAAAGATAAGCAAGACATAGTCCAGTTTGTTAGGAAATTAAAACCAGCGGGAGTGGAGAAGATAGATACAGTCAAATTTCAATTCTGGGATTGACTTAGGAAATTGAATCATGTTTCACTTGCTGTGGAATTCTTTTTTTTTGAGAGGTTTTTGCTATAGGGCGCGTGCGCTTGCCAGACAGACAGAGACAGACAGAAAGCGAGAAATCACCCCCCAGGGGGGATGGCCACACAATCCCTTCTCCTCCGTTCTCCTCTCGGGATCTTGGGCACGCACGCACACGCGCCTGGCATGAGTTTTAAGCCACCGGGTCCAGGACGCGAACCACAGTCAACTACGTGGGAGTCCAGCGACATAGCCATTATGCTAACTGCTGGTCCCAAGTTGCTGTGGAATTCTGTGACAAGGTGACTCACCCTGCTGTATGGGTAAGCTACTGAAAGTAGTTCATTTCCCATGAACTTTTTTGTAGTCCCCTTGTATTATAGATATTACTCTACAAGTCAAGTGTCTAAAAACAATAATTTGTATGTTCTGCAACAGCACTGTTTCTATTTTGAGACCATAGCTGATATGGCAGAAACCTAATTTTGGTATTTTAGGGTATCCCTCATCTTTCCCTAGAGTGTATCTGGGAGACATTCTGTGTAGCTCTCTTGGTACCCTCTCTTAGAACCATTGGGATCATTCTGCTCCATGTGTATTTATAAGTCCAAGGAGACTCTGAGAGCTGTCCTGAAGCCCTCTCCTCAGCCCGCTGTGTAATCATTCCATTTGCAAGGCTCACATGAGGGTCTGCTAGGTAGCAGGAGATAGGGCTCCTTTATCCTGGACCCTATAATGCCCGTGCTGTCATTAGTTTTCACCTGCATTCCTCTCAGCATGCAGAAGACATTTTTTAGTGAGAAAGGGTAGAACTGAATTTCAAGAAATTTAAACAAAATAGTTTGTCATGCTGTTTCCTCTCCAACCTGTAAGGGCATAGTCTTTGGGAGCACAAAAGCCAGGAAGAAACGTACACACTGTGTTTTATGGCTGTTGTTTGATGCTACTGCAGCACTTTCTCAAGACAGTGACTGCACCCTGTCCTACTCAACTAGAATGGGAAGGAGTAGGAAAGGTCAGAAAGAAAATATTCAGAAATCATTGTTTGATATTTGAAATGTTTTATACTGGCACGTGTGTTGTGGCAAGACTGCAAAGGTACTAATATGACATGTTATAGATCTTGGACTTTCTGCTGTGGGATATCATTAGAGGCTATTAATAGAAGTGATTGGATTTTATTTTTGCTCTCCAAGAGAAAATCTGGTGACAATACGAAGCTCTGATTGGAATGGAAATACCAGTTAGGAGAACAATGTTAATGTAGATGTAATAAACGATGGAGGGGGACCAGCAGTTAGCGTAATGGCTATGTCGCTGGACTCCCACGTAGTCGACCGCGGTTCGAGTCCCGGACCCAGTGGCTTAAACTCACGCCGGGCACATGCGCATGCATGCCCAAGATCCCGAGAGGAGAATGGAGGAGAAGGGATTGCAGTGTGGCCATCCCCCCTGGGGGGTGATTTCTCACTTTCTGTCTCTCTGTCTCTCTCTGTCTGTCTGACGAGCGCACGCGCCCTATAAAAAAAAATAAAAAAGAAACGATGGAGGAAATGGGTACTGAACTAGAGCTGTGAAATATTGCTTTCCTTGACTACAAATGAAGATTTCCTGCTGAGACTTCTCAGATAGAATGGCTGGCCTAGAAAAATCCACCATGGAGATTGAAAAAATTGCCCCCCAAAAATGAGAATAATATATGAGAAATACTAGATACCATCAAATGTCCGAACATCTGTATAATTGATATCCCAGAAGGCAAAGAGACTTATAAGGCCATTGATAAGCTGTTCCATGAAATCCTGCAGGAAAACTTGCCAAACCTAGAGAGACATTCACAGATCCATTCCCAAGAAATACAAAGGATCCCTAATAGAATCAGCCAAGAAGATCTTCTCCAAGACACATTATAGCCAGATTGACCAAATCTCAGACAAAAACAAGATACTAAGATTGGCAAGAGAGAAACATCAAGTTACCTACAAAAGATATCCCAGCAGGCTAACAGTGGACCTCTCATTGGAAACAATGCGAGCGAGGAAAGAATGGAAAAATATATTCAAAGTATTAAGGGTAAAGTAATTTCAACCAAGAATACTGTACCCAGCAAGATTATCCTTCATATGGAAAGAAGAGACAAGAACATCCTCAGATAAACAAAACTTGAAAGAATTTACCAACACCAGACCAGATCTCCAAGAAGTTCTCAAGGGAGTGCTGTACCAGGAAAATTAAATAAAGTCACACAGAAATAAGAGTTCAAAAACTATGAAAATGGCCAACTTAATCATAGAGACAAGTCTGGAGTTGAATATCATATCCCAGAATTTAATCTGGGAGATTGAACCACAACAGAAGATAAAGTACATGAGAATGAACTGGTGAAATAGCATTTTATTACTTTTGACTAAAACATTCCTGATTTTCTTCTAGGCTTTGTTTTCTGGTTTTAAAGATTTTTGTCATTGGGAACCAGCAGTTAGCGTAATGGCTATGTCGCTGGACTCCCACGTAGTCGACCGTGGTTCGCGTCTCGGACCCGGTGGCTTACAACTCACGCCGGGCGCGTGTGCGTGCGTGCCCAAGATCCCGAGAGGAGAATGGAGGAGAAGGGATTGCGGCGTGACCATCCCCCCTGGGGGGTGATTTCTCGCTTTCTGTCTCTATGTCTCTCTCTGTCTGTCTGGCGAGCGCACGCGCCCTATAGCGAAAAACTTCTCCAAAAAAAAAAAAAAAAAAGATTTTTGTCCTGTCTTGAGCTGCTGATACTTGAACAGAATCCCAACCTGTTTCCTGGCTTTAAGTTTTAAGCAAAGTTCCTTAGCATTTCTTTGATTTATTAAAGCTAAAACTGCTTTTCTTGAATTTAAAAAGTATATTTAAAATACTTATTGACTTAGTAAGCTATATAGCATCAGCTAGGTGCTACTTTATAGAATATTCATTCTACTATTTAGAGTTTCATGTCTAAAGTCAAACATGTATTCACAGATATGTAAATACCAGCTGAACTCGCTACTGAAAGTAGTTAGATTATTTAAGATATTCTGTGAATCAATAAAAGGTGGGGGAAAAAGGAATGGAAAAGAACTGTAGACACCTGAGATAGTGTGGGAGGAGGGTGGGAAATGGCAGAGGTGAGAAATAGGGGGAAATTACACACACACACACACACACACATATATGTATATATGAAGCTAGAAATGGAAAATTATTGACCATAACATGTATAACTAAGCCATTATGCAGTATATTCTGGATGGGAAATCACATTTGTATGCTGTGATAATGCTCAGGGAATGAATATAAATTAGTTAATTAAAAATAAAAAATATATTAAAAAAAGTAAAGCACAGGTATACAGATAGGACATAAAGAAGAAAAGCATTTATTCTACCAAATTCTCAAATTTTAATTTAAATTTTAAAGTTATTTAAAATATCGAGTTATCCTTATGGCATCTGGGTATGGCAGATAGTCATATAATGTATCATGTATTATTATTTACTATTAAACTTTCAGGTTTAATCAAGGGAAATAAAGCAACAACAATAAATCCTGCTTCTCTCTTGACGCTAAATAGATGTAAAAGTCATGGTGTGTATATACTAAACATATATACATGTGTGTATATACACCCACACACACACACACACACACACACACACACACACACACACATATATATATATATATATATATATATATATATATATATATATATAATATATACATGTATACCATGCCCTGTAAGGTCAGAATAATCAATTAACTTTATAATTAAATACTTGGAAACTATTGTCTCTGTAGAATCTTTGATATGTCATTTCTATCAGACAGTGAGGATCATGTGATCTGTTGTTATCTAAACTACCAAGAAGTTTACATTGAATTAAATGATCAATAACTGCAACAACATTGTTTTTGTTTCTAATATGTGACAATTTTTTTATGTGTAAAATAACTTTTAAGAAGAGTAATATCATAAAATACCTAAAATATCAGCAATTTGCATCAAATATATGTTCTGCCAAATAAATGTAAAAGATTTTTTTTTTGGAGAGGTTTTTGCTATAGGGCACGTGTGCTCACCGGAAATACAGAGAGACAGAAAGCGAGAAATTACCCCCCAGGTGGGATGGCCACACCGCAATCCCTTCTCCATTCTCCTCTCGGGATCTTGTGCATGCACGCACACGTGCCTGGCATGAGTTCAAGCCACCGGGTCCAGGACTCAAACTGCAGTCAACTACATGGGAGTCTAGCGACACAGCCATTATGCTAACTGCTGGTCCCAGTGTAATAGATTTTTAAAAAAATTAAAAGAAATGATGGAGCCCTGAACAAGAGGAGATTTGAGGAGGGAGATTTGAATAGCTCCGGATACAGATTTGGGAGTCACTGAAGTTATGGAAGTGGCGGAGGTCACCGTGGGAGTGTGCTTGGAATTCTGGGAAGTAGCAGTGTGTGGAGAGGGAGAAGATGAGGAGCCAGTGAGACTGAGGTAGAGGAACAAGAATGATGGAAGGACCAGATGGATGAGGTTCTGGAAGCCAGAAGATAAGAAAATAATAAAAGGTCTAAAGCAAGTATTTTATTACAATCAATGCAATACTTAGACATTTGGCTTTCCTATACTAACAATGTAGCTGATATTGTTATATATCTCAGAGAGCTTTTGGCTTTTCCCACCAAAACTCAAGATTAACTTTTGAACACTATTCAAATACTCATCTTTGGTTTGGGTAGTAGCCCTTTGAGAGTCATGCAAGTAAAAAGTTGCTGATCTATATCATGCCTAGGGCCATTTCAGACTGAAGCCAGGAGGAGGTGTGGTGGCTGAAGCACTGCACTCCCACATAGCTAACTCCAGTTCAAGTATTAGGCCTGGCGACCCAATAAATCACAACAGTTAAATAGATAAATAAACAAATGTTTAAAAATAAAAGAAAAAGAAAGACACACTTGATTTTGTTAAAGCAAGTCTCAAGAAAGGAATTCTGTGGGAGACTCAGAAGAGGAAAAAAGAAAATCTGTCGGCCAGAGAGCTTTAAATGAATGAGTTTATTTGAGGAAAAGAAATATTGATTAGAAGGGGATCTAAAGAATATGATGTATTTATTTGATTCTTTGGTCAGCAGAGATTGTCTGTATCCCGCATTTTAATTCTGATTGGTACACTTTAACACTGCAGAAGCATAAATGGAAGGAACTTGGTACAAGCATTGGTTTCTGATGACTGAAGCTATGCATACGATACAGCTGTTCTCATAAAGGAGCAAGTTTTTAGAAGTTTTCTAATTTTAAAGAGATTTTTTCTGTAGGGTGTGTGCACTCATCAGAGAGAGATAGAGAGACAGAAAGCAAGAAATCACTCCCAAGGGGGGATGGCCATGCTGCAATCCCTTCTCCATTCTTCTCTCAGGATTTTGGGCATGCACATACACTCACCTGGCGTGAGTTTTAATCTGCACGGTCAACTCTGTGGGAGTCCAGTGAAGTAGCTATTATGCCATCTGCTGGTCCCTGTATTTGATATTTTAAAACAAAAACAAAAACTGGGTAACTGCAGCGTTAGGTTTTAAATATGTACTTTAGTCTCAGGTATCCATTGATATTTACCAGGACAGTGATGATAGGAGAGAATTTTCTCTTACGGCATCTTCGGAGTGGTGTTCATACAGTGTTAAACTCAAAGACCCCAATATTTCTACTGAAAAATTGCTTCTTACTAAATGTGGAATTTGTTCTTGCAAATAAACATAATCGAATTTTGTTTTTGGGTTTGCGCACATCATCATGTTATGAAGGAAGTGTTCAAATCTGTAATATGCTACCCATGATTAACATGAACTTGATGTATTCTTGTGTAACTTATCAAGTGCAATGAATTTGATTTATTTTCATGTGCCTGTTGTCAATGGAGACCAAAGAGACATAAATTCATGTGTTTGTTTTGCGGTGGTCTAGGTGAAGGTGGTAGCAACAGTATACCGTACGACAATCTTCCATCGGTCTCTAAACTGGAAGAAGACATGACCAGGTAGTCAGACATTTTCCTTTCTTTTGATAAGCTTATGTCAATCCAGTCATATCATTGTTTAAAATTTTTGTATCATTGTAATAACTGAAGTTTTGAGAATACCATTGCTAGTTTTCCAAGAGAATGCAAGGTAGAGGTTTTCAAAGAAAATAATTTGGTATGTAAGATATATAAAAGTTAAGGTTGGACATAAATTAGATTTGTGGATTGGCAAGTATAGAATGTCACAGAAAAACTAACAGAGTTTAAAGTTGCTTTTTAAAATGTAATTGAATTAAGAACCATTTTCAATAGCTTTGTGATTACTAGTTTGCTTTCTGGATGTTTTCAGTCATGATATGATTAGTCAACAGAAATTTTTTGAGCTTGGCGTCTAATTGTAAATAATGAAATAAATATCCTAGAATAAATATAGTTCTCTAACTTTAACACATCTTGGGGAATCTTTTTGTTAATGATTTACATATCTTGAAGTTTACTCCCCAGAATAATTTGTAACAGATGGGCCAAAGGTATGTATTGTTGATTCAGAAGATAAATTGTCTTAGAAACGATCTAGTAGATTTGAAGTAAATAAAGGCATATGATCTTATCTTGAAAGATGAGAAGTGTATAACCACAAATATGCCTGTGAAGAGTAATTGGTTTTTATATTAGGGAAAATGAAAAAGAATGGTATTCATTTCATGTATATGCTTAAATGTAAATATTTTTGAGTATATATACACTAAGGGTTTAAAATACATTAACTGATTCTTAAAGTGTAATTTTTACTTATTAAAAAGATTTTTTTTAAATATCTATTATATATCACTAGCACTTAAAGCACTATTACTGAGTTATGTATTAACTAAAATTCATTGTTCTAATTAAATCTTTCTTGATATATATATATTGTAAATTACTATAGTTTAGGGGAGATTTGTTTACCAAAATTCCTGACTGACTGAGTAATGAATTGTGAATGGTAGCATCAGAGATGATCTACTTATGTTACACAGCCATTTTTAAAGTTTCTGCATTGTCGTTTTATTTATTTTTTTTTAAGAGATATTTTTGTTGTATGGTTTGTGTGCTCACTCGAGACACAGAGAGAGAAAGTAAGAAATCACCACCTGAGGGAATGGCCACGCTGCAATTCCTTCTCCTCCATTCTCCTCTTGGGACTTTGGGCACACAAGTACATATGCCTGGCGTGAGTTTCAAGCTGCCAGGTCTAGTACTTCAACCATGGTTGGCCATGTGGGAGTTCAGTGTTGTAACCACTATGCCACCTGCTGGCCTTGGCTTCTGCAGTATTAATACACACATGCTTATTGAAGATGGCAATTAGTGAACTTTTAAAAAATGGAAATAATGGGATATTATATTTCAATTTGGAACGTCTAGATTTAATCTTAAAATTAATTGTTTTGCAAATTCCAAAAGTTTTTACTTTTTTAAAGATGAAGACTGAGCAACAAAACATTAACCCAACATTTCTAGATGATTATGGATCTGATTTTAGAAGATGCTTATGGAAGTTTAAACTTGAAAAGGCTACTATTTGATTTATTAAGTGTTTGAGGTTAAGTTGTGAAGGGCAGTTGGGCAGAGGATATAAAAATACTTTTTATTTTCAGTTGTCTTCTGGCATTCGAGCTCTGCTGAATTAATAATGCAAAGGCCAGGGGGTCATTGCCATCTCTTAGTTCCACTTTTTGCCAAGTTCTGTCACTTCCTTTTATACTCGGTTGTATAGAGACCACCCCAGAGCATTCATCTACTGATGTACATGTGGTCAAAGTACACAGGACAACAATGGTGCATCTTCCCTAATGCTGTGATACCCCAACATACCACCCAATCTTTGATAGTAACTGGAATAATTTGAGTGCTTACTGTATGAAGGTCACTGGCCCAAGTATACTTTATGCATCGCTGAAGTATAATAATCATCCGTTCCTCAGATAATCACATGGCCAAGAACAGCATGAAGTCCCAGCAAAGTACTTAGTGAGGCTGGATCTGATTGTCCTGCTGATTTTGAGCAGATTTAAGAGCAAGTGTCAAATACAGAATCAGGACTATCACTTAGCATTGTTTACTAGTTTGAAAACTGAGGCTATGAAAGCTTAAGCAGTTTGCCTAAGATTACACAGCAGATAAGCAAAGAGCTGGGATTTGTGCCAAAGCAGAAACCACTCAGAAACTACTCAAGCATTCCCTGTTACCATAGACACAGCTGACTGTTGACTCTCTGCTCTGCTTGTTACGACCCTCCTTATTTGTGTGTGCGTGTTTGCAAGAAGGTGTGCCAGAGAGGCGACGTGCACTCACCCGAGGGAGATAGACAGAGGGACCATGGGAGACGTAGAGAGCGTCCCTTTCATGGGAAATGATCTTGTCACAATCCCTTTCCTTCCATCTCTCCCTCCTTTTGGGATTTTGAACCTGCACACATACCTGCCTAGAGTGTTTTTCAAGGTGTTGGGTCAGGACTTGAACTACACAGTTGGCTCTGTGGAATACAAGTTCTCTTAACCACCAGGCCATGGGGCCAGCCCATGCAACCTCTTTTTATTTGTTAAAGATGATGAGATACCTTGATAACTAAAAAAAAGAAGAAGGAATGGTCTGTTTGGAAAAAATGCATTGATTATAAAATTGAGTATGTGCATGTTCTTGTTTTTCAGATATGCCTATTACTACAGCGGAATCGGTGCTGGTGTGCTCGTGGCTGCCTACATTCAGGTTTCATTTTGGTGCTTGGCAGCTGGAAGACAAATAAACAAAATCAGAAAACAGTTTTTTCATGCTATCATGCGACAGGAAGTAGGCTGGTTTGATGTGCATGATGTTGGAGAGCTCAACACCCGGCTCACAGAGTAAGTGTGTAGCTTTATGTTTAACTCAGATGTGGTTCTCAGTAATATGAAATCGATGTCCTCAGCTCTGTTAAGAGATGTTAGTGGGACTAAATTCCTTCTGAGCAGTGACCGTGGCTTATGCACCGTTTGGTGCAAGACACAAGGCGAATTGCATGACTGGCACCGAAGGAAGATTGGACCTGCCAGAATCAAGACATCCTCAGAATGTGCAGTAGAGCGACAATGCGATGCTTTCTGAGGAAATTTCCAAGCAATTTCAAATTTCTAGTTGAGTACTTCCAAGTGAACCATATCCCTTTTCTGGGACCCTGTGGATATGGATTTCTGTTGGTACCAGATATCCTCCTAGATACGTACACTGCCAAATAAGCATGCACGTGAGGACCCTCCATATGAGCTGCTTTACTCCACACTCCCAACAAAAGTACGCTCAGGAGAAAAGTTCCCTGTTTACAATTCTGACATTTATTTTTGACACTCTCTGTTCTTTTAGTGATGTGTCCAAAATTAATGAAGGAATTGGTGACAAAATCGGAATGTTCTTTCAGTCAATGGCAACATTTTTCACCGGTTTCATAGTAGGATTTACACGCGGTTGGAAACTAACCCTTGTGATTTTGGCCATCAGTCCTGTTCTTGGACTGTCAGCTGCTATCTGGGCAAAGGTAGGTAAAGCCTGTGAATCCAGATTTCAAACCGCCCCCTGTGCCACATGGAAGACCTCTTGGTAGGGCCTGATTCTGTGCATGATAGCCCTGTTTTTGCATTCAACACTTGCTATTAAATCTTCAGTTCAAAATCAGCAGGATAACCAGATCCAGCCTCACTTAGTACAGTCCTTTGCCAGGACTCCATGCTGTCCTTGGCCATGTGAGTATCTGGTGAAGAGATGAGAAGGAAGGAAGGAGATTGCTCGTCCCACTTTTGCCTTGTAAACAGACATGCTGAACTCTAATGATCTGTGTTCTGTAGTGGACGATGCCATAGTCACAGCAAGTAGAGATTGAAGTTCAGTGAAAACACAAGTCCCATCCAGTCAACATATTTTGTCAGCATCCCCGGGACTTGGGTCTAGCTGAATCCTGATCAGGGGGCTGATGGTGATGAAGAGAAATAGGAAGAGAAGGAGGAAGCCCTTCATCTTGAGAGGACTGGGAAATCGGAAAGAATGACACAAAGAGACAGAGTAATGGTGGACACAGGCAGCCTGAGCCTAGGTAGCCCAAGCAACTTGTGCCGCCCAGACAAATTTGGCGTCTTCATTTATAGTACAAGGAGACACTACACATGTATATTTCACGACAGTTCATAGATTCATTGCTAGGTTACATTCAATAAAAAGCAGGTAAGGGAACCAGCAGTTAGCGTAATGGCTATGTCGCTGGACTCCCACGTAGTCGACCGCGGTTCGCGTCTCGGACCCGGTGGCTTACAACTCACGCTGGCCGCGTGTGCGTGCGTGCCCAGGATCCCGAGAGGAGAATGGAGGAGAAGGGATTGCGGCGTGACCATTCCCCCTGGGGGATGATTTCTCGCTTTCTGTTTCTATGTCTCTCTGTCTGTCTGGCGAGCGCACGCGCCCTATAGCGAAAAACCTCTCCAAAAAAAAAAAAAAAAAAAAAAAAAAAAAGCAGGTAACAAATGTATAAGAGTTTAGACATACTGGGCCAGGTGTAGCTCTTGGTGATAATCCCATCAAGAGAAAAATCCCATTATCTTTTCCAATGGAGAGAAGTCTAGCCTTAAAGCGCAAAGCAAGGAAAGCGGGCAGCTTAGGCTGAAAAGACCTGTCTCCTGGAGAGGTTCCCCACATGGGTTTTTAAGGGCAAAAATTGGGCAGAGGTCTCAGGCACATGATCAGTTCAGTGATTGGTTCAAGAGGGCATGATCATCTCGTGGGCATTCTTTTTTTTTTTTTTTTTTGAGAGGTTTTTGCTATAGAGCGCGTGCGCTCGCCAGACAGACAGAGAGAGACATAGAGACAGAAAGTGAGAAATCAACCCCCAGGGGGGATGGTCACGCCGCAGTCCCTTCTCCTCCATTCTCCTCTCGGGATCTTGGGCACACACGCACACACGTCCGGCGTGAGTTCTAAGCCACCGGGTCCGGGACTCTAACCGCGGTCAACTACGTGGGAGTCCAGCGACATAGCCATTACGCTAACCGCTGGTTCCCTCGTGGGCATTCTTGATTGGTGAGTCCTTAGATAATCAAATTCCTCTTCAGGTGTCTGGAGACCTTGGTTTAGCCTGGAGTCTTTGAGCTCACAACCAGTAGTTTCCAGCCTATAAAACATCTTACATATTGAAATGAAAACCTTATTTTTGCTTTAAGTGAGAGTTTTAGAGGTCAAATGGCCCTCATTCATGGTCCATGTTAGTCATTATCATAATTGAAGTCTGAAGACTTACTCCTTACTCTGGGCCATTACAATGTAAATGGACTTTATATTTCAGGAACCCTAGAAAATACATCAGGGGGTCCTTGCTAGGTTTCATATTCAATTAATCTAATTTGTTATATACCCCTACAGTCCAGAAAGACTTTGAGCTAGTTTACAGCATGAATACATGTCCTGAAAATAGAACATCATGACCAAGGACAAATAAAAGACAGATTTTGTTCAATGTGTGCATTAACGTACACATAGCATTGGTGTGTTTTTTTACTGTTTATTTTATTTATTTTAGGGATAGTAAAGTGAGAAGTTTATTGAAAGAGAGGGAAGGAAAAACAGAGCTCCCAGGAAGGGAGAGGATCCCAGAAAATGAGTTGCCCACATTGGTGTATTTTTTGCTTTGCAAAAGATAACTTTGCCAAAAATTTTAAATGATCAGAAACTTGTATTTTTGAACAGATATTGTCTTCGTTTACTGATAAAGAACTCTTGGCATATGCCAAAGCTGGAGCAGTAGCAGAAGAGGTCTTAGCAGCAATTAGAACTGTGATTGCATTTGGAGGACAAAAGAAAGAACTTGAAAGGTTTGAGTTTCTTTTTTAAGTTGATAGAAATGTTAAATTCTGTGTCACCTCATATACCCTTCAGGCTAACAGTTTAAATTATATAGCTTGTGTGTATGTGTGTGTATACATATTAATATATATTTTTATATACATGCATATATGTGTGTGTGTGTGTGTGTGTGTGTGTGTGTGTGTGTATTTCCTTAAATAGCTTAACGGATTTATTATAATGTAACTAATATTTTGGAGAAGTTGCAGTTCTCTTCTATCTGCTAATTCAAAGGATATACCAGAATTTCCTAGATGAGAAATGACACAAAGATCATTTCCTAAGGCTGAAATGTATTTTATATGTCTGGTTTTTAAAATGTATTTTTAATTTACATTTAATCAATTTATGTCTGTACAGTATACAGAATGGTTTTTCTGAGCATGAATGGAGTGCAGATTACTCCGAAGTTATTATCATATACATTATCATAGCTAGATAACTTTCATTTTTATGTCTTTTAAAAGTTTTTTCTCCTGCATATCTGATATTTTAATCAAGTTTATTCTTGCTTGTCTATACCGAATGAGTATTTTCTGCAATATCTATGGAGATGTTTTAATCTATGGTTCATTTCTCCTCTTGCTCAGGCCCATACTCAATTGAGATATGCGCCCTGATTTGAAAGACAAAAATGTAACCAGAAAGCATATTTTGTTCATTTGTTCTGATGTTCAGATTTTTTTGTTATGTGTTGTATGGTTTTATCTTTGCAACTGTTCCCTTTTATTAGATTTTTGAGCATTATAATAGTAATTTGTTGAAATTTATAAGTTATTGATACAAAGATTTCTGAGCTGCAACAGGCTTTATTGAAAATTGAATATATATTATAATATTCTGATATTAGACATTTTAATCATATACACTCACTGGAGAGAGAGAGAGAAACAGAGACAGTGAGAGGAAACGTGAGAAATCATCCCCTGGGCCAGAAGGCCACGCCACAGTCCCTTTTCCTCCATAGTCCTCCCAGGATCCTGAGCATGTATGCACATGTGCCTGGCATGATTTTGAAGCCACTGGGCCTGGGACTTGAACCATGGTCAGCCATGTGGAAGTCCAACAACATAACCAGTACACCATCTGCTGGTCTCAATATATTTTTTGAAAATAGGAAAAAGTAAACTATATTATTTAGGAATGGTTACACATAGTGTGATAAAGCCTTAAAGAAAAGGGGATTTTTGTAAGATAGAATAACAGTTATCTTACACTTTGAGAAGATGAGAGGTTGTGTGTTGACACATTCGGCCTGGAGCTTCTGTGGCTCTGCAGTGTTCTGTTTCTTGACCTCACTTAAACTTACATGCATGTTCATTGGATAATTTTTTTTTAGCGGTTTTTGCTATAGAGTGCTTGTAAAGAATATATAAGAGTATGAGTCATAAGCAGGAAAATTTCTTAAATGTAGTCATGTATAATTTATGCCGAGTAATTCCTTTCACCTCAGATCATCTCACATCAATCACTGAAACATGTTTCTCGAAAATCATTTTTTGCTCAAAAATTATAACTGTCAAGTTGGGTTGTTCACCTTTTGGGGCATAGAAACTGAAATAATCTGTTTCTATTTTATCACTATAAAGCTCTGTGTCAATTTAGTCTGTAGTGAACTAGTTGTTATGTAAATTTCATTTGGCATGCTTTGTAACTGAGATAAAATAAGCTAAAGTAGCTATGAAGGCAAGAAAGAATGCAGGCTTGAATCTGGGCAGGGCTTGAATTCTTGTCTGCTGCACGTACTAATGGAACAAATGCTCTGAAGTAAATTAATATATAATATTTATGTAGTCGTGTATTTTATGGATCAGAAACCTCAAAATATGAGTTCTATGTAGAGGGCTTTCATTTCAAGAATTATGAGCACCTTGGGAACCAGCAGTTAGCGTAATGGCAATGTCGCTGGACTCCCACGTGGTTCGCGTCCCGGACCCAGTGGCTTAAAACTCACGCCGGGCCCTTGTGCGTACATGCCCAAGATCCCGAGAGGAGAATGGAGGAGAAGGGATTGTGGCGTGATCATGCCCCTTGGGGGGTGATTTCTCGCTTTCTGTCTCTATGTCTCTCTCTGTCTGTCTGGCGAGCGCACGCGCTGTATAGCGAAAACCTCTCCAAAAAAAAAAAAAAGAGAATTATGAGCACCTTCTTTCTTCAAGGCAATTCTTTAGGTTCTGCAGGCAGTTGTAATTACGAGGATAAAGACGGATTTAGGACTCAATTATAATGTGTCTTATTTCTCTAATAATTTTACCTTGGTTCTATATTTGCAAAGTTGTTCTTTTTCCTTAGATCGGGGCCTCATTAGCTAATCTCCACATCTTTCTTCTTAAACATAATAGTCTTCTGTATTCCTTTCAAATGAAGGTAAAGTGACAGGCACCATTTCCTTTAGCATTAATATCAGAGACTGACCACTCTCCAAGGGTTTAAAAAGTACTTGAGCCATCATTTGGGAATAAGCTTTAAGTCATTAGAACTGATGAAAGGAAATCTGTCAGCAGACTCTAACATCATTTTTGGGTTTTTGCTTTCTTGTTTTTTTCCCCTTTCTAATAATTCTCTATATTTGATATAAGAATAGTTCATGGGTGTTCCCTAAGTTTGGCTAGTATGGGGTAGGCCTTTGTCCTGTGAAGACATTACAGGATTATAGATATGCTGAGAGTTTTGGTTTTCTCAGCCTTAGAGCCTGCCAGAAGGCTTTGGGTATCCCATGCCATCAGGCCAGAGTCCATTAGTCCAGAAGTGAGCAGCCATATAGAGCAAATAGGTGGTAGCATCGACAGGGAAGAATCTGTAGGTAACCTGCAGAAAGGATAAAGGGAGGCAACACTGATGAATCATGGACTATTCTATATATATATATATTTTTTTTTTTTTTTTGGAGAGGTTTTTTTTTTTTTTTTTTTTTTTTTTGCTCTAGGGCATGTGCGCTCACCAGATAGACAGAGAGAGACAGAGAGACAGAAAGTGAGAAGCCACCCCCCACGGGGGATGGCTTCGCTGCAATACTTTCTCCTCCATTGTCCTCCCAGTATCTTGGGCACGCATGCACACGTACCTGTCGTGAGTTTTAAGCCACTGGGTCCGGGACTCAAACACAGTTGACTACATGGGAGTCCAGTGACAGCCATTACGCCAACTGCTGGTCACAATAATGGGCTGCTCTATATTTTTAAAGCAAATAATTTTTATAGTTCCATGTTTTTAAAATAAATGTCAATGCAAATAAGTTGAAGCTTATTTATCTTTTCTTTTTTAATTGCCAGAGAATGTGTGTACTCATTAGAGTGAGAGAGCACACGCACACTTTCATAATGGGGTATGGTCATGCCACAATCCTTTTTTCTCCATTCCTCCATCCTGTCAGGATTCTGGGTACATATGCACATATACCCTGCATGTTTTTCATGCTACTGGGACTGGGGTTTGCACTGAGGTTGGCCACATGAGATCTGGCTCACCATGCACAGCGCTCAACCTCTACACTATGGGCCTGCCCATACAGCTTATTTAAATGTAAAAATTATTATGTAGCAGTTCAGAGTTTTCAAAATGCTCTCACACATGTAACCTCTTGGTTGAATTTTCCCTTTTTTTAAAAAAATTTTGTCGGCGGTGTGTGCATTTGTTAGGGACAGAGAGACAGGAAGTAGGAGAAAGTATCCCCTTATGAGGCATGGTCCCACTGCAGTCCCTTCTTCATCCCTCCGTCCAGCTGGGACTTTGAGTACACACATATATGCCTGGTGTGTTTTTCAAGCCACTGGGGCCAAGATTGGAACTGTGGTTAGCCATGTGGAATTTGACTCCCTTAGTCACCAGACTATAGGGTCAGCCCTCTCAGTTGATTTATTTTTTATTTATTTATTTATTTATTTTGCTATAGGGCACGTGCGCTCGCCAGATAGACAGAGAGACAGAAAGCGAGAAATCATCCCCCCCAGGGGGGATGGCCACCCCGCAATCCCTTCTCCATTGTTCTCTCGGGATCTTGGGCATGCACGCACACGAGCCTGGCGTGAGTCTTAAGCCACTGCGTCCGGGACGCGAACCTCAGTCGACTACATGGGAGTCCAGCAACATAGCCATTATGCTAACTGCTGTTCCCACAGTTGATTTTTCTAATAGTCCCAGAGGGAGACAGGGCAGGGAGCAACTTGTCTCCAGGGCTCCAGTAAGGTTCAGAGATTTAAATGACTTTCTCATGATCAGCACTTTCTATCATTACATTTCTATTTTGTTAATTAACCAAAGAGCCATATAGATTTTGAAGAGGAGGTGCAAATTTTCTCATAGTGTCTATTTTGTCTTGTGTATGAAATAATACAAGTTATGAAAGTTGGCTAAATATCACTGTACCTATTTCACTGTTGTTAAGGCCAGCAGAGGCCAGGAGCTTTTAGAAGACTCGTCCACAACTAACTTAAACTCTGTAAACCTTAGTTTTACCTTTTAAAACAAGGGAATAAAGTAGTACTAACCTAAAGTCAATGTATGGGCAAAGAAAATATATGCGTATCACAGGGCTGGGTGCAGTCTACTCGATAATCACGCTACATTGACACATTTTCATAAGGCTGATGAGTATATGTGATGGTTTTTGTTCTTTCTCCCAGGTACAATAACAATTTAGAAGAAGCTAAAAGAATTGGGATTAAAAAAGCTGTCACAGCCAACATTTCTGTGGGTGCTACTTTCCTGTTTATCTATACATCATATGCCCTGGCGTTCTGGTATGGGACCTCCTTGGTCATCTCAGGAGAATATACGATTGGAAAAGTCCTCAGTGTAAGTGGTGAGTTTTAGAAACAAATCATTATTTAAAATGCCAGTGAAGTCAGCAGGTGTTGGTTTGACATTAGAAGAATATATTTTGAAGAACTATTGAATAATACAAACAGATAGGAGCTACTAGGCTAAAAAGTAGAAAGGAAATTAGATGCATCCAACAACCAGCTTTGTTGTCTTCATTGCGTTATCATTTGCACAATTTCTCCTGTAGCCTAAAGTATACGAAACATTACCAATCTCCATAGCATGAACTTCGATTTGTTGAGATTATTCCTTTCTGTCAAACTTGATGCTAAGCACTTCACTTTTACTTTCTAATTTATTGTTCCCAACAAAGATGGCAGATGCACAGTTTAGCTTCTTTTCAGATTCTTTTGAGTGACAGCTGGTCCACAACACAAATTTATAGAAGTGGGACCAACAGTTAGCATAACGACTATTTCGCCAGACGCCCATGTAGTTAACCATGGTTTGAGTCCCGGACCCGGTGGCTTAAACTCACCCCAGGCACGTGTGCGTGCATGCCCAGGATCCCGAGAGGAGAATGGAGGAGAAGGGATTGCAGTGTGGCTATCCCTCCTGGGGGATGATTTCTCGCTTTCTATCTCTCTGTCTCTCTCTGTCTGTCTGGCGAGCACACGCGCCCTGTAGCAAAAACCTCTCAAAGCAAACAAACAAACAAACAAAAAATTTATAGAAGTTTAAGTTATTACTCTTCCAAACAGAATATTCTATTTGGAAGTTCTCTGTGTTACAGATCTTTGTGTATGCATGGGTGACTTGACAATGCTGTTATTCTCTTTTATTTAAAGAAAATGAAATAATTTGTCAACCAAGCTCAATCCATTTATTGATGTAATAAAGTTACTGTTAAAAAAGTAATTTCTTGGGAACCAGCAGTTGGCGTAATGGCTATGTCGCTGGACTCCCACGTAGTCAACCGCGGTTCGCGTCCCGGACCTGGTGGCTTAAAACTCACGCCGGGCGCGTGTGTGTGCGTGCCCAGGATCCCAAGAGGAGAATGGAGGAGAAGAGATTGCAGCGTGACCATCCCCCCTGGGGGGTGATTTCTTGCTTTCTGTCTCTATGTCTCTCTCTGTCTGTCTGGCGAGTGCACGCGCCCTATAGCGAAAACCTCTGCAAAAAAAAAAAAGAAATTACTTCTTTTTTTCCTTTTTTTTTTTGAGAGGTTTTTGCTATAGAGCATGTGTGCTCACCAGAAAGACACAGAGAGAGAGACAGAAAGCGAGAAATCACCCTCCAGGGGGAGTCGACACACCTCAATCCCTTCTCCTCCATTCTCCTTTCAGGATCTTGGGCACACACGCATATCAGCCCAGCATGAGTTTAAGCCACCGGGTCCGGTACTCAACTCTGGGGAATGACATGGGACTCCAGCCACATAGCCATTATGCTAACTGCTGGTCCCTAAAAAGTAATTTCTTAGAAGCAGAGCAAAAATATATAGAGTTAATGAGAGACCATATTTTGTTGAGTCCCTTAAAATTGTTCCCTTTTTCATGAACCATATTTGTAATATGGATGTAATAATCACCTCTCCTCTTTTTCCAAACTCTTGCCTCATCCAACATTTGTGAGGTTGTTCAGTCAGGAATGGCTTTTACCAAAAAGCTTTTTTTTTAAGGGTAATGATGCTGTGAGTGTGCCTAGGTTGTGTTAAGACATGTATTCTGTCACTTATGATGTAAATAATCAGTTTAAGGTCAGTATTTACTGAACCCAAGTCTGCCTTCAAACTGAAGGTCTCTAGAATAGTAAGTGTAATATTTGGTATCAGACCAACTTGATTCAAATTCCAGCTGTGCCACTTACTAGCTTATGATTTGGGGCATCAATGTAAAGTTTTTTGGGTTTTTTTTTGAGAGTTTTTTTTTTTTTTTTTTTTTGCTATAGGGTGTGTGCGCTCACCAGAAAGATAGAGAGACAGAAAGCGAGAAATCACCCCCAAGGGGGGATGGCCACACACACCACAATCCCTTCTCTTCCCTCCATTCTCCTCTTGGGATCTAGGGCACGCACGCACGCACACACGCCTGGCGTGAGTTTAAGCCACCAGGTCCGGGACTCAAACTGCAGTCGACTACATGGGAGTCCAGCCACATAGCCGTTACACTAAATGCTGGTCCCATCAAAGTAAACTTTTAAAGCTTCTGTTACCGCTTCCACCAAATGGATATGAAAAGAGTATTGTACCCTACCTTTTAGTGTTATAAAGATGAATTGAGATAATGAGTATAGAATCACTTAGCAAAATTTCTTTTGCCTAAATTATTGGGCAGTATAATTCCACATGACTTAGAAAAAAAATCAATAGTTCTCCAACCCTGAAGAAAAACACAGTCAAGTCTTCAACACTAAGAAAGTGGTTTGTGTAAAACAAACAGAAAATTCCAAAAACCTATTTATCAAGCCTCAAAGAGAGTCCAGCAGGAAAAAAACAAAGACAACCTGATAGAGAATCATGTGAAATGAGGCTTAGACCCACAAGTAAGACAAGGCTATCTGTGTTCCTAGCTAGCTAAAAGGCTGAAACAAGAGGATTACACATGATGAGACTCATAAAAACGCTCCTCTTTCTGCACGCCCCCCCCCCCCCAATCCTGCTCTATCTCATTGGAAAAACAAAATCATTCTTAAGTATGTGTACTTTATCATTTATAAATATTTTTATGTGCACTATCACATCTGATACAACATCTCGAAGGTTGCCAGGTAGAGAGAAGGTAGAAACCTGCCCATTTTTGCAAACAAAGAAATCAAAGCCAAAGATCCTAAGAAAATAATCTAAAAACATGTAGCTAATTACTACTAATTTAGGATTCAAACCTGAGTCTTCTGACTCAACTGACGTTTGTTTCCACTTTACCCTGCTGATATCTAAATAAAGGTTCTTAGCTGTTGAAGAAATATCAAAATGTTCTATTTTGATTTTCTGCTCCAATAGAACTTAAAGCATTTTCTCACTGAGCAAATATGGCTAATGCTGAATTAAAAACTAAAAGGTATTTAAATTTAGAAAGTTTTTTATGTTTACTTAAGAATTTTTTGAACTCTTTTTAATTTTATTTTATTTATTACCATTATTCTTTATTTTGACTAGACACGTGCACACACACACACACACACACACACACACAGAGAAAGAGAGAGAGATGGAGAGGGAGAGGGAGAGGGAGGGATTGAGAAAGAAAGAGAGAGAGAGGGGAAAAGTGAGAAAGAAAGCTTCCAGTTCCAGAACTGAAATTATGGTCGGCCATGTGAGAGTCTAGCACCTTAATCACTACGCCACCTGCTGGACCCAATAATTTATATATATATATTTTATCAACAAATTAGAATTATATTGCACCTAAGGAATGTGTTCTGAGATATATACAGAATATGAAGTGATTAAATCAAGCTAATAACATCCCTGTCACCTCACTTGACATTTTTAAATTGTGAAACATTTGAAATTTTCTCTTAGTTATGAACTTTAAATGTTTTTTTTTTAATGTAACTTTATTTAATTAATTTATTTATTTAAATTTGACCAGAGAGAGAAAGAAAGCAAGCAACCATGCCCAGCAGTCGAACCGCTGTCAGCCATGTGGGAGTCCAGTGCCCTCAACCACCTCGCCACCTGCTGGCCCCAAAACTTTAAATTTTTTTTTTTTTTTGGAGAGGTTTTTGCTATAGGGTGTGTGCGCTCGCCAGACAGACAGAGAGAGACAGAGAGATAGAAAGTGAGAAATCACCCCCCAGGGGGGTTGGCCACGCTGCAATCCCTTCTCCTCCATTCTCTCGGGATCTTGGGCATGCACGCACACGCGCCCGGCGTGAGTTTAAGCCACCGGGTCCGGGACTCGAACCGCGGTCGACTACGTGGGAGTCCAGCGACATAGCCATTACGCTAACTGCCGGTCCCCTTTAAAATATTTTTAACACCTAATATTCATATTGCTTTGCCATTTTAGAATTTAATTAATTATGGGACCAGCTGGTGGCATAGTGCTTAAGGAGCTGAAATCGTGCATGGCTGACCATGGTTCAAGTCCTGGTCCTGGTGGCTTGCTTTCTCTCCTTCCCTCTTGCTCTCTCTCCCCCTCTCTCTGTGTCTCTCTGTTCAAATTTTTAAAGTAATAATAAGTAAAATTAAATAATTCTTTAAAAATGAATTGAATTAATTTTGTTAGAAGGAGAAAAGGGAAGTTTGAAACAAATTATACTAAACACTAAGTAACTGGATGGTTTTCCTTTTCCTTCCTCAGGTCTTCTTTGCTGTGTTAATTGGAACTTTCAGCATTGGACAGACATCTCCAAGCATTGAAGCATTTGCAAATGCAAGAGGAGCAGCCTATGAAATTTTCAAGATAATTGATAATGTAAGTCTGGGCAGGATTTATCCATCTGTCTAAAACATTTTCTAGTTATGGGTTCATTTCTTTAGCGCATTACCCAGCTTTCCACAAATTGACCTTGAAATTACTTATTATGATCTAGTAATCTCCTGAAATTTTATTCTTTTAGAAGCCAAATATTGACAGCTATTCGAAGAATGGGCACAAGCCAGATAAGATTAAGGGAAATTTGGAATTCAGAAATGTTCACTTCAGTTACCCATCTCGAAAAGAAGTTAAGGTACAGTTATAAATGATTAATCTATGATAAAACAATGTATGGATGAAGTCTCTGATATATTACTTTAGAGAATGTAGGGGAAAAAAGTAAGATACACGTTTCTTAAACCAAATATTGAATTGAACCATCAGCTCATAGGCCCTCCATCTGTGAACTGCCTTAAAGCTATTTCTCATTTGTGCTGGTAGATCTTGAAGGGCCTCAACCTGAAGGTGCAGAGTGGGCAGACGGTGGCTCTGGTTGGGAACAGCGGCTGTGGGAAAAGCACGACGGTCCAGCTGATGCAGAGGCTCTATGACCCCACAGAGGGCGTGGTAAGGCTCTTGCTGAGAGAGACACTTCAGCTGCAGCAGTTTCCATTACAGATCATTCCAGTGTTGTCATTTCAACTACAAATGCATGAAAATCACACCTGCTTTTAATTCCAGGTCAGTATTGACGGACAGGACATTAGGACCATAAATGTCAGATATCTGCGGGAAATCACTGGTGTGGTGAGTCAGGAACCTGTGCTGTTTGCCACCACGATAGCTGAAAACATTCGCTATGGCCGTGAAAATGTCACCATGGATGAGATTGAGAAAGCCGTCAAGGAAGCCAACGCCTATGACTTTATCATGAAACTACCTCACGTGAGTCATTCTCGACCTTTATCATTCTCAAGGTGTGAAGAATAGAATGTTGGCTTCATACATAGGAAGTCAGGAATCTCCTACAAATTGGAGAATGTTCATAAGAACAATCAAGATTACTTCATATTTTATTTTATTTTTTATTTTATTTTTATTTTTTTTTCCCACAGAGTGTGTCCTCACCAGAAAGAGAGAGACAGAGAGAGAAAGTAAAAAATCATAGCCAGGCAGGGGATGGTCACACCATAATCCCTTATCCTCCATTCTCCTCTCAGGATTTCGGCCTCGCATGCACATGCATCCAGTGTGCTTTCAGGCCTCTGGGTCTGGGACTCAAACCATGAAGTTCGCCATGTGAGATCCAGTGCCTTAACCACCATAACACCTGCTGGCTCTAGTTTGTATTTTAGAGCTCTAAAACATTGATACTGGTAGTATCAACTAGTAGTAGACTTTTTTTTTTCTTTTTTTTTTTTTGAGAGGTTTTTGCTACAGGGCGCGTGCACTCACCAGAAAAACAGAAACAGATAGAAAGACAGAAAGTGAGAAATCACCCCCCCCAGGGGGCTGGCCATGTCACAATCCCTTCTCCTCCATTCTGCTCTTGGGATTTTGGGCACGCACACACATGCGCCCAGAGTGAGTTTTAGCCGCCGGGTCCGGGACTCGAACTGTGGTCTGCTAGATGGGAGTCCAGCAATATAGCCACTATGCCAATTGCTGGCTTCAGTAGTAGACATATTTTTAAAATTGGGATTCGTTCTTACTAAGTTTTTTTTTTCTTTTAAAAACCGTTTTATTGAGGTGCAAATAGTATACAAAATATTACACTAATTTAATGTATATTTTTGAATAAACTTGAAGAACTGTATGTCTTTTCTTTTTCTTTTTCTTTTTTTTTTTTAGAGGTTTTTGCTATAGAGCGCGTGCGCTCGCCAGACAGACAGAGAGAGGCAAAGAGACAGAAAGCGAGAAATCACCCCCCAGTGGGGATGGCCACGCCGCAATCCCTTCTCCTCCATTCTCCTCTCAGGATCTTGGGCACGCACGCACATGTGCCCAGCATGAGTTTAAGCCACCATCAGGGAGTGATATGCCTCCTACTCCATTTAAGCCACGTGAGTTTAAGCCACGGGACGCGAACCATGGTCAACTACGTGGAGTCCAGCGACATAGCCATTACGCTAACTGCTGTTCCCTAGAACTGTTTGTCTTTATACTACCCTGAAAATCTAAAACTTTTCATACATATAGTGCCTTTTAAAAAATTTTTTTACAGGGGGCCGGCAGGTGGCATAGTGATCACAGTGAGGGACTCCCACATGGCTGACTGGTTCAAGTTTGGAACGTGTTGGCTTGCTTTCTCAGTTTCCCTCTATCTCTTTCTTTAGGGTCAAATTATAAAAATAGCAATAATAAGTAAAATTAAATAAATAATTCTTAATTTTTTTTCACATGTTCACTTGTTATGGAAAGACACTGAGGGAAAGTGAGAAATTATCACCCATGGGGAATAGTCATGATCACATTCTTTTTAAATTTTTTTCTTGTTCTTTTTTTTATTTATTTTTTTATTATCATCATAATCTTGTTTATATTACATTGGATTGCATATAACTTTACAGTGTATTACATTGCTTTTTCTAAAGGGAACGCCATGCATGTCAGTCAATACAGAGGCATTAATCTCCCCACTTCATCATTCAATATCTTTTCAATGTTTTTCCCAATCATTATTATTATTCTAATTATTTTTTAAACAGTCAATCACTATCTCTCATTTTTCTTGTAAAAAGACTTTACCCATCATGAAATACTTCTCAGACCAATCCAGTTGAGAATACTATACATGTCATCATCCACAGATAATAAGCCATATCTCTTTCCCACTGACGTCCTGCCTCTCTATTTGTTCTCTTGCTATCTTTCTCTATCCTCTTCTCTTCACCCCCCATTCCACACTGTGTAATTTTCATTAAGTACTTTCACTGCTTTCATGTCCTCCAATATTTCGCTCTCTAGCATAGAGTGTGGATAGTTGGTATATATTAAGTGGATACATACAATATCTTTCTTTCATAGCCTGGTTTACTTTACTCAGCAATAGCTCTTCCATATCTGACCACTTTCTATCAAATGCTAGGGTCTTGTTATTTTTTATGGCTGTAGTATTCCCTAGAGTATATATACCACACTTTTCCAATCCATTCATCAGTTTGTGGACATTTAGGTTGGTTCCATGTCTTGGCAATCATGAATAATGATGCAATAAACACTGATGTGCAAACACTTTTCTGACTGAGCATTCTCCTGTCATTTGGGTAGATACCCAGAAGTGGGATTGCTGGATCAAATGGTAGTTCTATTTGTAGATCTTTGAGGAACCTCCCTATTGTTCTCCACATTGGTTGAACCAGTTTACATTCCCACCAAGAGTGTAGGAGGGTTCCCTTTTCACCACATCCCCGCCAACACTTATCTCTTTTTATATTCTTACTCTCTGCCATTCTGACAGGGGTTAGGTGGTATCTCATTGTGCTTTTTATCTGCATCTCCCTTATGATGAGGGGATATTGAGCATTTCCTCATATGCTTTTTGGCTGTTTGTATGTCTTCCTTAGAGAGATTTTTGGTCAGCTCATTTTCCCATCTTTTAATTGGGTTAATCATTTTTTTTTTGCATAAGGCACTTGAGTTCCCTGTGTATTCTGGTTATCAGTCCCTTGTCTGAGGCATAGTTAACAAAAATATTTTCCCATTCTGAGGGTTGTTGGTTCACACTTGTTACTGTGTCCTTTGCCATCCACAAACTTCTTAGTCTAATATAGTCTCACATGTCTATTTTAGGAATCATTGCCTGTGCTTTGGGAGTCTTATTTAAGAAGTCTTTGCCTACCCCAATGTCTCCCAGAGTTTCCCCAGCATTTTCCCTGAGTAGTTTCATTGCTTGAGGTCTTAGGTTTGGATCTTTGATCCATTTTGAGTTGATTTTTGTTAATGGTGAAAGACGGGGGTTCAGTTTCATCTCTCTGCAGGTGGATACCCAGTTTTTCCAGCACCATTTACTAAAGAGGTTTTCCTTTTCCCAATGGATTAACTGATATCCTTTGTCAAAAATCAGTTGGCTGTAAGCTTTGGGGGTTATTTCTGGGGTCTCTATTCTATTCCATTGGTCCACATGTCTGTTTTGGTGCCAATACCATGCTGTTTTGAAGACCACAGCTTTATAGTATTTCTTGGGATCAGGGAGCGATATGCCTCCTACTCCATTCTTCTTGTGCAGGATTGCTTTTGCAACATGAGGTCTTTTATGATTCCAGACAAATTCTATGATTGTCTTTTCTAGATCTGTGAAGAATATTTCTGGTATTTTGATTGGAATTGCATTAAACATGTAGATTAATTTGGGTAGAATTGCCATTTTGATTATGTTAATTCTTCCAATCCAGGAACATGGGATGTCCTTCCACTTTTTAATGTCACTTTCAATATCTTTTTTAAGATTTTCATAGTTTTATTTATAATGGTCTTTGACTTTCTTAGTTAGGTTTATCCCTAGGTATCTTATACATCTTGTGGCTATGGTGAAAGGGATTCCTTTCTTCAGCTCTACTTCGTTAAACTTGTTCATATATAGCAATGCTATAGATTTTTGGATATTGATTTTGTATCCTGCCACTTTACTGTATTCACTTATTACTTAAAGAAGTTTTTTCATGGATATCTTTAAGTCTTCTAAGTATACCATCATGTCATCTGAGAATAAAAATATTTTCAACTCTTCTTTGCCTGTCGAATGCCTTTTATATTGTTTTTTCTCTGACTGCATTAGCTAAGACTTCCAGTACTATATTAAAGAGCAGTGGAGAAAGTGGGCAGCCTTGCCTAGTACCCGATTTTAGCAGAAAAACTTTCAGCTTTTCCCCATTCAGTATAATGTTAGCTGTATGTTTTTCATAGATGGCTTTTATTGTGTTAAGAAATGACCCTTTTATACCAATATCACTGAGGGTCTTAATCATAAAAGGATGTTGTATTTTTATCAAATGCTTTCTCTGCATCAATTGAAATGATAATATGGTTTTTATCTTTTTTTCTGTTAATGTGGAGTATTACATTTATGGTCTTGCGTATGTTGAACCACCCTTGCATCCCTGGGATAAAGCCTACCTGGTCGTGATGAATAATCTTTGTTATATGTTGTAAGATACGATTTGCGAGTATCTTGTTGAGAACTTTTGCATCCATATTCATCAATGATATTGGTCTGTAGTTTTCCTTTTTTGTCATGTCCTTATCTGTTTTGGGGACGAGGATGATGGAGGCTTCATAAAATGAACTTGGAAGGTTTCGTTCCTTTTGAATCTTTAGAAATAATTTTAGTAGGATAGGGGTTAACTCTTCCTTAAAAGTTTTGTAGAATTCAGAAGTGAAGCCATCTGGACCTGGGCTTTTCTTTGTTGGGAGGTTATTTATTACTGATTCAATCTCATGGCTTGTTATGGGTCTATTTAGGTACTCTATGTCTTCCTGATTCAATCTTGGTAGATTATATGCATCCAGGAATTTGTCCATCTCCTCCAAGTTATCTTGTTTGTTGGCATATAGTCGCTCATAATATCCTCTAATGATATTTTGTATTTCTGCTATGTCGTAATATTGCCTGTTTCATTGCATATTTAATTAATCTGGTTTCTTTTTTTCTTCCTCTTGATCAGCCTAGCCAATAGTGTGTCGATCTTGTTAATCTTTTCAAAGAACCAGCTTTTGCTTTTATTTATTTTCTGCATGGTTCGTTTATTTTGTATTTCATTTATTTCTGCTCAAACCTTTATTATTTCTTTTCGCCTGGCATTTTTAGGGTTTGTTTGTTGTTGTTTTTCCAATTCCCTGAGGCATGATGATAGGTTATCTATTTGCCATCTTTCCATCCGTTTCTTATGCACACTAATTATTATGAATTTCCTTCTTATGACCACTTTTGTTGTGTCCCATAGATTACGGACACTTGTGTACTCATTATCATTTGTTTCTATAAATTTTTTTATTTCAGACTTAATTTCTTCAGTAATGAAGAAGTCATTCAGAAGTAGGTTGTTCAGTTTCCATGTGTTTGTGTATTTTCGGGGTTGTTTCTTGAAATTAATCTTGAGTTTAATTCCATCATGGTCAGAGAAGATGCTGGATACAGTTTCTATGCCTTTGAATCTGTAAAGGCTTGATTTGTGTCCTAACATATGATTGATCTTTGAAAAGGTTCCATGTCGGGGTGAGAAAAATGTTTATGTTGTGGATGTAGGGTGGAAAGTTCTATAGATATCTGTCAAGCCCATTCGATTTATAGTATCATTTAGGTCCTGTATCTCTCTATTTATTTTCTGTCTAGAAGATCTGTTTAATGTAGATAATGGGGTGTTGAGATCTCCAACAATTATAGTGTTTCTCCCTATCTCTCCTTTTAGCTCTGGCAGTCTTTCCTTCACATATTTAGGTGCACCTGAGTTGGGTGCATAGATATTTATAAGGGTTATGTCTTCTTGCTGGATTACCCCATTTACTATTATATCATGCCCTTCTTTGTCTCTTCTTACAGTCTTTGTCTTGAAATCCATTTTGTCTGAGATCACTACCGCTACTCCAGCCCTTTTTTGATTTCCATTTGCATGGAATATCTTTTTCCAGCCCTTTACTTACAGTCTTTGTATGTCTTTATCCATAAGGTGAGTTTCTTGTAAGCAACAGATAGAGGGTTTCTGTTTTTTGATCCATTCGGCCAGTCTATGTCTCTTAATTGGAGAATTTAATCCATTGACATTCAATGTAATTATCCATATTTCTGTACCTGATCCTATTGTTAAGTGAGCCATTTTCTTGGTTGCTTTTTGTTCTTGTTTAACTGTCTGTCTTACTTTTTAGTTTTCCTGGTATAGCACTCCCTTCAGAACCTCTTGAAGAGTTGGTCTGGAGTTGGTAAATTCCTTTAAATTTTGTTTATCCAAGAATGTTTTTATCTTTTTTTCCCATATGAAAGATAATCTTGCCAGGTATAGTATTCTTTGTTGAAATTGTTTTTCACTCAACACTTTGACTATGTTTCCCCATTCTTTCCTTGCCTGCATTGTTTCTGCTGAGAGAGCCAATGTTAGCCCGATGGGGTTACCTTTGTAAGTAATGTGACGTTTCCCTCTTACCAACTTTAGTATCTTGTCTTTGTCTGTTGTTTTTTCCAGTCTGGCTGTGATGTGCCTTGGAGAGGATCTTCTTGGTTTGATTCTACTTGGGGTCCTATGTATTTCATGGGTCTGGATATTTGAATTCCTTTCTAGGTTTGGAAAATTTTCTTCCAGGATTTCATAGAATCAATTTTCTAGGTCCTTATTATTTTCTTCCTCTTCTGGAATACCAATTATCCAAATGTGGCACTTGATGGTATCCAGTATTGCTCATTTATTATCCTCGTTTTTCATGGTTGTTTTCTCAATCTTCTTGATACTTTTTTCTACATCAGATGTTTTGTCTTCTACATTAGAGATTCGATCTTCTGCTGGTCTAACCTACTTTTAATAATTTCAAGGGCGGATTGGATTTCCTGTATCATATTCTTCAACCCTAGAAGTTCTATCTGGTTCTTGTTTAAGGTAACCATTTCTTCTTTCAAGTCATGAAAGGACTTCCTCATTTCGTGGAGCTCCTTGTCTCTTTTCTCTTCCATCTCAGTTAGTTTGGTCACTACAAATATTCTGAATTCCTTATCAGACATGTCCACAACATCCATTGTACTGACTGTGGGTGTTGTAGGCTTGAGGATTTCCCTTGAGAGAGAGGCCTTTTGTTGTTTGCCCATATTTCTTGACCCTTGCGATTGTTCCTAGTCATCACGTAATCTATATCTTGCTTCCTAACTTATTTAAGTTATCTCTGATATTAAAAGTTGTACAGGATTAGAAAATTGATGATTTTTCTTATGGTTGGCCTACCTGTTGCTCATAATTACCATTAACTGTTGCCACTAGTCCTGGATGGCTCAAAGTCCTCCCTGTTTCTAAGGAGTGGTGAGCCTCCAACTGACCTAATAAGCAACACCTCAAGAGCAAAGAAAAATAAAACAGTAAAAGAAATCACTATTCAAATCACTAAAATTCAGAGAGTCCAAAGGCAAGTGGGGATGGGCCAGAGGATGAGTGACAGGTCTGGGGCTGTCAGGCCTGCAGCCTCAGGCCACCTGGTGTCCTGAACTGCTGGCTAGCTTGATCCACTTTGCTGGTGGGTTGGGGTGCAGTTCGTTTTAAAGTCCCATGCAACCAACCTGGGGTCCAAGGAGGAGAAGGGGTGGTGATGCGCGAAGGGGTTCTTGCTAAGTTTTAAAGAACTGAATTGCGTCGCCTGCGACTTGGGTGGCTTATGGATTACTTCCCTGTTTAAAATGTGACAGGAGATAGCTTCTTCTTTTGCTAAGTCCTCCTATGTGTTCTGTTGTAGAAATTTGACACCGTGGTTGGAGAGAGAGGGACACAGCTGAGTGGAGGACAGAAACAGAGGATCGCCATTGCTCGGGCCCTGGTTCGCAACCCCAAGATCCTGCTGCTGGATGAGGCCACGTCAGCCTTGGACACAGAGAGTGAAGCAGTGGTTCAGGTGGCTCTGGATAAGGTCGGTGAGCTGAGTCTGATCAATCTGATTTATAAGCAAAAGAACATCCCACTGCTTATTCTTCTTAACATTAATAGTCTCAGAAAAGGAAATTTCTCATCACTTCTATGGGATTCCTTTCACTTGTTAAAAATATAAATATTAGCCCTGTTGAAATCTTTTTTGTTTGTTTGCTTATTCAATTTATACTTCTTTGTTCTTTTTAAAAATCGTGACTTGCACAGTTTTCAAAATAAACAATGAGAAATGTTGACAGATTAAAATTGGTCTTCATTATCATCTTGAAAACTTAGCTATAGGGATGTTATAACCATGTTATATAGGTCTTGAGAATTTGTCATGTTGTCAACAAGAGGAAAGCACAATCTAAAGGTTCACATTTAATTTCCAAGATGTAAATTGCCACTTGAAGCCCCTATGGGAAATAAGGAACCTTTTATCCTCAGCAGAGGGGCAGAGAGTACTTGATGTTAGAAATCTATCTGAGCCATGAAATGCCCTTGACTAGCCACCGTGTGACTGTCCTATCATTCTTAAGTCACGTGCCTCTGGACAAATAGGACTGAAGTGCTTGCTCTGTGCCGGGCACTGTGTGGTTAGTGTCCAGCACATAATGGTGACAAGACCAGCTCTGCGAGGACACAGAATGGAGAGACCTTTTAACCAGGTGCCCTGAGTTGAGATGTCACAGTAGAATGCAAAGATGAAAGTATATTTGTTCTAGTTAGCCCCTCTCTAATGAAACTACACTGGATGTTGCTTTAAAAATACTCTCAGTGCTGTTAACAAGTTGTTGCGGGGGGTGGGGGCAGTTTACTAAACATCCTGTGAACTCAGATAGAAGCAGATGGAATTGTGGCTGCTTCCCCCCTCCTTCACTTTTCTTATCTGTGGTTTTACATCTGTGTTTTCTTATAGTTTTGCTTATCCGTGTTTTCTTATTGTTTTGGTTCTTTTTATTTTGTTATTGTACAATGGAACTCTGTATTTTACTATACATAAGGGTAAATTTTTTTTTGGAAAGATTTTTGATATAGGGCACGTGTGCTCACCAGAAAGACACAGAGACAGAGACAGAAAGGGAGAAATCACCCCCTCCCAGGGGGGATGGCCACACCACAGTCCCTTGTCCTCCATTTTCCTCTTGGGATCTTGGTCATGCACGCACACATGACTCGTGTTAGTTCAAGCCACTGTGTCTGGGACTCAAACCGTGGTCAACTACATGGGAGTCCAGCGACATAGCCATTATGCCAACTGCTGGTCCCAAGGGCAAATTTTAAAGGTATTTAAAAGTACTTTTTATTTAGAGTGTAACGGGGGTGGGGCATTCTGCGTTGCCTTTTTTTCTCAAAAATATCCAAAGAATCAATCGTCTTCTTTATTTTCTAGTTGCTACCACCTGTTTCTCCTCACATGTATATTTTTCTTTTTTGCGTTTATTTTTAATATTGATCCTGATATCTTTATGTGTTTTAGAGATTTATTGGTAGTTATTGGAGACAAACATAGAACAATGAAATTACTAAGCACTGGGAAAATGAATATAGATTAAAGACATCTCAGACAAGTTTGGTTATCTGGTTCTGTATCATATTAAAATTTAAAAAAAAAAAAGACTGGGCATTTAAAAACTTTTACACAGTTTTTCGAGTTTTCCATAATGTTTCTACCCAGGAATAAGTATCATTTACTAAGAACTTGCTATATGCAAGTCAGAGTGCTCTGTGCTCTGTGTTTAGTTATCACAGCTGCCCCCGCCCCCCCTTGAGTGAATGCTGCTGTTATCCCCATTTTACAGATAAATAAGTTGAGCCTCACACAAGGTAAAACACTTTGTTAAAAATCCTGGAATTTATAAATGACAGAACTAGAATTTAAATTGAAGTCAAAATGACAGCAAAGGTGCATTTGTCTGCCTTGTTTTATTGTCTGTCTTGATCATTCACATGGTTCTGTGAAATGGGACATTATGGTCCCTAGGGCTGGCCACCAACTGGTGTATACCAGTAAAGCAAGCTGCTCTGTGTTGGTTTTGATTGGTTAATGCCTGGGCTGTAATTTTGTTACTTTGTGTAAATTCCTGATAATCACTGCAAATTTAAACTAACAGAGTTATGTAATACTAAAATGCATATATGTGTTTTTGTATTTATTGCGATAAACCATCATTTAGACTATTATCAATTGACCATTATTGAAGTCAGGGACTATCTTCTGTAGCTTTGATAGTTTTATAATGTCCAGAGCACTGGTGTTCAGTAAATGTAAAATGATGAAGTCAGTTTTTACCAGTAATTGGTAATGTATTCAAAAGGCAAATTGCTCTCTCTTTAGGCTAGAAAAGGCCGGACCACCATTGTGATAGCTCATCGTTTGTCCACAGTGCGTAACGCTGATGTCATTGCTGGTTTTGATGATGGAGTCATCGTGGAAAAAGGAAGTCATGAAGAACTGATGAAAGAGAAAGGCATTTACTTCAAACTAGTCACCATGCAGGTATAGTGTACTTCTAGAATTTTTCTAAATTATCCCAGTGATAAGCTGATTTTGCTACATTTAATGAATGTCCTTTGATTTAATTATTTTGAAAAGCAGAAAAAATGCTTGGGTGAATTCATAATCAGTTTGGTGTTTTAGTTTTTTTTCTCTCTCAAAAAGTAGCAAAAAATAAGGAAAGATAGGGACCAGTAGATACCATAATGGTTACACTGTTGGACTCCCACCATGGTTCAAGTCCCAGACCTGGCAGCTTAAAACTCATGCTGGGTGCATATGTGTGCATACCCAAAATCCCAAGCGAAGAATGGAGGAAAGGCGATTGTGGTGTGGCCATCCCTTCTGGAGGGTGATTTCTCGCTTTCTGTCTCTGTCTCTTGGGCGAGTGCACATGTCCTACAGCAAAAATTTCTCAAAAATAAGGATAATTAGAGAAATGTTTAAAGAAGCAAACATCTAAGGGATATAAAATTGGAAAATTATCTTTTGAAGATAATATGTATCATAATATCTTCAAATGGATTAATATGCAGTACATTCATGCTGGCGAAATTCATTTTGCATGCTGTAATGATACACAGTAATTAAATGTATACAAAAAAAAGTATATAAAGGAAAAATTTTAAAGGTGGGCTATCCACTTTGGTAGCCACTAACCACATGTGGCTAATTGGCCATTTGAATGGAAGTCTGAATTGAAGTGTCCTAAGTTGAAAATGTACACCAGATTCCAAAGACCTAGTCTAAAAAAGAGAAGGCAAAATAGCTCAATAATTTTAAATCAATTATATGTTGAAAAGATAATATCATTGGATAGCAATAATATCATGGATATAATAGGTTAAATAAAATGTAATTAAAGTTGATTTTGACTCTTCACATTTTCTGCTGTAGCCACTAGAAAAATTTGAATGACAAATGCAGCTCATGGTACTGCTTGTACCATGTTCCCATTGACAGTACTGATCTGAAGCAAACTTAGCTGAGCCAACCACTCACAAAAGGGAGAGGACTAGATAAGGTACATGGGATAGATGCCATGTTGTTTAGCACATTCAATGGAAAAACTTCTTATTTAGTGGTTTCCGTTTTCACATATATTACACACACACACACACACACACACAAGATGGAACAGCAGTTTAACTTACTCTTTTCTGTTATTAAACATGTTACCATTTTTCTAGATAGCTGTTGTTCAGTGCTTAATTTTCATTGGTTAACTGAGCCTAATGAGCATAATGCACATTTCTTGTGTACTTTAGACGGTGGGAAGTGAAATCAAATTAGAATGTACAACTGGTGAATCCAAAAGTGAAACTGATGCCATAGAAATGTCTCCCAAAGATTCGGGATCCAGTCTAATAAGAAGAAGATCATCTCGCAGGAGTGTCCGTGGATCACAAAGCCAAGACAGAAAGCTTAGCACAAAAGAGTCTGAGGTACGAAGAGGATGTACAGTTTTACACGTTGAACCCTCCTGCTATAGATTCCCAAGTTTGGTGGGCTGTGGTGGGAATGGGAACAGGAAAAGGTTTTCTAGCATTCTCTCTCCTGTCTTACCTTCAGAGTGTTCCACAAACCAAAATGTCAACATTTTAGAATCAGTTGAGAGTTTAAGAATGATAATTTATAGGACAAGGTTTTTAGAATTTGACTACATAATGTATAAACACTAGAGAGGGTCTTCAAAGAGCAACATTTCTAGTTTGATTTTATCCCTACTTGTAAATCTTATTGTCATGTTCTGAATGCCAGGTAGGAAATAAAAATTTGTCAACATGTTCATTTCTTCAAACAAAAAGGAGTACTGCAGTGGAATATGTCAGTTCTTTTTTTTTGTTTTTGTTTTTATTTTTGTTTTTTTTTTTTTTTTAGGCTAAATAGTCGCCAATGTGTAAGAAATGGGAACAAGATATATTCAGGGCTGTCCCTGTAGCAGAACAGTAAAGCCCTGTCCCCAGAAATCTGGATCCCATATGGCCAACTGGGATTAGAATCCCAGCTCTGGGAGCTTGATAATCACACTGGGCATGCGTGTGTGCCTGCCCCAAATTCTAATGGGATGGAGAAATGGAGGAAAAAGGATTGTAGTATGACAACCCCCCACTGGGGGGAGGGTGCTTTCTCTCTCTCTCTAGCCAGCACATTTGCACTCTGGAAATTAAAAAACAAAACAAAACAAAACAAAACGATAGGCTATATTCACTTAGAAATTTTTGTGCATATAGACATGTACACCATATAATCATTTACCAATTTCTTTTTTTAAAAAATTAAAGTTCACATCTTTTATGAGAGAGAGAGAGTGAGAGAGAGAGAGACAGAGAGAGAAACAGGTCCCTTTGGCAGGGTCTCACCATACTGTGGTCTTTCCCCCAGCTTCCCAGCCTTCCAGGATCACAGGCACACATGTTCGGCATGCTTAGGTCAACCCAGGATCCATACCTGAGCTGCATGCTCTACTCCCCATGATGGGCGTCAATTCTTTATAACTAGCCTGTTACACTATTTTGTATTTTCCAGGATGAAAAGGTACCTCCAGTTTCCTTTTGGAGGATTCTGAAGATGAATTTAACTGAATGGCCTTATTTTGTGGTTGGGATATTTTGTGCCATTATAAATGGAGGCCTACGACCAGCATTTTCAGTAATATTTTCAAGGATAGTAGGGGTAAGTGGTTATGTCTCTATGGGGGTGATTTTTTGTGAGTCCTGACTACAGAATGAATTAGCTGTATTTGTGTCAGTACCTAACCACAGAAATAGGTACCTTCGTGTGAAACTAGCAACTTGAAGGTGTAAGGCTAGAGGTCTAGGTTGTGAGAGGAAAGCTGATTTTGTTAATTCTGGCAGCTGATTTCCATCCTAAGGCATTGGGTTCCCTGACATAGTCAGTGAAACTGGTGAGATGACTTTCCCAGACCTGCCTACATTAGGGTCTGGGCAAACCTCATGAGCTTTCATCTTATGAATGTGCAGAGAGAGTTCCTCATGGGTTTTTCAGACCAGTTTGAGAGAGCTGTTCTCTAACACACATCTTTCACACGTGAGCATGCTCCCTCTGGAAGGTGTAATTATCACCTAAAGATTGAGATTGGCATGCGTTGGCTTCACCAGATGTTAATGGTTGCATTTCTCTATGCCGAAGATAAATTCTGGGCAGAAATGCTGTCTGTTTAATGACAGATATTCAAGCATCAAGCCATAACTACTGAAAACATTGTGGAGAAAGATGTTGATTTTTACAAGAATAAGCCAAACACTAGCTTGTTTTTCCCTTTACTCATGGTAGAGCACGTGCACATTTGTGAGAGAGTGAGAGTGAGAGAGAGAGAGGAGCACCTCCAAAGGGTCTGGTCATGCTCCAGTCCTCCAGCCTATCGGATCTTGGTCACTGTCGTTCATGCCTGTCATGTTTCAGGCTGACGAGGCCGGGTATTTGAACACGTAGCCATCGTGTGGGATTCAGCTCTCCTTGAACAGTACATTAGAGCTGGCCCTAACATTTTCTTTTTAACTCTCTTACTATTATTTCTGATTATTTTACCCAAACTTATGTAATTATTCAGATCTACCTGTACCTGGCTAACTGATTCAGGTGGATACTCATGTTTAAAGGGATCCTTCAAGAAAAATTTCTCCAGTGTTTACTCTGTGTCAGGTATTTTTCTAGGTGCTGAGAATACCGAAAGGAAACAAAATGTGTGATTCCATGGAGCGTACATCTTTAGGACAGGGATGAGCGAATATGTTCAGTAGATGGCAGTTTGTTAAATATTTTAGACCTTGTAGGCCATAGAGCTTCTTGGAAATACTCAGCTCTGCCCTTATCTTATCGTACAAAAGCAGCCATAGCCAGTATAGAAGTGAGTGAGCATGGCTGCGTTCAGAGTTTACTGATCCCTGTTCTATCGTATGTCTTACAGGCAGCGGGGTAGACAGTGGGATCGTCAGAAAAACATCAAAGTCAGTATGTTAGGAATGGGTTTGGCTCCATGTAACAAAAACTCATTTTTATATTTTTCCCATTGTTCACATAACAATAAATCTGAAGGTGGTTAACACCTCGCTGCTGAGTAGGTAACCAGCCATCTGTATCATTAAAGATAATGGCTCAACTTGTTCCTTGCTGGCCACTGAACCTTGAGTAAGTTATCTTAGCTCTCTGTGCTCCAGCTTCTTTCTGTGTAAAATGTGATAATAATAAAACAACTTTTTTTTTTTCTTTGGAGAGGTTTTTGCTGACGTGGGCTAGTCAGAAAGACAGTGACAGAGAGATAGAAATCACCCCCCAGGGAGAATGGCCACGCTGAAAATCCCTTTTCCTCCATTCTCCCTTCGGGATCTTGGGCACACAGGCACACGCGCCCGGTGTGCATTTAGGCCACCGGGTCCGGAATTCGAACCGCGGTCGACTATATGGGAGTCCAGCGACACAGCCACTACGCTAACTGCTGGTTCCAATAATAGAACAACTTTGGGAGATAGTTGTGAGGATAAAGAGAATACTATTCATGAATGTTCTTGGAAGAAAGCCTGGCACAGTGGAAGAATTCAGTGATTGTTACATATTATTTTTGTTGGATTGACTAGTCAGGGGAAGTGGATTGGTTTAAATTGATGTCTGATTATTGATTTTAATCTCTTCTAAAAATAGTTTTTTCCTCCCCAAATTACAAAGTTGTCTGTGTTGGGCTGGGAATGTCACTCTTTTACAAGATTTTGTCCTACATATCAAGGGGCGATATGTATGTGTTTTTTTCCTGTGAAGTCATTATCCTCTGTATTCTTTAAGCCCAAACCACCACCCTCTTATCCCATTAACCACTTCTGGGAAGGTTTCCATCACGGTGCTAGGTCAGCTGGCTGTGGTTCCCACCTGGCCATCCTGCAAAGTAGGCTGGCTCAAGGAAATTTCCTCCTTTGTGAAAGGCCTGGTCTGAGTGAATAACCATTTCTCTCTATTTACCAAAGCCACATCAGCAGATTTGCTCCAGATACTAGAGGGCAGTTTGCAAAGTTCAGAGAGTAAAATAATGAGTTGCCTTATAACGTAATTCCCCACCAGGAGAAGAGGAGCGTTTGTTCTCATTTCTACTTTACACAGCAGGGGTGGCATGCATTGTTCCAGGAGGGAATATGAGCGTAAAAATATCGGGTCACTTTATGAATGACAGACCCATTCCACTCTCGGCCTCAAAGGAAGGCAGAATAGAGATACCTCTGAGTTGGCATGGGGGAAGCCAAGCCTGCCTCCCCTATTCTAAGGCTCTCCTGAGTTTTGTAGTGGCCTAGGTGGGAAGTAGGTCAGACCCAGAATGACTTCAGTGATTGAACTAAAAACCTTTAAATATTTTCTTACAGGTTTTTCTAAGAATTGATGATCCTGAAACGCAACGGCAAAATAGTAATATGTTTTCACTCTTGTTTCTAGTCCTTGGGATTATTTCTTTTTTTACATTTTTCCTTCAGGTAAATGTCTACATTTTCTCTTTATTCATTTTGGGAAATGCATTATTTTTCAACAGGGGCAGTTCATGAATAGTGTAATTTGCCCTCTACTAGAATTAGTCCTCTGTCATCTTGGCTATTAACAGACGTTTCTTTGATATGTATGTAAAGTGAAGACCTTGGCCTTCTCTGGCTCCATCACCTTCTTTCCCCACCCTCTCCTCTTTAACTGGAGCTATTGATGAAACCAGAGGGAAAACTTATTGGAATGAAAGTTAGGGTTCAAAAATAGGATTGGGGAGCTCAATATAAATTTGGATATCGGTAGTGCCATCAATTTAAATATTCCAATGTTTTTCTGTGTTCTGAAAGCAAAAACAGCAAACAAACAAAACCCCATAAGTAGGTTGCACTGAATTAAAAAGGGTTTGAAGATTTTACTATTTAACTTTTGCTAAAGTAGAATGAGCCCTTCAGAAGAACATCAATCCTCAGACAAAAACAGTAAGAAACATTTTTGTAGAGTCAGATTTTTACAGCTTACAAATCATTTGGCTGAAGTAAAATTGCAAGAGAATTGAGTACTCTAAAAGCTTAGAATGGTAAGGCATTGTGGGGTTTGGTGTGATATCTGGATTTGAGTACCACTTGTTTCTAATATTGTGTCCTTGAGCCAGCAATTTAACTGTCTAAGCCCCAGTAAAGAGGTCATGTGACCAGGTCTGTGTGTAACAATCACTTTTTATCTTTTTTTAAAGACTTACTTATTTTATTTTATTTGTTATTATTTTTCTTTTCATTTGACCAGAGGGAGACAGAGAAAGAGATTGAGAAAGCAATCCCCTAGGTCTAGGACTTGAACCACAGCCGGCCATGTGGGAGTATAGTAACTCAACCACCACACCACCTGCTTTCCCCTTAATCACTTATTAACTGAATGATTCACAATATGTGATTTTTTTTTAGATAAAACTCTAAATGTTTTTACCATTTTGTAAGCATGTATTAAATTTCTTAAAAGAATGGTGTTCAGAACATTATAGGAAATGCCAAAGAAAAAAGACTGAACACTTCCTTCACTAAATATTTTAAGTCTCACTGAGAAAATTAACCTTCCTAGAATATAAGTGACACTCTAACCCCATACAAGATCGCCACACCAACTCTTAAAGCCATAGGTGTAATGCTGGTTTAGCAATTGGAGGGAAGTGGGCTCTGAACTAGTTCCCTAAATTCTGTTAGTTTGGACTGGAGAAGCAAAGGAAGTTAAAACATTGGTGTGAAGAGTCTGGCTTGCCAGATGCACCAACGTGAGCACAAGGTTTTTTGAGTTACAGGACTTCAAAATTGTAGAGATAGCACAAGGCCTGAAGATGGCCAAATGTTAATCTCATTTTAGAAACGGACGGAGCTAAGTGGGTGATTAACAGCTCAGGTTCTGGGTTCTCATGCTGGCTGGGAGTCTCACGGTCTTGGATTTAGATTCCAGCTTTGCCACTTTCTAGCTGACTCTGGCTTCTTACCAACCTCTCTGGACCTCGGTTCGTCTGTAAAGTGGTGATTATGGGGTTGCCATAAGGACTTAATGTGATAATGTATGTAAAGTACAGTGTCAGAGTAAGTGCTGAGTAAAGTCTTGCTCTCAACAAAAGTAACAGTGGCAATGTCCCTGAAGTCGGCAAGGTATTTCACATTCCGTTCAGTCAAGTAACAGGAACTTTAATATCTTCATTACCAAGTAAGCGTAAGCACATTAGTAATTTTAGGCTTAAACTCAACCACTCTAAGATCCTTCCCCTCCTCTTTCTCCCTAGACTGGTGTCTGTAATAGCAGAGGGCAGAGGGGTATGTCTGTGGGCTTTGCGTGCCCCCCACTTCATGCTGATAACCTGAGGGCTCCGCAGCCCCATCCAGCGTTCAATGACATGATCCACCCTGGCAGTCTCATTTAGGATTTGGGTTTGGCTCTAACTTTTCCCCTTTGTGCGTGCTTCTTCCCTCTCATGTGCTTCTTTCTTCTCCCTCTCAACAATGTCCGACGTGCTCCTCAGGAGTGGAGAAGAGATGCAGTTGCCCTCCTCTGATTTTCTGATTCCCCAGGAGATTCAGACTTGTTGCCAGGGTCTCTTCCCTTCTGGAGAGCCTCTCCTCTCCCCCATTTCTGCATTGGGCTATTTCCATTCTACCTCCCCATGTCATTATGTGGCTGGCCCATCTGTAAACTGCCACTTCCCAGTTCCAGAAAAAAGAGGCAGGACTGCTTCTTTCTAGTCCTGTATCTTCAGACTCATTGTGAGGAGGATTCTGTTGTCCCTCCTCAGTGTGGCCCATCATGGCAGCACACTCACATCTTACTGTGTTCTTTCCTGACTCTCTTCCCTCGTCCCAGACACAGGGACGATATTCCCCAGGGTGGGGGCGGTTGGGGGTAGGGAGGAGCCATGCAGCCGTCCACTCTCAGCCAGCCTCTTCAGCCTATGTTGCTTCTAGAATCTTGCTTTTATCAGCTTGAAAACTAGGACTTTGATATCTTTGTTCTCTGCATCCCGTTGGGCTGTCGGAAGTCATGACACATTTTTTCACTGTGAAAAACATTGACTTTTCTGACGACCCTATACATGGCTGGGTGACCATAAATTCCTGTTTGCCCTGATTATATCTTAGGTCTGCTATAATTATTAACAGCCCTTCTCTCATTCTTAATAATGTCCCAATTTGGATTATACATAATTCAGCCGCCTTGGGTAGAGTGCCCCATGCCTTCAGAATACAACCAGCTATCTAAGCAGTAGGCCCTGTTCCCTGGGGGGAAATAAAGTAGGAAGGGTAGTGGAAGACAAAGAAACCAATTTCTTAATTAATTCCTGACCAGCCTATCAGCTAGTTGGGAGTGGCCGTGTCAGGTTCGAAACTGGGCTCTTCTAGGTATACCACCAGGCAAATGCAGCCACAGAAATGGAGCACACCTTGAAATCTAGCTTTCTGACCTTATCTAGTACCTGCTGTAGCACTGACATTGTATTCCCTCTTCTGTGTAAGTAGCATCAGGGTCCCTGACAAGTCTCCTGTGCTGCACGTTCTTCTTCACAGGGCTTCATGTTTGGCAAAGCTGGAGAGATCCTCACCAAGCGGCTCCGATACATGGTTTTCAAGTCCATGCTGAGACAGGTATGTCTGTTGGGTTGTGCCCTGGGTGTGTAGACCTCCTCAGCAGTAGGGAATCTGCCAAGCTCCTCTGCCCAAGCTCCTGTATTGGTCATCCCTCAGACTCACCTCTGAGATATGGCCGGAGCACCGCTAGGTGCAGGCTGAGGCCCTGCTGTGTGTCTGCTATGGTCACAGGGAACTGGGTTGTTTGCAACAAATGGAGTCTTCAGAGTGGACTCACTTCAGCCTCTTTCCTGGATGCTTGTGGTCAGTGTAGGTAGAAGTGCCCTTCAGCCCTCGGCCCTTTCCTTTCTTTCCATCTTTCTTCTGGGAAACCCAGGAAACTCCTTTTTCTTCCCACCAAATGATACCCTCTGCTCCCTTTCTTTCCACAATTCAAAAGTCATCTCATGGCCCACTCCTCACTACCTAGTTTCTTTGCTGGGGCTCGACTAACATACTGATTTATCCTAGCTGATGACTTACTGGAATGCTTCTAGTAAAGCCCTAACAGTGACATATGTGAATGCTTTTCTTGGGAAGGGGAGTTGAGAGACCATGGACATGTAACCCGGAGCAGCCAATTCAAAAGGGTTATTTAACAATCATGAAAAATTTGTATATGACTTAACAATTCTCCATTTTTAAATCAGTAATCACTTGCCGTTGAATGAAATAGAGCTCTAGGAGGTTTCCCCAGAAATGTCAAAGGCCCTGAAACCCTGGCAGAGAAGCATCCATTTGCTGTGTTAGGATTTCGAGAGGACAGTCAGTTTCCCAGCTGTTTTGTTTCCTCAGTCGTTCCCTATTCCTCCCACCACCACTTAAATGGAAGTCATACTTGTGCCAGTTAGTGCCTGACTGAGCCAGAATTGAGTCGGATAAAAGAGAACACTGTTTAATGGGGCACTCTGTCCATGGACCCTAAGTCAAAGCATATTGACAACTGAGATTCAACTTAGGTTTGAATCCGACCTTGGTCCAGGGCCAAATGCCCCATTACTCGCAAGCCTCCAGGCCAAGTGCTAGGACCATTATACTTTGGGAGCTGAGCTGATGGTTTGTGTAATGTCCTCTCCATAAATTGCCAAGTAGGGAAAATATTTATTAAGTATCTCCTTCTTACAAGGCACATTCAAATCTGAATGGTTTCTGTCTTTATGGAAGTCCCTGTCTTCCAGTGGGGAGACACTTAAGCCCTTCAGGATATTGAGAAGTAAATCAATCATGCTATAATAAATGATTGTACTTGGTTCGAAATTTTTTTGAAAAAATGATATACTGCTTTAATGCAAGTCAGTAATTCAGATAACTTCTTAGAGACCATAGTTATTTGCAATAGATAAAAATCCATATTTTAAGTTTATACTTTTATACTTTTGTTTGTTTTTGTATATTTAAAGCTGTAAATGGTTTTACAAAGGAAATACCATTTTATGTTGTTATATTTCAATTTACATTGCTTTTATTGATTTGTTTTTAACTCAGCTCATTTATTCAGTGCTACGATACAACTAACTGCTTATTCAACATCTCTATTGACTGTCTAATAAGCGTTTCCTACTTCAGCATTTCCAAAGTTGAGCTTTTGACTTTCCCTCCTCGGGAGGCTTCCTCCTTTCTTACCCTCTCATCCCACATCGCAGGAAATGACAGCTTCTTTCTTCCAGTTGTTCAGGCTGAGATCCTTGGAGTCATCCTTGACTCCTCTCTCTTTAGTGTTGAGATAATCTCCTATCTGGTTTCACTGCCTCCTTCCTTATCTCAGTCCAGTGGGGTCACCTCACAACAGCCAGAGTTCTTTTTCAAAACTAAAGTCAAATCACTTCCATCTGCCTTCTTTACAGTTATCTCAGGCTATGCATACTGTGGTCCCCACTGCCTCTCAGACCTCATGTCCTGCCATATCACCCCTTTGTTAGCACCCAATCTGCTCCATACACAGTGGCTCACTGCGTGTGGATGTGAGGAGAGGCTCAAGAGGAGCCACGTGCGGACAGAAACCTGTCCAGAGGGAGAGGCAGCTGTTAGAAATTTGCACGAGGGTTCTCTGCAAGCTGCTGTCAGCCTTTAAGGCCGTCTTGCCAGTGTATGCCCGTCACATATGCCTGTGCCTCGACCTTTGCACAGATTGTTTGTGCCCTCAGATCTTCTCCTCCCTTCTCTACTCAAAAGTCATCTTAGAGAACTTTCTCTGTCCCCTCCCCAGGCTCTAGAATAGCACCTTCTCTTACTTCTTTGTCCTTCTTACCCCGATATGTTCTTCTTCATAGCATTGTTTACCACCAGACCTCAGATATATTTATTTGTTTATGCCTTCTGCCTCTAAATCAAAGGCTTTGTGAAAACGACTTTGTCACATAAGTTCACTATTGTGTATAGGTCCAACACTTAGAAATCATGCTTGGAAAAAAAAAAAGAAGTCATGTTTGGGACAAAGTAGGCACTCAGAAATATTTTTGATAATTGAACTCACATATTTATGTACTTATAGTTAAGTTCCTTACTTGTCTAACCCTTGTCAACTCCCACATGCTGAGCATAGGATGTATACGTGATAAATAGAACTGATCCCTTCACTGCCCTCCTACAGCTAAGAATCTCATAAATAGGGTTTATGGTAACAAGCTCATGTTCTGCACCACAGGATGTGAGCTGGTTTGATGACCCCAAAAACACCACTGGAGCATTGACTACAAGGCTGGCCAATGATGCTGCTCAAGTTAAAGGGGTATGTACCTTCTTTCTCCTGGTGCTTGTCTCTATGGGCCATTTTCAACTTCAGCATGAAACTGATTTTTCATTGCAGGTGTTAATTTTTATCATCCATCAGACCTCTTCTATGTGCTGTTGTGCTGTGACAGACACTTCCTATATCCATTTGGTAGGAAAGACAGTATCCTAGGAGGAACATGAAATCTGTCCCTTATAGCAGAACTCTGAGTAGATGTCATCTGAGTGTACTGTGTTTCATAAATTCTTCCCTCCCCTTAAGTCCCTCTGGTATTGTGACCTGCCTCAGGCCACAGTGCTTTCCTATAGCTGCCAGATTTGAGGTCCTCCCTTTGTGTCTACAGTGTTGTTTGTGAGGACTTTGGCCAAGTCCACTAGTCTCCAATTGTCCGCTGGTGAAAGGCCTGCTTTCCACTTATTTCCTCAAGGCATCTCAAACTGTCACTCTCTCATGCCTATGAGTGGACACCTGCAACTACTGTGAGCCACTTGGCGTCAAAAGTGTCCTCCAGAACTGGGAAGAGTGGCTTAAAAAAAAAAAAAAAAAAGACACGAGGAAGAGGAAACAAGCAGGTTGGCGTATTCCATTGAAATAGAAAAGCCCAAAATAGCTGTAATCACAGACTGACTAGAGAAGACGGTTGTATCCAACAGTTATTTGGTTTTATTTATTTATTTATTTGAGACCTTTTTTGCTATAGGGTGCTTGCACTTGTCAGAGAGACACAAAGTGAGAAATCACCCCCAAGGGGTGATGGCCCTGCCACAATCTGTTCTCCTTCATTGTCCTCTCGGGATTTTGGGCACATGTCCACACGCCCAGGTGCATTTTAAGCTGCCGGATGTGGGACATGAAGCACAGTGGACTACATGGGAGCAGTGATGTAACCATTATGCCCTCTGCTGGTTCTGACAGTTATATCCCGTTTATACCATAGTTGACCTTTTTGTGAAGCGAGATACATGTGTGTGCATGTATAAAGACATAAACATTTATATGCCCATGTACAGATATTCATATGTACATATGCATGTCTATCTTCCAGTAAAAAGGAGTATAATTCACTTATTATATATAAATATATCTGAAGCAAACTATGCTGTCATAAAACCATGCTACCCAAGGCATGGCCAACTCAGGTTTGTGTGCATACAGTCAGTGATTTTATTTATATAAGTTGAATTTTTTTCATATTTAACTTCCCCAATGAATATTTTTCAGATATTTTTAGGGTCGTAAGTTATTGAAGGAGGTCAACTTTGCTAAATACTAATCATATCTTAATATTTTCCTATGAAGTGGTGAGCTTTTCCATTTTATTTTGGTATGATATCTAGAGTTTTGAAGAGAAAGAAACAAATAAGAACTATATAGAAATCAAAAGCAATTATTTTTTTCTTTTTCTGAGAGAAGCTGGCGGAGGGACAGGTGAAAGGTAAACACCATATTCTTCATTTTCAAAAGGAAGTGTAAGAAATATACTGTTTTCAATGAACACAAAGAATTTCTAATGGGAGTTTAAGTGAGATAATAAGATATATATATATATATATATATTGCCATAGGGTGCATGTGCTGGACACAGAGAGAGGAAAAGTGAGAAATCCCCAGTGGGGTTGGCCACACAGCAATCGCTTCTCCTCCATTCTCCTCTGAGGAATTCTGGGCACACACGCACACATGCCCAGTGTGTTTCTCAAGCTGTTGGGTCTGGGACTCAAAGCACAGACTTGGCCACCTAGGATCCAATACCTTAATCACCAAACCACCTGCTGGCTCAATAGGATGGATTTTTAAGGAGGAAATAAATAACAAGGGAGCATGAAACAGGGAAGAGTGGGGAAATAAACAAGGAGGAGAGAATATGAAATACAAATAAGGGCAACTCCAGTGGGCTGGAGACATAGGAGGATCAGTCTTAGCAGGTTTTAGACATTAGCCCATTTCATTTTACCTTGCATCATACTAGGACTGTGGGTTTTTGAGTGTTTCTTCTTCTCAGCCCTATTCTTCCATATGAAGGTCATCTGGCTACTCCTAATAGAAGAACGCTCTTCGATTTATTTAGTCTAGAGAGCTCCATGGACTCCCACCATGTGTGAAGCATAGATGTGACAGTAAATATCAGTCCTTGGAATTAAGGACCCATAGCCAGTATGGTAGGATCACTCAGCAAGCTAAATCAAATTTGCCATCTTCAATCCATCTTATTTCTATGGCCCTTGACTACTGTCCAAAGCTAAACATTTATATATGTCTGAAAGGTTATATGCCAAGGTAATACCTCGGCTGTGAACTCTGGGCATGTTCTGAGTGTCCCTCTCAGTCATTGGTGGCTATGGGACACAGGATCTGAGTAGGACTTGCAGATACTAAGAACAGGGACAAGTGGAGTCATCCCTGTACTGCAGACTGTTCAGGTTGCCTCCTTCGACCTCCTAACTGAAAATGTGGAACACAGAGAGTTGCCTTGAAGGCTACTCCAGTCTCCGACTTATGCCAAAACTGGCAAAGCATCCCTTTAATATAAGCTCGGTGCTTCATCAACTAAAAATAAATGTACTCTATTGTTTATGTTGTCGCTTTCAGTCCGGGGTCTGTTTCTCAGTGTGGATTGAAGTGTATAAAGGTTATCAGTATCTGTAGCTCTTCCTCCTAAGCACTGGTCTAGTGTTTATCTCAAACGGATGATAAATGGTTTTGAAAGGATTGATGTGGGGGATTGTACAGGGTTCTATCATGTAATTTAGAGTGGAGAGAAGCTTTGGTTAATCAATGCACTTGCTCATTTTGGAAGCTGGGAGAAATTTGCCCAAAGTCATAGAGTAGGCAGTGGCCTTCCTAGACTGTACTCATAGTCGTCTTTACCTGAGATCAGCTCCACTGAAACAGAAGAAACTTCAGGGGTGAAAAAAGAAAAAAATCCATGGGCTATTTCCAGAGAAAGTAGGTCTGGAGCCCAGAGCAAAAATTTGAGATGACTTGAGGCACGAAGTTCCAGGGTAGAGGAGGCACGGTGGACTGAAGTATATAGCAGTGAATTAAATGCCTTTGTAGATTGACTTCTGGATCAGGGTCGGAAATGACTGCACACAACCAGACGTCATGTTCCCTCTGTGGAAGGCTCCCTGTGCTCAAGGCTCTGAGGCCTGCTTAGTGTCCCCTCAACTACGTTCCGTAACTTTCAACTTCATGCATTTTTCCTAATCAAATTCAGATTAAATTAAACATCATTAGCATCTCAAGTAGATTCAGACATATTTAAATATTTTTAGAGACAAATATTAGGCTTACATTATAGTCACATACCTAACACTGGAAGCCTCCACTATTCCCAGTTTAACATATAATAATTATAAGACTGTTTGATTTTGCTAATTTGTCCATCTTGCTTTGATTAATGAAGATTTCCTTGATATTAATAAATAAGAGTGAAAAATATGTAATTGAATTCTGGTTTATTGGTCTTTTGCTTTCAATATTTACTGTGAAGTCATGGAAATCCTCATTTTTAGAAACCCAATAACCTTCTTATAAATAAACCTTGACTTTATTTTATAACCAGAAAGATAGGAAATTTTAATGAAGGCAAATTGTCATAATTCTTAAGAAGTATCTCTCTAATTTTTTTGTTTGTTCATTTTGCAGGCCATAGGTTCCAGGCTTGCTGTAATTACTGAAAATGTGGCAAATCTTGGGACAGGAATTATTATATCCTTAGTCTACGGTTGGCAATTAACACTTTTAATCTTGGCAATTGTACCCATCATTGCAATGGCAGGAGTTATTGAGATGAAAATGTTGTCTGGACAAGCACAGAAAGATAAGCAAGAACTGGAAGGTGCTGGGAAGGTGAGTCTGACGAAGGATAACGGCTTACCTAGCAAGTTAAATACTCGACTCAGTGTTGTTTGTTACTCCCCACTCCTTACTATGTTCTGAGGATGTCTTTACAACCATTCCCCAAAGCAGTCTTTTCTGACACTTATTCAGCAAATTAGAAATGAGAAACGTAGCAAAATCAATTATTAAAATTTTTTTATATATTGAATCATATTATTTAGCTTAGAAAGTAAACATTTCAATATGTGAACATTTCACCCCATTCTAGTTGATCAAAATATCTTCAACAGATAACCCCACTACCTCCCTGTCCCATCAATGCTTTGTCTCTGTATCCCTCCTCCAAATGTCTTTCCCCAGACCCCGCTCCTCCACACACACCATCTGGAAATCACACCCATCGCTTGTGTTTGTACATCCTTTAGCCAGCCAGTTTCAGTCATAGAGTGTGGACACTCATTGGAGAAGTGCTTGCACATCGCTGTTTATTGCAAAATCAATCTTTAGGTTCCAAGACTGACAGCTAATTTTAGCGGTCTTTTCTAGTGTCAGGCAATGGTTGGTGTCTTCACACTTTTTCTTCCTTCTGCTTTCTTCCTTCCCCCAATTTATTTTTTCTTTCCTTTCTCCCTCTTCCCCTCCCGCTGCACCCCCTCTCTTTGAAACAAGTTTAAATCCGTTCCTATGTAGAAGAAAGCAGGCCTGTTTTATCACATGATAGGGGAGATCTATTCACTTTATATGATTAGCAGACTTTTCTTTCTATAGTGCCTTCTCTTTTTATTCTATGTACGTTTATCCTTGCCCTCATACTTTTTTTTTGTCATTTTCTTCATGCTTATTTATTTTTTTCTTACTAGTATTTAACAGATGCTTATGTGGCATTTACTGTATTTCCTAGCAAACGCTTTCCTTTTCGAGTGATCCTATGAGTTAAGTTCTCTTATCTCATTTTTCAGGTGAGGCTGAGGCCCAGGCAGGCAGTGCCTGTGTGCTTTAGAGCTGATTATTCAAACCATTGTGTTCCAAAGTTGTGGCTCTGTCTGTTCAAAAAACAAAGTGGTGCTCTGATGGTGGGACAGCCTGACATTACATGATCTGTATCACTGCAGAAATGAGAGATTAGAACAGGGCTGACGCCTAAAACCGGGCCTAATGATCACAGTACTGATACATCTCCCTGTGGACGGTTCAAGGTTCTCAGGAGTTAGGGCAGGGACCAGGTGAATGAGAGAGACCCTGGCTCTTGGTAGACCCAGGTGTCTAAGGTCCTTTGTCCCTGCACCAGGCACCTCACCAAGATGAACGACAAAGAGGGTCCCAGTCATCACCACTATCACTGTTTTATACCTCCCTACTGTCCTTCGGACTCTTCACCCTATTTTCTTGGAATTCCTTCAAAAATATCATTTGGATCAGCTTTAGAGTTCTCCAGCCAGGACTTGTGTGGGCAGACCTCATGTTTGAGGCCTATTTTGGAGGTAAGCAGGATGGTGCTGACCCTTAGGTGCAGGTCCCGCTCAGGACCTTCACAGAGAGTACATCCTGTACCTGTGACCTCATTTAATACTGCACTTTGGTACAGTACGATGTTGACTCTTATCTGAGAAGATGGGAACATCTGGGACAAATCTAAAAAAAAAGAAAAAGAAAAGAAAAATATTGCCGTTTACCAGTGTCACTATTTAATGAGGTGTTTGAAGTGTTCCACAAAGGAGTCTTAGACTGCTTATACCAAAAAGACAATCAGTCCTCGGAAGAAGACAGTCCATCCTGAGCTAATGCATTGCAAACTACACGTTAGCACCTTTGAAGGGGTGCATCAGAATTGACCCTGGGGGTTCTGTCAGGGAGGTGAGGAGAGGGGTACAAACAGAAATGGATATGTGTGAATATGGCAGGTTGTTGCAGTAAAGGTCAGGGATGTGATAAATGCTCTAAACCACTGGTGGCACATGCGAGGGACAAAGGCAGGTAGGAAAAGTGGTGGTTGCTAGACGAGCCAATTTACGTAATAGTCAAAATCAGACACCATCTGATTATAATGATCAAGTTGCCATTGATTAAGTATTTATTATATACCAGGTATCAAGAGCTCTATATACATTATCATTTTATTTTTAAGAGAGATTTTTGCTGTAGGGCGCATGTGCTTGCCAGACAGACAGAGAGAGACATAGAGACAGAAAGTAAGAAATCACCCCCCCAGGGGGGATGGTCACTCCACAATCCTTTCTCCTCCATTCTCCTCTCTGGATCTTGGGCACGCACGCACACGCGCCGTCGTGACTTTTAAGCCACCGGGTCCGGGACGCGAACCATGGTCGACTACATGGGAGTCTAGCGACATAGCCATTACGCTAACTGCTGGTTCCCCCCCAGTTTGAGTCTTAAGCCACTGGGTCTGGGACTTGAACCGCAGTTTACTATGTGGGAGTCCAGCGACACAACCATTACGCCATCTGCTGGTCCCTATATACATTATCTTATTTAATCCTCTCAGTACTCTGTTGAATTATCCTGTAGGACAGATAATAAAACCCAAGATTCAAAGAGGCCATGTAACTTGCCCAAAGTCACATTGCATCTCCCAACTGATCTCCCTGCTTCTATTTTTCTATTCTCGTCTACTGATAGTCCATATCCTTCTCACAGAAGCCACTCATATCTCTTACAAATATAAATCAAATGCTGCTGCTTCCTACTTAAAAGGCTCCAGTTGCTCTGGTTACAACTGGAATAAAAATCAGCCTTTTACCCAGGCTTATGAAAGTCGGCATGTCTAGCCCTCGATGACTTTTATGACCTTGTCTTTCACTACCCTCTTGCATGCCCACTCTGTTCTGGCCTCATGGTTCTTCCTGAAGTTTCTAGAACTCTCCAAACTGGTTCCCTCTGATTTTCCATGGCGGGTTCCTTTCCAATACTTATCAATATATCCCAGAATTATTACCTCTTTGGAAAGGCCTTTCCTGACACCCAAATTAATTTATGACACTCCTAAGCAATGGTGTCTCTTTCCTGTTTCTTTATTGACTGGTGGTGTATTTTCCTTACTAGAACGTAAGCTCCATGGGAGCCAAGGCCACTTCAGCTGGTTTGTCCTTCAAGGGAGAGGGCAAGCCTGCGAGAACCTGCTCACACCCTCTGCCCTGCCTGTGATCTTTGCTCTGTAGTTTTCTGTCACATTATCATGAACTAACAAATATTTCTACAAAACAGATGCTTTCTTATTTTCAGAAATAAAAGCCATAATCAAAGTTCAATTTGTTTTTGAGTCAGAAGAGAAATACAACAAAGTTTAATTTTTTTTCTTCCTAGAAACATATATAAATTTCCTTTCTTCAAAATTGTTTACTCCATGTTTATTAAAGATTTCTGAGGGAGCTCAATGTAATTTACCCATTCTCAAATTAATGTGATTACTGGGTCTCTATTTAAAACTCTGAGAATAAGTGAAGCTGTGAGTATGTGGGGTGCTAATTAAGCCTTTTCCTAATTGCTTCGTTATGCATCAAGAGGAAGACAGTTGTGAAGTGGTTATATTGTTCTACTCACCGTACAGGGTCCCTGAGTCAAACTCTGACTTGGACTGGATGATAGGCACACTAAAGCTGAGTGGACTAGAGCCATGTGGCTGTAGGCAAGTGTCATCATCTGTTTAAGCCTTAGCTTCTCCTTCTGTAAGGATTGATTGAATTTCTCTATCCTTCTTCCAAATCTAAAACTTGATTTGACAAATTACTTAGTATTCTTTTCCATGGAAAAAACACTGATAGGTGATAATATCCAATAACCAAATATTTTGTAATAATGAAATTAATTTTAGGCACCAGCAGATTCACAGTGGTTATGTCACTGGACTCTCACATGACTAACTGTGGCTCGAGTCTTGGAACCAGTAGCTTGAAAATTATGCCAGGCACATGCACGCTTGCCCAAGTTCTCAGAAGGAGAATGGAGTTAAAGTGATTGCAGAGTGGACATTCCTCCTGGGGAATGATTTGTCACTTTCCCTCTCACTGTCTGTGTCTCTTTCTCTTTCCAGAAAACATGTATACCCTAAGGCAAAAAATTCTCCCTCAAAAATTGTTTTCTTTTATTTATATTATGGTATTCATACTAATTGTTGCTATTTGCTCCTGTGGTTCTTGGTGACTAATACTCTCTGTTGCAGATTGCTACTGAAGCAATAGAAAACTTCCGAACTGTGGTTTCTTTGACTCGGGAGGAGAAGTTTGAATATATGTATGGACAGGGTTTGCAGATACCATACAGGTAATAACCACTGAAGAATGGTAGAAGTAGAGAGAGTTTTCTACTTATCAGATTTGTTTTCAGGATCACTATGGCCGTAAGTTAGGGAGCAAGTGGAGAAGTCACCAGAGGGGAACAATTTGGGAATGCTTTTATCCAGGAGCAAAATGATAAGACTCTGAGGCCTTGGGACATCTTTACATAGAATCTGTAAGAATGGGAAACTGAGGGGAAGAGCAGGGAGAGAGGAACTAGAGAATGACTTTCCACTATCCAGTTTGGATAATGATCCTATTACTTGCTTGAGTAGGTGATAATCTTTTAATGGAACATGAAATTTGAGGTATCTACTGAGCACTGGGGGTGGTACTCCCTAGGTAGGCCTGTTCTTCCTTTCTTCACCCCCTTCTCACCTGAAGACCTCCTTGTCTTCCTTTAACACAGTCATCCAGTGAGAGACCTAGTACGTGATGTGACATGAACAGCCCAACTGCTCTGTGTCTCAGTTTTTTGTAGTAAAAGGGACAGCCAGACCTTCTATATGTATTTTTAAACATCTTTTATGATTGAAGAGCCTTTTTTTATGGAAGAAAATCCATTTAAGTACTAATATATTGTATAGATAAAAGCAAGACTTGACCTAGTTGAAGCAGGAGTAGGAAATCCAGAGGTTTCCCTCTTCCCAACTGGTCCTACTCATACCACATCACTGAGTTCCATGTCACTCAGAACATCCTAGAATGTAACTTCTTTGGAAAGCCACCTCCACCTCCATAGAAAAAGTGTTCATTCTTGTAACATATTATTGAGAAGGTAACTCAAGTGCAAATATAGCATCTTCTGGATCCCCACGGGCAAGCACGTGCCTATTTACCCAGCACGGTCCCTAGAGTTAGTGTTGGGTAAACACGTGGAATGAGTTTTTACTTGAGAGTACATGCGTATTACATGTCTGAAAGTGAGGATGGAGAGAAGGATCTTTCATTTATTAATTCCTAAGAGGGTCTTTATAGTCATAGGCTTATTGGTTTTGATTGCCAAAGGATAAAAGCATTTGCCAGAGAGAGAGAGAAAGAGAAAGCATCTTCCAATAGAGTGTTGCCACATTGCAATTCTTTTCCCTCCATTTCTCTATCCTGTCAGTATTTGAGCCACACATACACACCTATCTGCTGTGTTTTCAACCTGCAGGATTCGAACTATACTCAGCCATGTGGGATCTGGCTACCCATGCACAGGGCTTAATCACCATACTATGGGGCCAGCCTAGCTTATTTTATCTTTACATAAACACTTTGAGGCTTAGTTAATCCTATATTATCAATGAAGACAATGAAGTTCAGAGCTTAGGAGATGTCTGAGTTTGTACAACTGGTACGTGATAAAGTGAGGCTTAAACTTAGTTCTTAGTTTCATTTTTTGTCTGTCACACCTGTGTCCCACTGCCAGCCTGTCTAAAACTATGTCTTAAGGACAGAAATGAAAATGGAATAAGTTTTCAAATGTCTTTTTTCCAGAAATTCTTTGAAGAAAGCACACATCTTTGGAATCACATTCTCCTTCACCCAGGCAATGATATATTTTTCCTATGCTGGCTGTTTCCGGTTTGGTGCCTACTTGGTGGTACGTGGTCACATGAACTTTCAGGATGTTCTGTTGTAAGTACTGGGCTAATATTTATGATTCAACTCTAAAAATAAGACTGGGTGGATGTACTTTTTGTCTGGACAGAAAACCCTACCCTGAAGTCTCATGAAGACATTCTCGTGATTCAGGACATGTCGTTTTGTCTTGTGCGTGTTACCACCAAAACACTCCACCTCACTTGGAGTATTAGTAACGTCTTCTCTTCCCAGTGCAGACTGGCACGTATCTGACCTTTCTAAATCAGTGGCTGGGCGGGGCGATTGAATTTAGAGGTTCTTGGGGCCTTGGTATTTGGGAAGAAGCCTAACCCGGAGCAAAGATTCTGGATGGCTCCTTTTAAAGCTACCTAACAGGGCAGCTGAAGTACAGATGTGCAGTACTAACTTCTGCAAGTCCTGAAGATTCTAGGATAAATTTGCTTTTCCTCAATGAGAGGACATTAGAGGGGCCTGACTGTGCCATAGTGGAAGAATGGATGCTTTTTGAGACATTCATCCATTGCCCCGTGGGAAGGTTCTGGGTTTGTGTCCAGAGACCTCCCTGAGCTTGCTAGAGACACATGTGCAGGGGACTTGGGGCTGATGAAGCTGAAGATGGAACATGGTATTGGGGTGTTCTCACTCTCTCTCTCTGTCACTTGCTGAAGAAATGAATAAAGAAAAAGAACAACTGGGACGTAAGAGCTGGAGAAATTCAGAAATGACAAAGAAAAAAACAGATTTGGATTTTTTCCACCACATTACTGTGAATGTAGAAAAATTACATATTAGGGACCAGCTGGTCACATAGTGGCTGAATTCCACGTGGTCGACTGCGTGATTCAAGTCCTGGTCCCAGTGACTTGAAAAACATGCTGGGCACATGTACATGCATGCCCAATATCCCAAAAGGAGAAATATCCCAAAAGGAGGAGAAAGGATTGCAGTGTGACTGTGTTCATGGGGGTTGCTTTCTTGCTTTCCCCCTCTCTCTGTTTCTCTAGTGAACACATGCGCTCTCTAGAAAAATTAAAAACAAATAGACTAGCCCCCCCCCCAAAAAAAAGAGAATATTATACCTCAATCAGGGAGACAAACTTGAATTTAATATACTACTAAAGTACTTAAATATGTTGGTAGTCAAAGATGGATAATCTTTCTGAGCTTTTAGATTTGGTGATGGGTAAGTTGCTCCCTTTCTTTTCTTTCTTTCTTTTTTTTTTTTTTTTTGAGAGGTTTTCACTATAGGGTGTGTGTGCTCGCCAGACAGACAGAGAGAGACAGAGAGACAGAAAGCAAGAAATCACCCCCCCAGAGGGGAGGGTCACGCCGCAATCCCTTCTCCTCCATTCTCCTCTCAGGATCTGGGGCACGCACGCACACGGGCCCGGCGTGAGTTTTAAGCCACCGGGTCTGGGACGTGAACCGCAGTCTACTACGTGGGAGTCCAGCGACATAGCCATTACGCTAACTGCTGGTTCCCAAGATTCTCCCTTTCAGTAGCATAAAATAATTAGTAGCAGTACAGTTTTACTTTTAGACCGGAGTTTTATACGACAGTGTAATCTGTTAGCATAGTACTGGACATCGGCTTATTCATGCATTATAGTTTGCTCAGGATGACCCCAAAAGAAGATTTTAAATTTCTACTTATACATGAATCTGGCAAATAAGAGATGGGTGCTCATTGTGATCCTGACCCAAGATCAAAGCCAGGCATCATGGGCATTGGAGCTTGGATGAGATACTCACTCATCTCATGCTTTACTCCAAGGAACTGAATTTATGAAAGTTGCCAACACTCAGGCATTCCGTTTTGCAAAATCAATCTGCCTACTAAAAGAAAGGAGAGACCTGTCTGAAGAACAGTCCATATGAAAAATTATTTCAAAGGTTCAAATGATAACAAAGCCAGAATTAACCACCAGTGTGATTTACTTAGCACTAGTTAAAATAAAATAAAGAAAAATAAAAAATAAACTGCCAACGACACAGTGTTCTATCTGAACACAGACGTTCAGCTCAGAGGAAAGGAAGTGATTTCTGGTATTCTGGGATCCCAGGTATTATGTCAGCTCCAGGCCGACTATTTAAAAATGTGCCCAGGGGAAGGCCGTGCTATCAGAGAAGGAAATAACTTTTTAGTAATATTCCAAAACTTAAAGGCCTATTTTATGTAAAAGAAAATAGATTTGTCTTTAGCTTGAAAAAAAAAAAAAAAACTTGTTAAAATCTTGTATGTTTTTTTTTTATTCTTTCTTCCATGAGTGAGAGAGAAAGAGAGAGAAGCGATACGACCAATAGGACCTTTAAGCTGCAATCCCTCCCCAGTCTCAGCTAGCCCTAGATAATGGATTTATGTGTGCCCAGCATACTCAGGGAAGTCTCTAGACGCGAGCCCAAAACCTTTCCTTGTGGGTCAGTCTTCCAGAGTGTTTTGTTACCACAGTACCACCACTGGTCCTCACAGAAAAAAACTTATTAAAGGTAGACTTAATTAAACATGCTACTATCGGAAACAGAAGATGGAAAACAATTTAGGTAAAATGTCCAGGCACCAACTTTGAGAGCTGGACTTGATGGTTGTAAGATTCTTTCCAACTCTAATGCTGTTATTCCCACACAGTAGATTAAGAATACAGGCGTACCTTGAGAGCAGTGTGGCATGGGTGTGTGAGGAATTCTCTTTTTTGTTCAATTCATAGGTATTCTAAGAATCTGATATAATTCCACCATCACTGACTGTCCTTTTTCAATTGTTACAATAATGCTGTATAACATTACACTTGGTGACATACAATGGTAAACAATTATTTTTTGCCCACAATTTTATGGGTCAGCTATGCGCTTCTGCTGATCCAGGTATAGTGGAGCACAGCTGGGCCCACTTAGGTGTAGGCTGGAAGCCACACAGCTCCCCTCTGTGCATGCCTCCTCCTCCTCCTGCAGGCCGGCCTGTGCTGTGGTAGTGGCAGAGTCCCAGGACAGTGAGCACAGCGCACACAAGGTCCCCTGAGTCATAACTGGCAACTGTGACTTCCACCACATCCTGTTGGCCACAGCAGGCCGCAAGGCTGACCCGGTTTCAAGGGTCGGAAAACAAATTTCACTTCTGAAGTGAAGTGAACAAAATGCTGCAAAGGTCACATTGCAGGAAGATGAGAGGTGGGAAAATGGGCCGTTTTGCAACGTTCCATCACACTGACATAAACTTAGAAGGAAGAGTATGATTTGGTATTTTGTTTATTTCTAAGACAGGGCCTCACCATGTTGTATTCCTCCTGCCTTGGTCTGAGACTGCAGGTCCTTTCACAACACTCTGCTGTCTTTCAAGAGAGTCTCACCGTGTTGCCCAGGCCAGCCTTAAGCTCGCCATCCTCCTGCCTCCCCCTCTCAGATCGCTGGTATTACAGGCCCTAGTTACTGCTTTAGGTTGGACCAAGAATCGAACCCACCCAGGCCTCCCACTAGTAGGATGTGCCACCATGGCTGGGCCCAGTGTTTTGTTTTATTTTTGCACTTCGCTTTTATAAGTATTTGAGGCAATGCTTTCTGGTTGTACAAGTGTTGACTTTCTAGAATCACTGTTAGAACTGGGCACATATTTTGTCTTGGCGTTTCCCAGGGTATTTTCAGCAATTGTCTTTGGTGCCATGGTAGTCGGGCAGGTCAGTTCATTTGCTCCTGACTATGCCAAAGCCAAAGTGTCAGCCGCTCACGTCATCATGATCCTTGAAAAAGTCCCTGTGATAGACAGCTACAGCACAGATGGTCAAAAGCCGGTGAGTTTGATGTTTTGACTGTGATCTGCTCCTAACTCCTGAGTCAAAGTGTTCTAAGAGGAAATTTAATAACACTAGCTTTTTCAGATGTGATGATAAAGTAAAATTTTCTAGATCATGAGTTCATTTTGATAAATGTTAATTGTATATACTAATATCTAATACTTTAACATAACAGAGTTAGAGGAGACAGTATTACTGCATGCTTTATAAGCATATCCTATCAATCAGGTTTTATTTTATGTAGATTATTCTGTTGTTGGGGAACAGGTTGGAGTTATCACATTTGTATTATATTCACAATACACACGGGCGCAGCCTCTGTGGGGCAGTCAGTAGTGTACCAGGCTGCAGAGCTGGATGGCACATGCTGATTGGCACACGCCAGGCACGTACATGCGAGCATCCTGGCAACCTGGAGGACTGGAGGGAAGGGATCGTGGCATGACTTAGCCTTGCTGGAGGGTGCTTTACTCTCTCTCCCTCTCTCTTTTGCTCTCCTTTTATCATGAATAATAATAATAAATACATTTATTATACATTTACTATAATAAATCACTGAGTCTTTTAGATCTAATGCATTAAATTCTAGCAGTATAAATGAAGCCTTATTGTAATCCAAATTCACTATCTTTCGACATGTCATAGACGAAATTAATTACACACTCTGTTCTCATTATTAGTAGCAGTCCAATTTACTATTATGGTTTTCATGTTAGAAAACATTGGAAGGAAATGTGACATTCAACGAAGTCATGTTCAACTATCCTACCCGACCTGATATCCCAGTGCTCCAGGGGCTGAACCTGGAGGTGAAGAAGGGCCAGACGCTGGCCCTGGTGGGCAGCAGTGGCTGTGGGAAGAGCACGGTGGTCCAGCTCATCGAGCGGTTCTACGACCCCATAGCCGGGACAGTGGTGAGCCCACTTGCATATTCAGTTCCTTTCAGATGTTTCATTGTCTAAATGCCTGAATGTATTTAATTCTTGACTATAATCCATGGCTTCCCAAGCTTTTTAACAACAGCCCCACTTAGATAAAACCTGAAAGCCTAGAGACAGTCTTCAAGCTGTCCTCTGCCCCAGACACACCCCCCAGCCTCGTCCTCTACACCGCCAAGTCTTTATTCCCCTTAGTGAGCAGCCCCGTCTACCTCCAGGTCCTTTCTTTTGGTTAGATTTCAGCTGACTTGTCAAGAGCTGGCAAACACTGAAGCAGCCAGAAAGACAGAGGAGAGATATGAGGAGAGACATGCAAGATAGTTGAGTGTTTCCAGGAGAGGTTGTCAGCAGTGACAGTGCTACAGGGAGATTAGGTCAAATGCAGACCACAAAGATGTGATGGGGTCTAGCAACGAATGGCATTGCTGTTACTTTAAGGTACTCTTGGGGAAGATGGCAGGAAGCAATTTAGCATGGCTACAATACAGTTAAGAGGGGAAATGGAGGTTTAAATGAGTGTATCAAGAAGATGGAAAGTGTTTAGGAGGGGAATCTTAAGCACTTTTATAACCGAAGATGAGACTAAACCACTGATAGAGAGAAACATATAAGATGATAAAAGTAAAATCAAGAAATTTACAAAGTAGTAAAGAATATATGCAGAAGTACCTTTTTTTTTTTAACTAAAAGGGTGAATAAAGGGTAAGAATTATTCATTCACCAAAACTCTGAGTGTCTCTCAGGGACTGCCCTACTTGCTGGAGATGAGAGAGGAGTCTTGACAGGAGTAGGGAATTTAAATTACTTTAATGGGGGATAAGAAAAGAGTCAAACTGAAACAGCATAGAATTTAGAACAAGAAATGTTCATTATACAGGCTTTTAGTTATTGGTCATACCCAAAGGCAATATTCATAATATTTAACCACTGGAATGGTGAGGACACTGACCAGTCAGAATGGAACCTGCTCAGAAAAGGGGGGTCCATGACCTCCATGTGGACCCCAGTTGTGGTTTTTGTTTGTTTGTTTGTTTTTTTAATTGACAGTTTTTTTTGCTATAGGGTGCATTCACTTGCTGGAAAGACAGAAAGAGACAGAGACAGGAAGCAAGAAATCGCCCCCCAAGGGGGATGACCGCGCCACAATCTCTTCTCCTGGATCTTGGGCACACACACACACACCGGCACCAGGCATGAGTTTAAGCCACTGGGTCTGGGACTTAAACTGAGGTCGGCTACATGGGAGTCCAGTGACATAGCCATTACGCCAACTGCTGGTCCCACCCCCAGGTGTATTAATGACTGAAATAAGTCTAAGGCCCTTGTCTTCCCCACAGCAATCACTGTTACTCATATTGGGTCGGAAAATTCATGATGTTTTTGCATAGAAAAATACATCATTTTTCCAACAACCCAATAGATATATTTTTTATTGTATGCAGAGAGAGTTATGCCTTTACTCAGTCTATTCTTTAAAATTTACTTAAGCTTCATGCTTTATGTATACTCCTTTGTTTTATATTTTCTGCTGATTTTGATACTGTGCTTCAATTTTGTGGTTAATGTTTGAACATGGGACTCCAAATGTAAAGTTCTCAGTGACCATTGAAGCAAGTAGAGGAGGAAATGTTAACTGCCAGACACTGGTTATTGTCCTCAGGAAATGTTTATTAAGTAACTCTTAAGTGTTGTGCTCTAATGAGCGGTAGGGCATGATATCTGCCCTCAAAGACTTTAACTGAGGAGATAGGTCATATACTTCCATGAGTTAGATTAAAGAAGAGGGTAAACCTAGGGCCGATTCTTGGGATAAGTGAGATTTACGTATGGCTAAGCATACACGTGACACTCAATGCAAGAGATACTGTGAGCTGTGGCTGATAAGAGGTTTGTTCCCAAGGTAGCAAATAAGCCAGGTTGGCTGAAATAATGTAGTTAGAGTAGTAGTTCTCCCAACTTTTCTCATTATAACCCAAGTAGGAAAGATCTGGAAAATTTTGCCCCCAACATACTCATAGTCAATCACTTTCCAGTGGAAAAAAATACATGGTGATAATAAAATGTTGGCATTGACCAGCCGCATGGATTAGTGATTAAGTGCAAAGCACAGGGAGCCACATCCCACATAACTGACCACGGTTTGAATTCTGGCCCTGGTGGCTTGACAGATACCCCAAGTATATGTGCATGTGTGCCCCAAATATTCCAGCAGTGTGGAGAAATGGAGGAGTATGACGGTCTTCCATTGGAGGGGGTTTTCTCTATTTTTAGCAAGGGTGTATGCCTCTGTCAACAATAAGATAAATTTAAAAAGAATGTTGAAATTGAAAACTACAGTAGGGGGGCCAACAGGTGGCAGGGTTGTTAAGGTGCTGGACTCCCACATGGCTAACCACGGTTCAAGTCTTGGACCTGGCAGTTCCTCTCTCACTTTTTCTCTCTCTCTTTCTGTCATCAAATTAAAAAAAAAATAACTAATAAAATAAGTAAATATTTTTTAAAAAGGAAGAAAACTACAATAGTATAGTATAAGAATTACACAAGAAGAAAGTAATTTTTCTATTAAGTACCTAAAAGCAAACAGAACATAATTAAAAACATGGAAAGTACCAGTTACAACTGAGTATAAGAAAGAGAAACTACTCTAGGTATTTCTGTAGATAAGTATTTTTTTTGAGAGATTTTTGCTATAGGGCATGTGTGCTCACCAGAGACAGATGGAGAAACAGAAAGCAAGAAATCACACATCCTCCCCAGGGGGATGCCCACACAGCAATCCCTCTTCCTCCATTCTCTTCTCGAGATTTTGGGCACGCACACAAACATGCCTGGCATGAGTTTCAAACCACTGGATCTGGGACTCGAATGGCAGTTTGCCACGTGGGAGTCCAGCGCCTTAACCTCTATGCCACCTGCTGGCCCTGATAAATACTTAATAAAGGTAATTACGTCCCTACAAATCTTGGGAAGGACTGGAAGAGTGGAATAAAGACTGCACCCAGACTTCCAAACCCCAGAACTGCAACTGTGATCCTGTGATCGAAGCTTCATGAAATCGTGCCAGTGTCATAGCTATTCCAAACCTAAAGATTCAAGACCAGCGTCTGCCTGTTGCAAAAACTCCTCTCTGCCAAAACCCACGTCTTAGCTTACCGCTGCTGCTAAAAACAATTAGCATCTGCCCCCAGATTTTACTTAGTGTGTCTCACTGGTACAACCCGACTTACTTCTCAGACCCAAGGGAGCCTAAAACGTAGTTTTTAGCCTATCAGTACCTTGCTAGGTGGAAGGACAGACACAGAGAAATAGGGAAATGAATGCAGAGTGATAGGTCAATAACTATCTCAAGACATCGATGATAATGCCCTGAAAGCAAAGCACCTCATGTACTGCAGGAACAGCTGCTTTCTGCCCCATGCATTTGTGCACATCTTTGAAATACTGTCAAGTTCTGCACAACAGGTAGACCTCTTATCAAAGGTGTCCCAAATAAACTCTAGGAAATGTGCCAGGTTTTGTTTGTGGATATTAATTAGGATCCCTTAATAATTCAATTAGTAGTTATTACTAATTAGTTGTTACTGCCATGGAAAAGTGAGTCTGTGAGGTTGAGCATCATTTGATTACGAGAGTTGAAGAAAGGACTTGACCCTGAGGACCACCCTGGAGTCAGGAATTCCCATAATCATTAGGGGGCCTTGAGTCGTACTCTGAAACGGTCACCCGGAGTGGTGGTTCTCAAACCTTGGCACATACTAGGAAGGCCTAGAGAGCTAGTAAAGGACACCTCTAAGGTTTACTAGTAGTAAGCTAGGGCCTGGCCTTATAACTTTACAGTTTTCCCAGGTGATTCTGAGAACACTGAACTTGTAAATTGGAGGGCACGCCTGAGTTAAATTTTGGAAAGTCTTGAAAAATTAAACTATAGAGTTGTGAAACTAGGGGAGGAGCCTAATTGGGTGAGACCCAAAGGTTATGTAATTTTAAGGATTCTATTTACAGAAGAGAAACGTTTTAATGCAGAATAAGGTATGAAAGTGAATATTTACATGAGCATCCGATAACACTGTGTTACACAGTAACACACAGTGCTCTGCAAGGCTGACCCACGTGGGAAGGTGACAAGTTCATGTGTATGACCTCCCTTCGTACAACAGGCTCACATGTGCCACAGCCTAGGGCTGACTGAGGCTAGGAATACGTTGCAGAATCAAGCCTTTATTGGAAATGCTGTCTTTCTCTCTCTTTGTCTCTCACTCATGGGAGAATTTTATTAGTTTTGTTGTTGTTGTTGTTGTTAAGTTTGTTTTGCCATAGAGCTCATGTGCTTGCCAAAGACCGAAGGAAAAATCACCCCCAAGGGGGGTGATGGCCAAACCGCAGTCCCTTGTCTTCCATACTCCTCTCAGGATTTTTGGCACACACGTACACATACCCAGCTTGATTTTTCAAGTCACTAGGTTGAGGACTTGAGCTACAGGTAGCCAAGTAGGAATGCAGTGTGTATTACTTCCAGATCCAAGGGAGCCACCTGCTGGCCTTGGAAGAAATAATTTTTAATAAGTGAATATTTACTTCAAATGGAAAAAAATCACAATGAAATACTGGAACCTTAAAGATTTGGTCCTAATTTGTTATTATTATTATTATTTGTTATAGGGTATGTGTGCTAATGAAAACCACAGTACGTTTAACAACCTACCACAGAGACAGCTACTTACTTTAACTTGGCCTTACATTATTCCTTACCATATGTTTACATTTTAGTTATGTTTTTATTTAGTCCTGGATATTTTGATCCATTTATTTATTTATTTATTTATTTATTTTATTTTTTTTGGAGAGGTTTATGCTATAGGGCGCGTGCGCTCACCAGACAGACAGAGAGAGACATAGAGACAGAAAGCGAGAAATCACCCCCCAGGGGGGATGGCCACGCCGCAATCCCTTCTCCTCCATTCTCCTCTTGGGATCTTGGGCACGCATGCACACGCGCCCGGCGTGAGTTTTAAGCCACCGGGTTCTGGACGCGAACCGCGGTCGACTACATGGGAGTCCAGGGACATAGCCATTACGCTAACTGCTGGTCCCAGATCCATTTATTATTTTGAGCAGTTTCCATGCATCTCCCAGAGTTCCTTATTCTTCCCTGAGATCAGTGCCATGCTTTACCAGAGAGGTTCTGCTGTGCTCTGTTTTACACTCTGGGCTTCTAAACATGTTTTCTTAAAGGAAGTGTTCTTCAGCTAATGTAGATTTTAAATAGCTCGCGATTCTAATGTATTGTGCAGGGATGAAGAGGCTCGAGAGTGTTATTGTACTCAGTATAGTGAAGAAACTTATTAAAATTTGTTGGGATCATTCAGATTTGCCTCATGGTTTTGTTGAATAGTGTCTGTTTTCCTCCCAGGGGTTTAAGCCCAGGGGTTGGGGGAGAAACTTTTCTCAAATTTCCTCTGGTTCCATCTAATAAGATCTGCTCTTTACCCACGTCCTCATGTTTTTACTACCTTTCTCCACCCTCTACCTTCCACCTTCACTTACTAACGCTCGGTCCAGGACTGAAACTGCGGTCGACTATGTGGGACTCCAGCGACATTGCATTACGCTAACTGCTGGTCCTCATGCATGCTTTTATTTAATCCTCAGTCTAAGCGGATTATTTTTCTTTATGTCCACTCTTATCTGTCCTGAGATGTAAGATTAAGGATGCTGGAATACATCTCAGAAGTATGAGGCATTCTACTAGTTTTTGCTGGCAGCTGTAGGCAATTACAACAAATGCCGTGGCTTACTTACAACACACTGACTTCTTATCTTATAGTTCTAGAGTCAGAAGTCCAACATTTTAGTCTTACCAGGCTAAAATCAAGATGCTAGTGTGGCAATATTCCTTCTGGAAGTCCCCAAGGACATTTCCTTGCCTGTTCTAGACTGTGGCCCCTTCACCATCTTCAAAGCCAGCAATGTCTGGTCAGGGCGTTCTCATACTGCACCCTCTGGTCCTCACTGTCCTGCCTTCCACTCCCACACTTAGAGCCTGTGTGATTCCCAGGGCCCACCAAGGTGATCCAGAAAGTTCTCTTCATTTTAAGGTCAGCAAATTAGTTTAGCAACATTAATTCTATCTACTACTTTCATTTCTCCTTGCCATGTAAAGTCATCTAATTCGCAGGATCTAGGGATCAGGCTATGGATATCTGGGGCGAGGAGGGCATTGTTTTACCCACTACAAGCAAATTCAGAATTCCTCAGAGTGTACAATTATGGCCTTGTTTGATAACCTTGACCACCCAGACTAAAAACAGAAGCAAAACCAAACATCTTTTTCTTAATCTCACAGTAACTTAACAGGCTTTTTTTGGTTTTTGTTTTGTTTTATTTTGTTTGAGAGAGAGAGATTTTTGCTATAGGGCACATACCATCTCCAGAGAGACAGACACAGAAAGCGGGAAATCATCCCCCAGGAGGATGGCCGTGTCTCAGTTCCTTCTCCTTCATTCTCTTCTTGGGATCTTGGGCACACATGTACGTGTGCCTGGCGTGAATATTAACTCGCCATGTCTAGGACTTGAACCACAGTTGACCACTTGGGAGTCCAGCTATGTAACCATTACACCACCTGCTGTTCCCCTCAGCCATTTTAATGTATGAGATAAGGATGTTAATTTTGTTATATTCAGGTTGTTCCAGTCCTGAACTTGATCTCTGAACTCATTTTCAGAAAATTGATGGAGAGGAAATAAAGAATCTGAACGTCCAGTGGCTCCGAGCACAACTTGGAATTGTGTCCCAGGAGCCCATCCTGTTTGACTGCAGCATTGGCGAGAACATCGCCTACGGAGACAACAGCCGGTTCGTGTCACAGGAAGAGATTGTGAAGGCAGCCAAGGAGGCCAACATCCATTCCTTCATTAACTCACTGCCTGATGTGAGTCTCTCTTCGCATTAAAAGCCCAGGGCATGTGGCCAACTCCTTGGGCTATAGTTTGAATTTTAAAGGGCTGGTTTCCTAATAGTGAAAAGAAATTAACAAGCAGAACACATCCCGAGCAGTTCCAGTTAGTTGTTAGGCTCACCTGCCATGTGTCGTGAAGAAGGGATGAAGGCGTTAGACTGAATGAGGTTCACGGGAGTAGAACTTTCCGAGGGTAGGTGAACTGGAACAGCTCTCCAGAGCCAAAGCTTCTAAGCTTGAGGCTCTGGCTTCTTCAGCCCAAGGGGAAAGTACGATGTCTGAGAGGCCTTTCCCTTCAAGAGCAAGTTCAGGGCCTGTGGGTAGCGTCTGGGGCACATGTTGCTTCTGGTCCTGCCAAAGAAGCAAACGTATGTGTTTGTCACTTTTTTCCATCTCGTTTTTCTGCCTCCTTGCAGCTTCTAACCTCACTCTGGGGGCCGGCCAGGCCAGCAAGCTGGACCCACACCAAAATGTAGGCTTTCTCTGGATAGGGCTGAGCCATTGGGGTGACCATGTTACCCTGAAATCTCTCCTTCTTGTACGTTGCAGGGGCCTAGGCTCCACTTACAGGGTTGATTGTGGAGATCTTCCCTGGGCCATTGTCTCTGGGTGTCCTCAGAATTTCTTCTAGGAATTAGAGAAGTGGAGCCGATCACCCTCTCTTAAATCCTCTTAGATTCTGTATTTTTTATTCTGTATTTATTTTATCTTGGCCTAGCTAACCTAGCCCCTCCCATTACCACAAAGTATGTCCCTTATTGCGAGGAAGTGCCTTCAAGCAAATAAAACTCTATAGCCTCAAACTAATGGGCAAAGCAGTGTCCTCACTGGAAGGATGGCAATACCAAGTGGCCTTCATCTTGTCTTTAGGCTCTCCCTCAGACAACTGCTATTACCAAGCACAGACCCCAGGAAGGAGGCATTGTCCCCCTTCTCTCTTTTAACAACCTAACCCAACTGAGAGTCGAACATTGAAAACATAAAGCTGCAAATTCTCTTTCCTAATGAGAGGTCAGTAGCTCTCAAAGTTTGGGTATGGATCGGCATCACCTGGGAACTTGTTAGAAATGCAAATTTTTCAGGCTGCACCCTAGACCTACCGAGTCAGAAACTGGAAGTAGAGTCCAGCAAGCTGCATGTTAATAACCCAGGTAATGCGGATGCAGGCTACAGTTGGAGAAAACACTGGGTTAGGATTTAGCAAAACACAAACACAGAGTAACTACTCTCCAGCTTATAAAATATATCCTGCCTCTCTGGCATTTGTCTATCGCAGGGACCCTACTCTTCTGGGTTCCTGGTCTCTACATCTGTCACCCAGAGCACACCTGTAGACATCAGCATCCTTTTCCTCAGTGTCTACACCAGAAGAGAGAAGCCAATCCCCCCATGCCCACCCCACCTCCTTTTATTTAAGGATCTGCTTCTTCTCCTGGGTGATTCCCCTTAACTGTAAGAGGCTGGTTTAGTTACGCCCTTCCTCCAGGTTACAGCACTGCCTTTATCTGCCTCAATAGCATGGATGCCCTATCAGGGCATCTTGACAGCCCCAAACTCACAGGAGACATTCTTCAGTGCTCCTGCCTTCAGAGGCAGCCCAGCCCTGGGGCGGAGCCCATCCTGAGCATCTGCTGAGACCTCACCTGCAGGCTTCTCACCCCATCTGCATGGGAGACCTTCATCTGAGCGTCATAGAACCCGGCTTCCCAGATGCGGCAAGTGAGAATAGGCAACTCTGTATAGAACGTGAATTTTAGAGTCAACTCTGGGTGTTAGAGACCACAGTTTAATCAAAATCTTAGCCTAGTGAAGTCCTGAAAATAATACCAAAATATTGGTTTCTAGATTACACATGCTGTAACATCCTGCTTCTGTTCTCTTCTACACACCCTTTCACCCGTCCCTAGCATCATATTGAGTAGTTACTGGTAATCATCTACCGTGAGAAACAGTGTGTGAAGAATCTTGAACATACATGTATTTAAAAAGAGATTCCTGTTTTCCAAGAGAGGTATCAAAATGGAGTTTCTTAGTATCCATTAAAATTGCTTAAACATTGGAGATAGTTTTAAAAAGAAAACAGATAGTATAATAGAAGGCTGACATTCCAAGAGTTTTTCTTTCCTGACTTTAAAAATCGTGCAGAGAGCGTCATCTACTGGTTATGAACAAGATGAGCTCCACTTACTTAACTGTGTAGCGCCTGTTCAAATCAGATTTCCTATTCCCCCGCTCTCTTTGTCTCAAATATAATGAAACCAGAAGATAGACAACACTAACATTGCAACAGTATTTTTCCTTGCAGACATGAGGGCTTGATTACACTAAAACATTTCACTTTAAGTCCCAAATGCTTATTTTCAAGAAGAGAGATTAAACCTACCATTTAAAGCTCATTTTCTGTTGCTTGTTTCATTCTCTCTGAATCCACCCTTAGTTTCTGAACCTAATTTTTTTTGTGTGTTTTTATGGAAGTGGTTATCTTATTCTCCATGAGCAAACTGTTACAACCTCATTATCAATTCTACGCTCATAATAACGAAACCCTGTTTACAGAAATACAACACCAGAGTAGGGGACAAAGGAACTCAGCTCTCTGGTGGCCAGAAGCAACGCATCGCCATCGCTCGTGCCCTGGTTAGACAGCCTCATATTTTGCTTCTGGATGAAGCCACGTCAGCTCTGGATACAGAAAGTGAAAAGGTAAGAGTTTACATTGGATTCATTCATACCTGCATCTGTCGTCCTTAAGAGCTTTAAATGTATGCTTTCATCTTCCATAGTAGAAAACAGAAGTTAGCCAGCTATGCTGACTGCTACCCATGGCAGCTTTCAGGGGAATTTAAACACTTCCTGTAGCTGTTAATTAGGAGAGCTAAGGTGACAGTAGGTAAATTAGTCTTATAACACTTGTGCTCCAAAAACCAGTCCTAGATCTCTTTGTGTCGAGTTCAGAAGTGACAGTCAAGAGCCATATTTCCCACTTCTGACAGCATCTCCTCAGCAACCATATGAAAAATGGGAGGGTCAGAATTTGGCTATACCTGAGCTGGCTCTGTGGCCCGGTAGTTAATGGCGCCAGATTCCACATGGCCAACCAGGGTTCAAATTCCGGCCTTGGTGGCTTGGAAAACACAGCAGGCTCGTGTGAATGTGCACCCCAAATCCAGCTGGATGGAGAAATAGAGAAGGGATCGTGGTGTAACCAAGCTCCATTGGGAGCTGTTCTCTCTCTTACTGTGTGTGTGTGTCTCTCTCTCTGTCTCTTCCGATCACCCATGCCCTTTGTCAATTAAAAATAAAAATCTAGCTATACTTTAAAATAAATATTAGTAATAATTTTAGTTTCAAGAAAAGATTATATATTTGGATAGTAAAAGACTAATTATGAGATATTCTCTATCTTAAAAATACTAAAATTCAAGGAGTTTGTGTCTGGCCTTTGCTCAGGCTTCCTGTGTTTACCACAGAGCTGTTCACGGGTTGTTGTATGGCTACGTGCATTAGTAAGTGATTTTAAATTATGGGGTAGATTGTATAACTTTTTTTCCACATTAAAACATTTTTATTAACATCTATTATTGATGGTACATATTTTGGGGACTACAGCGTGATTTCTCAGTGCATGAATACAACATGTGATGATTAAATCAGGGCAATTAGTATTTCTAGCATCTCAACCATTTGTTATTACTCAGTATTGAGAACATTAAAAATTCCGGGACCAGCAGCCAGTGTAATGGTTACGTTGCTGAACTGCCACAAGTCGACTACCGTTCGAGTCTCAGACCCTGGCGGCTTGAAACTCACACCAGATGCATGTGCATTTGTGCCCAAAATCCTGAAAGGAGAATGGAGGAGAAGGGATTGCGGTGTGGCCATCTCCCTGAGGAGTGATTTCTTGCTTTCTGTTTTTGTCTCTCTCCAGCGAGCACATGCACACTATAGTTAAAATCTCTATTGGGGACCAGCAGTTAGCGTAATGGCTATGTTGCTGGACTCCCACGTAGTCGACCGCGGTTTGCGTCCTGGACCCGGTGGCTTAAAACTCACGTCGGGAGCGTGTGCATGCATGCCCAAGATCCCGAGAGGAGAATGGAGGAGAAGGGATTGCAGCGTGGCCATCCCCCCTGGGGGGTGATTCTCGCTTTCTGTCTCTCTGTCTCTCTCTGTGCACACGCCCTATAGCAAAAACCTCTCAAAAATCAAAATGTCTATTTAAAAAAAAATCTTTCTAAGGTACTTTGAGTTTAACAGTAAGTTTTTGATTATATTAACCCACTGTATTTTTACACTAGACCTTGCTTCTCTCATCTGTCGGTAATTTTGTTTTCAGTAATCAGCATCCCTCTCCTCCCTGCACCACCACCTTCCCAGTTCTTCCCAGGGTTCAGCCATCATTCTCCAGCTCTTACTTCTATGAAGTCATTTTGTTCCCTCAGTTTCTACATGTGAGAGAGAACACGTGGCGTTTCTCTTTTAGCGCCTTCTGCCGTAACTTTAAAAGTGGATAGTTGTCTCAGGACTAGTCCAAGCTAGGGTTCAATTATCTTTTCTTATGATAAATTCCAAGTTTTCTTTTCTTTCATTTTTTTTTAATTACCCAAAGAGCTCATGCACTCTAAAGAGAGTCAGAGAAAAGGAAAAAGCAAAAACAGCACTCCTCCACGAAGCATGATCACACCGCAGTCCTTTTTCTTCCGTTTCTCCCTCCTTGCAGGATTTTTGGCACACGTGTTTTTCAAGCCTCTGGATCTAGAACTTGAGCCAGGCCCCAAAGCCTTTTTTTTTAAAGGAAAAAAAATATCTACAATATCCCAATATCTGTAGGCATTCTGACAAGATTGACTCTAGACATGTGAAAATTTAGTTTTATTATAGGCAGTTTATGTCAAAATTTCAGTATTTTCAACTACTTCTATAATCTTTTAGCAAGGCAGTCAGTTTTCAGTCCAAATGAGAAAAATATAAACAAAATTATGTACTTTATTTTTAAAAAATCTACTTTGAATTTTAAAATAAATTTTGTAATGTAATTAAAAATAACGTTTTTAATTACATTACAATCCCGTGGGATCTGGCTCTCTTACTCACCAGGCATAGACTGGCCCAATAAATTCCTTGTTTCTAAAAATTGATGTTTAATATCACTGGCACTATTGTTTTGTTTTGTTTTTTTGGGAGAGGCTTTTGCTATAGGGTCGTGCACTTGCCAGAGAGACAGAGAGAGATAGAGAGACAGAAAGCAAGAAATCACCCCCAGGGGGGATGGCCATGCTGCAATCCCTTCTCCTCCATTCTCCTCTTGGGATCCTGTGTTGGCCGCCGCCGCTGGCCGCCGAGCCAAGATGGCGCTGCTGGCTGCATAGGGAGGCGTGTACAAACAACTCCTTCTACAGCCAATCAGGACTTGCCTCGCACAGGTGAAGGAACTTGCGAGTGGGGCCGCCGGGAGGACCCTATATATACGGGGAGAAAGAAGAAGTAGAAGGGAGAAGCTAGCTGGTAAAGGGAGAAGAAGCTAGCTGGCTGAAGGAAGCTGCGAGAGAAGCTAGCTGAGGAAAAGAAGAAGCTAGCTGGTAAAGAAGGAAGAAGCTAGCTGGCTGAAGAAGCTGGTACCGGGGAGAAGCTAGCGGGAAAAGCTGAAACCTGTGAATAAAGACTGCGGGAGGAAGAACCGGGTGTCGTGCCGTCTCTTCTCTGCAGAAGGGGCGCCGACAAATGGTGGCCGGTACAGGGACAAAAACAAAAGAAGCTGGAACCTGTGAATAAGACTGCAGAAGGTTCAGAACCTCCCAGTCTGCAGGGCAGCTAGCTGGTACCGGGCAGGTCCCGGAAGGAAGACCTCGGCAATAGAGGTGGAAACCTGCAGATAAAGACTGCGTGAGGAAGGACCGGAGAAGGTTCAGAACCTCCCAGTCTGCAGGGGAGCTAGCTGGTACCGGGCGGGTCCCGGAAGGAAGGCCTCGGCAAAGAGGTGGAAACCTGCGGATAAAGACTGCGTGAGGAAGGACAGACTGCAGAGGGTTCAGAGATTTTCCTCCGAGTCTACAGGGCAGCTAGCTGGTACCAGGCGAGGGTCCCGTAAGGAAGACCTCGGCAAAGAGGCGGAAAAGGCTAACAAGAAATTTTGAAAGCTAAGAAATTTAAAGGACTAAGAAGTTTAAAGGAATAAGAAACTTAGAAAGCTAAGAAATTTAAAGGACTAGACAAAAACAAAAGGGGGGAAATGTTGGCCGCCGCCGAGCCAAGATGGCGCTGCTGGCTGCATAGGGAGGCGTGTACAAACAACTCCTTCTACAGCCAATCAGGACTTGCCTCGCACAGGTGAAGGAACAGCTAGCTGGCTGAAGAAGCTGGTACCGGAGAGAAGCTAGCGGGAAAGAGGAAACCTGTGAATAGAGACTGCGGGAGGAAGAACCGGGTGTCGTGCCATCTCTTCTCTGCAGAAGGGGCGCCGACAATCCTGGGCATGAACACACATGCACCCAGCATGAATTTAAGCCACCGGGTCCAGGACTCAAACCGCAGTAGACTATGTGGGAGTCCAGCAACATAGCCATTACACTAACTGCTGGTCCCTCACTGGCACTATCGTTAAAAAAGAATGTATTCTTGGAGACATAATTTGGGGCCTTGTTTTTGGAAGAGGAATTAAAGGGAGCACTATTATTATCTGAACTAACGTATGTGATTTTTGAACAGGTTGTCCAAGAAGCCCTGGACAAAGCCAGAGAAGGCCGCACCTGCATTGTGATCGCTCACCGCCTGTCCACCATCCAGAACGCGGACTTGATAGTGGTGTTTCAGAATGGCAGGATCAAGGAGCATGGCACACATGAACAGCTGCTGGCACAGAAGGGCATCTATTTTTCAATGGTCAGTGTCCAGAGCGGAGCCAAGCGCCAGTGAACTGTGACCATGTGACTGTTAACTATTTTTAATATTTGTGCTTAAGAAAAGGCATTTATTTAATCAAAGTTAAAAAGCAAACACTTACTGGATTATGTAGAGTTATTTGCTTAACATTTTCTGTCACAAATGAAGATCATTCCAGTGAGTTCAGAGACTTCATAATGAAAGGAACAGAAAGAAAAATCTGAAATGGAGGAAATAATGGTTCTAATTACATTACAAAATTTATTTAAAGATTCAAAGTAGATTTTTTAAAAATAAAGTATATAATTTTGTTTATATTTTCTCATTTGGACTGATAACTGACTGCCTTGCTAAAAAGATTGTAGAAGTAGTAGAAAACACTGAAATGTTCACATAGACTGCCTGTAATAAAACTAAATTTTCATATGTCTGAAGTCAATCTCATCAGAATGCCTGCAGATATTGGGATATTGTAGGTATTTTTTCCTTAAAAAAAAAAAAAAAAAAAGGCTTAGGGGCGAGCAGCTGTACCCCCTGGGCTCAAGATGTTGGATTCCCACATGGCGGATCATCGGCCTGAAACTAATGCTGGGCGTGTGTACATGCATGCCCAAAATTCCAGGAGGAGAAGGTATTACAGCATGGCCATCCTCCCTGGGGAGTGATTTCTTACTTTCCTTCTTGCTGTCTCTCTGTCTCTCCAGTGAGTGCATGCACCCTATGACAAAAATTTTTTAAAAATCTTTGATCTGGACTTGTTGCCTTGTGGTTAAGGGAGCCAGGTCCCACATGGCCAACTGCAGTTCAAGTCCTGGCCCTGTTCATATGAAAACATTACTGTGTAAGGGTGTGTGCATTAAATCCTGACAAGATGGAGAAATCCCCTACTGGGATTTGTTTTCTCACCCTCCCTCTCTCCCTCTCTTTCTGTCTTTCCTGTCTCTCGCAAATGTACTTAACCTGTGCTAATTAACAAAAATGAAAAGGCTTCTTTGAAAAAAAAAACATTCATTTTTTTAGGAATGGTTAAACCATTTAAATAATTCTGAGTCTGTATGTCTTTCCACGTTGGGTCTTACTGAACCATTTGGCTTCATTTTTTTGGACTTGATCCTGCTGGTTCTTGCATTATTGCATTATGACGGTTGCCTTATGATGGCTTTCAAACCAATCGCGTGGATCAATACAAAATTTCGAGAGGCAGAGTGAGGTGCAGTTATGAAGTGTACATTGCTCTGATGTACATTAAATATTTGTTAAGGTGCTTTATCATAATAATAAAAATAAAATTATAAGAGGTTCTTCAAGTATTTTAATATTTATGCACTTTTAAAAATACAATGACTCTTTTGTCTTAATGAATCGCTTCTCCCAGAAATGGGTCTCTTCCAATGTCGATCCTTCTGATTTGCTTAAAATGTTTGCTTAAAATGTGTTATAGTTAAATACGTCAGGATGCAAACATGATGAAAGTTGAAAATAAAATATCAAAAAGATTGCTACTCTAGCTACACATTTTTAAAATTAGCCAAAAAAGAAGTATTAACTAAATTGAAAATCATAAGCTGGTGGCCATTTGTCATGTTATAAGCAATGGGTATCTTTAATATATAAAGAACTTCTGAAAAAGAAAAGGCATCATCAAGAAAATTTGGTGAAAGGTTATGATCAGATAATTCCCAAGGAATTAATACATGAGGGAAAAAATGTAAAATTTAAATAAAAGTAGATTTAAAAATTACGTGTTTTGCATAGTAATGATGACGAGTTATAAAACAAGTAATATCTAGGGACCAACAGTTGGCATAATGGCTATGTCGCTGATCTCCCATGTAGTCGACCACAGTTCAAGTCCCAGACCCAGTGGCTTAGACTCATGCTGGGCATTTGTGCATGCGTCCCCAAGATCCCAAGAGGAGAATGGAGGAGAAGGGATTGTGGTGTGGCCATCCCCCCTGGGGGGTGATTTCTCACTTCTGTCTCTCTGTCTCTCTCTGTCTTTCTGGCAAACGCATGCGCCCTATAGCAAAAATCTCTCAGAAAAAAAAAATTAGTATCTAATAGTGTGACGATCCTATTAGTTAACTTAGTCATTGATATAACTCTCTATTATTTGACAATGTATACAAAGAATTTAAAGTGTATATCCTTGAGATAGCAATTCCAATTTTAGGAAATCAATTAAGAGAGATGTAAGGGCTAGTCAGTGGTGTAATGGTAATGGATGGACCCACATGAGAAAGATCCTGATAATACGCATTCTAACTGGGTTGAGATGATGTCTCACTGTGGTTTTGATTTATATTTCTCTGGCGCTTAATTATATTGAACATTTTTTTCATGTACATATTTGCTGGCCATTTGTATGTCTTCTTTTAAGAAATGTCTGTTCGGATTATTTGTCCATCTTTTAATTATGTGCCTTTTTGCTGTTGAATTGATTGAAGTCTTTGTATATCTGACATTATTCATAGTAGCCAAGATATGGAATCAACCTAGTGACCATCAGGTGAACAATAGAGAAAACGTGGTATATATACACAATGGAATACTATTCAGCTATTGAAAAGAATGAAATCCTGCCATTGGGGCATCATGGGTGAACCCGGAGAACATTATGTTTGTGAGATAAGCGAGACACCACAGAAGAGAAGTATCAAATATTCTCACTCATATCTGGAAATTAAAATGAAAGACCTCATAGAAGTAAATGATAGAATAATGATTAGTAGAGGCTGCAAATGGTTGGGGAGAGTGTATACAGAGATGTTGGTTAGTGGATACAAAATTATATACAGAGAAGAGGATTGTATTTTAGTGTTATACAGTACAGTAGGATAGCTATAAGCTACTGTTTGAATGTCTTTTCCAAAATCTGTTTGTTGGGTTGTATTATAAAGGTATTAAGGGGAAACTTAATCCAACTACAGAATTAGGAGGTAGAGTCTTTGGGTGGCTTACCTAGGATGATGCCCCCATGATTGAATCCACGTGAATTTAGAAGGAGAGGGCCATGCTCTGCCCTGCACACATGCTCCTGCCCTCTGCCGTGTCATGAGCCCTGTGCCAGCTCGTGACACTTCAGCAGCAAGAAGCCCCTCACCAGATGTGACCCCAGGACCCTGGACCTCCAAACAGTGAGCCAAATAAAACTATTGTCTTAAATTACCCAGACTCGGGTATTTCTGTTATTAGCAACAAAGCAGACTAAAACTTCTTGTTAACAGTTTACTGTATATTTCAGATTAGATAAAAGAGAGGATTTTGTTTCCAACACAAAGTAAAGACAAATGTTTGAGGTAATGGATATACTAAGTACCCCAATTTCATCTTTATTATATTTTTGTGCTAAAAAGTTTCACTGTACCCTATAAATATGTACAATTATTATATGTCAATCTAAAAAAGATGATCTAAGAATCCGTCAAGTGGCATGGTGGCTAAGGATGCTGGACTCCCTCATGGCCGACCGTGGTTCGAGTCCCAGACCTGGTGGCTTGCTTTCATACTTTTCTCTCTCTCTCTTTCTCTCTTACTCTGTCCCTTTCTGGTCAAATTAAATAAATAAAGGTTAATAAAAAATAATTCTTTTAAAAAATGATCTAAAAGAATTGAAAAGAGAGGGCAAATGAAAAGTAGATATCTAATAGATTTATACGATTTCTTAGTGAAAGATTTAGGAAAAAAATAATCAGAAAGAACAAAAATATTAATTTAAATCTTAATCATATTTGCAAAAACGATATAGGTTGACAAAGATAGAAGTTTAATTATCATATCACTTTCTTTTTTTTTTTTCATTTTTATTTTATTTTATTTATGTTTAATCGTGGCTTGGTTTTACAGCATATAATATGTGTTCTCAAAGCATAAATGCATTGCATGTCAAGCAAGTCAAAGATATTACTGTTCTTGGGGACCGGCAAGTGGCATGGTGGTTAAAGGCACTGGACTCCCACATGGCTGACCACGGTTCAAGTCTCGGACCTGGTGGCTTGCTTTCTCACTTCCTCTCTCTCTCTCTCTCTCTCTCTCTCTCTCTCTCTCTGATCAAACTGGAAAATAATAATGATAATAATATTAAATAAAGTTAAATAAAATAATTCTTTAAAAAAAAAGATATTACTATTCTTTTTTTTTAAGTATTGCAGAGGAGCTTGTTTATAATATTTTACTTTAAATATATGTTTTTTTGTTTGTTTTTTGTTTGTTTTTTTATTATCTATTTTTTTATTACATTGAATTACATACAACTTTACAGTGTATTACATTGCTTTTTCAAAAGGGAATGCCATGCATGTCAGTCAGTACAGAGACATTAATCTCCCCGCTTCAACATTCAATATCTTTCCTATGTTTCCCCCAATCATTATTATTATTATTCTAATTATTTTTTATGATAAACATGATTTTTTTTTTTCCAATTATCAGATCATAAAGTTCCCAACAATAGGAAACGTAGACTGCACTCAGGGCTGGACCAAGGGTGGGTCTCGCGCAGCCCCGCAAACGTAGGTGAATCTCCATGGAACACAGTTTCAGGAACGCGGCTCAGGAAAGCAGAGACGGCCATCAGCGGTTGCGGCACGCGGGGCAGATCCCGGCCACGGCCCGCGGGGGCAGAGCCCCGGCCACGGCACGCGGGGACAGAACCCGGCCATGGCACGCGGGGCAGACCCCGGCCACGGCACGCGGGGGCAGGCCTCGGCCACGGCACGCGGGGCAGAGTCCCGGCCACGGCACGCGGGGCAGAACCCCGGCCACGGCACGCGGGGCAGAGTCCCGGCCACGGCACGCGGGGGCAGACCCCGGCCACGGCACGCGGGGGCAGACCCCGGCCACGGCACGCGGGGGCAGACCCCGGCCACGGCACGCGGGGCAGAACCCCGGCCACGGCCCGCGGGACAGGGCCCCGGCCACGGCACGAGGGGGCAGACCCCGGCCACGGCACGGGGGGGACAGGACCACGGCCACGGCACGCGGGGGCAGGCCACGGCCACGGCACGCGGGGCAGAGTCCCAGCCACGGCACGCGGGACAGGGCCCCGGCCACGGCACACGGGGCAGACCCGGGCCACGGCACGCGGGGGCAGACCCCGGCCACGGCACGCGGGGCAGAACCCCGGCCACGGTACGCGGGGCAGAACCCCGGCCACGGCACGCGGGGCAGAGTCCCGGCCAAGGCACGCGGGGCAGAGTCCCGGCCAAGGCACGCGGGGCAGAGTCCCGGCCAAGGCACGTGGGGGCAGAGTCCCGACCACGGCACGCGGGACAGGGCCCCGGCCACGGCACGTGGGGCAGAACCCGGCCACGGCACGAGGGGGCAGACCCCGGCCACGGCACGCGGGGACAGGACCACGGCCACGGCACGCGGGGGCAGGCCCCGGCCACGGCACGCGGGGCAGAGTCCCGGCCACGGCACGTGGGGCAGAACCCGGCCACGGCACGAGGGGGCAGACCCCGGCCACGGCACAAGGGGCAGACCCCCGGCCACGGCACGTGGGGACAGGACCACGGCCACGGCACGTGGGGGCAGACCCCGGCCACGGCACGCGGGGCAGAGCCCCGGTCGGGCCGGACCTCCGGATAGGGCATGCGGAGCAGAGCCCCGGCCACGGCACACGGGGCAGACCCCGGCCAAGGCACGCGGGGCAGACCCCGGCCACGGCACGTGGGGACAGGACCACGGCCACGGCACGCGGGGCAGACCCCGGCCACGGCACGCGGGGACAGGACCACGGCCACGGCACACGGGGCAGAGTCCCGGCCACGGCACGCGGGGCAGAGCCCCGGTCGGGCCGGACCTCCAGATAGGGCATGCGGAGCAGAGCCCCGGCCACGGCACACGGGGCAGACCCCGGCCAAGGCACGTGGGGCAGACCCCGGCCACGGCACGTGGGGACAGGACCACGGCCACGGCACACGGGGGCAGACCCCGGCCACGGCACATGGGGCAGACCCCGGCCACGGCACGCGGGGCAGACCCCGGCCAAGGCACGTGGGGTCAGAGCCCTGGCCACGGCACGTGGGACAGACCCCGGCCAAGGCACGCGGGGTCAGAGCCCCGGCCACGGCACACGGGTCAGAGCCCCGGCCACGGCACGCGGGACAGACCCCGACCAAGGCACGCGGGGCAGACCCCGGCCATGGCACACAGGACAGAGCCCCGGCCACGGCACGTGGGGCAGAGCCCGTCGGGCCAGACCTCCAGACAGGGCACGTGGAGCGGAGCCCCCGCGCCCTGACCCCGCACCCCAGCACGTGGATTGGAGCCCCCGCGCCCGCTTCCCCACCCCCACGCGCCGGCACGCGGAGCAGAGCCCCCGCCTGCCGCCCCTGGACGTTTAATTGTATCTAGTACTTCTTGCATATTATTCTCAAAGTTTTGGGCCATTTTCTCAGTCTTTATGGTGGACCTTTCTAGGCCAGCCATTTTCTCTTCTACATTAGAGATTCCATTTTCTGAATGATCTAGTCTGCTTTTAATACTTTCAAGGGAGATTTTGACTTCTTGTATTATAGCCTTCATCTCTAACAGCTCCATCTGATTCTTTTGTAAAGTGTGAAACTCCTCTTTTAGATCTTGCATGAATTTCCTCACCTCCTAGAACTCTTCAACTCCTTTCTCCTTCCCCTTCAGCAGTTCCTTGTCTCTCTTCTCTTTGATCTCTGTTAGCTTTGCCATTATGAATGATCTGAATTGTTTATCAGACATTTCCATGAATTCCCTTGAACTGTGTGTGGATGAAGAGGAGCTATCCGTTTCAACTGGAGGAGGGGCATTTTCCTGCTTCTCCATATTTCTTGTGGTCCTGCAACGATTTCTAGTCATCTGGTGGATGGTCGGTTTCTTCCCAAACTTTTGAAGTTTAATATGAGGGTTGGGAAGTGTGCAGAAAAGGAAGCAGAGAGAGGGAAACAATACCAACAACAACAACAAAAAAAACAGACAAGAAACAGAGAAAAAAAAGAGAAAAGTTTTGGAATAAATCTAAAAAAGAAAAATTAATATTAAAAAAATTTCAATAAAAATCAAAAATTAGAAAACCGCGCGGCGAAATGTCTAGATCTCAGGAGCCATGGAGCAGACTGTCTCTTGAAGAAGGGCTGTTCTGGGAGGAGCAGAGGGGATTATTAACAAAACAAAGGCCTAGGAGGGAGGGGCCAAAGGGCCCTGTAAGAAGCCTCATCTTAAAAAATTCTAAAAAGCAAAAATTAAAAAAAAAGACAGACAGACAGACAGAGAGAGAGAGTGAGAGGTAGAGAGAGACAAAGATTGATTCAGAGACAGGAGATATGAAAGGGGTTTTCCTACCACGTGGGTTTTGTATGATGGAGGCCCAGTTAGGAGTGGGACATCTTCATTTCTCCCAGCATGTCTACATCTCAGGAGCCATTGAGCAGGCTTTCTCTTGAAGAAGGGCTGTTCTGGGAGGAGCAGAGGGGATTATTAACAAAACAAAGGCCTAGGAGGGAGGGGCCAAAGGGCCCTGTAAGAAGCCTCATCTTAAAAATTTCTAAAAAGCAAAAATTAAAAAAAAAGACAGACAGACAGACAGACAGAGAGAGAGAGAGAGTGAGAGGTAGAGAGAGACAAAGATTGATTCAGAGACAGGAGATATGAAAGGGGTTTTCCTACCACGTGGGTTTTGTATGATGGAGGCCCAGTTAGGAGTGAGACATCTTCATTCCTCCCAGCATGTCTACATCTCAGGAGCCATTGAGCAGGCTTTCTCTTGAAGAAGGGCTGTTCACGTGGGTTTTGTATGATGGAGGCCCAGTTAGGAGTGGGACATCTTCATTTCTCCCAGCATGTCTACATCTCAGGAGCCATTGAGCAGGCTTTCTCTTGAAGAAGGGCTGTTCACGTGGGTTTTGTATGATGGAGGACCAGTTAGGAGTGGGACATCTTCATTTCTCCCAGCATGTCTACATCTCAGGAGCCATTGAGCAGGCTTTCTCTTGAAGAAGGGCTGTTCACGTGGGTTTTGTATGATGGAGGCCCAGTTAGGAGTGGGACATCTTCATTTCTCCCAGCATGTCTACATCTCAGGAGCCATTGAGCAGGCTTTCTCTTGAAGAAGGGCTGTTCACGTGGGTTTTGTATGATGGAGGCCCAGTTAGGAGTGGGACATCTTCATTTCTCCCAGCATGTCTACATCTCAGGAGCCATTGAGCAGGCTTTCTCCAATTATCATATCACTTTCATATTTGAACTGCTTTGCAAAAAAATTTCACAAAAATGAATCTAAGTACAAACTGCTTTGGGAACATTTTTGTTCTGCAGTTTTATTCAGAAAGGTGATCATATCAGTGGTTTCTAAAGTAGACAGTGCTTTCTTTGATGTCCCAAATTTTCTGAAAGGGGGAAATCACCATCTATGACTTTGAGTTTAAAAATCTGCAACTATTCTTTTGTAAAGTTGTTTATTGATGAATTAGGTTTTCTAAATTGAAAAAAAAAAAAACCCAAAATTGGTTATCAAACGGCTTGAACAATACAGTAACTATACATCACTAAAAAAAAAAAAACACTTATGATTGACATTCCAAAATAAACCAGAGTTTGAAATGATTTTGTTTTGTGTCCTCAGTTTTCAGTTTTTAGTTTTACAATGTGTAAGACTTTAAGAGTACACTTATCCTAGAAAATTTAGATGCATTTATACCAATAGAACCAACCTGTAGTGCGGTGGTTAAGGCAGCTGGATCCCACATGACTGAACACATGGTTTGAGTCCTTGACCCAGGGACCTGAAAACCACATTGGGCACGTGTGTGTGTGTGTGTGTGTGTGTGTGTGTACCCAAGTCCCAAGAGGAGAATGGAGGAGGAGGAGTTGTGGTGTGACCATCTCTCTTTGGTGGTGCTTTCTCACTTTCCCTCTCTTTGTCTTTCTCCCGTGAGTCCACGTGCCCTACAGCAAATTAAGCACACACACAAAATAACACCAAATAGAAGCATAAAACCATGTCACACTTGTTTTCGCTTCTCAAAAATATTTTTTTGTATGTCTGTTATAGGACATTTTCTTTACCTGTGGCTATTTTAACAAAAAAAATCCTAAATACTTATCAAAAGAACAGTAAAATTACCTTTCACAGTTACTTTCCCAATCCAGATGTTCCTCTAGGTTATAGCACCAACTTTGAGCCATGTTCCCCTCTGTGTACTGGAGGAAGCTTACAGAGGGTGGAGCCGGTCACAGGGCCACCAGCTTTTGCTGCTCGAGTACATCACCACCCCATAACATCTTCAGCTTCCAAGGCTGGCAGGGAGGTTGCTCTTCCTCACACCATTTATTTTCTCCACATTAGCCTCACAGGATCAGTTACCACATTCAACCAGTGAACTGAAATGCAATAAACTATTTTGGTGGGAGCAAATCTTTCAAAGACCTGTATACCATTAGATTTATCACTCTCCTACTTAGGGGGAAAGCAAGAGAAGCAGGAGTCCGTACATTGAAGAAACATGTTCTTTGGGGACACAATTAAAAGACGGATACCGTGGTGAAGCTGTAAGACTATGTGATTAAGAGCCAATTGTGTGACATGTCATGGATAAGAGTTAAAACCTCAGTAGCAGGAGTGAGCGCGGCGCGGAGGCTGGTCTGGTGAGAAGCGTGCACTAACGTTCATCAGGCTGTTTTGTAGACTGTCATCTGTGTGTGTTAGTTTCCTCAGCCATGCCACACATTCTGTGCTGAGGGCACTGTTTATCTTGGCATCCCCAGAGGCCTAGAAACAGTGTCTTACACATAACAGGCACTCACCAGGTATCTGGTGAGGTCAATTGTGGGATGCTGATGAGTTACCAATTTTAGGTGGGGCCAGATTATACTAAACCTAGAATGCCAGACAGAGTAGTTCAGATTTGATGAAATAGAAAATAAAAAGCCATTGACTCTAAATAGGAGCATGACATGACAAAAATACTGCTGGCCGAAAGCCTCAGGCAGGGAAAGCCTTGTAATGAGTTTAATGATGGCTTCCCACAAAAGGAATATCCACATCCTCATCCCCAGAACCTGTGACCGTGACCTTATTTGAGAAGTGTCTTTTCATATATAATTGAGTTAAGGATCTTTTCTGTTTTTTCCTTCTCTTAGTTTGTGCTATAGGGTGTGTGCACTCACCATAGAGAGAGAGTGAAAGAGACTAAGTGAGAAATTACTCTCTCCAGGGGGTGGTCATGCTGCAATCCCTTCTCCTCTTAGCATTCTGGGCATACACTCTCACACCTGGCGTGTCTTCCAAGCCAGGTCTTGAACTGCACACTCGGCCATGTGGAATTCAACCACCTTAACCACCATCCCACTGGTTGGCTGTAAGTTAAGGATATTGAGATGAGATCATCCTCGATTTTCTGGATATCTCCTAATTCCAGTGAACAGTGTCCTTATTGAAAGTGAAGTAAAGGAAGATTTGACATTGCTATGATTTGAATGTGTTACCCGAAGTCCATGTGTTGGAAACTCAAGCTCCTGTGCAACAATGTTAAGGCGAGACCTTCAAGAAGTGATTAGGTTTGGGTTGAGTCTGCATCCTAAGAGCCATACTTCAAACATCTGCTTTTTCTGTTTTTCCAATGTTATTCCATGAATGAGAGAGACAGCGAGAGAGAGAGACAGAAGTACAGCACTCCTGACAGGGACCCAATACTGTGGTACACCCAAGCCTCAAGCAGCCCAGATGAGGGGCACCTATGTGCCCAGTGTTCTCAGAGAGGTCTCCACATGCAAGCCGGCTCCTTTCTTGGGTCTGCCCCACAGAGCGTTGCAATTTCCTGCTGCCCCACCATCCCACACTCCACCTTTGTCTGCTTTGATGTCTCTTCCAAGCCATATAAACAAACCCAAGTGATGCCATGCTTGTGGGAGAGGGTTTGTTATCACAGAATAGCACGCTTACAAAGGGTATGTTCTGCTCCCGCCCTCTCGCGCATGTGCACTCTTGCCGATGTGATGCCACAGGAGGACACAGCAAAGCCCCTCACCGGATGTCAGCCCCTCTGCCTGGGACTTTCCAGCCTCCAGAACGCTAAGTGCGTCCCTATTCTTTATGAATTACCTGGCCTAAGGTATGCTTTTGTAGCAGCACAAAACAATGACCCAGAGGCAGAGGAGATGATGTGAGCATGGGAGCAGAGATTGGAGTGGTGTAGCCACAGGTCAAGGAATGCTGGCAGCCACCAGAAGCTGCCAGAGACAATGTATTACCCTATAGAGCCACTGGAGGGAGTGTAGCCCTGATGGATTTTGCACTCTGGTTTCTGAAACTGCGAGAGTTCATTTCTGTCGTTTTAAACCACCAAATTTATAGTCAATTGTCACAACAGCTTTGGGAAACTTCACATCAGGGAAGCTAAAGCAGATGGATTTATTTAAAAGCAAAACACAGCAGTGAGGGTCTTGAGGCCCTGAGTTGAGGCTGGTTAGAATGGAGAAGAACCAATGGCCACGAGACACATTCATAGTCTGGATGTGAGACGTGGAAGGATGATGGAAACTGGCTGAGGAAATGCTATGACGGTGGTGGAGAAGAGGAAGTCTTTTAAAAGGAAAAGAATTTGTTTATATGGCTTGGGCGACATCAAAGCAGAAGGCATTCAAGGTGTGGTCCTCGAGATACAGACTAAACACAGATGGGCCCCAGCATGTGCCATTTGCTTGAGTTCAATCATTTTCTAGCCCAGCCTCTTTATTTTCCTAGTTTAAACCCAGTGTTGTCCAGTTAGGCTCAACTCTAAACAATGATGGCCTTTCTATTTGGTTCACCAGAATCAATTTTTGAATTTAGGCCAAAATGTGCTTCAGTCTGTTTCCTGAAACACAAAGCAGCCGTTTGTCCCTACGTCTCATTTTTTTTTTTAATTCATTTTTCTTACATCTCAGTTTCAGATGCCTGCTCCCAGTTTGTGAGCCCTTATAGAAGGGGCTCTTCATACCACTGTGTTCTTGTGTTTGGCAAAGTCCCTAGCATATAGTAGAGGCTCGGTACGTGTCTATTCTTTTGCCAAGGTTTTGATCTAGTGTGTATCTTTCTCTGAGGCAGTTTTTTTTTTTTTCTTTCAGAAATTAACATCTAAAAAGTCATTTCTTTCTTTTTTTTTTTTTTTTTTGAGAGATTTTTGCTATAGGGTACATGCATTCACCAGTGAGATAGAGAAAGAAAGAAGAACTCACCCTCCCAGGAGGGATGGCCACAGCACACGGTACAGTCCCTTCTCTCAGGATTTTGGGCACACATGCACATGCGCCTAACATGAGTTTTAAGCCACTGGGTCTAGGACTCAAACCATAGTTGACTATGTGGGAGTACAACAAAGTAACCATTATGCCATCTGCTGGTCTCAAAAGTAATTTCTTAATATAAATAGATTAAGAAGATTTTTAAATCTAAAGCCAGTTTCACATAAAGATGGAGAGAAGAGCCATTTTTACTAGAAAACCTGTGACCCAACATTACCTATTGGTACAATGTAAATCGTGTCCATGATTTTTTAAGAGAATCTTAAATATATATATATACACACACACATACACACACACACACATACATATTTTTAAAAGAAATTGGAGCTGTCTAGAAATAATACTGTACCAATGTCAATATCCTGGCTTTGACTTTGAACTATAGTTCCTCCATGTCTTCACTGGGGGGACCTGGAAAACCAGTACACTAAAAGTTGCAACTTCCTGTGAGTCTATAATTATTTCAAAATAATGTTAAGCAATAGAAATAGGAAGAACAGATGGTTTCACTTTGAAAATTTGCTATGGTTGATAATAATTTGGGCTGAACTCTGAAAAATGAGTAGGAGTTGGGCAGAAAGAGGTGAGCCTGAGGGAGACAGGCCATAGGGAAGGAGGGAGAGTGTTGCAGAGGGGAAACTGCCTGCTCTAAGAGCACTTGAGGGGCAGGAAGAGGTGGGCGTGTGCTGAGCGAGGCAGGGGCGGGTGAGGCGCCTGGTGCAGGGAAGCCTCCTTTCCTCTGTAAGCCCTGCCTGATAAAATGGAATGTAAGGGTATTTTTTTTTGAAGTATTTATTAATTTTTAAAAATTATGTATTTAATTTTATTTTTAATTGTCTATTAAATTTTATTTCTTTTTAATTTAACCAGAGAGAGACAGAACAAGACAATGAAAGAAAATGAGGGAATATAAGAAAGCAAGTCTCCAGGTCCAGGATTCAAACCACGGTTGGCCATGTGAGTCCAGTGGCTTAACCACTACACCACCCGCCGCCCTGAGGGTGGGAGTACTTTAAGCTGAGGACCAGATCCTGAGCTGTGATGACTCTGCAGTCTCAGAACCCAGCCACTGTACTACAAAAATTAATTCAAGGGGGACTGGCAGGTGCCATAGTGGCTAAGGTGGTGGACTCCCATGTGGTCAACCGCAGTTCAAATCCTGGACCTGGTGGCTTATTTTCTCACTTTCCCTCTCTCTTTCCCTCTCTCTCTCTCTCTGTTTCTCTCTGTTCAACTTAAAAAATTATAATAAATACAATTAAAATAAATAATTCTTTAAAAAAAAGAAAAATATTTGAAGTCTTTATGAGGTAGCTACAGGACTTGACCCAGGTGAGCCCACTACCAGCATTGAGTGCCAGCCCCCTGAGTGGGCACAGTGAAGCTTGAGGTGACTACAACCCCAGTCACCATCTGGTGGGAGGCTCATGACAAGAAAACTGCTCAGCTGAGTTCATCTAATCCATATGACTTAGAGATATCATGAAAACCATTTGTTTTAAGCCACTTGATAACCAGAATGAATAAAAACCTTTCTAGTTTTAGAGCCTATCCTTTCACTGACATCTCTTAGATGTCAAAAGTATCCCTCTAGACTATGAAATCTCAGTGGGCACGTGGTTCCCCATTGTACCTCTAATAATACCTGGCACATTGAAAGCCCTCAGTAGGGCCAGCAGGTGCTGTGGTGGTTAAGGGGCTGGATCCCACACAGCCAACTCTGTGATTCAAGTCCCACAGGTGGCTTGAAAAACAAACTGGGATGGGTCCAGAGGTGATAATAATTTGGTGGATAGGATTAGACTCCACATGGTTGACAGTGGTTCAAGTCCCAGACATAGCAGCTTGAAACACACACTAAGCAAATGTGCATACGTGCCCAAAATGTCAAAATCCCAGGAGAATGGATTGTAGTGTGGCTATTCACCCCTGGGGGTTGATTTCTTGCTTTCTGTCTCCCTGTTTCTGTCTCTGAGTGCATGGACCCTATAGCAAAAAATCTCTCTGGGAAAAAAAAAAAAAAAAAAAAAGAAGAAGAAGAAGAAACATACACTGAGCATGTGTGGATGCCCCAGGAAGAAAATGAATTGCTGTGTGGCCATCCACCTGGGGGTTGATTTCTCAATGACCTTTTCTCTGTCTCTCTCCAGCAAGCACACACACTTTATGGCAAAAACCTAAAAGAAAAAGAAGTCCTCAATGAAAAATATTTGGTAAATGTCTTCAATAAAAAAAAAAGAAGAAAGAAAAATGGTAAATGGGGAAGGGGGGACTGCTGTCCTGACGGGGAGAAATAGTTAAACGAAAGATTTCCAGGGGACACTTTCTGCAACTGTAGTTCTTTGTCCCATTTGGAACTCTGAACACCCAGGTGAAAGACCTCTGCCCTTGGAGTCTACAGAAATCAGAATAGCAAAGAGAAAAGCAGGAGTACTGACAGATAGGTGCAAGAGGCAAAGAGACATGATGAAATGTTTCCACTTGGACTCTTTCAAAAGAGCCAGTTTGGCTCATAAGGACAAGTGACCTTTGAGTTGAAAACTGAATGTTTTCGTTTTCTCCACTGGGCAGCTAAATGCAAACGTTTTCCCTTTCATTGGTTATCACTTGGGGTATGGGGAAGCATGTAGGCCATCCAGGCTGAGCACCTGGGTTTCTGTTTGGCTGCCAGGTTGGCTGCCGTGTAGGGTTCCTAGGGCAAGTTACTTATTTTCTGTAAGCTTCTGTGTCCTCATTGGCAAATAAAGGATTTCAATTGTTATCTCATTGGATTACTTGAGCGCTCAATATTATAGCAAGGTACTTAGAAAAATTCTAACACTTAGAACATAACTGAGGGAAGGATAGTTTTGCTTTCTTTAGTTGAGAGAGGAAATTAAGTATCTAAATCTATTTCTGTATTCAAGCCCGCTTGTAGTTGAGGCTTCCTTATTGTATCAGAATTTGAGTATGGCACTTTCTTCGTTTCTGAAAGAGTTCATTGGCCCTCTTTGACTCACTTATGCAAAACGTCTCTATCAGAGAGAGAATGACCTCATCAACCCCACTTTAGAGTTTAAATAGATGATTCAGGCAGGATCGATCTATGGATTTGTTTTTTTCATGTAGTTTGAAAAAGTGCCAGTTTCGACCAAGCTGTGGATGAAACTACTGAAATGATTTAAAATCCACAGGCCACTCTATTCTTCTAGACTAAAAACATTATCTGAGGTCAAGGAGGCCAGTTCTGCACCATGTGCATATTGACCAAACCTGGAGAAAAAGATGCCAAAATGGAAGTTTAAGTAAAAAAAAAAAAAAAAAAAAAAAAAAAATTGAAAGATAGGCTCTTTGAGAACTAATACTTAAAAGAGTGTTTAATTTGGGCTGACAGGTGGTGTGGTAGTTAAGGGCACTGGACTCCCACATGGGCAACCGCAGTCGGAGTCCCGGACCTGATGGCTTGTTTTCTCACTTTCTCTCTCTCTGACTCTTGTTCTGTCTTTCTCTGTTCAAATTAAAATAAAACAAATACAGTTAAATAAAATTTTTTTTAAAGAGTGTTTAATTTAAAAGTGTCAGACGTGTGCCAGCTGGTAGTGTGGTAGTTCAGATAACTGGATCCCAAATGGCCAGTCCCACGGTTCAAATCTCAGACCCAGCACCTTGAGAAATACACCACACACATGTACATACATGCATGCACAAAATCCCCAAAAGAGGGAGAAATGGAGATGGGATTGTGGCATGACCACGCTCCATGGGGTGCTTTCTCACTTTCCCACTCTCTCTCTCTGTGTCTCTCTGTCTCTGGTGATTACATGTATCCTCCAGCAAATTAAAAGAAAAAGTGTCACAGGCTAAATTCTTCACTGAATATAAAAATATGAAGTCACCATTGAAGTTAGTCTTTTGCATATGCTTCAATTCTGAAAGAGGTTTTTGAGCAAATAAATTTTTGTTTATCAATTATTATTGGTTAATAGTAATTAAGTTAATTAATTAATAGATAAAATTGAATTTAGATACGCCTTAAATTTCTGAAATTTGCATTTAGACCATAAAGGCCATCTTAGCCAATAATTTTATATAGTTAGCATTGCCGATCAGGGTAACATCATAAGATCTCTATGAAAACTCTCTACATTAAACTCTCTTCATTTTTCACTTTATGTTTTAGTTATTTGCTTATTTTCACTCTTTCTAAAGCTATTTTCCATACCTGAGAGCCAGGTCTCTATCTTAAAATCTGTTTCCACTATGCTTAACACAATGCCCTGACACGGTAGGTAGACTCTTCAAAGACATTGCATGAATCATGAACAGACAAAGGTCGCAAGAAAATGGTAGAGTTAAATATATCATTTGCCAGTTTCCAGCTTCTTCCACCCTGAGACATGCCCAATATCTTCTTGTTATCGCTCCATATCTACTCCCCACTGCTCTCTGTGAGTTCAGTTGAAGGAGAACCCAGGACTGCTGCCCTTCTCAAAGCAATTCTCTCTATATGACACTCAGCATGGCTTCCAGAGCTGTTCCCTCCTCTCACCCATGCTGGCATGGGGTAGGGAACAAAGGACCCTCATCCTCTACCACCTATTTTTGTGGCCTGAAGATACTTTATGGTAAGTCCATATACCCTGTATTTTATCCATACCTTGTAAATAGCTCTTTCATTAAACTCTCCTCAAATATCCAAATTTGAGTGAGCCATTTCTTTCTTATGGAGAGTCTGATATAAGATGGTTCAAGTTATTGCAAGAAGAATCCACCTGCCTTGACCAGTGTAATAACCGTTTTCCCATAACCTTTTTCATAACCTCTCTACATCTAAATTCCTGTTATTATCATTTTTAGCCTCTAATGTAGCAAACCTCTTACATATCCCAGCATACCTTTATCTGCCTTTTGCTTCAGCCAAATTAAGATCATACCCTTTTCTTCCAGAGCACCATTCTTTCATCATACGTCTTTGGTATTATAAGTCACTGGGTTCAAGACTCAAACAGTGGTCAGCCATGTGGGAGTCAAGCAAAGTAATGGCTACACCATCTTCTGGCCCCTTGGTTGTGTATTTTATTGTGGAGTAAACTCGAGGCCAGATGGAGATGATGCCCATCTATTCTCAGGTTTTGTGTAGAAATGTACTGTCTTACAGTAGCCACAGTGGACTGGATGTACTAAGAGGGTAAGAGTGTAGAGAAGGGCTAATTAAATGTTTTTATTGAATACTTCATAGCCCTTTTCTATTAATGACTAGATACAAAGATTGATTTTTGAATCATCTTCCTTTGCCTTTGCACCCTGTAAGGGAGAAAACGGATTTAAAAAGTCAGGCAGTAACTTTGGTAAAATAGAGTGGATGTACTGTTTCCTATATGTCACACAAAGTACCACGGCAAATGCTGAATGTTACCTGTTAAACAAACTAGGAAGATTCTGAAAGTGGAGAGAATAAGACAGACAAACTAAGGGCCTTGGATATAAGAAATGATGCAAGGTAGCAAGTGTCTGGTGTGTGCGTTTGTTTGTTTGTCTGATATGTCCCGGACTTGGAGTTGAAGAGGGCAACAGCCCAGAAATGCCATTGTGCAATTTAGAAAACTCATTAAGAGAAGGAAAGTTTTTATTTACCTATGTTTTTGTTTGCTGTGCTCTTTCTTCCTGTTATTCCAAGGTTCTTTCTTTTATCACTTCCTTTTTGTTTAGAGAATTTCTCTAGCCATTCTTTCAAGTAGATCTATTGGAGACAAATTCCCTTCAGCTCCCTCTAACCAGAGTGCCAGGGAACAGGCAGTCTAGCAAGATAGAATATTTTGGACAGGAGCTACTTCAGCAAAACATCATAGAAAAACCTGTGGCACCACCCGACCCACACCAGCAAGGGCCACAGGGGGAGTCTTAACTTCCTCCATTGCCAGGCTGTAACAAGGTGCTTCAGCCACATTGTCCACTCCCCACTAGGGTGATGACAGAGAGAGCCAAGTGGGGAGCTTACCTTTCACCCTGCATATTCGAAATGAAGCTCCTCTGCCAATTCCCTCTGGAGTAGTGTAAAAGGAGGCCTAGTGGAGAGAGCCCTTTCACTACGGTAATGAGGTTACCCCCCTAACTCTGTGGAGGCCATGCGGAGGGCAGAAATAACGCTTTCCTACTCCTTCCAGCGAGGGAGGTTTCATCGCAGGGCTATTGGGGAGCAAGAACCGTCACTTCCGCCTAGCAACAACAAGGACCCTACTCCACCCCACTAACACCAACCTCCACTGCCCATGGAAGCCAAGTGCAGAACCTGGACTTCTTACTCCCATCCAAGGCAAGAAAAGCAATACACCCCTTTCCCCACTGAAGCAGTGTAAAAAAGTAAAATTTGATTTATCTTAGTGTTCTTGACTCTCTATTTGTATGGCAGTTTTAGTAATTCTGAGTATTATATATATATATAACTTACTAGACTCTGCATTTGTCATTTTACCTGTTTAAGTGAAGTGTAGAAATCTTATTTTGGGGGGCCAGCAGGAGGCATGGTAGCTAAGGCGCTGGATTCCCACATGGCTGACCATGGTTAGAGAACTGTATCTGGTGGCTTGCTTCTCATTCCCCCACCCAATGCCCCACCCCGTCTCTCTCTCTCTCTCTGGTCAGCATATGTGCCTTATAACAAATTTTTTAAAGTTATAATCATAAATAAAATTAAGATAAATAATTTAAAAAGAAATCTTATCTTCTTTATGTCGACCTAGCATCCCCCATTTATAATACACTTTCCTCATAAATTTCCCTTACATATATTTGAAACTGCACCAGATAGTTCCATAAGTTTTGCTTCAACCACCAAAAATATTGGGTTGTCGGGAAAGTCATTTTTACACACACACAAAAAAAAAGTCACGACTTTCCTGATGAACTAATAATTTAGAAAAATAAGGAAGGGAAAGTCATTATATTCACCAATGTTTTGCTTACCACATTCTTTCTTCCTGCTATTCTGAGTTTCCTTTTTTTATCATTTCCTTTTAGTTTAGAGAATTTCTTTTTTAAGAGAGATTTTTTTTTTTTTTTTTTTGCTCTAGGGCGTATGTAGTCACTGAAGAGACACACAGAGAGAAGTCACCCTCCAGGGAGGGGTGGCCATACCGCAATCCCTTCTCTTCCATTCCACTCTCGGCATTTTGGGCACACATATGCCTGGTGTGAGTTTTAAGTTAGCAGGTCTGGGACTCCAACCACATTTGACTGACTACGTGGAAGTCCTGTGACATAACCATTATGCTATCTGCTGGTCCCATTGTTTAGAGAACTTTCTGTAGTCATTCTTTCAAGTAGGTTTACTGAAGACAAATTTCCTTAGTTTGTATTTCACTTGAGAATATCTTCATTTTACTTAAAAAAAAAATTCACTGGATATAGGATTCTGGGTCAATAGTTCTTTTCTTTTCAAACTTAAAACATGTCATATACTTTCTTCTTGGTCTCCAAGAATCCATTGTCATTCAAATAATTTTTGCCTTTAGTGATTCCTCCTTTGATTTGTTCAAAAATTATTTTTAGGGAGATCAGCAGATGGTGTAATGCTTATATCACTGGACTCCCACGTAGTTGACCGTGATTTGAGTCCTGAACCCGGAGGCTTAAAACTCACACTGGGCTGCTGGGCGCGTGTGTGTGTGTGTGTGTGTGTGTGCCCAAGATCCCGAGAGGAGAATGGAGGAGAAGGGATTGCGGCGTGGCCATCCCCCCTAGGGGGTGATTTCTCGCTTTCTGTCTCTCTATCTCTCTCTGTCTGTCTGGCGAGTGCATGCGCCCTATGGCCAAAACCTCTCAAAAAAAAAAAAAAAAAAAACTCACACTGGGTGTGTGTGCGTGTGTGCTCAAAATCTCAAGAGGAGAATGGAAGAAAAGGGACTGTAGCATAGCCATCCCCCTTGGTAGGGGGTGATTTCTCATTTTCTGTCTCTCTGTCTCCCTAAAAAGCACACACATCATATAGGGAACCAGCAGTTAGTGTAATGGCTATGTGGCTGGACTTCCACATAGTCGACCTCGGTTCGCGTCCCGGACCCGGTGGCTTAAAACTCACGCCGGGCGCATGTGCGTGCGTGCCCAAGATCCCGAGAGGAGAATGGAGGAGAAGGGATTGCGGTGTGACCATCCCCCCTGGGGGGGTGATTTCTTGCTTTCTGTCTCTATGTCTCCCTCTGTCTGTCTGGCGAGCGCACGCCCCCTATAGCGAAAACCTCTCAAAAAAAAAAAAAAAAAAAAGAGCACATACATTGTATAACAAAAATCTCTAGTATATATATATATATATATATAGATAGATATAGATATAGATATACACACACACACACACATATGTGATATATATATATATATATATATATATATATATATGTAAAATTTTCAGATGTTTGATTATAAAGGTATCTTTCTTTTTTGAGAGATTTTTGCTATAGGGCACGTGCACTCGCCAGACAGACAGAGAGAGACAAAGAGACAGAAAGCGAGAAATCACCCCTGCCCCCCATTGGGGGGATGGCCATGCTGCAATCCCTTCTCGTCCATTCTCCTCTCGAGATCTTGGGCACGCACGCACATGTGCCTGGCATGAGTTTAAGCCACAGGATCGGGATTTGAACCACGGTCTACTACATGGGAGTCCAGTGACATAGCTATTACGCCAACTGCTGGTCCCTATAAAGGTATCTTGATGTGGATTTTTTTTAGGTTTATTCTGTGTGGGCTTCGTCGTCTTCTTGAATGAGAGAACTTAAATATTTTGCCAAATCTGGGAAATGTTTTAGCCATTATTTCTTCAAATTCTTTTTCATCTCCACCCTCTTTATTTCCTCACTTTTGGCTTCCGATAGTAGTGTTAGATCTTTTGTTACGGTTCCACAGATCCCAAGGCTCTGTTAATTCTTTCTGTGCTATTTTCTCACAGTTGTTCAGATCAAATGATTTCTTACTCTGCCTTCAGTGGGCCAATTAACTCGTCCATTGAGTTTACTTCACCCTATTGTGTTTTTATCTTTAAAATTTCTCTTTAGTCCTTCTTCTTAACTGCTATACATTTGCTCAGCTTTCTGTTTTCCTTTGTTTTAAACATGTTCATAGTTGCTCATGAAACATTTTTATGATGACTGCTTTTAAATATTTATTAGATATTTCTAAGATCTCTATCATCTTGATGCTGGCATCGATTACTTAACCTTTTTTAGAATTATTTAATTTTATTTTATTTGTTCATTTACTTATTTTTTCATTTGACCAGAGAGGGACAGAGCGAGAGAGAGAAGAACAAGAGACTAAGAGAGAGAGAGAGAGAGAGAGAGAGAGAGAGAGAGAGAGAGAAGAGAAAGTGAGAAAGTAAGCTGCCAGGTCCAGGACTCAAACTATGGTTGGCCATGTGGGAATCCAGTGCCCTTAACTACCATGCCACCTGCCAACCCCTATTACTTACCTTTTTAAGATTCAGTTTGAGGTCTTCCTGGTTCTCGATATGATGAGTGATAATTAATTTTAATTTTGAACAGTTGAGGTATTATGTTAAGAGATTCAGGGTCTTATTTAAAGATTCAATTCTCATACCTTAAGTAAAAGTTAACTCAAAATGGATCATAGACTTGGTTAAGGGTTCCCAGGACCACCTTCAGCTGCACAGATTCTCTAGGTGGACTTATAATTCTCAGCATATGGTCATATAGCTTTATTTTACTTTATTTTCATTCTGGAGGGTGCATGCATTCCCCAGAGAGAGACAGAGAGACAGAGAGAGAGGGAGAAAGCACTCTCCCATGGGCTGTAATCACGGCACAATCCCTTCTCTCCCATTTTTCCATTTTCTCAGGATTTGGGGCACCATACACATGCTCCCAACCTGTTTTTCAAGTTGCCAGGGCCAGGATTCAATGCATAGTCATTCATGTGGGATCCATTCCCTTAACCATTAGGCTAAGGGGCCAGCCAAGCTATGTTTTATTATAGCAAAGGGTGCAAAACAAAATTAGCAAGGGAAAAGGCCTATGGGGCAAAGTCTGGGGGAAGGCAGGCTCACATTTCCAACAGTCTTCTGCCAGTGACATCACATAAGACATGCATAGTTCCCTCAACCACAAGTTGTGGTGACACATGTGGGATGTCATGTAGCAGGGATGCGTATTAGAGAGCCTATCCCCAGGAGTTTGGGGTTTGATCTCATAGGTACTCTCTGCCTAGAATTCACCCAAGTTCTATACTCCCAGAAGAAAAACAAGCATTTAACAGGAACTATATTATTTGCACCAACAGTTTGGGCACAGGGAGCCATTCTCATCAATTAGCTTGATGAGAACTCCTCTGAGGTCCAGGTTTCTAGTCACCACCTAAGGGCCAACCTTGTAGGCAGGCCTTCTAAGGGTAGCAGTCTCAGTCCTTCTATGATCATTTTTACTTCACATGGACTTACATGTAAACATAATAGTATAAAACTTTTAGAAAAATCTTTCATATCTTGAGCTAGGAAAAAGAGTTCATAGAATTGACACAAAAAGCATAATCCTTCAAAGGAAGAAGCAGTACCTTGTACCTCATCAAAATGAAACACTTTAACTCTGCAGAAAACCTTGTTAAGAGGACAAAGAAAAGCTACAGACTGAGAGTAAATCTTTCCAAACCACTTCTACAATAAAGAAAAAAGTATCTAGAATACATAAAGATCTCTCAAAACTCATCAATAAACATTTTAAAAATTCAACCAGAAAATAGCCAAAGTTTTTCAAGAGACATTTCACCTAAGAGGATGTATAGATGGCAACTAAACACATGAAAAGGTCAGCAACATCATTAGCCACTGGGGAAAACGCAAATGAAAACTACGATGAAATATCAAATAGATGAATGTGTGTGTATGTGTGTGTGTGTGTGTATAATCAGAATTGCTAACATTGAAAACAATGGTAGCTCTTCTAAGAATGCAGAGAAACCAGATCACACACACAGCTGATGGGGATGTAAATGGCTCAGCCACTCTAAAAAACATTCAGATTCTTACAAAACTAAGAGTATAACTATCATAAGACCCAGAAATTGCACTCTTGGGCATTTATGACAGAGAAATAAGACTAAGTTTGAACAAAATTGGTAACAGAATGTTCATAGCAGCTTTATTCCTAATAGCTCAAAATTGTGAACAACTTCATGACCTTCAACAGGTGAATAATCAAACAAGCTGTATTACTTCCATACCATGGAATACTACTCAGCAAGAACAAAAAAATGATCTATTGGTATACACAACAACATGGATTAATCCCCAGAAAACTGTGCTGAGAGAAAAAAAGAATCAGTTTCAAAAGAGATTGTATGATTGCACTTATTCTTCAAACGAAAAAATTATAGAAATAGAGAACAAGGACCAGCAGTTGACATAATGGCTATGTCGCTGGACTCCCATGTGGTCGACCACGGTTTGAGTCCTGGACCTGGTGGTTTCAACTCATGCCGGGCACGTATGCATGCATGCCCAAGATCCTGAGAGGAGAATGGAGAAGGGATTGTGGTATGGCCATCCCCCCTGGGGGGTGATTTCTCACTTTCTGTCTCTCTGTCTCTCTCTGTCTTTCTGGCAAGCACACTTGCCCTATAGCAAAAACCTCTCCAAAAAAAAAAAAAAAAAAAAAAAAAAAAAGAAAAGAAATAGAGAACATATAAGTGGTTGCTTAAAGTTAAGAAGAAGGTAGGGATTGGAAGGAAGTGGCTACAAAAGGGCAACGTAAGGAATCTTTGTGGTGATGGAAATGTCTCATGTTGACTCTATCAATGCCAATATCCTGGTTGTAGTACTGGACTATACTTTTACAACTTATTACCACTAGAGAAACTAAATAAAGGTTTTGGGGGATCTCTCTGTGTAAATCTTACAACTGAATGCAAATCCATAATTCTATCAAAATAAATAGTTTAATCTAAAAAATCCAATATCAAAAGAGAGATTCAGGGACCAGCAGTTACCGTAATGGCTATGTCGCTGGACTCCCATGTGGTTGACCACGGTTCGCATCCCGGACCTGGTGGCTTAAAACTGACGCCAGGCTTGTGTGCGTGAGTGCCCAAGATCCCGAGAGGAGAATGGAGGAGAAGGGATTGCGGTGTGGCCATCCTCCCTGGGGGGTGATTTCTCGCTTTCTATCTCTCTGTCTCTCTCTGTCTGGTGAGCGCACGCGCCCTATAGCAAAAACCTCTCAAAAAAAAAAAAAAAAGAGAGAGAGAGAAAAAGAGAGATTCATACTTGCCACCTGATATTGAGTTCCAAAATCGATGCTCAGATGTTTGCAACTTGAAATTCATTTTTCTTTGGTAGACTTCTGAACATTTCATGGCACTCTTTGAAGTGCTTGAAGAACCCTTAAAATGCCACAGTTTTAGAACTAGAGAGCAGTGTTTGAATAATTGGGAATTAACATCAAATGCAAATCTGATGTTACTTTCTTTTTTGGTTATATTATTTATAGAGACACAGACACAGTGTTAGCAAATATCTTAACGTGGCAAAGCAAAGTACACTATTTTGAAAAGGTTACGGTTTTAGAATAACTTTAAGAGTGAGTCAACATTAATAACCTTAAGCATAGTGACCCTCGCTCTTGCTTACTCATTTCATTTCTAACCTTGGCACCCTGCAGCCCTCCCAGTCCATCCACCAGTTCCCATAGAGCACAAGAATTCCATTAGGCAATGTGACCTTGGAACTCTCGATGTGCCATTCCTCTTCACTGCAGAAATGATACAGCATCATGATGAATAACAAATCCTTCCCAACTGCTTCTTCACGTTTTGTCATGATACCTTTGCCAGTTCACCAGTTTAAGAAAGCAGAAGGAAGAGTTTAGTGAGAAAGAGGGAGCTGAATCAATATCACCTCACCTTCAACATCTTCATGAATTCTTTTGGGTGTGCTGGGGTCAACGTAGATGAATTTGGTAATGAGAAAAACTGAACAGTGAAACCAAAAGGATTTTTTTTTTTTTAGGAGAAAAAAAGGTCAAAGGAGAGACAGATTTCTGTTTTTTTGTCTTTTTTTTTTTTTAGCATTCGGAAAGTTTTCTTAACAAGAACTTTTGGAGATGTATAACATGTAACATGGACAGAAGGAAGTGAGGACAGGAGCAGTAAAGATCTATACATTTTGAGAAGGAGGTGGAAGATTTAGGCAGAGTTCAAAAAGTACTGTTGGCAGGAACCAGAGGCGGTGGTGCATGAGAGCCTGCGCCGTCCAGGGAGGAGACAGATAACCAAACCGAAAGCTACTGCAGTGTGAAAACTGCTGGGACCGAGAAAGTAAGGAACGAAGGTCTCCCAGACACACATCTCTTTCAGAGGAAAGGAGTTTTTTCCATGTTTACTGGAAGATTTCTTCAATCAAATCTCTGTAGAGTAGAAATCATCCAGAAAATTCTTTGGAAATATTTAGAACGGTTTCCTTCCAGAAGAACTAGCAAGACCTTCTTATGGCCTAACCCTATGGAGTGCTCTTAACCACGTATCCCAAGGCAGGAGAGTTGAGCCATTCTCTGAGAAGAATCCACATGGATACTGGGAACTAGATATTTCAGGCACAGGAGAAATGAAGATTTTCTACTCATAATTCAGCCTCCAGCAAGCAAAGCTAGTGTGGCAGGAGAGTTGAGCCATTCTCTGAGAAGAATCCACATGGATACTGGGAACTAGATATTTCAGGCACAGGAGAAATGAAGATTTTCTACTCATAATTCAGCCTCCAGCAAGCAAAGCTAGTGTGTATCTACTGAATCTGCTGCACCAGCTATCACTACAGAACGGCAATCCGATTCTAGAACACCTCTGTCTGCTTGCTCCTGAACATTGAGGCTTAACTTCAAGAATTTGAAAGAAACATGCCATTCATCAGATGACAAAAAATCACCGTCGGATCACGAGAAATATGGGAAAACGAGAAAATACCTCTCCTCCAATGGAAAAGAGTAACTCTCCTTCATCCACAAGCAGTTCGGTGAAAGTCATGGAAATGTCTGATAAGGAATTTAGAGCATTCGTAATGTCGAAGCTAACAGAGATGGAAGAAAAGAGAGATAATGAACTGCTAAAGAGAAAGGAGAAAGAAGTTGCCGAGTTCCAGGAGATGAGGAAATTCTTGCAAGATCTAAAAGAGGAATTACACACTTTACAAAAGACTCAAACGGAACTGCTAGAGATCAAGTCTATAATACAAGAAGTCAAAATCTCCCTTGAAAGTATTAAAAGCAGACTAGATCATTCAGAAAATAGAATCTCAGATGTAGAAGAGAAAATGGCTGGCTTAGAAAAGTCCACCACGAAGACTGAGAAAATGGCTCAAAAATTTGAGAATGATATGCGAGAAGTACTGGATACCATCAAACGTCCAAATATCCGGATAATTGGCATTCCAGAAGGTGAAGAGACCCATAAGGGCATTGATAATCTATTCCATGAAATCCTGCAAGAAAACTTTCCAAACCTAGAGAGGCATTCGAAGATCCAGTCCCAGGAAATACAAAGGACCCAAAATAGAATCAACCCAAGGAGATCTTCTCCAAGACACATTATAGCCAGGTTGACCAAAACCGCAGACAAAGACAAGATACTAAGATTGGCAAGAGAGAAACATCAAGTTACCTACAAAGGACATCCCATCAGGCTAACAGCGGATCTCTCATCGGAAACAATGCGAGCGAGGAGAGAATGGGAAAATATATTCAAAGTGTTACGAGAGAAGCAATTTCAGCCAAGAATACTGTACCCGGCAAGATTATCTTTCAGGTGGGAAGAAAAGACAAGAACATTCTCAGATAAACAAAACCTGAAAGAATTTACCAGCACCAGACCAGATCTCCAAGAAGTTCTCAAGGGTGTGCTGTATCAAGAAAATTAAACACAGACACACGGAAATAAGAGTCCAAAAACTAAGAAAGTGGCCAACTTAATCAGAGGGACAAGTCTGAATTTGAATATTATATCCCAGAATTTAATCAGGAAAATTGAACCAGAACAGAAGATAAAAGTACATGAGACTGATAGGTTCATGCACCTTCCATTTGAACAGAATCCTAACTTGTTTCCTGGCTTTAAGCAAAGTTCCTTGGCATTTCTTTGAGTTAAGTTATAACTGGTTTTCTTAGTAGTAATGAGTGAACTCACCATTGAAAGTAGTTAGATTATGTAGGAAATTGTGTGATCAATGCAACGTGGGTGGGAAGGGAATGAAGGACAATTGTAGACACCGGAGGTGGTGTGAGAGGAGGGTGGGAAGGGACAGAGGGTCAGAAAGAGGGGTGGAAGTAATTCTAGGAACTAGTAATGGAAAATTTTTTTGTAATGTTCATGATTGTATCACTATGCAGTGTGTACTGGATGGGAGATTGCATTTTGTATGCTGTGATGAAGCTTAGGGAAGGAATGTAAATTGAGTTACAAAAAAAAAGTTTCAGAAAAAAAAAATATATATATAATCAATGACTGCAGTAGGATATGTAGCCACAGCTAGGTGCTACTTTATAGGATGCGTAAAGTAAGACTTGTGTTCATGGAAATGTGGGTATCACCTGTGTTTGGTATGAGGGTATTTGGATTGATTAGGGTCTTTGGCGTTACAATAAAATGTGAGGAGAAAACAGTATAGAAAGCAAACATAGATACCAGAGACTGTGGGAGGAGAGTGGGATATGGCAGAGGGTAAGAGATAGAGAATCTAGGATGGGGGGAAAAAAGCAAAACATACAGAAGACAAGAAATGGAAGATCATTTGCTGACAATAACATGCTTGTTGATGTGCTTGATTGAGACAATATATAGTGTAATTTGGATGGAAAATCTCATTTTGTATGCTGTAATGATGTTCAGAGAATGAATGCAAATAAATAAAAAAAAAAAAAAAAAAAGAAAGAAAATATAAGATTCCCCAACTCCCATCCTGTTCTTCAGAGGAAACGTCCTTTAATTCATTTCGCTAAAAACTACGAATAAACTCTTATGCTACTAAAAAAAAAAAAAAAAAAAAAAAAAAAAAAAAAAGTACTGTTGGCAGAAAGTTTGGAAACAATGAGAATGCAGTTAGGTGTGGCCAAATGCAAATACAATAGTCAAAGATGGCATCTAGTTGTCTACTGTCAAGCATGAAAATTCAGAGAATTGGTAGATAATGACCCACTTATCAAAAATGGAAAAGACCATGAAGCACATTATCATCAAGTTAAATATCAACTGGACAGAGAACTGAATCTATCATACCATCTTTGGGAAAACTATTACTAATTAATTTATATTTAAATGTATATCTTTAATGAAGTGGGGAGCGAAGGAGAATGATGGGTATTTTTGGCAAGGGCTCATCCTTAGGATCTCTGCTCCAACCTCCTAGTCAGCCAGGAATTCAAGCATACGCCACCACACCCAGCCTGTCCAGGTTAGTCCAGAATACAAACTCTGGCCTCTCATGTGGATTAAGCCTCTCACAGTGATACCCCACTGTCACAGCTGGGCTATGTATTAAAATATAATTTAAAAATACTTTCAGAGATGTAATTTTTTCTCTCTTGATCCTTGCCTATAAAAAATTATATTTTGAAGGGGCCAGCAGGTGATGTGGCAGTTAAGGGGCTGGACTCTCACATGGCTGACTGTAGTTTGAGTCCCAGATCTGACAACATGAAACTCTGGCTAGGAATGTGTATGTGTGCCCAAAATCCCAGAGGATAATGGAGGAGAAGGGATTCGACTACAGGCATCCCCCCTGAGGAGTGATTGCTCACTTTCCCTCTTACTGCCTCTCTTTCTGGCAAGCACACACACCCTCTTGGGGGGAAAATCTTTAAAAATATCTATTTTGCAATATGAATCTTTTATGCTATAGCTTTAAAATATTGATCTATTCAATGCACATTTAATGAGCCCTCTTGTGCTATGGGAACTGGATAGACAAGCATGGCCTCTGGTTGGCAATAGTCTTCCCCCAGAATCCAGAAGGAGAGGCTGAATCACACCACTGGGCTGGGAGCTCTCATGCCTTTGTTTTATAGCTGTATAGGGCTCACTTTATTTTTAGGAGACCAGGCTGCCTCACCTCTAACCTGAGAATAATAACTTAACTTTGCCAATCATAAATATTTTGTTTGACACCAAGAAGGCTTTATTGTGAAAAAAAAAAAATTCCTTGTGATAAGTTAGACATGTGTCAAGTATACATTATTCTAGGAGTTTTGATTTTCATCTTCCTTTGGACTTCTAATTTTAAAGCCCCATCTGTTTTAAATTTTGTTTAAAGTATTAGGAGATATCTTATGTTTAATAATAAGATCTTTATGTTCCTGTCGAAATGGATCAATTTATTGTCATCTCTGAAACAGTTAATGACATATTATCACTAAAGTTAAACCAGTAATTAATATCTAGCCTCCTTGTGAAATGGATGATCATGAAAATAAAATTGTCTAGCATGAAATTATGTCTCTAAATCCAGACTAGCAGCCAGGTAGCTTAATAGTAGACTTATTGATGGAGTGCAGGAAGGAAGGCAAATTTCAATGACTAGTTATCTGTGGTAGCAGGGGAACATTTAGGGATTGAGCTCATCATGTAGAAAACATTGTGCTGAAAACTCAGACTGGTGAGAAGACTGAGTCCGCCATGAGAGCTGAGATCTAGTGATATTAGAGATAAGGGCAGTGAAGATGTTCTGCTGAGAATTTATCCTGGTAGAGCTCCTATCTCCTCTCTGTCTCTCTCTCTTTCTGCCTTTCTGCCTCTGTCTTTTCATTTAAAATTTTTTCTTTTTTAAAAAAATTTTTAAGGTAAAGTTTTTTTCTTGGCTCTGAAATCCTCTTTTATCTTGGTAATAATCCCCTTCCCTTCCCCCCTCCCATCAAGGCAAAAGAAAGGGTAGGCAGGAAGAAGACAGACTTTGCCATGAGAGCTGAGGTCTAGTGATTTTGCACCATGCCATTTTCATTTTTTGTTATTTAAAATTAACAAATAAATAATTTGTGTTTGTTTTATCCACTTTTGACTTTTTTCCCCTTTTTCTCTTTCTCTGTTTTCTTAGGCTTTTTCTTTTACCTCATCACTTTGCCACTCAGCCTCGACCCACTGAGTCTCTATACAAGTCTAATTAAAAGTTGCCAAAATCTGAATACTATTTGAATCCTCATATTCCTCAACTCCCACTGAGTCTGCGACACAAAGGGAGAAAAACACAACGCCAAAGAGTTTACAGACCACATCCTCCTCTGTGCCTCTGATCGTGTAGATTGATCTTCTAGAAATTAGAAAAAAACAAAAAAAATCAGATGACTAGAAATCACCGCAGAGACACAAGAAATATGTGAAACCAAGAAAATACCTCATCCCCAAGGGAAAAGAATAACTCCTCTTCATCCACAGACAGTACAATGGAACTAATGGAAATGTCTGATAAAGAATTTAGAGTATTCATAGTGACAAAACTAACAGAGATGGAAGAGAAGAGAGACAATGAACACCAGAAGAAAAAAGCTAATGAGTTCCAGGAGGTGAGGAAGTTCTTGCAAGAGCTGAAGGAGGAAATACACACCATAAAAAAGAATCAAATAGAACTGTTGGAGATGAAGGCTATAATACAGGAAGTCAAAACCTCTTTTGAAAAGTATTAAAAGCAGACTAGATCATACAATCGAATCTCAGATGTAGAAGACAGATAGTAAAGTCCACTATGAAGACTGAGAAAACAGTCCCCCAAAATGAGAATAATATATGAGAAATACTAGATGCCATTAAACATTCAAATATCCAGATAATTAGTATCCCAGAAGGTGAAGAGACTAATAAAGGCATTGACAATCTATTCCATGAAATCCTGAAAAAAAACTTCCCAAACCTAGAGAAACATTAAAAGATTTAGACCCAGGGACCACCAGTTAGTCTAATGGCTATGTTGCTGGACTCCCATGTAGTCGACCACTGTTTGAGTCCTGGACCCAGTGGCTTGAGCTTACGCAGGGCATGTGTGCATGTGTGCCCAAGATCCAAAGAGGAGAATGGAAGAGAAGGGACTACGGTGTGGCCATTCCTCCCTGGCAAAAACCTAAAAAAAAAAAAAAAAAAAAAAAAAAAAAAAAGACCCAGACACAAGAAATACAAAGGACCTCAAATAGGATCAACCCAAGAAGATCTTCTCCAAGACACATTATACACATTAGAGCCAGAATGACCAAAACCACAAAGACAAGGTACTCAGACTGGCAAGAGAGAAATGTCAAGTTATTTACAAAGGATATCTCATCAGGCTAACAGCGGACCTCTCATCCAAAACAATGCGAGCAAAGAAAGAACGGGAAAATATATTGAAAGTGTTGAGTGAAAAACAATTTCAATCAAGAATACTATATCCGGCAAGATTATCCTTCATATGGGAAGAGAAGGCAAGAACATTCTCAGATAAACAAAACCTGAAAGAATTTACCAACACCAGACCAGCTCTCGAAGTTATGAAGGGAGTGCTATCCCAGGAAAACTAAAGTCCTATACACAGAAATAAGAGTTCTAAAACAGCTAAGGAAATGGCCAGCTTATTGGTAGGGACAAGACTATAGCTGAACATTATCTTCCAGAGTTTAAACAGAAAGATCGGACCACAACAGAAGACAAAATACATGAGTTTGAACTGGTGAGATAGAATTTTATGACTTTTGACTAAAACATCACTGACCTTCTATGCTTTGCTTTCCAGTGTTAAGGAGTTTTGTCTTCTCTCAAGTTGTGGACAGGTCCATGTACCTACTATTCTAACAGAATTCTCACCTGTTTCCTGGCTTTAAGTATTAAGCAAAATCGGGAACCAGCAGTTAGCGTAATGGCTATGTCGCTGGACTCCCACGTAGTCGACTGCGGTTCGCGTCCCGGACCCGGTGGCTTAGAACTCACACCGGGCATGTGTGCGTGCGTGCCCAAGATCCTGAGAGGAGAATGGAGGAGAAGGGATTGCGGCATGACCATCCCCCCCAGTTGGATGATTTCTTGCTTTCTGTCTCTATGTCTCTCTCTGTCTGGCGAGCGCACGTGCCCTATAGCAAAAACCTCTCCAAAAAAAAGATATGTATATATCAGCTGAACTTACTATTGAAAGTATTTACATTAATTAAGATATTTTGTGAATCAATACAATGTGGGAAAGAATAAAGGAATGGAAAGCAACTGCAGAAACCAGAGACAAGATGGGAAGAGGGTAGAAAATGGCAGAAGGTGAGAAATAGGGGGAAAAATATATATATATACAAGAAATAAGAAATGGAAAATTATTTATGGACGATAACATGTATGATTAAGCCACTTTACAGTGTATTCTGGATGGAAAATCACATTTTGTATGCTGTGGTCATGTCCAGTGAAAATATGTAAAATAAATTAATTTAAAAAAAGAATTATAAGTCACCACACTTCTTCCTAAAATACTCATTTTGTATGTTTTAAAATCTTAAAATGTTTCAGAGAAATGAAAGATCCATATGTCCAATTCTGCCAGCATATACATTTTAGCATTATGAATAAAAAAGAATCTATAATTTAAATGTACATTTACTTTTCCTTCTGTAATCTATTTTTGATAGCCTAATCAGACGATTTTCAGCAATGTGTGATTCCAAATACATTTCCAACAATAATGCATTAAATGCATCGTATTTCCAAAGCGGGGGGGACTCAGACTGGCAAGCTCAAGGAACTGAATGGAATTTGTTGTCTTTGCTGTACTTTTCTGACTATATTTCTTGGGGTGAATGGAGTTAGAGCCTAACCAGTGTACATTTCATGGAAGGTGATAGGGACATATATAGATCATAGAGTGCATTTTATAAAATTTTGGTGATTTCAGTAGGCCTTTTATTTGGATGCTTAGGCTCATGGCTATAATAGGAGCATTGGAAGTGGGTGGAGGCAACGTGGGTGACTTTCTAGTTGATATGGCCTTTAAATAACTTGAGACCTGTGTGTTCAGTCCAGGTGTGGAAAATATACTTGCATAGTGAAGATGAACTTTAAAAGCAACTCATATTTCAATTATAAGATATTCAAGCATTTCAAATACAAAAAATTATTTTTCCAAGTTCCAATATAGGGTGATGTTATACATCAATATATCTAGGTGCCTTCCAAAATCTGTTTTAAGCCTACATGAGTTTCCTTTTCCATAATACTAAAGGAGATGCATAATAATATCTAGAGATATAAACATGAAAAATTAAATAGTTTCAGGGATAAAAAAGGCAAAAGAAGACCGGTTAAAATGTATAAATGTGAAGGAAAGGACACAGAGAAACAGTCAAGAAATAGGTAACAATATTAATGCAAGACTTTCCAGAAGACGCTTCTGTGCAGATAGATTTGAGATGCTACAAAACCCAGTGAAAGATTGGAAAGCAATGTTTCACACCTACAAGCAGATGTACTTGGACAAAAGAAGCAGATGCCTTGGTAGCAGTCCTGTAATTGCTAGACACGTTTCTGTCATTTTTCTGTTTAAAATATTTTGGAAATACTCAGAATTCCTATGATAAACTAAACTCAGAGAGTTTAGTTACTACAATACTAAGGTTATGTATTTCAGTTAATTTTCTTGAATAAAATGGCTTGAGAGCTTTGTGTGAGCAGACATAAGAAAGAGATGGCAAAATAATAATTATTTTTAAAAAGTAATGGGGGGGGCAGCTGGTGGAGTGGTGGTTAAAGGTGCTGGACTCCCACATGGCCGAACACGGTTAGAGTCCTGGACCTGGTGGCTTTCTCTCTCTCTCTCTGGTCAAATTAAAGTAAATAAATAAATAAAGTTAACTAAAATAGTAATTCTTTTTTTTTCCACATAAAATTTTTTTAGTTTATTGATCCTCTCATGAAAAATCCACACAATCACCGCAGATAGTCATTGCAGAATCTTTCCTCCTTCGACTGTTCTCCAATCTCCAGCTCACTTTTTGCCAGCATCAACATTGGCCTTTGCAGTCCCCCTGACTTTCTTCATTCTGTTCTTGCGTTCCTTTCGCTGTTTTCTTGACGTCTTTTTCTTCTCATAAAGGCCATATCTTGCAAGTCTATGTTAGGGTTCATTTTTCTTTGCATAATCCAAAGAATCGTAAATCATGCCCAAGCCTATTGTCTTGCCACCACCAAAATGGGTTCTGAACCCAAACACAAAGATGACATCTAGTGTGGTCTTGTACATCTTTGCTAGTTTTTCCCGAATTTCTGTATTAGGAACTGTTGCCTTCCCGGGGTGAAGTACATCAATGACCATTTGTTTCCTCTGAAGTAATTGGTTGGTCATGAATTTCCTGGTTCGGATAGTTACTGTGTCATTCATGATGGCGGTATATTCTCAAGCAGCCAGGGAGGAAAAGAGCTAAAATAGTAATTCTTTAAAAAAAAAAAAAAAGAAAGAAAGAAATAGATGGCATTCTTCAGGGAGACTAAGGTATTCAAAAGTTTTTTTCTAAGTTCCATTGTTGAACCATATTTAGCATTATTTTAAAAGGAATACTTACACAAATCTTACTTCTCAATGCTGACTATCCTGAGAGAGGACTACTTCTCAGTTTATTTTAAGGACTTGTTTATTTGACTGGGACTGTTTGTATAATTTTGTTTCTAAATTTTGTTAAAAACTTATTTTTCAGAAATGCCCCCTGTGAACGTTAAAGCATATCCTTAAGTATTTTGTACCTAATTGTGAACTTCTTTTCAGAAGCCTTGTTTTATGCCTAAGCTGAACACAATTTTTGGATAACATTGTACAATTACTTTACTTTTCATGCTTGAAGTAAATATTTATTTTTAAGAAGGAATAATAACTCCCCACTTATTTACCTTAAGCATGTTTCTTGTTTTGAGAATCGAATGAGATAATATGTATGTGTGATGAACTTCATGACTTTATAAAGCACTATATACATCTGAGTGGTTTTTTGTACTGGAACGAAGTTTGGTTTCTTTATATCCTCAAACCCTAACCCAGAGGCCAACACGCAGTAAGTGTGGCAGCAATGGACGGTTATCTCTGAGTAAACAGCAAACTCTCTTTACTCTCATGGACTCAACATGCTTCGAAGATGACACCAGACAAGTGTAAGAGATTATATAATATACTCGAAGGTGATAAATGTGGGGGAAATTAAAACAGATTCCTGGGGGAGTGGTATACAATTTTTGAAGAGGGGGTCAGGGTCGATCTCATTGAAGAGAGGATAATTTAGAAGAGTCTTGCTGGAGATGAGGGCGTGAGCCACCTGAATATTTGCGGAAAGAGAATTTGGGCAGAGGGAACAGATAATATAAACACCCTGAGGCAGAACTCTGCTTCTCTTGTTTCAGAAATATCCAAGAGGCCAGGGTGGCAGGGGGAAAGTTAGGTAGGAAAGAGAAGTAGAAAATGAGATCAGAGAGGTTATGGCGAAGGTAACCAACTGTAAGCCATGACCTTGAACGAAGGGGGATGGGGAGAACAGCAGAATCTTGTGAAGACGAGTGGCTTGATCTCATGTTTCACAAGTCACTCTGGCAGTTCTTTTGAGCATGGACAAAGGTGAAAGAGGGGTAAAAGACAGAAAGTAGCAGAGCGACCCTTCAGAGCTATGATAGTAATTTAGGTGAAAGATGACAGTGCTTGCATGACAGTGTAGAACTGAAGGGACAGAGAAGGGGTCAGATTGTTGGTACATTTTGAAGGTATGACCACCAAGATTTCCTGCCAGATTGTGGGGTATGGAAGAAAGAGAGGAATACAGAATGACTCTATAGTTTCGTTGACAGCTTGAAGGCTGAAATTGTCAACTGTTGGAGGGATCTGCTTGGGAAAAGATCAGGAATCAAGGCTGGGAATCAGGGTTTTGAGATGTCTACTAAGCATCCAAATAACTGTGTGAAAGATGCAGTCACGTATGAGTTGAAAATTCAGAAGGGAGGTCTAGACTAGAAATGAAAATTGAGAAAGTATTGGTTACAGGGCCAGTCCTTGGCATGGTGGCTGTATCCCACATGGTCAACTGTGTGGTTCCAGTTCTAGACCTAGCAGCTTGAAAAACACACTAGGCACAGGTGTGTGCCTACCCAAAATCCTAGGAAAATAAAAATGGAGAAGGAATTGCAATGTGACCATCTTTGAGGAGAGGGTGCTTTCTCACCTTCCTTTTCTCTTTGTCTGTCTCTCTCCAGTAAGCACACATACCTTCTGGCAAGATTGAACAAAGAAAACAGAAATTGCTGGATAGAGTTGGTGTTTAAAATTATGAGACTGGATGAGATGATGGAGGAAGTGAAAAAACCCAGAGAAGTCCGAGGAATGATCCTGGGAGCACTCCAATGTAAATAAGAAAAGTTGAAAAAAAGGAAAGGCCTCAGATGAGACTGAGAGCGTGACCAGCATAAGAAAGTCTGAGAAACTTGTGGTGTCCTGGAATCCACAAGAAGAAAATGTTCTGAAAGAGAGAGTAATGAATTTGTCAAATGCTTGAATTATTCAAGTAAGATAAGGACAAAGAATTGACCACTGGATTTAGCAACAGAAATTTTCACTGATTTTTACAAGAGCAGTTTTGCCTATGTGAAAGGGTCAAAGCATTCTTTTTAGAACAGGTTTAAGAGAGCAGGACAGGAAATAGAGAAGGTGATATAACTCTTTCAAGTGATTTATCTGCAAAAGAAAGGAGAGAAATATAATGGTGACTAGAAGGGGAAATGAGATCAAGAAATATATTTTTCCCAAGAAGGAAGAAATATCAGTATGTATGTATGCTTTTAGGAATGACCCAGTAGGGATGGGAAGGTTAGTGTAGAACAGAGATCAAAGGTGATCTAAAGGTGAGAGTAGGGCCTCGTGGTTAAGGGAATGGACTCCATGACCAATCCAAGTTTGAATCCCAGACCTGTGTGGCTTGAAAAACATGCTGGGCACGTGTGCAATGAGGGCCCCAAATTCTAGTAGGACAGAGTCATGAAGGAGAACAGATTGTACCATGACTTTGCACTACCAAGGGATAATTTCCCCCATCTCCTTCTTTCTCTCTGTCTCTCTGGTGAACACATACTCGCTCTGGCAATTTAGATAAATAAATAAAAGTTTTAGAAAGATGGCAAGAGCTTCAGAAGATTCCGCATGGATACTGGGAACTAGATATTTCAGGGGACAGGAGAAATGAAGATTTTCTACTCATAATTCAGCCTCCAGCAAGCAAAGCTAGTGTGGTAGGTAGCCCCTCTGGCCTTCTATCTCTGTCTCTGTGTCTCTGAGGTCTCTGTCTCTCTCTGCTCCTGTCTCCTCATATTTTTTTCTATTTTGTGATTTTTTTTAGAAAAAGAACAGTAATTATAATTTTTTTATTTTTTTGTCTTTTTTTCTCTTTTTGTTGTTGTTTCTCTCTCTCTTTTTCATTTTCCTTTTTCTTGTCTCTCCACCCAATATCTACTGAATCTGCTGCACCAGCGATCACAACAGAACAGCAAACAGATTCTAGAACACCTCTGTCTGCTTGCTCCTGAACATTGAGGCTTAACTTCAGGAATTTGAAAGAAACATACCATCCATCAGATGACAAGAAATCACCGTCGGATCATGAGAAATATGGGAAAACGAGAAAATAGCTCTCCTCCAATGGAAAAGAGTAACTCTCCTTCATCCACAAGCAGTTTGGTGAAAGTCATGGAAATGTCTGATAAGGAATTTAGAGCATTCATAATGTCGAAGCTAACAGAGATGGAAGAAAAGAGAGATAATGAACTGCTAAAGAGAAAGGAGAAAGAAGTTTCCGAGTTCCAGGAGATGAGGAAATTCTTGCAAGATCTAAAAGAGGAATTACACACTTTACAAAAGACTCAAACAGAACTGCTAGAGATGAAGGCTATAATACAAGAAGTCAAAATCTCCCTTGAAAGTATTAAAAGCAGACTAGATCATTCAGAAAATAGAATCTCAGATGTAGAAGAGAAAATCACTGGCTTAGAAAAATCCACCACGAAGACTGAGAAAATGACCCAAAAATTTGAGAATGATATGCGAGAAGTATTGGATACCATCAAACGTCCAAATATCCGGATAATTGGCATTCCAGAAGGTGAAGAGACCCATAAGGGCATTGATAATCTATTCCATGAAATCCTGCAAGAAAACTTTCCAAACCTAGAGAGGCATTCGAAGATCCAGTCCCAGGAAATACAAAGGACCCCAAATAAAATCAACCCAAGAAGATCTTCTCCAAGACACATTATAGCCAGGTTGACCAAAACCGCAGACAAAGACAAGATACTAAGATTGGCAAGAGAGAAACATCAAGTTACCTACAAAGGACATCCCATCAGGCTAACAGCAGATCTCTGATCGGAAACAATGCGAGCGAGGAGAGAATGGGAAAATATATTCAAAGTGTTACGAGAGAAGCAATTTCAGCCAAGAATACTGTACCCGGCAAGATTATCTTTCAGGTGGGAAGAAAAGACAAGAACATTCTCAGATAAACAAAACCTGAAAGAATTTACCAGCACCAGACCAGATCTCCAAGAAGTTCTCAAGGGTGTGTTGTATCATGAAAATTAAACACAGACACATGGAAATAAGAGTCCAAAAACTAAGAAAGTGGCCAACTTAATCATAGGGACAAGTATGGAGTTGAATATTATATCCCAGAATTTAATCAGGAAAATTGAACCAAAACAGAAGATAAAAGTACATGAGACTGATAGGTTCATACACCTACCATTTGAACAGAATCCTAACTTGTTTCCTGGCTTTAAGCAAAGTTCCTTGGCACTTCTTTGAGTTAAGTTAAAACTGGTTTTCTTAGTAGTAATGAGTGAACTCACCATTGAAAGTAGTTAGATTATGTAGGAAATTGTGTGATCAATGCAACGTGGGTGGGAAGGGAATGAAGGACAATTGTAGACACCGGAGGTGGTGTGAGAGGAGGGTGGGAAGGGACAGAGGGTCAGAAAGAGGGGTGGAAGTAATTCTAGGAACTAGTAATGGAAAATTTTTTGTAATGTGCATGATTGTGTCACTATGCAGTGTGTACTGGATGGGAGATTGCATTTTGTATGCTGTGATGAAGCTTAGGGAAGGAATGTAAATTGAGTTACAAAAAAAAAAGTTTCAGAAAAAATATATATTTCTATTCAATGACTGCAGTAGGATATGTAGCCACAGCTAGGTGCTACTTTATAGGATGCGTAAAGTAAGACTTGTGTTCGTGGAAATGTGTGTATCACCTGTGTTTGCTATGAGGGTATTTGGATTGATTGGGATCTTTGGCGATACAATAAAATGTGAGGAGAAAACAGTATAGAAAGCAAACATAGATACCAGAGACAGTGTGGGAGGAGAGTGGGAGATGGGAGAGGGTAGGAGATAGGGAATCAAGGATGGGGGGGGTGGGGAAGCAAAACATACAGAAGACAAGAAATGGAAGATCATTTGCTGACAATAACATGTTTGTTGATGTGCTTGATTGAGACAATATATAGTGTACTTTGGATGGAAAATCTCATTTTGTATGCTGTAATGATGTTCAGTGAATGAATGCAAATAAATAAACTGAAAAAAAAAAAAAAAGATGGCAAGAAAGCCAGCAGGTGGCATAGTGGCTAAGACATTGGACTTCCACACAGTTGACTGCAGTTCAAGTCCTAGACTTGGTGGCTTAAAAGTCACACTGGACACATGTGCATGCATGCCCAAGAACCAGCAGCAGACAGGATTGCAGCACAGCCATGCCCCTGAGGGGTGATTTCTCACTTTCCTTCTCATTGTCTCTCTCTTTCTGTCTCTCTTCAGTGAGTGCATGTGTCCTATGGCAAAAAAAAAAAAAAAAAAAGTGACAGTGGATGGGATTTATTGTACAGAATCACAAGCAAAGACTGGCTGCAAATAGGGAAATAAATAGTTCATGTAGAGAACAGATGGAAAGGCAGAGGGTTGGGCACGGAAGTTGGAAAGTGGGTTACTGTGGGAGATTATGGTAATTTCTTTCTGAACACTTTATCAGTAAAATAATACATGAGGTACATACAAATAGAACTACCATATGATTCATCAATTCCACTCCGGGGTATCTATCCAAAAGACAAGAGAAAACTCAATAAGAAAAGCGCTTGCGCATCTATGTTTATTGCAGCATTATTCACAATTGCTGAGACATGGAACCAACCCAAATGTCCACGCACAGATTAATGGACTGAAAAAGAGTGGCATGTGTACTCTATACAATACTATTCAGCCATAAAAACACAAAATCCTGGCATTTGATAGAAAGTGGTCGAATATGGAAGAGTTTTCACTGAGTGAAGCAAGCCAGGCTATGAAAGAAAGATATTGTATGTCTCCACTTCATATATACTGACTGTCTGCTCTCCATGGTAGAGACTGAAAGATTAGAGGGCATAAAAGTAGTGAAAATAGTTATGGACACTGGAAACAGTGTGGAAGGAGAGTGGGAGAAGGTAAGAGTACAGGGAAGTAAATCAGGGAGAAAAAATAGAGAGGCAAGAGATTTGTGGGACACAGAATAGTTTATTATTTATTGATGATAATGTGTATAGTGTTCTCTTTTTAGTTTAATTTTATTTATTATCATCATAATCTTGTTTATATTACATTGATTTGCATAGAACTTCACAGTGTATTACATTGCTTTTTCAAAAGAGAATGCCATGCATGTCAGTTAATACAGAGACATTAAAATCCCCACTTCATCATTCAATATCTTTCCATTGTTTTTCCTGATCATTATTATTATTATTCCAATTATTTTTAACCAGTCAATAGCTATTTCTCATTTTGCTTGTAAAAAGACTTTACCCCTCATGAAATATTTCTCAGACCAATCCAGTTAAGAATACTATACACGTCATCATCAACAGGTAATAAGCCATATCTGTGTCCCACTAATGTCATGCCTCTCTATTTGTTCTCTTGCTATCTTTCTCTATACTCTTCTCTTCACCCCCCCATTCCACACTGTCTTATTCTCATTAAGTATTTTCACTGCTTTTATGTCCTCCAATATTTCACTCTCTACCATAGAGTGCGAATAGTTGGTATATATTAAGTGGATACATACAACATCTTTCTTACATAGCCTGGCTTACTTCACTCAGAAATAGATTCTCCATATCTGACCACTTTCTATCAAATGCCAGGGTCTTGTTATATTTTATGGCTGAGTACTATTCCATAGAGTATATATACCACACTTTTTTCAACCCATTCATCAGTTTGTGGACATTTAGGTTGGTTCCACGTCTTGGCAATCGTGAATAATGCTGCAATAAACACTGATGTGCAAGCACTTTTCTGAATGAGCATTCTCCTGTCCTTTAGGTAGATATCCAGAAGTGGGATTGCTGGATCAAATGGTAGTTATATTTGCAGATCTTTGAGGAACCTCCATATTGTCTTTCCACAGTGGTTGAACCAGTTTACATTCCCACCAACAGTGTAGGTGAGTTCCCTTTTCACCACATCCCCGCCAACACTTATCACTTTTTATATTCTTAATCTTTGCCATTCTGACAGGGGCTAGATGGTATCATATTGTGGTTTTTATCTGCATCTCCCTTATGATGAGGGATGTTGAGCATTTCCTCATATACTTTTGGCTGTTTGTATGTCTTCCTTAGAGAGATTTTTGGTCAGCTCATTTTCCCATCTTTTAATTGGGTTAATCATTTTTTTTTTTCACATAAGGTACTTGAGTTCCTTGTGTATTCTGGTTATCAGTCCCTTGTCTGAGGCATATTTAACAATAATATTTTCCCATTCTGAGAGTTTTCGATTCACACTTGTTACTGTGTCCTTTGCTGTGCAGACACTTCTTAGTCTGATATAGTCCCACTTGTCTATTTTAGGGATTATTGCCTGTGCTTTGGGAGTTTTATTTAAGTAGTCTTTGCCTACTCCAATGTCTCCCAGAGTTTCCACAGCATTTTCCATGAGTAGTTTCATTGTTCGAGGCCTTAGGTTCAGATTTTTGATCCATTTTCAGTTGATTGTTGTTAATGATGAAAGATGGGGGTTCAGTTTCATCTTTCTGCAGGTGGATACCCAGTTTTTCCAGCACTATTTACTAAAGAAGTTTTCCTTTTCCCAATGGATTGACTGATATCCTTTTTCAAAAATTAGTTGGCTGAGGAACCAGCAGTTAGTGTAATGGCTATGTTGCTGGACTCCCACGTAGTCGACCGCAGTTCGCGTCCCAGACCCAGTGGCTTAAAGCTCACGCCGGGCGCGTGTGCGTGCGTGCCCAAGATTCCGAGAGGAGAGTGGAGGAGAAGGATTGCTGCGTGACCATCCCCCCTGGGGGGTGATTTCTCGCTTTCTGTCTCTATGTCTGGTGAGCGCACGCGCCCTATAGTGAAAACCTCTTCCAAAAAAATAAATAAATAAATAAATCAGTTGGCTGTAAGCTTTTGGAGTTATTTCTGGGGACTCTATTCTATTCCATTCCACATGTCTGTTTTTGTGCCAATACCATGCTGTTTTGATGGTCACAGCTTTATAGTATATCTTGGGATCAGGGAGTGATAATGCCTCCTACTACATTCTTCTTGCATAGGGTTGCTTTTGCAATACGAGGTCCTTTATGATTCCAGACAAATTCTATGATCGTCTTTTCTAGATCTGTGAAGAATATTTCTGGTGTTTTTATTGGAATTGCATTAAACGTGTAGATTAATTTGGGTAGAATTGCCATTTTGATTATGTTAGTTCTTCCAATCCAGGAACATGGGGTGTCCTTCCACTTTTTTATATCACTTTCAATATCTTTTTTTTTTTTTTTTTTTGAGAGGTTTTTTTGCTATAGGGCTCGTGCACTCATCAGAAAGACAGAGAGAAACAGAGAGATAGAAAGCGAGAAATCACCCCCCGGGGGGATGGCCACGCAGCAATCCCTTTTTCTCCATTCTCTTCTCGGGATCTTGGGGCACACACGCACACGCACCTGGTGTGAGTTTAAGCCACCGAGTTTGGGACTTGAACCGCGGTCGACTATGTGGGAGTCCAGTGACATAGCCATCATGCTAACTGCTGGTCCCACTTTCAATATCTTTTTAAGATTTTCATAATTTTCTTTATAAAGGTCTTTGACTTTCTTAGTTTATCCCTAGGTATCTTATGCATCTTGTGGCTACAGTGAAATGGATTCCTTTCTTCAGCTCTATTTTGTTCAACTTGTTGTTCATATATAGAAATGCTATAGATTTTTGAATGTAGATTTTGTATCCTGCCACTTTACTGTATTCACTTATTACTTCAAGAAGTTTTTTCATGGAGACCTTTGGGTCTTCTAAGTATACCATCATGTCATCTGTGAATAAAGATATTTTCAACTCTTCTTTGCCTGTTCAAATGCCTTTTTTTTTTTTTTTTTTTTTTGGAGCGGTTTTTCGCTATAGGGCGCGTGCGCTCGCCAGACAGACAGAGAGAGACATAGAAACAGAAAGCGAGAAATCACCCCCCAGGGGGGATGGTCACGCCGCAATCCCTTCTCCTCCATTCTCCTCTCGGGATCTTGGGCACGCACGCACACGTGCCCAGTGTGAGTTGTAAGCCACCGGGTCCGAGACGCGAACCGCGGTTGACTACGTGGGAGTCCAGCGACATAGCCATTACGCTAACTGCTGGTTCCCTCAAATGCCTTTTATATTTTTCTCTTTTCTGACTGCATTAGCTAAGACTTCCAGTACTATGTTAAAGAGCAGCAGAGAAAGGGGGCAGCCTTGCCTAGTACCCGTTTTTAGCAGAAAAGCTTTCAACTTTTCCCCATTCAGTATAATGTTAGCTGTAGGTTTTTCATAGATGGCTTTTATTGTGTTGAGAAATGACTGTTCTATACCAATCTTACTGAGGGTCTTAATCATAAAAGGATGTTGTATTTTTATCAAATGCTTTCTCCACATCAATTGAAATGATCATATGGTTTTTATCTTTCTTTCTGTTAATGTGGTGTATTACATTTATGGTCTTGTGTATGTTGAACCACCCTTGCATCTCTGGGATAAAGCCTACCTGGTCATGATAAATAATCTTTGTTATATGCTGTTGGATACGATTTGCGAGTATTTTATTGAGAATTTTTGCATCTATATTCATCAATGATATTTGTCTGTAATTTTCTTTTTTGGTCATGTCCTTATCTGTTTTGGGAATGAGGATGATGGAGGCATTATAAAATGAATTTGGAAGGTTTTCTTCCTGTGTATAGTATTCTCAACTAGACTGGTCTGAGGTGTATTTCATGTTGGGTAAATTCTCTTTACAAGTCAAATTATGTATAACCATTGAATGTTTAAAAAAATAAGAAGAAGACGAATAAAAATTAAATTTGTCTTAAAAAATTAAAAGTATAGGGAACCAGTAGTTAGCGTAATGGCTATGTCGCTGGACACCCACATAGTCGACCACGGTTTGCGTCCCGGACCCGGTGGCTTAAAACACGCCGGGCACGTGTGCGTGTGTGCCCAAGATCCTGAGAGGAGAATGGAGGAGAAGGGATTGTGGCGTGACCGTCCCCCCTGGGGGGTGATTTCTCGCTTTCTGTTTCTATGTCTCTCTCTTGTCTGTCTAGCAAGCGCACGCGCCCTATAGCGAAAACCTCTCCAAAAAAAAAAAAAAAAAAAAAAAAATTAAAAGTCTAAAAAACAATGAAAAAGAAAAAGACATGAGGTACAGACACTCCTCACTTAATGATCAAGGTTTAGGTTCCATTCCTATGGCTAATTGTTAAGAGAATTGTGTTAAACAAATTGGTTGATAAGCAAGTTTAAAGTAGATGTCTTATGGTGTGCCATGACACCATAAGGTATGCATTTTTGAATCCCTTTCATATGACATCATACTAGAATAAAATAATTCTATTAAAAAGAGCATACAATAGATAAGCACCAAAAAGTGACAAGACACATCCCATCAATAATATAAATCTGGTGTATTTGTTTTCATTAATTCTGAATACTTCTAGAATGCACAATAAAGTACAAATTTAAAAACATAATATGTAGGGACCAGTAGTTAGTGTAATGGCTATGTTGTTGGATGCTCACGTAGTTGACCATGGTTCGAGTCCCGGGCCCGGTAACTTATACTCACATAGGATGTGTGTGTGTGCATGTCCAAGATCTCGAGAGGAGAATGGAGGAGAAGGGATTGTGGCGTGACCATATCCCCTGGGGGGGGGGGGCGCGGATTTCTCGCTTTCTGTCTCTCTGTCTCTCTCTCTCTCTTTCTGGTGAGTGCACATGCCCTATAGGAAAAAACCTCTAAAAACAAACAAACTGAACAAAATATGTAGCTTTGGATGACTGTGAATACATCATGTAATCAATACTATACCAGCTGTGGGAATGAGACAGAGACTGAGAAGGGGATTCCTGACACACACAGGTTGATTGAAAAAAAAAAAAAAAAAACAGATGTTGGGGCCAGCAGATGGTATGGTGGTTAAGGTGCTGGAACCCCCATAACTGACTCTGTGGTTCAAGTCCCAGACCCAGGTGCTTGAAAAACACACCAGGCACATGTGAGTGCATGCCTAAAATCCCATGATTTTATATATATCTTATATATTCAATTGGTCTAAAAGGAAGCAGAAATGAAGATTTAAAAGATATACTAATGGAACAAATATAAAAAGGAAGCTAGCAGATTGGTAGAAAGACATTAATTCCAGTGCCCTATGTCACTACGTATCTCAATATCTTAACACAAAGTTCAGATGTCTTATAGCCTGAGTGTGATGAAGAAATCAGGTGTATCACAGTGGTTTAAATATGGTAGGTCTTCAATATGTAGTTGATGAATAACTGGATGAAATTATCAGGTAGGGTTATAATCACAAAAATACAAAAGGAGCCCTTGAAATTGGCTCTAATACAGACATAGACCTAGTCACCTAGGCACGACCTCTCTCTCCTCACACTCACTTGACCAGGTCCTCTCTTCTGTCCGCAGAGAAAATACAAGATGACCCCTGCTTGCAGGAATGGCCTTGTGAGTTGACTCAGACTTGACTCAGACAGACAGGCATTCCTCGTGGGTATTTCTAGTTGATTGTTATGGTCTTAGTTTTTCTACTCTTTCAGGTATCTCCTTCATACTCTGCCAACATTTTATTTTGTCTGAAACTGGAGAGGCTATCACCCCCTTTTACGACCTTGAATTCCAGTGTCCTCCACTGGTCACACCACCTTCTTATGAACAAAGCAATTCCAATCACTTTTGTCTCAGAGTATCTTAACATAATGATCTAAACATCCCCTAGACTTCTAAAGGAAAGGAATTCTGGTTGATTAAGGAAGAAAATCCTGTTTATGGTAAACTGGATAAGGAGAAAAATCATTTTGGAGGAGAATATTCAACTAAATTCATTGCTACTTCAAGTCAAATTCTACCATAGCTCAAGGTACCAGGCAGGGCAGGATGGAGACAGGGCCCATTCAAGAGTGAGTGCTAGTGACTGCCTGCTTCTATTCTAGCATTTCCTCTTCTGCCTCTTCTGAACTATCAAGTTCAGAAGAATGATTAACTATGAATAGCCGGCTTGTAAGTGCTGAGAGCTCTACATAATCTCTACTCCTAATAATACCCCTATTACACAGGTTCAGAGACTAAATTAAGAAAAGAGCCAGCTGGTGATGTGGTGGTTAAGGCAGCTGGATCCACATGTGTCATCTGAGCACCGGAGTGTGTCCAAAATCCTGAAAGGAGGGAGAAACAGAGAAGGGATTGTGGCAGGACCATCCCCATGCATGGTGCTTTCTCACTTTCCAACACCTTCTTTCTGACTCTCTCCAGGGAACATGCCTGACCTCTGGCAAGAAAGAAGAAAGAGAAAGAAAGAAATCTGCCCAAGGTCAGACATTTGCTGAAAGGTAGAGGTAGGATCATACCAGGGGCTCTCTGACATTCCCTATGACACCATGATCTTTGTAAAGGTTCTCTGGGAACCCAAGAAAGCCAGGGGACAACAATCCTGTGAACGAGACTTGGCAGGAGCAAGGGCCAGCAGGTAACCCTGCCCCTGAGTAGAAGGAAGGAAACCATACTGGTGAACACGTACTAGGATAGGCACAATACTAGGTACTTTAATTCATTTATCGATTAATGAATGAAATGAATAGTTAATTCATTTATTCCTAACATTTATTTTTAATTCTTTTTAATATTTAATTTTCTTTGGAGAGGTTTTTTCTATAGGGCACATGTGCTCGCCAGAAAGACAGAGAGAGACAGAGAGACAGAGAGTGAGAAATCACCCCCCAGTGGGGATGGCCACGCTGCAATCCCTTCTCCATTCTCCTCTTGGGATTTTGGGTATGCACATACATACACCTGGCGTGAGTTTACGCCACTGGATCTGGGACTCGAACCACAGTCGACTACATGGGAGCCCAGCGACCTAGCCATTATGCCAACTGCTGGTCCCTGTTTATTCTTAATTCTTTATTCTTCACAGTAAGCCTAGGTACAGGAGATGCTTTATCTTCCCTTTGCATATAAAGAAACTGAGGCTTAGAGAAGTAAGCGAAGTGTCCAAACCACATAGTTAATTTAAAAAGACGGAAAACTCTATAACTCCCTGGCTTGAAAGGCAGGATCCCTACTTACTGCACCTTGTTTTAGACCCTCCCTTTTGGAAAGAGTGTGGAGAAATTACTCAGAAGGGACAAGAAAACCATGCTCAGGTGCTAGTAGAGACAACAGTATGGGGTCAAATCTAAGATCAGAACAAGAAGCCAGGTCACCATGGGACCCAGAGGTTTTGCCTGGTCTCTGGTCCTGCTGAGGCAGCCTCTCTCAAGACACGACTTCTGAGCTCCAGTTACTTGTATGTAAAAAACGACGATCCGAATCCCGGACCTGGCGGCTTGCTTCCTCACTTTCTCTCTCTCTTCCTCGTGAGTACACGTGCTCTATAGCAAATTAGTAATAATAATAAATAAAAATTAAATTTTAAAATGCAGATTTTTACTACATAATCACTGAAGTCCTTTTAGCGCCAAGTACCAACAGCAGTCCTCCATAGTGTGATGGTTCCCAGCGGCCCTAATTGTCTCTGTCGCCCGCAGAGGTGGCTGTACCACCTGAAACAGAACTGCCACCCAGACCAGAACTGGGGCGGCAGTGTAATGGTGTCTTGGTCCTCAGCCGCTCTATAATGACTGAGCGTCCGGAGCCTGCCTGTCCAGGGGGGTTAAAAAGAAAACCCAGCCCTAAGGCAGTGTGACAGTTACTTACAGGGGCACAAGTGGCCCGTCAAGCAGGGTGCTCTGACAGCAGCGGCATCAGGCTGCTGGCGGGCTTATCAGCCGCAGCTGACGCGGCCTGGCAGGGCTGGCGGCTTGCCCAGGTGACGATCGCGGCCAGGCGTCCCTGGCGGCGAGTTGCGCGCTGGGCCCCTCGCCCGCGCCTGGCCTGCGGAGCGAGCCGGGCGGGCGGCGGGAGCTGCTCCTGCGGGCCGGGGCCATAGCCCCGGCGGCAGCGGGAGGAGTCGCTCTGGCCGGCGGCACGTGGGGGCGGGGGTGAAGCCTTGGCGAGCAAAGTCCAGGCCCCTAGGCCTAGGCGCTCGCGCGCCCAGCTGCTCCGCCAGAAACGCACGAGTCCGAGGTGAGGGAGGCCTCGGCGCGCCAGGCCGCGGCGGAGACCCCGGGGACCGTGGGCGCCGGGCGGGAGCAGCGGGACCTCCCCCCAGAGCGTCCGGCCTCTGCGACCTGAGCGCCCTGCTTAGGGCCATCACAGAGGCTAAGTACGAGAAGGCTGGTGGTCCCCTCGGAGCCCAGCCAGGTGCACTGGGACCTGAGGCTGTGCTTTCTCCCCAGGCGGAGATGAATCTGGAAGCGGCAAGGAATGGAACAGCCGGGCGTCCCAGGAGAGCAGAGGGCGACTTTGAACTGGGCAGCAGCAGGTACTTCAGCCTCCTGAATAGGGCCAAGCTCAGTCTTGCGAAGAAGTTGAGAAAATTGGCTGGTGCCTTTGGCCTTTGGAGGTTCTTTGGAGAAATTTTTTAAGATTCAGAGCTTGGAGCAAAAGTTGCAAGTGGTCTCGAGGAATGTCGCTGAGGATGCTTTCGAACAGGCTGTCTTTAAATGTGTGCCCTTCCCTGGGTGCAGGACTGACTGGATACACGTGAATGCATGTGCTGTGTGACATTCCTTCTATTATGTAATTTAGAACTTTTACGAATAACTTTGATGTGCATCAGATTTTTCATGCTTAGGGAGCAGCAGACATCTGCTGCTGATGGTTGTGCTTCTGAACAGGGGCGATGAGGAGAAACAAGCCCTTACCTCCACCCCCTGCCGCCGCACCCACCCCGGGGGTATTGCTCTTCCTCCTTGTTTTACTCTCCCCCTCCTCCCATGGCCAGGCTGGTTCTATATTTCAGTGAGCAGGGGAGGGGGCCTTGATCAGTGGAGTTCTTCCCTAACCTGTGCTTCCTAATTCCTTTCTGTTCAATTGCAATGGGAAAACCTCAGCACTTCCTTTGCTCACCTGTCCTTCTGAATTTGGTTCCAGGGCCCTTGTTCTGCGCACTTCACAGGCCTCAGTAGGGGCAGAGCAACCCAGGTCATGCGACTTTTGTTTCCTCTTGCTCTGTGGCAGTAGGGAAGCATTTTCGCCTTTAGCCTGTAACAGTTTTTGAGGCTATTATGGTCTTTGAGTTCATGTCAGGCCACCCAGAACTAACTGAGCGGTGTCATCAGTGCTCATCCAGAAGGACACATTTATCATGTTCCTCAGTTTGTCCTGAAGCTGTAAGGAGCCTGATAAGTTAACTGAAAATGCACCTATCTGATAGTCCAACTGAAGCATTATTTCAGTCTGTTAATTTGTTCCGACAGTGACATGGCTCTATTCCTTCGATGTACCATGATTTTTATTCGTAGAAATGTTGGTTTTGCCATATAGAATTGGAAAACTGATAGGTGGTATTACCGAGGAAAGAAAAATGTGGTTTTCGTGGGCTGGCCACTTGGACTGCAATTGAGTGGATCTATTAATAGATGGCATTTTCATGAAGAAGGCTATTTGTGTATTGCACTGGCTGAACATTTGATGAGTACACAGAGAAGCTGCAAAAGGTTCAGTGACACTCCAGAGCCCAGGGACGGCCTCTGATGGGAAGCCTGCAGCCTTCTACTGGAAGAAGCCAGCTGCTCAAAAGAAAAGTTTAGACTGTAAGATTATGGAATTAAAGATAAAGAGACTCATTTTTATAAAAGCAGATTGAAGAATATACATTCAAAGGAAGCCTACTTCGGTATTTAGAGCCAGTTGAGAGTTGGTTATGTGGCTCCTCCAGTCATGCTGCTATCCCCTGTAAAACATTCTTTGGAATATGTTTAGTTGCAGACGTTTCTCTAGTGACTTTAGTGAATATCCTACATAATTTGAGATCTAGTCTTAGGAGCAAAACTTTGTCACCTCCCTGGATAAATGCATTTTAGGTTGAAAGAAAAAAATCTCTGGTTTCAGCCCTAAGTGTTGTGATTAAGTTCAGTGCATTGGGAGCCATATTCCACATAGTCAACTTTAGGTTTGAATTCTGGCACTGTAGACTTGAAAAATGCACTGGACACATGGACATGTGTGCCCCAAATCCTGACAGGATGAAAAAATAGAGGAAAAAGGATTATTGTATGATAAGGGGAGGGGGTATTCTCTCTTTCTCTCCCCAACCTGCATGTGCTCTTTAACAGTAAAAGAAAAAAGAGAAAACTCTGCCTTCGTGGAGTTTACATTATTGAATGGATGACAAGCATAAATAATACACAGCCCCAATAAAACAACAGCTCTCTTAGTAGGAAATGAATGCTATGGAAAAATATTAATCAAGGTTAAGGAATCAGGAGTGAAAGGAAGAAATACTTTGCAATATCAAGCAGAGTGGTTAGGTAGGTCTTATTTTGAAGGCAATATTTGAGCAAAGACTTGGAAGAAAGTAGAGGAACGAGTGGTGTGGGGGTCTGAGGGAGAGCATTCCTGGCAGCAGTAGCTGACAGTGCTGAGCCTTGCATGTTTGCCGTGTTCACAGGACAGCAGAGAGGCTGAGGAATTGAAGCAGAGTAAGTAGGGATGGGAATGAGAGATGTGTTCAGAGAGGTAATAGGAGAACAGATCAGGTAGGGTCTTAGGGGCTGGTGTATGCATTCTGGTTTTTCCTCAGAGAAAGATAAGAGCTGTTGTGGGTTTTTAAGCAGAGTAGTAACATGATACAACTTGCTAGGTTTTGTTTGTTTATGTGTTTGTTTACACTGCCAGTGTGTGCACCTGCCCAAGAGAGACAGGGAGAGGGAGAAAAGGTCCCTGACAGAGTGTGATCACACTGCAGTCCTCCTTCCATCTGGATTTCGAGCATGCATGCACATGCACCTGGCATCTTTTACAAGCCACAGTGGACCGTGTGGTATGCAGCTCCCAATGCACTGCCTTAGCCACTGTCTGATAGGGTCCAATCAATGACTTCAACTTTTAAAGGAGCACTGTGGCTTCTGGTTAAGGATAAACCAAAGAAGGAATGGGAGGAAGTAGAGAGACTAAGAAGCTATATGACTGAGGACAGCAATATAAGTGTGAGAAGTAGTTGAATTCTAGGTGTATTTTGAATCCTAGAACCAGCAGGATTCCTGAAACCACCTCCCCCATGATCCTTCAGAAGAGTGTTCTTTACTAATTTTAAATCAATGTGTATAGTTTTTTTGGAAAAGGAAGAAGTTAATTGATTTGGCAGACGTCCTTACGGTACTCACCTTCCTCTGTGGATGCCCTTGCTCCTCTTTCCATACATCCTTGTAGTACCTTGGACAGTTACCTTCACACTTGCTAGCCTCCTTGTGGTGTTTGTCAAACTGGACTTTGACATTAGTGGACGTTGCTCTTGAATTTGAATGTATTACAAAAGTTTAATTTTATAACTAGTCAGGCTTATGTTCAATTGACTGTGAAACATTTTAAATTCCATCATATTTTTTACAGCAACCGAGACAAGAAAAGAACGAAGAAAGTGAATTTGATTGGGCCATTAGCATTGGTAAGTTGTGAAATATTAAGTGTGAATAACCCTGCCTTCCATTCAAATTCAGGGTCATGAATCATAGAGCAAAGATTTGTCAATAAGCAGCAATAGGTGCCCTCGCTCTACCTGTTGTGTCTCAGGTCGACCCACGGTCTCAAGGTGGCTGTTAAAAGAAGCAGAGACAGGATACCTGTGGCACAGGACGAAGCTAACTGGTGTACAGGAAAATCGAAAAGTGTTAGTAGCACCATGCAAACTCACCAATTTCAGGAAAACACATTGCATTTGCTTCACACTCACCCCTGCAAACTTAGCATAAAACAAACTTGCATATAAGAAGGTGATTGTTAACTACATTAGCTTTAAAACAGTGAAGACATCTATGTTCACATTTGACTTCCAGAAAAATTGGTCAAATATGGGGTACCTGTGAGGGGTTCTTACTATGCTTAAGACAGTTTTTGGTACTTTTCTCCTGGTTCAAGGCAACCCAACACATCATTGGAAGAAGTCAAATCTGTTTTTCTTTTGTAATGTGTCTCAAAGAGGCAGCCCAAGATAGCATTTGCCCACTTTTGGTAATTATGATGTATTTCAAACTATGACAGTCATTCGATAGAAGAGAAGTTAGAACTAAGTGGCATATCAGCTGAAACCTCCTGCTTAGAGGTAGAGTCCCAGAGAGGATGGCCATATCGCAATCCCTTCTCTTCCATTCTCCACTTCGAATTTTGGGCAGACATGCACATGTATCTGGTGTGAGTTTCAAGCTGCCAGGTCTGAGACATGAACCACAGTTGGCTATGTGGGTGTCCAGCGATGTCACCATTTCGCCATTTGCTGGTCCCCTAATGCAGAGATTTAAAATCTATCTCCTATAGACAATAAAATACCACACACCTTAGTGTAGAAGAAGAAAATTTCATTTGAATTGAAACAGTTTAGTGTAAATTCAATTTAAATGTAATTTATTCTACCTCTAAATAGATATTTTTTGCCCTAAAGAAAAAAAAATCAGAATATAACTGTGCTCTAATTAGAATTAGTATTATATATATGCATATATGTGTGTGTGCGCATACACACACACACACACACACACACACACACATTTTAAACAAATCTAGACTTACTTAGATTGTGGCTGTGAAGTTCACCTAATCTTACGTTTAAGTTTAGGAACTATAATACAATTAACGTGAAAATTGTTTAAAATGTTCCTCAATATCATATAATGTCACTAAAGAGAACATGACAACCTGACTCTGTGCTCTTAACTCTGGCTGTCTTCCTTTCCCAGACGCCATTAAAAATGAAACTCGGGGACACTGGTCTCTTTTGTAGCAATTGCACTAGACCTGACCCGCTCCTCTAGTTTCTTTCCAAGCTCTACCTGGCTTCTGACCCTTTGTCTTTTCAGGTACTCTTGCTTTCCTTGTATGTTTGATGATGAAATTTGTCCCACTCCCCACTTCCCACCTTGACTGACCCTCTTTGAGAACAATTTGCACACACACCACCTCCCCACTGTGTGCGTCCAACCTCAGGCTTCCCGAGGTATTCACCAGTCTGACTCAGCTTCAGTCCTCAACGATGCCACTCTGCCAGGCCTTACTCATCAGGCACTCTCCCCAAACCTTTGAATGGCTCATAAAGGGGGTGGACTGGGGCAAATGGGCAGAGTGAAAGTTTTAAAAGAGAGGAGAGTTGCAGGAGGCAGATGGAAATGGATAGAAATGGGAACATAAGAAGATGTAGTCTGGAAGACAAAGTGGAAAGAAAAACGAAGAGAAAGAAATCTATAGACTGGACAATTAAAAACAGGGAGAAGAGGTGAGAAATTGGGGAGGAATAAAGACAGTGAGAAACAAAGCCTTTAGAAGTGCTATGACCCTGATCTGCTGGTTAGTTCTTGGGGTTGTGCACTTCACTGAGACAACTGTATCACCCTTCCCTTCTGTAGATAGGCCCAAGTCCAGGATCCTTGTTGTGGCCCACAGGCTTTACTTTATTATTATTAAAATTTTTGCCATAGGGTATTTGTGCTTGCTAGAGACAGAGGCAGAAATAGAGAAAAACTGAGAAATCACCCCCCACCACCACCACGTTTTCCAAGCTTCTGGGTCCAGGACTTGAACCCTGGAGTAGGCTATAAGATATCCAGTGCAGCAACCAACACATCACCTATGGGCCCACCCACAGCCTTCTATTCTCTTAAATGTCATCTTCCACGCTTCATATGGTTACCAGGAACTCCACTGTGGGGAGTTAATTAAGCCCTCTGTTTTAGTCTATTTTTTTTGTTTGTTTTTGTTGTTGTTCTTTTTGTTTGTTTGTTTTTAAATCACTAACAACTGAATACAACACTGGGTAATTTATAAAGAATAGAGGATTTTTGTTTGTTTGTTTTTTAGCTCACAATTTTGACAGGTCCAAGGTCTAGGGTGTCTTGTGAGGCTCTTCTTGGTGGGGACTCTGCAGAGTCCAGAGGCAACACAGAGCATTGTGAGGCAAATACTCCCTCATCTTATGAACCCACCAGGGTTCGATCAGGGGAGCCTACCTCATCTAGTCCTAATCACTCAACGGCCCCACCTTTAAACACCATAGTTTTCACCCTCTTAACCTTGTCACAACCAAATTTCAACATATGAATTTAGGAGCTACACATTTAAATCGTAGCAAACTCCATGTAATTTCCTGCTGTTCCAAACTAAGCACCCTCTACTTTCTCCACCCCACCCTGATTCTTTTCCAGCCAGCTCCCCCTCATTCTTCGAGGTTCTGCATGAGCATCATCACTATGTGCAAGGCTTCTCTAAGTTCACATGTAGACACTTCATGTTGGTTATACTTCGTTACTGGGCTGCCTTTTAAAGATGAACTGAACTTCAAAACTCAGAGGCTTTATTTTCCCCTATTGTAAATTCTCCTCTGAGGGACCAGCAGTTAGCGTAATGGCTATGTCGCTGGACTCCCACATAGTCAACTGCGGTTCGTGTCCTGGACCCAGTGGCTTAAAACTCACGCCGGGTGCGTGTGCATGCGTGCCCAAGATCCCGAGAGGAGAATGGAGGAGAAGGGATTGCAGCGTGGCCATCCCCCCTGGGGGGTGATTTCTCGCTTTCTATCTCTCTATCTCTCTCTGTCTGGCAAGCGCACGCGCCCTAGAGCAAAAACCTCTCCAAAAAAAAAAATCTCCTCTGAAATGTTCTAAATATTGTTTGTTGTCTTTTTTTCTATTTAGAGATATTTTTGCTATGGGGCACATGAGCTCTCCAGAGAGACAGAGAGTGACAGAAAGACAGAAAGTGAGAAATCACTCCCCAGAGGAGATGGCAGTGTGCAATCCCTTCTCTTCCATTCTCCTCTCAGGATGTAGGATATGCTCGCACACGTGCCCAGAGTGTTTTAAGTGGCCAGGTCTGGGACTCAAACTATAGTTCACTACATGGGAGTTTGGCGTTATAAACATTACACCATCTACTAGTCCCCTAAATGCTGTTTCATTATTTATTTATTTATTTTTTTTTAAGTTCTTTTAAAATTTATTATCATAATCTTTTTAATATTACATTGAATCACATATAGCTTTACAGTGTATTACATTTCTTTTTCCAGAAGAATACCATGCATATCAGTCAATACAAAGACATTAAAATCCCCATAATCCTCAAATAGCTTTTCATTCATTACTTTTTGCAGATTATTATTATTATTATTATTATTGCTCTGATTATTATTATTTTTTTTGGAGAGGTGTTGGTTTTTTTTTTTTTTTTTTTTTTTTTCCCTATAGGGCACGTGCGCTCACCAAAGAGACAGAAAGACAGAAAGTGAGAAATCATCCCCCAAGGGGGGATGGCCACACCGCATTCTCTTCTCCTCCATTCTCCTCTCAGGATCTTGGGCACGCATGCACACGTGCCCAGCGTGAGTTTTAAGCCACCAGGTCCAGGATGAGAACCGCGGTCGACCACATGGGAGTCCAGCGACATAGCCATTACGCTAACTGCTGGTCCCCCGATTAATTTTTTAAACATTCAATCACTGTTTATCGTTTTCCTTGTAAACAGACTTTGCCCAACATGAAATACTTCTCAGGCCAATCCAGTCGGGAACACTGTACACGTCATCATCAACATGCAATAAACCATTTCTGTGTCCCACTGATATCATGCCTCTCTACTTATTCTCTTGCTATCCTTCTCCGTACTCTTCTCTTCTCCCGCCCCGTTCCACACTGTCTTCATCTTCACTATTTTCACTGCTTTTGTGCCTTTCAATTCAAATGCTATTTTAAAGGATATGATGTAGAGGCAACCCATTGCCTGGTGGTTAAGGCAGATAGATCCCACATGACTGACCATGTGCTTTGAGTCCCAGACCCTGGGACTTGAGAAATATGCTGGTATCCATGTGCATGTGTGCCTAGAATTCCAAAAGAATAGAGATGGAGAAGGGATTGTGACATGACCATTTCCTGTAGGGGTTGCTTTCCCCTCTCCCTTTCTGTGGAACTTATGCACTCTCTGGCAAGAAAAAAAAAAGAAGAAGAAGAAGAAGAAGAAAAGAAAAAGATGCAATGTGTGTGCATGTGTATGCGTATGTGTGTGAATTTAATGTCTTCCCCTGGCTATTCTTAATTCACTACTTCAGGAGCTCTGGGAAATCAAACAGTACTTCTTAATGAAATCAAACTTAAATTCCTTCTTATTATATTGTAATCAGCCACCCAAGTCAGATACTGATTGAATTAGAATTAAACAGAATTAGATTGATTTCTTCTCAGAATATAAATAAATGGAATTATTAAATTAATTTGTTAATGATTTGGACTGAAATTCACTTTCTCTAATACATTTATTTGAAACTTTTTTTTTTTAGGTTTTTGTCATAGGGCACATGTACTCACTGGAGAGAGACAGAAAGAGGGAAAGTGAGAAATCATTCTCCCAATGTGGACGGCTATGCTGCAGTCCTTTCTTCTCCATTCTTCTCTTGGAATTTTGGACACACATACAAACATGTCCAACATGATTTTCAAGCCACTGGGTCTGACACTCAAATCATGGTTGGCCATGGGTAGTCCAGTTTTGTAAACACCACACAACCTGCTGGCCTCCTTTGCAGCTTTAAATAAAAATCCAAATAAGATATATTGTGGAAAAAAAGAAATTCCATCTCAAAAGCTGAGTATTATGTTATTTTCTTTTTCAGTTTCGATACTCTGATTGGCAAGATAAATTGTTTATGTCCCTGGGTACCATCATGGCCATAGCTCACGGATCAGGTCTCCCTCTCATGATGATAGTGTTTGGAGAAATGACTGATAAATTTGTAAATACTTCAGGAAACTTCTCTTTTCCAGGTAAGCATTTCTCTACTTTGTATTTTCAGGATATAATCTTCCTTTAACTGGTAAAAGGTTAGGAACTGATTTTACTATTTACCATCTAGTTGTTTAATAATGTGGACACACGATAATTCCAGATACTATGGAAGTTATCATATTCTCAGAAAATTCCCCAAATATACATTTAAATTTCAAGAAAATATGTGTATATTGTTTGACTTTTAATACACAGAAAGCTTTACATTTAAATAAAGTAGAAAAGTCACTCTACTTGAGGATAGTAAGACTATAATATATATTCTGTCTATCCCAATAGTCATTGCTGAGGGGCTTCAGAATACATCAGTTAGCATGGTAGTATTTCTTGGCTGTGTTCAGAAGTAGCTATGTTTCTAAGTTCTGTTTTTCTCTCCTCAACCTCTCCACCTTTAAAAAAAAGTATTCACATTTTCTAAGTTTTGGATCGACTAGACTAACTGGAACTTTATTAAAGAAGGAATAGGGGGCTGGCAGGTGGCACAGTGGTTAAGGCACTGGACTCCTACATGGCAGACCACAGTTTCGGTCCCAGATCTGGCAGGTTGCTTTCTCACTTTTCCTTTCTCTCTCTCTGGTCAAATTAAAAAAATAATAATAACAACAAATTTAAATGAATGAATAATTCTTTTTAAAAAGAGAGGGGGTGATAAATGGAATCAATATGAGGGTAATTTGCTTTGGCTCTCACCCAAAGGTCTGTAGTTACTGAAGAGCCAAAGTCCTATAAGTTAATGTCATCTATACAGAGGGGCCCTGGTAACAGCATTGGAGTGGGATTTCAAAGGTCACAGTTATTTTCATATGGGCCACATTCAACACAGAAAGGAAGATGTCTATGCTTTATACCAAGTCTGAAGGTGCTGCTGCTTTAAGGCTCGTAGGCACTAGGCTAAACAACATTGCATAAAGCTTTGTTGCACAGACTATAGAATATTAAATAAATAAGTAAATGAGGGCCAGCCCGAAAGCACAGTGGTTAAGTGCTATATATTAGGAGCCAGATCCCACATGGCCACTGTGTCTTGAATCCCAGCTTCAGTGTCTTAAGAAACATGTCAGCCACATGCACGTGCATACCCCAAGTCCTGATGGGGTGGAGAAATGGAAGAAATAGAATTGTGGCATGACTATATCTCAATTGATGTGTGCTTTCTCTTTCTTTCTCTCTCTCTCACTCTTTCTCTCTCTTCTTCTGTCTCTCTCTCCTTCTCTGATTAGTGTATATGCTGTCTGCCAATAATTAAAAAAAAAAGATAAAAGAAAGACAGCTTTCATAGCAAAGATACCTAATTAAAAATGCACTCCACAATTTAGGTATCATCAGTAAGAGTTTTTAGTGTTCACTAATTAAGAACTACTTATTTAGTTACTGTTGTAGGACTTAAGTGTAATTTCCTAAGAGGATACTTGATTGCTTGATAAATACAATGTGATATGTTTACATAAATATTGATAAATGTTCATCTCTTAGAAATCCAGTAAAGGCATCCTTTAGTACTTGGAGCAAACTCCTACAAAAAAACACTATTTATTTATTTTCAAATGCTATCGCCTCTGAAAAGACCCTCTTTCTAATAAAAATAGCAATAATGGTAATCTTTCATCATGTTTACTCTGTACTAGGTCGCATACTAAGCACTTTGCATATACCATCTCACCTAACCCTCACAAGAGCAAAACTACATAATAGCTAATAGTGTTCATGATATATGAGGAAACCAAGGCTCGGAAAGGATAAATAACTTGTCTGCAATTACACTGTTTGTGAGTGTTAGGATGGAATTAAAACTCAGGCCTTTTTGACATGTTTTACAAACATTTTTCAAGATTTTTTTCTTTATTTCTTTGATGAGAAAGGAATAGACGGGCACTCCAAAACACTGCCATTCACCCCAGCCTCAGTCAAATTTAAATGGATAAATCATTCTTAAAAAAGGTGGGGGGGGGGGGGCAGGTAAATGGAATCAATGTGAGAGTGATCTGCTTTGGCTCTCACACAGAGTCCCATAAGTTGATGTCATCTATAAAGAGGAGGCCTGGTAACAGCATTGGAGTAGGATTCCAAAGCATGTACAGGGATCTCTCAGGATGTGAGCCCAGGATCCTCCCACATGGCTTCAACATTACAGAGATCGGGTTACCACTGCGCCACTGCAGCTAGCACAATTCTGGTCGTTCTGCTATCCAAATCAGGTCCATGGCCATATGCATTACACTGCCAATGTAACTAACCTTGCTTACTCTAGAAAACACAGAATCTGTTGGGAACCAGCAGTTAGCGTAACGGCTATGTCGCTGGACTCTCACGTAGTTAACTGCGGTTTGCGTCCCGGACCTGGCGGCTTAAAACTCACGCCGGACGCGTGTGCATGCGTGCCCAAGATCCCGAGAGGAGAATGGAGGAGAAGGGATTGCGGCGTGACCATCTCCCCTGGGGGGTGATTTCTCGCTTTCTGTCTCTCTGTCTCTCTCTGTCTGTCTGGCGAGCGCACGCGCCCTATAGTGAAAACCTCTCCAAAAAAAAAAAAAAAAAGAATCTGTTTGGGCAGATTTTTGATTGATTCGTTGTTAACCAAAACTTTAACACAAACACTGAAAAGGTAAAGCTGAAGTGGGACAGGATCATTTAAAAACCCTGTAGAGTGCCAGCAGATGGCATGAAGGCTAAGGCAGCTAGATTCTACATGGCAGGCTGCACGGTTCGAGTCCTGCACTGGCAACTTGAGGAAACAAGTAGGTCGTGTGTGCCGTGTGCACCCAAAATTCCCAGAGGAGGATGGAGAAGGGGCTGCATGAGGCTATCCCCCCAGGGAGTGCTTTCCCACCCAGCCCACCCCTGTACCTTCATCAAGCACACACACCCTGCAGCTAAATTTTAAAAGAGACCATGTCTGTAGAGAAATGGCGGAGGTAGAATTTTCTATTTCCTTTTCTTTTATATTTTAGAAGATCTAGAGATTTATTGTATTTTGGCATCATCCTGATGCCCATAGGGAGATATTTCAATCAAAAATTAGATTCTACTCAGGGGGACCAGCAGTTAGCGTAATGGCTATTTCACTGGACTCCCACATAGTCGACCGCGGTTCGCATCCCGGACCCGGTGGCTTAAAACTCACACTGGGCGCATGTGCGTGCGTGCCCAAGATCCCGAGAGGAGAATGGAGGAGAAGGGATTGCGGCGTGACCATCCCCCCTGGGGGGTGATTTCTCGCTTTCTGTCTCTCTGTCTCTCTCTGTCTGTGTGGCAAGCGCACGCGCCCTAAAGCAAAAACCTCTCCAAAAAAAAAAAAAAGAGAAAAAAATTAGTTTCTACTCAGTGTTAGAAAAGATCAGATTAACAGATGAATGGATAGATTAAATATGGTATATACACACAGTGGGATGGTATTTAGCTTTAAAAAGGAAATTCTGACCCATACTACAACATGAATGAACCTTAAGGACATTATGCTATTTGAAATAAGCTAGACCCAGAAAAAAAAAGTCAAATACTATATGATTCCACTTTTACGAGCTATCTGTAGTGAAACTTATAGAAACAGAAAGTTGAATGGTGGTTAACAGGGAGTGAGGGAGAAAATGAGAAGCTGTTATTGTTTAGAGGGCATAGAGTTTCCATTTTGCAAGATAAGAAAGTTCACAGGAGACCAGCAGGTGGCATGGTGGTTAAGGCACTGGACATTCCCACATGGCCAGCCACAGTTTGAGTCCCGAACCTGGTGGCTTGCTTTCTCATTTTCCCTCTCTGTCTCTGTCTCTCTCTCTCTGTCTCTCTCTTTGGTCAAATTAAAATAAATTAATGGATAAATAAAATAAAATAAAATAAAATAAACAATTCTTTTAAAAAAAGTTCACATTGTACAGCAGTATGAATATGCTTGACACTTAAAATAGGATGGTAAAATTTTTATTATGTGTATTTTATCGTAATTCAAAAAATTTTTAGTCTGAAACAGTACAACTCATCACAGATGAGTTTGCTTTTGGACCAATTTTATTAGTTCTGTTTTTGTTTTATTAACACCAGAATAGTTTCACAACTTTCTTATTTGGAACAGTTTGCTGTCATTTTATTTTATTTTTGAGAGGTTTTTTCCTATAGGGCACGTGCACTCGCCAGAAAGACAGAGAGAGACAGAGAGACAGAAAGCGAGAAATCACCCCACAGGGGGAATGGCCACACTACAATCCCTTCTCCTCCATTATCCTCTGGGGATCTTGGGCACGCACGCACACGCACCCAGCGTGAATTCAAGCCACCAGGTCCGGGACTTGAACCGCGGTCAATTATCTGGGAGTCCAGCAACTCAGCCATTGCGCTAACTGATGCTCCACAGTTTGATGTTTTTAAACTTGTTTGTAATTACAAAACTAAATGGCTTTGAAGCTGAGTATGACAGACAAGGGCCATGTGTTGTGCCCAGGGCCAATTTCAAGGTCTCTCTGGGGAGCAGCACAAGCAAGTCTCTTACAGACCTGATTGCCAGAGTGATGAACTCACGAGAGTTGCCAACTTTGTTTCAGCGGCCTCCACCTTGTAAACACTTCTGTTCAAACAGATCCTTGATCCTCTGTAGCCATGTTTGTTATTAGACCTACCGGCTGTCTTGAGAGACTTGGAATGGAAGTCCCTCAAATGTAATGAATTTCCAGTGTGCACTCTTCAGTAGTTTGCAAAAGTAATATTTTCTTGCCTCTTTGGAGAAAGCTTAGTCTTTAAAGGAAATTCACTCTAAATCCAGAGTGCTCCTAGGTCTATTTAGAGGTGTAGAGGTAAGAAGAAAAAAAAAAGACATGCGAGTTGGGGTAGACAGGGTACTTTGCTCAGCTCCTAGCTCATCTCATGGAGATGTTTATTGAGAGTCTATTCTTCAGAATTGTTGGATTCTTGGACAGCTAGGCTAAATAACAGCCAAATGAGAAGGGAATGTTAGAAGGTTTAAATTACAAGAGGGTCTGACAATGACTTATTGTGAACACAGCCCATCCTTGTCAACAGAATAAAGCTATCCATGACAGGGCTGCTCCCACACAATGATTCTGTTGTGCAGAAACCATGCACAAAACATTCTACATCTAAAATGTTAAGGACAGAGTCATAGAGAACAGTTTTTCTGCAGAGTATCAAGAACTTGATATCTTTTATGCCAAGTCAGTGATTATAACCATCTAGAAAATTCTGTGGAGTAGCCTCTATACCCTACACGTCCTTGTATGGTCTCAGGGTTGAGAGAGGAAAAGACATTTTTGAGCCCCTAAGTTACCTTAATTCACCATCCACACCATCTAAACTGCCTGAACCAACATCAGCTCTTCATTTTGGGTTGAACAGGTTTTTTTTTCCTTTTTTTTAAATTTCATTTTCTTTTATACATTCAATCACATTATTTTTTGGCTTACAAAATGGATATTTCGGGAACCAGCAGTTAGCGTAATGGCTATGTCGCTGGACTCCCACATAGTCGACCGCGGTTCGCGTCCCGGACCCGGTGGCTTAAAACTCACGCCGGGTGCATGTGCGTGCGTGCCCAAGATCCCGAGAGGAGAATGGAGGAGAAGGGATTGCGGCGTGACCATCCCCCCTGGGGGGTGATTTCTCGCTTTCTGTCTCTATGTCTCTCTCTGTCTGTCTGGCGAGCGCACGCGCCCTATAGTGAAAATCTCTCAAAAAAAAAAGATGGATATTTCAACAGGTGAACATTTCTCCCTGGTACAGTTGATAAAACTACAAAATATCTTCAACAGATAATACCACATTTCTTTGTGCCATTAATGCTTTGCCTCGCTATTTTTCTTCTAAATGTCCTTCCTCAGAACCTCCTCTTTCACACACACTAAATCTGATATTTACAACTATATACTGTGTTTCTATATGCTTTAGTCAATTAGTTTCAGTCACAGAGTGCAGCCACTCAGTATATATTAGGTGGGGATATACAATACTTCTCCTTCATAGCCTGATTTGCTTCACTCAGCAGTAAGTCTTCCATATTCATCTATTTCCTGTCAAAAGCCAGGGTTCTGTTGTTTTTTATGATTTAATAGTATTCCATTGAGTATATGTGCCACAGTTTTTCTATCCATTCATCTGTTCATGGGCATTTGGGTTGTTTCCATGACTTAGCAATTGTGAATGGTGCCGCAATAAACATCCATGTGCAAGCACTTTTCCAATTAAATAGTCTTCTGTCCTTTGAGTAGATACCAAGGAGTGGATTTGCTGGATCATATGGTAGTTCTACTTGTAGATTTTTGAGAAATCTCCAAGTTGTTCTCCACAGTGGCTGGACCAATTTACATTCCCACCAGCAGTGTAAGAGAGTTCCTCTTTCACCACAACCCTGCTAACACTTATTGTTTTTGTTTGTTTGTTTGTTTAATCTTAGTCATTCTGACTGGGGTTTTGGGTTGAATAGTTCTAAATGATCAAAAAAGTCCTAGACAGAATCAAAGAAGGCAGATATTGATTGATTTTGAGACTCAAAGTTAATAATGAAGGCTGTTTTCTTATCTAATCCTTCATGTATACCCTTACTTCTTAGGCCTTTCAATAACCAACTGACTGTAGGAAAGTTACTTAACTGACCCATTGGAATCAAGTGGGCTTTACAAAATGGGATGCTCTGGACTTACCCAAAGGTTCTGGTTTAACTGGGCTTGGGTGGAGCCTGACACCTGTGCTTTTGTAGGCAACTTACAGGATTGTAACAGTCAGTTTTGAGAACCAGGTGACTACTTGGAAGCTGTGAGATTGGAGCATAATAGGTGTATCTGATGATACCATTTCTAGGGTCCTGCCAGATCCAGAATCCCATGACTCCTCTCTCTGGTCAGTCAACCCACATCGTCACCAGGCAGAAGGAGGCTCTGGGCTCCTCAAGCTACCAATTCAGAACTATAGGTGGTTGGAAAAGTCATGATGTGTTTTTCCACATAAAAATGTGCCATGGCTTTTCTGACTAGCCAATAGATAGCCATTATTGGCCTGGGACTTTGAGAAACTCTGAATCAGGAACATCCATAGATTCTTATTTCCTGGGTGAGTGGGTCAACCTGAGTTAGGATATCCTTCCTGGGGGAATTTAGATGTTTGCAGTAGGTGTCATTGAATAAAATTAACTCAAGATTTCACTCAATTTCTATGTTCAGAAAACACACAGCGTAGTATCTACCAATACTACAGCTTTAGAATAGTGCAACTGCCTTTAGTTTCAAACATTGTCCCAATGTGTCATATTTAAGAGCAAGGAAGGAAATGAGCACACAGAATTGAGCTGATGAAAAGACAAGGGAAATGGGGTATTTCCTCACAGGTCTGCTAACTGATAAAGAGCTGGATTACTCATCAGAAATGTCTGGTGTGAACATCAGTAGAAGTTATGATTATGAGGGGAAATTATGCCTAGTTGGGGACATGTACCTAGTAATTGGTTTTGACAGTAGTTTAAGTTTTAAATCAGTTTCAACCTTATCTCGCTTTGGAAAAAGATAAGGAGGATACACAGTACTCAGAAAACATGACCCCTGGGCTGTTTACACATGGCACAGGAACAAAGATAGACCAGTTTCTCTCTCATAATCCCGGTAAATGGGAAATACCTGCCCTGGTGTATTTTTAAGCACTGGTGTAGTGGTGTTTTGTGAATGCTAACTATATAGGCTATTCCCTTTACATGTTTTCATTTTGTGGGTTTTTTTTTTTTGTGGGGGGGTGTTGCCAGAAGGAACATGCACTCACCAGAGAGAGAGAGAGAGAGAGAGAGAGGGAAAGCAAGAAATCACCCTCATGGGGGAAGGTCCAGCTACAATCCGTTCTTCTCCATCTCTCTTTGCTTTCAGGATTTTGGGTGTGCCCACACACAGGCCCAAGATGTTTCTCAAGCCACCAAGTCTGGGACTTGAACCATACAGTCCATTCTGTGGGATCCAGCATCCTTAAATACCACACCACACAGACTGGCCCCACTTTGTGTTTATAGAAATGTGAAAGTGGGACCAGCAGTTGGCGTAATGGCTATGTCACTGAACTCCCATGTAATTGGCCATGGTTTGAGCCTCAAACCCAGTGGCTTAAACTCATGCTGAGTGCATGTGCATGCACGCCTAAGATCCCGAGAGGAGAATGGAGGAGAAGGGATTGTGACGTGGCCATCCCCACTCGGGGGTGATTTTTCGTTTTCCGTCTCTCTCTCTCTCTGCCTTTCTGGTGAGCACATGTGCTCTATAGCAAAAACCTCTCAAAAAAAAAAAAAAAGTGAAAGTAAGTCATTACATATGAATCAATCAGTATAGTATAGCTTTAATATAGTTCACATTCCCTGGGCTGACTTTCTCCTCTGTTTCTTGCTAGCTTTGTGACTGTGGGTAAGTTATTTCTTTGTGCCTCGGTTTCCTCTTCTGTAAAATGGGAATCGTGCAGTAGCTCTGTACCTCATAAGGTTGTTATGAACATTAAGTGAATAAATATATGTAAAATGCTCAGAACAGTACCTGGCACATCATAAATGCTCAATAAATGTTAGCTATTATTAAAACATAAAAACCAAGAAAGGCACATTGACATTACTATCAGATTTACTCAAATTAATATATATTTCCTATCAACCAATACTGTTTTAAAAATATCAAAATCCTGCACTGCTAGCAGACAAGCCATGGGGTACAGGACGTTAACCAATTGCCAGTGGTCCACTGACCTGACTATGAGTAATTCGGTTATTATTTCTGTCTTTAGTTTTCCTCCTTTGCAAGGGGTGTGATTCAGCCTTTCCTTACTTTATGTCATTAGGAGGCATCTAAGGGAAAAGACACAGAGATATTGTAAAAATAAAACTTACAGGGACCAGTAGATAGTATAACAGTTATGTTGCTGAACTCCCACGTAGTTGACACAGTTCACGTCCCAGACCCGGTGGCTAAAAAACTCATGCGAGGTGTGTGTGCATGTATGCCCAAGATCCCAAGGGGAAAATGCAGAAGAAGGGATTGCAGCATGACCACCCCCTGGGGGAGTGATTTCTCACTTTCTGTCTCTGTCTCTCTGGTGTGTGCACATGCCCCATAGTAAATATCTCTCTATAAAAAATAAAATCCGCAGAAGCAAGAGTCAACATGAAAAGGAAGTGCCCCTTAAATCCTGTGTGTTCTTTGTTAGCCATTCCTTCCCCTTCTCTGCCTTCTCTATGCTTTGTGGCTCCCTTGTCCCTGTCCTTGACTGGCTCCTCTGTGCTGCCTTGGGGAGCTGCTTTGCTGGAGGCCCCAGCCTGCTAAGATGGGGGGAGAACCTGGGAGGGCTACGTCTCCCAGCTGGGCCCTTGATGTTCTGTATCTAAACTCATGGGCTCTTCACTTAGTAAAGTGAAAAGAGTGTACTTGAGCATAAAAAGAAGAGTGTAGGGGCCAGCAGCTGGCCTAGTGGTTAAGGTGCTGGATTCCCACATGGCCAACCACGGTTTGAGTCCCAGACCAGTGGCTTAAAACTCATGCGGGGCATATGTGCATGCAGGCTCAAAGTCCCAAGAGGAGAATGGAAGAGAAGGGATTGAAGCATGGTCATAGTCTGAATTAGGCTATGGGTTGACCCACCTTCCCAGGAAATAAGTGATTTCTCACTTTCTCGTGTGCTTTCTCTGTCTTTCTGGTGAGTGCATGCACCCTATAGCAAAAATCTCTCTTTCTAAAAAGAAAAAAAAAAGAAGAGTGTGAGCCCAAATGGTGTTGCAGCTATAAAACGTATCCACAGGGGAAGGTTTTGGGCTCCCCTCCAGAGACCATCCTCCGTGCTGCCCATGATCTGTACTGGCTGCAGCTGCGGGAGGGTCACAGCATCGAGAGCCTGTCTGGGTGCTGTCTCTCTCTGTCCATCTCTCAGTCGTGACTGAAATGAAATAAACTTTTTAAAAAGAGAGAAAAAGACTGCTTTTCTTAGAGAACCTTACCTACCACATCTTCTAACTTTCATATATTAAAATTCTTAATAGATTTTTAAAACCTGACGATGCCTATTAATAGTTCAGCCATTTACAGATGTCTTGTTTCTCTTTTGTTTTAATTTAGTGAATTTTTCATTGTCGCTGCTAAATCCAGGTAGAATTCTGGAAGAAGAAATGACTAGGTAATTGATAAATATGCATATGGTGTACTATATTTAATGTGTCACTTGAATGTGATTTCAACTACAGAGTCATAAGAATATACAAAAGCACCTGCACTCTTTACCCAGGTTCACCTGTTGTAATCATTTGTGTCCCACCTCCGAGTTAAAGTAAGTGGCATATGTCACGGCTCTGTACTTCAGCAAGGTTCCTAAGAATAAGAATATTTTTTTACATAACCACAGCGCAGTTACTGACTTTAGTAAATTTAATATTGATACAGTTCTTCGACCTAACCTATCATTTGTATTGTAGTTTTGCCAGTTGATCCAGTAATGTTATTTATGGCCTTTCTTCCCTTTTGGTCTTTTCAAAGGGATGTCAAAAGCCCGTAACATGATGTTTATATGTTTGCATATCAATTAATGTTGCTGATTAAAATGAGTACTATCTGTCTGCTAAAGCAGGTCTGAAAGGCTTCTATCTGGAAATAGTTTTTAAATGAGATTAAAAGATATTTGAAAGTATTGAAATTTATTTGTTATTATTGAAGACATTAATATTCTACTAATTTGGTTAAGCCTTCACTCCAAATCAGTTTGAATTTTTGGCATTTTATCCTATTACTTAAAAGGTATTTTCCCAGTCTGTCAAATAGGAAGAAGTTTGGTGTTTTTTTTATTTTTTATTTTTTTTGGCCCCTTGTGTAAACTAGATGGAAAACACAGTAAGAACCATTTTATATGCTCAATCAGTTTATTTCTATATTGGCAATATATAAATTTCAATATAATAAGATACACAACTGCAGAATACAATTGTGAAAGTGTTAAATTGTATCTATAACCTGCCAAAATAATTAACACCATTTTCCTTTCAGCTAACCACTAAATTGTATCTGTTTTGCCTGCTAATTCAAGTAAATAGATTTGCCATCATGAAAATTTAAGAAAAGATAAAAATCTTAATGTGTATTTTTTATAATGTTCTTATACAATCCTTGTAATCAGTTTAATAAACTGATTTAATCCCAATTCTGAAAGTTCTCCTGAGAAAGACAAATAAAGGACAGAATTTAACAGAGCCTTTCTAATTATGTTCCAGGTATGCATATTACTACTCAGGATTAGGTGCTGGGGTGCTCGTTGCTGCCTATATACAAGTTTCATTCTGGACTTTGGCAGCTGGCCGACAGATTAAGAAAATCAGGCAAAAGTTTTTTCATGCAATCCTACGTCAGGAAATAGGCTGGTTTGACGTCAACGACATCACTGAGCTCAATACGAGGCTAGCAGAGTAAGTGCGTTATTACCCTCACGCATACTTTAAAAGATTAACCACTAACTATGAAAATTTGTCGAGGGACATTTTAACGTAAAAAACAGTGTACTAGATTAAGTGTTTTAAATGTGTGGAGAATATATCACCTGACCGCCACTTCTAGCAGCATCTATAGTGTCTATACCACAGTTTTTTTTTTCCGTATCTATGAGTTTTCATGAGTTTTTCCCTCCAGGTATATAGTAGATTTATTTAAGGACCAAGTGGACATCTTTTTGGTTTTTTTAGAGGTTTTTGCCATACAGTGTGTGCACTCACCAGAGAGAGAGAGAGATAGAGACAGAGACAGAGACATTGAGAGAGAAAGTGAGAAATCCCCCCCGGGGTGGATGGCTGGTTGTAATCCCTTCCCCTCCATTCTCCTCCTGTGATCTTGGGCAGGCACGTACACGTACCCAGCATTATTTTCAAGCCACCAACTCAGGACTTGAACTGCAGTTGGCCATGCAGGAGTCCAGTGACATAATCACTACACCATCTGCTGGTCCCCCCAGTGCTCGTTTTATATCTGTTTATTTTCATGGAGCTTGCTACAGGGCCTGGCAGGTGCTTGACCCTCAGTGAAGGTAGTCGAATAAATGAATAAATAATTGAATTAATTCACAAAGAGATTTACTTTAGTAGTTGTTGGCACTCCACTGAGCAACAAATACTACAAGGCCCATTAAGTACTACACACCTAAGAGTGCTACCCCAATTAGATGGAGTGTTGTATCATTGAACAAAGCAAACATCTCTGTCTTTTTTGTGCTCATATTCCAGCAGGGGGAGACAGATGATAAGCTTTTCCTGACTGGGTGTCCTAGCAGGAACAAAGTGAGCAGATGAGGTCAAGAAAAGGAGGAGGTGGCTTTTAGGGTCCTAGAGGTTGCAGTGAGAACTTTAGCTTTCACTCAATAAAATGGCAGCCACTGGAAGTTTGGGGGATGAGGAGTAACAAGGTCAGCCTTCCATTTGAAAAGGATCACAAAGGCTGCTCTGTTGAGAACAGATGGAATTTAAGCATATGGGCAAGGGTAGAAACAAGGAGTTCTCCATTATTTCTTCTCTATGGGGGATGATACTTCCCTGCAACTGCTCCCTAGTTCCTGTTGCAATGCCCTTCCTAACTCTGGCTTTTATAACATATGTTCACAAGGTTAATGCTTCTCTAATAGGATTGACTGATTTAATAGTATTAACTTTAATAATGCTAACTTCTTAGAAGCATGAGCTAACCCTGAATTTCTTCCTTTGTGCAGTATTTAGGTGGGGAAAATATCATTCAAGAGGCTAAGACTGAAAAAGACTTGAAGTAGTATGGACACGCTTGACCTGTCTGTGTGTTTGTTCAATGTCTACTTCACCTTTCTAACTGAAGACCTCCTGCCTGTAACCACTTAGGTGTGATCTTTTTTAGTGACATCTCCAAAATCAGTGAAGGAATTGGTGACAAGGTTGGAATGTTCTTTCAAGCAGTAGCCACGTTTTTTGCAGGATTCATAGTGGGGTTCATCAGAGGATGGAAGCTGACCCTTGTGATAATGGCCATCAGCCCTATCCTGGGACTCTCTGCAGCTGTTTGGGCAAAGGTATGTGATATATAAGCATTTTCTGTGTGTTATATAATAACATCATCATAGTAGTTACTTCTACTATGCGGGATGCGGATACTTGTACATATCTGTATTAAATGTCCATTGAAACCATGCCCGAAAGCATTGGTAATATGACAATTTAGTAAGAAAATTAATTTTTACTGTGATTCAAAGTGTCACAGTTATAACCTCAATTACAGGTCTCTTGCACTGCTATTATTTGCTTGGGCAAATCTCCTTGCATAGTAGCGAAAAGGATAAGGTATAGGTGTGGATTTCCTTTTCCCGACCACCCTTGGGAACCTGTCCCTAGGCGGATCTGATCCAGCTTTTGTGGGAGATGGAAGCAGAGCCTGGATGGCCTACACTGGGTGTCATTTGCTGTGCGACTTCAATGTTTGGTAAATGATAGGGTTAGGGAAGGAAAAAGTAGGTTAAAGCCTTGGCAAGACTGGATTTTAACTTTTGTCCTCATACAAAAGTCATGATTGTTTCTCTTCTGTCCAGATACTCTCGGCATTTAGTGACAAAGAACTAGCTGCATACGCAAAAGCAGGCGCCGTGGCAGAAGAGGCTCTGGGGGCCATCAGGACCGTGATAGCTTTTGGGGGCCAGGACAAAGAGCTGGAAAGGTCAGGAAGGTTCTTTGTCCATTAGTTCAAAGAACCCCCTTTTACATTGGGTTGCTTATTCTTTTGTGGTATGTGTTCATTACTTTCCCTTTCCTACTATTAACCCTTCCTCCCACAAAATATAAGCACCCTTTCCTGTAGTTTGATGTCAGACTCAAAAGCAGGGTTTCTAGCCTTGTGTGCTCCATGGATAGATTCCTTTAGCAATTACGACACCCATGGGCTCTCTTCTTGGAATAATGTTTGTAAATGCATATATCAAAATGTGTCAGGTTACAAAGAGAACCAGCTATATTGAAGTTATGAAGTACTTTTATTTATTTACTCTGTAATGATCATGAAGTGGAATATAGAATAGAAAAGCAAAGAACTGTGGACCTCCCAGTTACTACCCAGGATGCTTTGCAGTGGGGCCATGTGAGTTTCATGTGAGTCCTCCCAGGATGGGTCTAGGCTTCTTGCCCTGGCTTCATCTTCTGGCCTTAACATCCAGGATGAGCTTGGCAAACCAGTTAGCATCTGGAGATGTGTCTCCAGGTCTTCTTTATGAACCTGTGCTTGAAACCCTGGGCAGTTGCTTTAAAAGCTAAAAACCAAACAACCCTTTATTGGAGTATGATCAACATATCGATGCACTACATGGTTAATGTGTACATCTCAGTGAGTTTGAGGATACGTATACACCCGTGAATAGACACTATCCTGCTTCACTTAAATACAGATTCTTACCTAAGATTTTCTTTAAGTAACAGTATCCCCTAAGATAGCTAGATAGCTGAAATAGGATTCCCTGAAAAGTATTTTCTTTGGCATTCTAAGGGACTCTGGATACCCAGAACTCTTTGAAATAAAAACTCTCTGGATATGCTCCAAGGTTGAAAGCAAATCCCCTCTGTATCATTTTCTACTTTTCTACTCCTTAATCCCTCTTCAAAATCAACATGTTCTGGTTCTCTAACCTCTTCCTTTTTTCTCTCTCACTGCTGCTTCCTGTACACAATAGTCCACACGTACCACACTAACCCTCAGTTGGACCTCAGGATGTCAGTGTAATCAGTGCCGCTCCATTAGCCGCGGTCAGCAAGCCGCCTAAGTGAAGGTAATTACAGCATGTCCACCACTGTCACTGGAGCCTTGTGTCACACCGGGGCAGACATAAATCTTTTTGCACGCACCTGGAGGCCCAGCCACATAGGAGTGACCACAGGGCATCCTGCGGTCTTCCAGAGATACAGCTCTGCTGAGAACCGCACCCAGCAGAGAGAAAGGCACTCATGAGCTGGGTGCTTTCAGTACGTACAAGGCAAACTTTTGATGGCAGCATACATTTAAAATGACTAATGGTTTCCTATATCTCATATAGTTGACCTGAAAAAAGTGGTGGTACTGGATTTTTTTTGTTACAAAGAGAAACACCCTAATGTGTGTGATATTTGTCCCAGAAGTCTCACTGTATATCTATTGGATTTTTCCCCCCAATTTTGGTTCCCCAAAATTAAATTTTACACACTCTGGGTCTAGTATGAAAAAATATATTTAATTTTACTTGATGAAAACAATACTGTAATTTAACAGAACTAGTCCAGGTTTGTATGCCTTTGTTATCAAATCTAAGAAGGTAATAGTATGAATTTGCACTGGTATTCAAAAATATGATAGGCATAGAATGAGCATTACTCAGGAAGAGATGAAATCCTAACACAAAAATGGTAATAGGACTTATCAGTTTACCAGATAATTTACTGACTACTTTCTGTAATTATCTGTCACCCTCACAATTATCTTGTAAGGTACGCATTGTTAATTCCATTCATAAAAGATGAAACTAAAATATAGAAAAATAGAGTAGGAACCCGTATCTTGTAAGTAGTATCCACTTAGAACCTCATACATAACTTGAGAGTTGAAAGTCAATCTGATCTTTTAAAAAATTAACACCAAAGAGAGAAACTCAAGTTTATGTACAAGAGCTTATAAAATTTCTGTTCCTTGCCTGATGGGGCAATAGAGAGATTTTCTTTTCTCCAGAGAAGAGGAATTAACCTGAGTTAAGAGTCTAACTGTTTAAAAGACCTGAATAGTATTTACGTTTTGGTGCCAATCTTGGCTGACTAGTTTAATCTCTTTCCACCTTGAGTTTGAGTTGTGATCTGGCTGTAAAGGTGACAGAAAAGCGCTCCCATAACCTAGGCTGAGACTTAGTTCTGGGGGGGGGGGGGGGGGTCACAGGAATAGTGATTAGTCTGACAGGAATCAAGGGAGAGGGGTGCAGGCCAGTAGAGAGATGAGTTGAATATGTTCTAGTCCCGGCTGAGCCTGAGTTGGTTCAATCCACAGAAAACTGTATCTCTCCAAATGATTCTCATGTTCCTTAAACCTCCAACTATACAGGGGATGAGTATGGTTTGGATTATGGATCATTGTTATAATGTTTTCCCCATCATTTTCTGGTAGGTATCAGAAACACTTAGAAAATGCCAAAAAAATTGGAATTAAAAAAGCTATTTCAGCAAACATTTCCATGGGCATTTCTTTTCTGCTAATATATGCATCATATGCGCTGGCTTTCTGGTATGGATCCACTCTGGTTATATCAAACGAATACACGATTGGAAATGCAATGACAGTAAGTAATTTTGCTAATATTTATGAAAAATCTGAAAACACTGTTCTTCCATCTACCTTCTCTTTTATTTCATAGCCTTTCTTTCAGAAGGATGAGCCATGATTATTTGTCTTTGGGAAATCTTTGCTCTGTCCTGTGGGATAACTTGCTCTCTGTAATATACAGGAGACCTTCAAAAAGTTCATGGAGGGTTGGTTTCATGGTTAAGGGAGTTGAATCCCACGTAGCCAACCACTCAGTTTGAATCTTGGCCTCAGTGGGTTGAAAAATACATGTGCATGCCCCAAATCCCAACAAGCTAGAGAAACAGAGACAGGATTGTAGCATGACCATGACCCACTGAGGAGTGCTTTCTCTCTGTTTCTCTCTGGTGAGTGCATGTGCTCTCTGGCAAATTTTTTTTTTAAGTTTCAGAAAATATGTATTATGAAAAAGCAGTGCCTGGATTTCAAAAAAATTTTGCACCAAAATAAACAATTTTAATTCTATTTTCCATGAACTTTTTGAAGTCGCCCTTGTACAAGATGCAATTATGAATAGAGATAACAAAATATCATGTGGTTAGAAATGTATGTTTAACTTGAGAACCATATAAAATATATCAAAGAAAACAAAAAGGAATACATTTATGAATGAACAAATATGGATTGGAAACATTTGCATTCTCCTGTTGAGTTTTATTATACTGAGTCATTGAAAAGTCACACCTTTGTGCATAGAAAAATATGTCACTACTTTTCTGATGACCCAGTATAGCAAAGTAAAAATTATTATTATAGGTCATTTTATGAGAGAATTTTAAATTTTCATCATATAAAACAACAGCTATTAAATAAGTATGTCATGTCAGTCTTTTTTAAGTTTCTTTTATTCATGATAGGGAGCATCTGCACACACACTTGACAGAGACAAAGAGAGAAAGAAAAAAGGACAGAGAAGCACCCTTGACAGAGTGTCATATGCTGCAGTCACCTTCCATCAGCCTTCCAACTCCTCAGGATCCAGAGCAGAACTGCACATCCCTGCATGTTGCTTATAGCACTACATTTCAGTTTGCTACTTACTGTGCCACAGACTAGGATGTGTGTGTTTATCACAACAAAAATACCTTCATCTTCTGATTATAAAAATAACATATACTAATTATAGAAAGAAATAGAATACAGAATTTTAAAAATTACTGGATGGTTGCACAGTGAAAAAGTGCAAAGCTCTGAGAGGTAATACCACATAGGAAAGTTACTGATTCAAGGTCAGAGACCTGCCTGAGTATGCAGGGCAGGCATGTCCATGATCCAGGGCTGGCTGAGGCTGGGGGTGGATCGTGGTGTGAGGACCCTGTTTGGAGGGATGTCTCTGTCTGTCTTGTCAAAAAAACAAATGAATGCACTTAAAAGAAATAGTACTTTTTTCTTCCAGCACTAGAATCATATATTTTTGTAACGATGTTAGTAAACTAGCAACACTTATGACCATCTTTCTGTGTCAATGACATCATAACATGTAACCATTTAAACAGAAATCTTTTAAAATCTGCATTTCCCTATTTTCCTAAAGAGAGGATACTGAACATAATATGGCCCTTTGATGATGACTTAGACACATTATGCAAATTAATGTTTTCTTTTTTTGAAAGGTTTTTGTCTTAGAGCACATGCACTCACCAGGGAAAAAAGAGCAGTGAGAGAGAAGATGAGAAGACATCCTCCAGAGGGGATGGCCACACCGCTCTCCTCTCAGGATCTTGGGCACACACCCATATGCACCCGGCGTGATTTTTAAGCCACCAGGTCCAGGACTTGAATCGCAGTCGGCCATGTGAAAGTCCTACGATGTAGCTGCAACACCATCTGCTCGTCCTGAAAATTAATAATTTCAAAATGCAGGCTAGCCCTGTGGCCTGCTGGTTAGGGAAGCTGGATCCTATATGGCTGACCAAGAGATTCATTTCCCAGCTCTGGCAGCTTCAGATATATGCTGGGCTCCTGTGTGTGCATGTCCCAAATCTCAACAAGACACACCTCATCGTGGAGGTTCTTCCCCCCTCTCACATGCTCTCTTTCTCTCTCTTTCAAAAGCATGCACCATCAGAGACACTGCATGTCTCCACTTAACATATACTGACCATCTGCACTCTATAGTAGAAACTGAAAAACTTGAAAATATACAAGTATTAAAAATTGTAATGGGCACTGGAGACTAAGTGGAAAGAGAGTGTGAGAAAGGAAGAGCATAGGAATTTGGGGGGGAAATGGAGAGGTAAGACACTTGTGGGACACAGATAAGGTTTATTATTTGTTACGAGGATGTAAACGGTGGTCTCAACTGGGCTGGTCTGAGGTGTATATAATGCTGGGTAAAGTATCTTCACAATCTAAATGATATATAGCAATTTAATGTATGGATAATAATAAAAAATATATATAATGGCACAAAGAAAAAAAAGAAAGATCAATGGATTGAAAACATGTAGCACATATACACTATGCAGCCATAAAACGAGACGGGCATTCGATAGAAAGTGGACAAATATGGAATATTTAATGCTAAGTGAAGCAAGTCAGACTTTGAAAGACAGGCATCGTATGTTCCCACTTAATATGTACCGAATGTCCACACTCTATGGCAGAAACTGAAAGACTGGATGGTATAAAGGAATGGAGAACAATTATGGATACTGGAGACAGTGTGGGAGGAGGGTGGGTAATGGGGTGAAAGAGGAAAGGAATCAAGAGCAAAAAAAGTAAAACATTTAACAGATTAAAAAATGGAAAATTAAATAAATAAATAAAATTTTTTAAAAGATATGCACCATCTGGCCAGTTAGAAAAGTACGTATTTCGAAATGCTTAATATAGTGGTATCTTCAGACTTCATGCAGGACGTTGGCTAGAGGAACTTTTGTAATTGCCGAGTATGTTTTCTTACTCCTGTCTCCTCTCTGGCCGTCAGTTGGAAGCTCTCTTTCTTTACCTCCTTATTTACTTATTGACATTTTATGAAGGAAGGTTGCATGCTCACTTTGCCATTCCCCTTTTGGGATGACTCTGTACCCCCGGCCGTAGTCTTCTAGTTAGTAGTTTGTGGACAGTGGCATCTCTCCTGCAGGGGCGAGGGTGATGTCCGTGATGAAGGGAGCCCAAGCAAAGCTCGGAAAAAAGAGGCTTTACTGCACTCACTACTGCATTCACTTCATGACATCTATTAAGTGGACATTGTTTCTCTTTCTTACTCATCTTTATCTGGATGGCAGACAGTAGATAGATATTTGACTGATAATATGGGTTCTGGGTATGTAAAGTGTTGCTATCTTTTGAGGAAAACAAAACTATATGAGTATGTAGATGTTTTACCATGCCCAGAGTGAAAGGAGTAATTTCTCTTCATTTATCTTTTCCTTGGTTTAATAATGCAGTTAACCTGATTCCTAAAGCTATTTTCTGAGCTTTTTTATATTTCTTTTCCACTAGGAAAAAAAAATACACAATATATTCAGAGAAGTATAAAAAGAGTCATTGATTATTTAATATATACACCCAAAATAATTTTAAAAACTAGTAGAATTATTAAGTGTGCATCATGTAATATTCGATGTTCAATAAGATTAATATGGCTATATCTTTGATTTGATTATTACAGTGTGCGTATGCTTTGAAAAACTTATACTATACCTCCCAAACAAAGATCTACAGTTATATGTCAACCAGAAATCATAATTTTAAAAAATACTGAAGAGAAATGTGCTAAGTTTTGTGTGTGATAGTGCAGAATTGTGTAAAGGTTTTACTAACCAGTGCACAAGAATGATTTAGGGTTTCATGATACATGAACTGTTACTTTTATTTTTCTAATTGCTAGAGAGCATATGTACTCACTAGAGAGAGACACATAGAGAGAGGGAGAGGGAAAGAGACCCCCCCCCCCAAGGGGTATGGTTGTGCCACAATCCCTTCATCTCTACTTCTTCCTGTTAGGATTTGGGACATGCATACACAGGTGCCTGATAATGTTTTGTAAGTTATAGGGGCTGGAATGTAAAGCACATTTAGCCAAATGAGATCTAGTTCCCTTAAACACTAGGCTACAGGCTGGCCCAAACTGTTACTTATTATGTTAAAAAATTGTAAAAATGTAGAGGTAAAATGGTGCTTTTTAAAGAAAAACTCTATGGTATCAAAATCTGTCCTATATCATATTGAGTATTCTGAGTAATTTCATCTTGACTAGAGAATATCATGTAGGACTGAATAATACCAACAAAAAATATTACTCTCTGGTGACATTAATTTCAGAGTCAATGTAATAGCTTTGAAAAAAAATCTATCTCCTTCTGTATATGTTTAGGAAGAAAGCAACAGATAGTTTGGTTAACTAGACCAAAAAATTATTTCTGAGGTTGAAGAATTCCATTCGGGCAAAGAAATGCTATTGATATGTGAATCTTATCAAATATGCTCTTTTTCTAAAAAAAAAAAAAAAAAAAAAAAAAAAAAAAAAAAGTTTCAAGTGGATAAAGCTAAACTTAATCCGTTAAGTAGCGTATTTCAAACAAATCGCATTTTAGATACTAAGGAAGACCAGAATGTGACTTAACAACTTCTCATGTTCTTTTGTTCAGGTATTTTTTTCAATCCTAATCGGAGCTTTCAGCGTTGGTCAGGCTGCCCCGTGTATTGATGCTTTTGCCAATGCAAGAGGAGCAGCGTATACAATCTTTGATATTATTGATAATGTAAGTTCATGGTTTTTTACATTTTATTTGACTTCATTTATTTATTTTTAATTTGACCAGGGAGGGACAAGAGTGAGAGAGAGAGAGAAAAAGAGGGAAAGTGAGAAAGCAAGCATTAAGTTCAGGACCTGAATTGCAGCTGGCCATGTGGTAGTCCAATACCCTTAACCACTACGCCACCTGCCGGTCCCTACTGATTCTTTTAATGCTAAAAGTCTTTGAGGCTTGGGTGATTAAATCTGGCTTTAGGTTATTATTTTTGTACCAATTATATTTGAATCAACTATACACACACACACACACACACACATATAGATACAGATATATTTGAGAGGTTTTTGCTATAGGGTGCATGCGTTCCCCAGAAAGACAGAGAGACAGAAAATGAGAAATTACCTGCCCCCCGGGGGGATGGCTGCGCTGCAATCCCTTCACCTCCATTCTCCTCTCGGGATCTTGGGCACGCATGCACATGTGCCCAGCGTGAGTTTAAGCCACCTGGTCCAGGACTTGAATCATACTCGACTACATGGGAGTCCAGCAACATAGCCATTACACCATCTGCTGGTCCCAATAATATTAAATACTATATTGAAACTATATTAAATAAGTACTGGCTACAGTGAAATCCAATGATGTGAAATTAATGACCTTCTCTTACTAGTGAATGAAACAGAATTCCTTTTAGTTTTTCAAAAATTTGTCTTTAGATAATGTGTCACTGATTTCATTTCAGAAAAGTGCATCTGCATTGGTGTATTATTACTACAGAGCAAAAATGTTCCTCTTCTAGTTTCTCTTTTTGTCTTTCATGATATAGATAAATTACTGATGGTATGAAAATTGACAGTGTGTTTTGCTGTGGGTTGTCCCCCTAAAAGAAAGCTATCACTGCCCATTTGATATGATTTTGAATCAATTATAATGAATAAGTTGACATACTAAAGTATGTCATATTACCACATTAAAAAAATAAATTTTCTTGTGTATATTTGATGTTTACAACATGATATGCCACTTCATTCACACAGATCAAAGTAAATAACTGAAATTTGATAATGTAATCCAAGTGACACCTCCCATTTTGTTGATCCAAGTCAAGAGAAAATTATTCAACTTCCAAAGATGTTGAAAGTCAGGACCAGCAGTTAGCGTAATGGCTATGTCGCTAGACTCCCATGTAGTCGACTGTGGTTCGAGTCCCGGACCCAGTGGCTTAAACTCACGCCGGGTGCGTGTGCGTGCGTGCCCAAGATCCTGAGAGGAGAATGGAGGAGAAGGGATTGCAGCGTGGCCATCCCCTCTGGGGGGTGATTTCTTGCTTTCTATCTGTCTGTCTCTCTCTGTCTTTCTGGCGAGCGCACACACCCAATAAGAAAAAACCTCTCCAAAAAAAAGAAAAAAAGATGTGAAAGTTTATGTTGTTTCTAAACAATTCTGCTGTAATCAGTTTTTCAGTCTTCTTGACCAACCCATTCCTTTATTGCAAAGGAATAAACTAATTTTCACCAAATGCTTAAATACCAGGCTATCTCAATTGCAGTATATTTTTGTTATTGTAGTTGAAATATGCATATCTGACTCATTGAAAAATAGGAAAATATGTCAAAACCTTAAAGTGAAACACTATATGAAATAAAATTAATACCCCTTATGTATGTACTTTTCAGGAAAAGCCCACTTTTTTTGAGAGAGAGATTTTTGCTATAGGGTCCATGTGCTTGCTGGAGACAGAGAGACAGAAAGTGAGATATCATCCCCCAGTGGGAATGGTCACCCCACAATCCTTCTTTCTCCTCCATTCTCCTCTCAGTATTTTGCACACACACACATACACACACACACACACAGTGTGGCTTTCAAGCCACTGAGTCCAGGACTCGAACTCCAATCAGCCATGTGGAAAGGTTTCCACCACCTTAATCACTATGCCACCTCCTATTCCCAAAAGCCTATTTTTTGAAAAGGAATATTTCTCTACATACACACACACACACACACACACACACACACACACACTTCACCTTGAGTTCTGTGTTGTGTGCGGAAAATTATACCACTCCAGGCCTATTTTGGAACTTGCTGAATCATATTTCTTAAAAATGTAATTGTTTGTCTTATGATGGAATAGTCATTGAATTTTGTTTTATTTAGAATCCTAAAATTGACAGTTTTTCAGAGAGAGGACACAAACCAGACAGCATTAAAGGGAATTTGGAATTCAATGATGTTCATTTTTCATATCCATCTCGAGCTAATGTCAAGGTACTGTAAGTAATATTCATAGGAATTCCTAGCTCGGGTTCATTATTTAATCATCATAAAAAATACTGCCTGTATTATTTTGATTTGTATGTGCTTTTTCCTTTAGGAATTATATGGTCCTTTATTTGATATATTTTACTCAAATTTGCTATTGAATTGATTTACTTCCTTTGTAGAGCTCTGTGATTATGTGTGTGTTTTCTCTTTGCCCTCATAGATCTTGAAGGGCCTCAACCTGAAGGTGCAGAGTGGGCAGACAGTGGCCCTAGTTGGGCACAGTGGCTGTGGAAAAAGCACAACTGTCCAGCTGATTCAGAGGCTCTATGACCCTGATGAGGGTACGGTAAGTGGGAAAAACCAAGTTCTCCAACGGGGGAAGCTGGGTACAAACGGGCCCTTTAAAACTGATTTCGTAGTTATAGAATGACACGGGAATCCAGTTGAGGTAAAGGGACGGCAGAGCTGCAGTGCATCTGGCTTGTGCATTCGCAGCCAGGGCTGGTTTAACAGATGTGTCCCACAGAAGCCGTAAAAGCTGCAGAAGTTAGGCAGCACTCTTCTGTTCCAACTGTGTTTCTTTTCTATTTTTTTATACGTTCAATCACTGAATATCATAGCTTGCAAAATTAATTTTCTCAGGGTGAATACACTGTAATTAGTCCAGTGAAAGATATTTTCATACACATTATCAAAAGATAATTTTCCATTTTTGTGTTTTGTGTCCCTTAAATGTTTTGCTTTTTTCTTTTTCCCCCTTGATTCCCTTCCTAAGACTTCCCCCAACTGTGTTTTTTTTTTTTTATTATTTCAAGGTCTTTTGTACATTCAATCATATTATTTACCTTGCAAAGTGAATATTCCAACATGTGTACATTTCTCAGCAGTCCAGTTGATAATACTACAAAGTTATCTTCCCAACTGTGTTATTAATAACCTACTACATTACTGGAGAACAGTCATCCAAACCCCTGTGAGAACTGTTTTCAATGAGCTATTGGGTTTGGTTAAACACATTCCATAGGGCCATTGTTGACGGCCTCATAACTGGGGTCACCAGGTATCTAAAGCCACTGACGAAATTCAGTAAAGATGTTTAAGTTTTTCTTAAGTTTTTGAATAGCTAAAGGGGAAAGTTGAATAGCCTCTTAAGGAACTTATGTATTTAAGAACCTTCTGGGAACGTGGGAATAATAGCAGCCTAGGGTATACTTTGGTGCCTTTTAACTTTTTGTTATGAATTTGAACTTATAGGAAAGTTGGAAGTAGGGAACACATTCTTATCTTTCACCCAGATGTGCGCCTTGCTTATTTATTTATTTATTTATTTATTTATTTATTTATTTATTTATTTATTTTCTTTTGCGCCTTGCTTATATCGGGACCCACTTGTTCCATTAATTATCCTGTCTTTCTCTGCGTGTGTGTGTGTTTGTGTGTTATACACACACTTGCACTTCAAAATATATGTCCTAAGCAGAGAGACATTCTCTAAACAACCACAAACAGCTATAAAAACCAGTGAATTTAGCATGAATGCAAAACTGAATCCCGTCTATATTCAAAATTTCCTCAGTTGTATAAACTTTTGGACATTGACTTACTTGATACTAACTATATTGTAGTTCAGGGGCTGGATAGTGGCACAGCAGAAAAAGGCAATGCTCTGTGATGTTGACCCACGTAGGAAGGACACCAGTACACGTCTGGAGACATTTGGCAGGAGCGTGTCCATGAAGTGGCACCAGCTGAAGCTCAGGGTGGATGACAATGTCAAAACCCTTTTGGGAATGTTTTGTTTTGTTTTGTTTTTCTCTCTCTCTCTTCCTCTCTCTCTTTCTCATTCATGGAAGAAATAAATGAATAAATTACTATTTTTTTAAGGGATTTTTGCTCTCTTGGTGGAGAGATAGAAAATGAGAAATCATTCTCTGGGAGAGATGGTCATGTGGCCATCCATTCTCCATTCTTCTTTCTGGATTCTAGGCACACAAGCACACGCAAACAGCATGAATTTCAAGGCACCAACTCCAGGATTCGAACTGTGATCTACTGCATGGGAGTCCAGTGTGTTAGCCACTAGACAACCTGCTGGCCACAAACTTAAGATTTTTTTTAAACTACTATTTAAAATTTGTGAAAGCAGATTACAGATAAGAAGAAAAAGGGGGCAGAAAGGAGCTCCCTGTGGCCTAGTTGTTAAGGGACTAGGATCCCACCTGACCGAGTGTTTTTAGTCCCAGACTCGGTGCTTGAAAAACATGCTGCACATGTGTGCATGCACGCTCCAAATCCTGAAAAAATGGAGAAAAGGAAGAGAAAGGATTGTAGCATGACCATGCCCCATCAGGAGGTACTTTCTCCTTCTCCCTCTGTCTCTGGCAAGTGCACACACCCTCTGGAAAATTAAAAAAGAAACAAAAACATAAAAAGGCATTACAATAGAGCACCGATCTCAGGAGTGAATACAAAGTTTTCTAGGATACAGAGATAGGTTTTTTCCCTTCGTTCATGATAGACTTGCGCACATGCACACAACGCGACAGCAACTGAGAGAAGGAGAGGGACTCTCTCCACGGCCTAGCTATGCCATGATCCCGTCCTCCAGCCGGTCAGACCCTGGGCCGTCATGTGCATGCCCAGCATGTTTCGGGATAACTGGGCCAGAAACTTAAACCACAGACATCATGGGATCTGTCTTCTCTAAAGCAACCTATTGCTCCTGTGCCAGGGAGCTGAGCCAGAGACAGGGTCTCTGCATGTTAAATCCTGCCCCAGGTTAAATCCTGCTCATCTCCATTAGCCAGATTCTCAGGTACTTGCAATACCACCTGGCATGGTATTGCAAGTACCTGGGAATCAGTAATTCTCTTCTTTTACAATGAATTTTTAAAGGAAACCAAATGCCTAAGAGTTGGGAAATGCTAAATGGTATGTTCAGTAGAATAAAACACCATAATGCCTCAAAAATGATATGTAGACTAGCCAGATAAATGGACATTTTTATTCAAATTTAGTATTGATAAGTAAAAATAATGACATGCCTAAAACAACCTAAAATACTTTATGGAAAGAAATCCATCCATGAAAAACTGGGCATGTATGTGTGTGTGACAAAATCCCAAGAGGAGAATGAAGTGATTGAGGTGTGGCCATCCCCCCAGGGGGTGATGTTTTACTTTTTCTCTCTTGTACTTTCTCTCACTCTCTCTGTTGAGTGCATACACCCCATGGTGAAGTTAAAAGGAAAGAAGAAAGAAAGAATGAAGGAAAGAAAGGAAGGAAATATGTATATAAGAAATAAGTATCAGGGGCCACATGGCTGACCATGGTTTGAGTCCTGGACCTGGTGGCTTGCTTTCTCACTTTCCTTCTCTCTGTCTTTGTCTCTCTCTGGTGATCACTTATGCACTGTAGCAGATTTTTTTTTTAAATGGTGATGAATAAAATTAATTTAAAGAATATCAGAAGAGAGTATAATTTTATTTTTATTCTTATATATTGCTATTTCCTTCTGATGGTTATTTCTAACTGCTGAAATAAGTTGACTATTCACTGAGACCATTTTTCATAGCATATTGGAGTCCTGAAGCTTTAGATATCAAATGGTTTTAAATATTCAATAGGAAATATTTCTTTCTTTCAGATTAATATTGACGGGCAGGATATTAGGACCCTTAATGTAAGATACCTGAGAGAAATGATTGGAGTAGTAAGTCAGGAGCCGGTGCTATTTTCTACCACAATTGCAGAAAATATTCGCTATGGCCGTGGAAATGTCACCATGGATGAGATCAAGAAAGCTGTCAAAGAAGCCAATGCCTATGACTTTATCATGAAATTACCACAGGTAAAGGGTCTGATTATGTAGTTGTGTTAGAAGTTAGAATTTCATCTCATGGGACTGAGTTCTTCCTTCCAAGGTTAAGTTGATGATATTTGAGATACAAGGTTACCTGACTTTGCTAGGTTAGTTCCTGAATTGTGCAGTTTGAGGTCTGAAGAGGTTAGTCTGGTATATAAATAATATGACATTTTGTATATGTTAATAGTTTTTCTATAATTTGGTATTTATTTATTTTGTTATTCCTTATATGATACAATAGAGTAAAGCTCCATGTTGTCTTCATGTATTTCTATAGACTCCCTAGCCTCTTTATTTAAAATACTTTGAGAGCTGTCCTATGTTTTCTGTTGTAGAAATTTGACACCCTGGTTGGAGAGAGAGGGGCCCAACTGAGTGGAGGACAGAAACAGAGAATCGCCATCGCTCGAGCCCTGGTTCGCAACCCCAAGATCCTGCTGCTGGATGAGGCTACGTCAGCCTTGGACACAGAGAGTGAAGCTGAGGTACAGGCGGCTCTGGATAAGGTCAGTTGACCCTAAACACCTGAAGGAACAGCACACTCAGGTTTTTATTGAAAATTCTTGCCAGTACTTTAGGAATCTTGATTGAGCATCATAAACATAAGGGCAAATGAAGCTTCCTCATGGGGCTTTGGTGTTTTCTCCTTTCTGTTGGGTCACATTGTCTGTTGGGTAACACTATCTGCAGAGAGAAGTGACTGGTCCTGGTTTGCTTGCTTTCACCTTGTTGCCATAAGCTCAGGTCCGGGCCAGTGTGATGAGCCATTTAGTTTTATTTTTTACTTGCACAGGGGTTATTGATTTAATCAAAACTGGAGGAGAGCTGAACTGTATCCACAATACAATGGTAATGTGCTGTTCAGAAAAAAAAAAACAGGTCTCACATGGGATGCATCAAACTTTATTCCTTTTTATGGCTAACTGGTATTCCATTGTATGGATATACCACATTTTGTGAATATGTGGATTTTTCCCCTCTTTGAGTTATTATGTATTAATTTAGCCTCTCATTTTTACTTTATAATTGAAGGACTTAGTAGAATTAGGCTGTACTCTGATAACCATCTAATAACAGTTTTATTGTCTCAGTAAGAGTGGTCTTAAAAAGCTGTTGGCCTAATAGGGCCAATGAGTATCAGAAATGGTAGCCATTATTAATGACATAACATTAATAATTTGATGGGTGGGCCAGCAGTTGGCATGATAGTTAAAGTACTGGGTCTCACTGGCCAACTCTGCAATCCAGTTCCACACCTGGCAGCTTTAAAAACATGCTGGACAAGTGTGTACGTGTACCCAAAATCTCAAGTGGAAATGGAGGAGGAAGGATTGAGGCATAGCCATCCCCCCATGTGATGATTTTTCTCTCTCTTTCTCTCTCTCTTCCTTTTTTTCTCTCCCCCTCCCTACAAGTGCACACACCCTGTAGCAAAAACACTAAAAAAATAAAATAATAATTGATGGGCATTATCCAGGTTTAAATGGCCATTCATAAATCCACCATATGAGGCTTCTGAACCACCGAAGAAGTGAGTTGTAGATTTTAGCATGCATAAAAATCACTTGGAGCATTTGTTAGAGTAGTGTTGTTGGTTCCACTCCAGAGATTGTGATTCAGGTCATCTTTGAACTGTAATTTGAACAATCTTGATTCTGAGGTATATTTTCACTAAACTGCCTGCATATGCTCCATCAGGATTGCATCAGGCCCTGCAGAAGTGCTATGGAAAAAGACTGTCATTTGGCAATTACTGCCCTGAAGTATTTCTTCTAGCAAACCATACAATTCAGAGCTAGTGCTCCTCAGAAAAGTATAAAAAACAACTTGAGAAGGACCAAACCTTGGCTTGTTTTTCTTGAGTAAACACTGACATTAGCATAGGTTTCCAGAATAATTCATCTTTGTAATTAAGGTGTCTAGATTAGAACTCAAATCCAACTTTAATCTTTTATAGAAGAGTTATGATTTTGCCCTAATCCCATAAAGGTTGGGAATATCAACCACTCTCAATTACTGTTAACAGCTACCATCCGAGGGCTTAATTCTACATGTTTAGTGACAGTGTGTCAGTTCTATAACCCTGGGGCACATTTTTGCCATTTCCTGTTTAGGCAAGAGAAGGCCGGACCACCATTGTGATAGCACACCGTTTGTCAACAATCCGAAATGCAGATGTCATCGCTGGGTTTGAGGATGGAGTCATCGTGGAACAAGGAAGCCACAGTGAACTGATGAAGAAGGAAGGGGTGTACTTCAAACTTGTTAACATGCAGGTATCTGCTTCTCAGCAATTTTTACTTGTCTGCTCCTCAAAATAGTATTCTGTCAACTATTAAAATAGGCTGCAGGTCATGCCATCCTGAAAAAGGAGACACTTCAGGAAGATGCCTGAACACATACATCTGAGACTTTAATTCAGACTCTGTGAAAGAGAGAATAGGGAGGAGAGAAAACAAAGAAAAGGGCCAAAATAACATGAATGTGTCCTTAGGCCAGAGAGTCTTAATTGCCTAGAGGATATATCCAAAGTAACTGGTCCTTTGCACCGTAAGGTTAGATATGATCAGAATGGTAGGAGGAAGAGGAGGATGCCAGGCTCTCTAATGGTTGGAGGAGGTCTCATGTGATTTAAAAATGCTTCCCAGATGGGGGCCAGCAGGTGGCATGGTGGTTAAGGGTGCTGGACTCCCAAATAGCCTACCATGGTTCAAGTTCTGGACCTGGTAGCTTGCTTTCTCACTTTCTCTCTTTCTCTCTCTCTCTCTCTCTCTCTCTCTCTCTCTCTCTCTCTCTCTCTCTCACACACACACACACACACACACACACACACACACACACACAGTCCCTCTCTGGTCAAATTAAAATAGCTAAAAATAAATAAAATAATTTAAAAAAATGCTTTCCAGATGATCCTAACAAGACCAATTGTAAAAATGGTGAATCTAGAATCTGAGTAGTTTGGTTATCTTTTTTTAAAAAACTGTTTGATTCCTAAAACAGACTCTATTGATAATTATTGATTTGTCTTAAACAAGATATTTTATTGTGCTTATCACTTAAATATACAGAATTAACTAAAAATGTTTTAGTCTATGAATATGATTAGTTTTTCTTTATTTATCTATTTCTTACATGAGAGGGGGAAGGAGAGAGAGCAGACAGACAGACAAACAGGGTTCTCATGCCATGATCCACCCCCCAGTCTCAGTCAGCCTGGATTACAGACATGCATGTGCCTGGCGTGCTCAGGGAGTTACTGGTATACACACCTTGGGCCTTTTTCTTGTGGGTCCAGTTGCATCCCCACTGTGCCACTATCTGGTCCTCTATGAACATGATACCTGTGTTTGTACACATTTATCCAGTTGCTTTGATACAAGTGTGATTGGTGTGTACACAGGTATTTTTGTTCTTTCTTTCTTAACATTTCACACATACATCATCTAAGCACTGTCATTTTAGTGGGTGCTAAGCAGTCAACTACATTAAAGTGAGAAATTAGTCATTTCTTTAAAATTGGACACTTGGTGTGTTTCCAGTATTTCTCTATTATAAACATTGCACTATGAGCAAAAGTAGGTTAAAAAAAGCTAAGTAAAAATTTTTCTTTGTCTTCTGACAAGTAAACTCCTCTGAGTCTCAATTTCTACATTTAGAATACTAAATGAGAAGTTGTAAGTTTAAGAAAAAGCACCTTAATATGCTAAAAATACACATATTATTTTTTATTCAGCTTTGTCTTAGTTTTGTTTCTAAGAAAAATTATCAGTGCTTCTCTGCTAAGTAGATGATTAGCTCTTAGTGTTTCTTTGAAATATATCTTTATTTTCTTTCTAGTTGTAATGGTAACGCATTTTCCCCTAAATTTTATTATTATTATTATTATTACTATTAATTATTTTAAAGACAGGATCTCTTTTTTAATTTTTATTACTCTTATTATTTTTTAAACATTTGATCACTATACATCATTTGGCTTGTAAGGAGAATAATACATCAGAACAGTCCAGTTGAGAATACTGTACACATTATCACCAACAGGTAATAAACCATATTTGTATCCCACAAATGTCTCGGCTCTCTATTTTCTCTTTTTCTTTTTTCTTTTTTTTTCCTATTGAGAGAGCTTTAGCTAGAGGGTGTGTGCACTCGCCAGAAAGACAGACAGAGACAGAGAGACAGAAACGAGAAATTACACCCCGGGGGAATGGGCACACCACAATCCCTTTTCCTCCATGCTCCTCTCAGGATCTTGGGTGGGCACGCACGCACATGCGCCTGGGGTGAGTTTAAGCCACCGAGTCTGGGACTCAAACCACAGTTGACTACATGGGAGTCCAGCAACATAGCCATTACGCCAACTGCTGGTCCCGGCTCTCTGTTTTTTCTAATTTCCTTCCTTATACTCTTCCTTTCTCCCACCCTCCTTCCACACTGTCTCCAGCATCCATCCAACTATTTTTCTCCTTTCATGTCCTCCAGGATTTCAATCTCTATCATAGAGTTTGGACAGTCAGTATATATGAAGTGGAGACATACAATATCTTTCTTTCATAGCCTGGCTTGCTTCACTCAGCAATACATCTTCCAATTTTGACCATTTTCTATCAAATGCCAGGGTATTGTTTTTATAGCTGAATAGTATTTCACAGGGTATATGTGCCACACTTTTTTCAATACATTCATCTGTCCATGGACATTTGGGTTGGTTCCATGTCTTAGCAGTTGTGAATAATGCCACAGTAAACATTGATGTGCAAACACTTTTCCGATTAAGAATTCTTCTGTCCTTTGGGTAGATACCAAGAAGTGGGATTACTGGATCATATGGCAGTTTGAGTTTTGTAGGTCTTTGGGGAATCTTCATATTGTTTTCCACAGTGGCTGGACCAATTTTCATTCACACCAACAGTGTAAGAGAGTTCCCTTTCACAACCTGTTCAATAAAATATTAACTATAGGTTTTTTTCATGTATGACTTTTATTGTGTTGAGAAATGACCCTTCTGTACTAATTTTGCTACGAGTCTTAAACATGAAGAGATGTTGTATTTTGTTTAATGCTTTCTCTGCATCAATTGAAATGATCACATGGTTTTTATCTTTATTTCTGTTAATATGTTGTATTATGTTTATGGTCTTGCATATGTTGAACCACTCTTGCATCCGTGGAATAAAGCCTACCTGGTCTTTGTGAATAATCTTTTCTCTATATTGTTGGATACAATTTGCAAGTATCTTGTTGAGAATTTTTGCATCTATATTCATCAGAGATACAGGTCTTTAGTTTTCCTTTTTTGTCACATTTTTATCTGTTTTGGGAATGAGAATGATGGAGGCTCTGCATAATAAATTTGGGAGGTTTCCTTCCTTTTGAATCTTTAAAAAGAATTTGAATAGAATGGGGGTTAACTCATCCTTAGCAGTTTTGTAGAATTCAGAAGTGAAGCCATCAGGTCCTGGGGTTTTCTTTGTCGGGCGGTTATTGATTACTGATTCAGTCTCATGGCTTGTTATGGGTTTGTTCAGGCTATGTCCTCCTGATTCAATCTTGGTAGATTATATGCATCCGGGAATTTGTCCATCTCCTCCATGTTCTCTTGTTTGTTGGCATATAGCTGCTCATAGTATCCTCTAATAATGTTTTGTATTTCTATTGTGTCTGTTATAATATCTCCTGTTTCATTACATATTTGATTTACCTGGTTTCTTTCTTTCTTCTTTATCAGCCTAGCTAACAGTGTGTCGATCTTGTTAATCTTTTCAAAGAACCAGATTTTGCTTTCATTTATGTTCCATATAGTTCATTTATTTTCTATTTCATTTATTTTTGCTCGAATCTTTATTATTTCTTTTCTCCTGGCACTTTTGTTATTGTTGTTGTTTTCCAGTTCCCTGAGGCATAATGTGAGGTTGTCTATTTGCCACCTTTCCATCTTTTTCTTTTGTGCACTAATTGCCATGAATTTCCCTCTTATGACTGCTTTTCCAATGTCCCATAGATTATGGAAACCTGTGTACTCATTATCATTTGTTTCCTTAATTTTTTTTTTTTTTATTTCAGACTTAATTTCTTTGGTAGTTGAGAAGTCATTCCGAAGTAGGTTGTTTAGTTTCCATGTGCTTCTGTATTTTTGAGGATTTTTTCTGAAATTAACATCAAGTTGAATTCCATCATGATCAGAGAAGATGCTCGATATGGTTTCAAGCCTTTCTGGAGAGGTTTTTTTTTTTTTTTTTTTTTTTTTTTTTTGCTATAGGGCGTGTGCGCTCGCCAGACAGACAGAGAGAGACAGAGAGACAGAAAGCGAGAAATCACCCCCCCAGGGGGGATGGCCATGCCGCAATCCCTACTCCCCCATTCTCCTCTCAGGACCTTGGGCACGCACGCACACGCGCCCGGCACTCGAACAGCGGGCGACTACGTGGGAGTCCAGCGACATAGCCATTACGCTAACTGCTGGTCCTGTTTCAAGCCTTTCTATAAAGGCTTGATTTGAGCCCTACCATATGATCAATCTTTGACAGTGTTCTATGCAGGGGTGAGAAAAATGTATATTTTGTGGCCTTAGAGTGGAAAGTTCTATAGATATCGAGCGGGGTCTCTTTACATTGCCTAGGCTGACCTCAAACTCATGATCTTCCTTATCTCAGTCTCCCAAGTGATTGGGATTACAGACACACCACCACACCTGGCCCCTGCATTCTTATTTTCTTTTTAATTGAAATCTTATTTTTAAAAAATCAAATATGGGAGACAGCAAGTGGCATGAGGATAAGGCAGCTGGATTCCACATAGCTGACTCCACAGTTTGAGCCCCAGACTAGAGGACTGGAAAATTATGCTGTGCATGTGCACTCAAAATCCTGAGATGAGAATGGAGAAGGAATTGTTTAATCATCCCTCCTGGGGGTGGGGAGGGGCGTGATTTCTCACTTTCCGTCTCTCTCTCTCTCTCTCTCTCTGACTGTCTCTCTCTGGAGAACCCATATACCCTATAACAAAAATAAATAAATAAATAAATAAATAAATAATGTATATTTTTGTCATTTGGAAGTCACCATAATCCATGTTCCTACAAATGATCACTGGCAGCCACTTTCTATTTTTTTCCCTCTTTGGTAGCTTAAAAGGGCTAAGCAATATAAATTTTTCCTCCATCTCTTAAGGATTTAAGATTATTTTTTGAAAGGTTATTCACCTATATTACCTTGCAGCATTTGTTGTTTTACTTTTTACAATTCAGTCATTGAGCCCTATTAAATATTTGGGTGTAAGAAATGAGCACTGTTGGCTTTACATATATACTTTTTTTTTAACCATCTGGAGAAAAGTAGCCATCTTGAAAGTTGAGCATGATGATGTGCACCTATAATCTCAGCTATTCAGGAGGCTGAAGCAGAAGGATCACAAGTTCTCGGCCAGCCTATGCAGCATGGAAAGACCCTATCTAAAAAAAAAAAAAGAAAAAGAAAGAAAGAAAGAAAAGAAATGTGATCATTTTGGCTTTGGAGCTCAATGTCCTCTCAGCTAAAATGCCCAACAGCAACTAAATTAGTGCTTTAGGTAAGGCACAGAAAAAATATTATGAGAGACAGATAATGTTCATTCAGTCATAAAAGGAAGCTACCATCTCAATGGGCTTATTAAAAGAACTCCATATTGAGATGGATCTCTTGATAGCATAGATGAGATTATGAAAGAAAAGGAGGTAAAGGGAGGTATTTGTAGGAGAAGGCCCAGTGTGATTTACCACGAGCGAGATTTTTTGGGAGCCAGTCTTGAACAGGTGGTGGGAAGCTGTGGATGATTTCTGAACTACCCTGTAGGAAAAATGAATCTTGTAGCAGTGTGGGCATAGATGGACATGAGAAAGCCAGGGATCTGCTACAAGACTGAGTCTTTAGCTTAGCTTGAGTTTTGGTTGGGAGGTGCTATAAAACTGGTTCAGTCATAAGTATGGAAGTCCACCAAGAACCGCATGTTGTGGCAGTGTTGTTCAAGGTAAAATATGAGCATGTGGGTGATGTCCTGGTAGGAGCTGGAAGTACAGCTGGAAAGATAAGATCAGACCCTATGCAGAAATCAATATAGCCAGGCTCTTGGAGGGAAAGAAAGGTGCTGGCCATGGGATGGGGCTCAGATCAGGACCTAATGGGAAGGAGCAAGAACAAGACAATACCACAAGGATAAAGGTCCTGGACAACTGTGAAGATGTAAACTCAGGGAAGAAGAAACGGGATTGGATCCAAAGTCCAACTTGAGCAAGGCTTGATATTCCCTCACTTGGCAGTGACCTCGGAACCCTTAAGTTACCAGCCCCAGCCCCACTTCATTAAGGAGAGGGCCCTACCACCTACAGGGAGGCTGAGCCTGCCTGTCAGGTCACCTGGGGTGAATGTGAGTTGGTGCAGCTCTACAAGGAAGAGGATGACACTTAGCCAGGAGGGCAGTGTTCATTATCTCCCATAGTAACCAGATCCATTGATTCCACTTTCCTTGTTTGTAGCTTTAAAAATGAGTTTTTGGTAATGTTTCTATTTATTCTTCTCCCCTTTCAAGGTGGTACTGACTTGTCCTTTAGATTCTTGCATATTGAGGAAATTCTTACCTACTAGATTATGAAAAATGTGTCTTTTAATTTTTAGAAAATACTCTTATACTCCAATATGTTTTTCTTTTGAGAGGTTTTTGCTATAGGGCATGTGCACTCTCCAGAAAGACAGAGAGACAGAGACAGAAAGCAAGAAATCACCTCTGCAGGGGGGATGGCCACTCTGTAATCCCTTCTCCATTCTTCTCTTGGGATTTTGGGCATGCATGCACATGTGCCTGACGTGAGTTTAAGCCACCAGGTCCGGGAGTCGAACTGCAGTTGACTACCCAAATTCTCATATTATTCAAATTGAATTGAACCTTTCTGTTATGTTTAACCTTTTTTTTTTTTTTTTTTTCACTTCTGTGTATTGATCCACTTCATAATTTTCCAACTAACCCTGATTGTGAAGCTGGAATCTGAAAATCTTGACCCATAATATTCCAAATTGTTTAAGAGTTACAAACTTGAAAGTTTCATCCAGCTGGAGACGCACACATATGAACACACACACACACACACACACTTTCATGTGTGTGCACACACACACATATTTTTTTTTAAATTCACCAGAGAGCACATATGCTCACTGGAGAGAGACAGAAAGACAGAGAGAAAGTGAGGAAGTATGCCCCACTGGGAATGGTCACACTGCAATCCCTCCTCCTCCACTTCTCCTTACCCCTAGGATTTTGGGCATGTATGGACACATGCCTGGCATGTTTCTCAAGCCACTGGGTCTGGGACTCAAACCACACAGGCAGCCCTGTGGGCCACAGGTTGCCCACCCCACCCCCAACATACACACACACACACACACACACACACACACCACACATATTTTAACATTTTGTTTTCTTTCAGACCTCAGGAAGCCAGATCCAGTCAGAAGAATTTGAAGTTGAACTAACTGATGAAAAGGCTGCCACTGGCATGGCCCCAAATGGCTGGAAGTCACGCATATTCAGGAATTCTACTCATAAAAGCCTTAGAAATTCACACATGAATCAGAATGGCCTTGATGTGAAAACCGATGACCTTGTAAGTTGTTTTTCACTTAAATTCTTTTACTTTCTATTGATATTCTTAGCCTTGCAAAGATTTTTCAAGTATAGATGGCCCCTGCTATGAGCCACACTCTTTTTAAAAAAATAATTATTTTATTTATTTATTATTTTAATTTGACCAGAGAGGGATAGAGTGAGAGAAAAAGAGAGAGAGGGAAAGCAAGAAAGCAAGCTGCCAGGTCCAGGACTTAAACTGTGGTCGTCCATGTGGGAGTCCAACTCCCTTAACCACCACATCACCTACTGGCCCTACTACACTGTTTTAAATCAGGAAATGTTGGGCTATCTAGTGGCACGGCCTTTAAGGCAGCTGGATCCTACAAGATTGACTGCATGGTTTTAGTTCCAGACCCACTGACTTGAAAAAAACACCTGGTGTGTATGCTTGCCCAAAATCCTGAGAGGAGAAATGGAGAAGGGATCGTAACTTAACTATCCGCCTTGGAGGATGCTTTCTCAGTTTCTCTCTCTCTCTCACACTGTTTCTCTTTCTCTCTCTGGCAAGTACATGTACCCTCTAGCAATGTTAAAAGAAAGGCTAAGAGCAGGAAATTTCACATTTTAAATGTATTTGACAGTGAATCAATCCCAATGAAAAATAGATTTCCAATGGAAAAAAATAAATCCAAATATGTAGTCTTTGTGCTGAGATGCTTAATATTAAAAATTAAATATGCCATTCATCTCTGAGTCTAGAGATAACAAGTTTAGACTAAAGTAAAAGACCCTGATATTTGTATATTCTGTTAAGTAGGATTACATTTAATAGATTATACCAGGAAACTCAGAATTAACATTAGCTAAAGGAAATTAAGTTTTTATTCCCCTTCCACCTTAAGAAAAAATCATAAAGGTGAAAAACTGAGGGCTAGAATGGTGGCTTTATAATTACCATGGACTCAGCTCCTTCACCATGTTGGTGTGCCCCTTCCCTCCTCAGGGCCACTACATGATCTAAGATGGCTCCTGGAGTTCTAGCCATCACGTCATGTCTAAGCAGCAGGAAGTAACAAAGACATTTTTCCACAAGTCTCATGCAACTTTTTTACTTTTAAGCCATTGGCTGTAACTTAATCACACGGTCATACTGAGCTATACAGGAAGTGTGGAAAATTGGACCTTTGCCAATTTTGGATAGATATTCTGAATTAGATCAAGATTTTCTAAGATAAGGAGAGAATGGCCAGAGGTACAAAACTATATATTGTTTAATATTCCTCCCCCGAAGATTTAGGACATTATTAATTCAAATTAACAATTTTATAATAGAGAGAGAATCCACTTCAAGAAAATATACTTTCTTATTTCAAGAGATGGTTATGATACATTTTGATATTTGCTGACAAAAGCAGAATTTATTTTTATTCTCGTGTTGGTCCAAGGGAGCTAATCTTGCTAAGAGTTTATCATGTCTGTGTTTCTCTGCCCACAATACTATTCGCGGCAGAAATTACAAGGGCTCTCCGCAGAGGTCTAACTTTGGCCTATTTATGGAAAGAGGAACAACAGTTGGACCATTGTGGAGCTTCATTAGCATAAGCAGGATAAGCAGCACCCCCCCTTTGCCATGGAATTATGCACTTGCCATTTCTCATTTATTTTGAGAGTTAATTGGCTATGTCTTTAAAATCGAGTGTTTTAGAGGAATTTTTCTTTTGGAGAAAAGCACAGAGAAGAGGGGGAGAGAGAAAATGCCGCAACCTCCCAGACCGTCCTGTGTACTATCACAGAGGCGTAACCAGTGTGCTGAAGGAGGGGGAGCTTGGTCTGACCAGGGGAGGGACCTGGGTGTAGTCAAGAACAGTCTAATGTTAACTATGGAGGGGAAAAAAAACCCCTAAAATACTGAGAAGATGGGCCATGTGCAAGAGAGCCAAGTAGAACCTCCCTCAACATTCTGTTTCATATTGACACCTATAACCTCTTTAAACAACCCTAAGGCCATAGCCACCTTTATTTCTAGCTTTATCTTTATCTTAAGCTGCTTCTATAGTCAAAATATCCTTCTTGAGGTGACCCAAGTCCTTTGTGCTGGAGCAGACATTTAGTTCAGTGCTTGCCGTTAGTCTGATATGTGTCAGGAATTGGGTTAGTTTCTAGAAATATGACGTCATAGTCACCTTTAAAAAACTAAAATATTAGGCCTAATTATGTTAGTGCACCCTGGACATAGCTGCTTGGTAGGCTTGAGGTCACAGGAGAGGACAGGTTTGATTCCTGACCATGCCAAAAAAAAAAAAAAAAAAAAAAAAAAAAAAATCCCAGTGTGGTAGTACACACCTGTAGTCCTAGCTAGCTACTGGGGAGACTGAGGGAGGAGAATCCTGACATAGCAAGACATGTCTAAAAATATGGGACCAGCAATTGGCATAATAGCTATGTCACTGGACTCCCATGTAGCCGACCGCGGTTTGAGTCTCGGACCCAGTAGGCTTAAACTCACGCCAGGTGCGTGTGCATGTGTGCCCAAAATCCCAAGAGGAGAATAGAAGAGAAGGGATTGCAGTGTGACCATACCCCCTGGGGGGTGATTTCTCGCTTTCAATCTCTCTGTCTCTCTGTCTTTCTGGTGAGTGCATGTGCCCTATAGCAAAAACCTCTCCAAAAAAAAAAAAAATATATATATATATCATATACACTTACACATGCACATATACCACACACATATGCATGTATGCACACACAAAGTCATGTTAGAAAAAGAGACAGATAAATAAACAATCATAAGACAAGCCAGGCTATGAAATAAGCAAAGGCCACTCAGGAAACAGTGGTAAAGAGTTGGGGTGTAATCCACTGGGTTCAGTGGATCAAGAACATGGCACAGAGACGCAGCATGGTCAGGGCCACGTTCTCTGGTTCCTAACGACACTCTACATTTGTGAAGATGTTTATTCTCCCACAAATAGTATCTCGTTGGGCCCTGACATCTTCCCTGCCAGACGGGACTGCACATTGTATGTGAGAAAACTGCAGCTCAGCACCAGGCACCCAGCCATGACTGTCACACAGACATAGGGCTGTAAAAGTCCATAAGAGGGTCTTGGATTCTAGGGCATTTGGGGACTGGGGCCTGCCACCTCTCACTCAGCTGAGGCTGAAGTAGAGAGGAGCTGGTCACACCACGATTGTTCCTGAGTGAGCAAATCATACTCGGTGTATGCTGTGCTGTCGACACGCTCTTCCCTGTCTCTGACACTGTGCTGCTCTCTGGGTGTTTGCCGGCCATGTCATCCACCCAGTGTGTGAGTTCCTTTTCTATGTCCTCAGATGCTGGTGACTGTTCTCATCAACCATTGATCCTGATATTTTTATGTCCTAGGATGCAGATGTACCCCCAGTGTCTTTTCTGAAGGTCCTGAAGCTAAACAAGACCGAATGGCCCTATTTTGTGGTGGGGACGGTGTGTGCCATTGCCAATGGGGCGCTGCAGCCGGCCTTCTCCATCATATTTTCGGAGATGATAGCGGTAAGTGTGACAGCACCACCCACGACTGGAGCGAAGTCACTTCAGCGGCTTGGTCCCCACCTCACTGACTGACTCCATTTTGAGGATGGGCAGCCTCAAATGACATGAAGCCAAAGTCTGTAATTCCATTTAGAGGAAAGCCATGAGGGAAAACAAAGTTGCCTTTGAGCCTCCCAATGTATGATACTAATGAGCCGTGAAGTGGGCGGTTGAGAAATAGGGCATCTCCATTAGATCTCTTCCTGTGGGGGAGGCTCGGGTCAGACAGCGTTCCCCATTCTGCTTGTGGAGAAGAGCTGGTCTGCCAGGGTCCAGCCTCGTCGGGGGTGGGTTGACTCATCAGAGGTGGCACTGGAAAGGAAGACTAAGGCCTCGGTGCCATTTTCGTGCACATCCTCAGTCGGACAACCCCCAGAGATCGCTCTCTGTAGGGTGACAACTGCCAGGAATTATCGTGCCCTTTTTTTTGAAAATGTGATACATGCAAGTAAATGGGTGAGGGGCTACGTGTTCTAATTATCAGTTCATAAAGTTTTAACAATAGAGAACATAGGTTCCATTTAGGGTTGGATTAAGGGTGGGTCTATTGCAGTTCCGCAATTGTTTGTTTGATGTAGGTGGGTCTTTATGAAATGCAGTTTCGGGAAAGCAGCTCCAGCAAGCAGAGATAATTATCAGCTGATGCGGCGGCAGCCATCTTGTGATTACTGAGCACGATGCTGAGGAAAGAAAATCTCAAGTATAGATATTAGTTCTTATGGATCTCAATAAAGAATGATACTTACATAGTTTTATAGGGATCTAAAACTTAATTTAAGGAATCCTAATGTATTTATCTATTTCACTTGGTGAGGGCGGGGGTGTCCTGGCCCAGTTTCAGCCTAATCCTATTTATGTAAAGAAAAGATTATTTTTAAGCTTATGTTAAATGTATCTTGAAGGGCCTTCTAAAGGTCAAGAAGATTTCTGCCTAGATAGAACTTCAGCACACCCTCTATTGTGACCGCAGGGATGAAGCTTTGTAATTAACAGTAGGTGATCAGGGCAAAGGGGGGTGGTTGGGGGATTTTTGGGAAATCTTATCACATACTCAAGAGAACTATGTAATTCTTTTATAGTAGTATATCAGGGAGTCAGAGGGGGGTCGCTTCCCAACAAGGCTACCGCAGTCTCTAGAGCATACAACAAGCGACCTTGCCAGCATGCTGAGTCAATCCAAGCTTTGCTCATAGGTGGGGGCAGGGGGGCGGGGGACGTATAGCAGCGGCCTTGCCAACGTGCTGAACGGACCAAGGCTGTGCTCAAAGGTCAAAGGCTCAAAACAGATCCTGGGGCCCCACTGGGTCAGACTCCTCCACTGGTCCACACCTCCCAGGAACGTGGAGAGTAGCTGGAGGAAAGGGAGAGCCAAAGCCATCCTATTTAGTAAGGCTCCAGGCAGTGAGGGCAGAGGAGGAACAAACACTAAAATGGGCAACCACCTACAGCCTGTATGCAGTTTCCGCCCCTGTTAACAACCACAAATTCATAGAACCAGAAAATAGAATGAAAATTACCAGCGGCTCAGGGAGGAGGTTTGGGGAGTCATTGTTTAATGGATGCAGAGTTTCACTTTGGGATGATAAAAAAGGTCTGGAGATACCTTGGTGAAGATTGAACAACATGAATGTAGTTAATGCCACTGAACTGTGTAGTTAAAAATGGTTTGGGGCCAGGACCAGCAGTTAGTGTAATAGCTATGTCGCTGGACTCCCATGTAGTCAACCACGGTTTGTGTCCCGGACCCAGTGGCTTAAAACTCACGCTGGGCGTGTGTGTGTGCATGCCCAAGATCCGGAGAGGAGAATGGAGGAGAAGGGATTGCGGCGTGGCCATCCCCCCTGGGGGGGGGGGGTGATTTCTTGCTTTCTGTCTCTCTCTGTCTGGCGAGCACATGCGCCCTATAGCAAAAACCTCAACCCCCTACACCCCCCCTCCCAAACAAAAAGGTTTGGGGCTATCCCCTTAGCATAGTGGTTAAAAACCAGACATTTGGAGCCAGATCCCAATTAGCAGGGCACTGTTCAAATCTCAGCCCTGGTGCCTTGAAAAAACACAATGGACAAGTGTGAGTGCACACCCCAGATCCTGATGGGGTAGAAAGACAGAGGGAAAAGGATTGCAGCATGACCAGGTCCCATTTGGGGGTGCTTTTCCTCTCTGTGTCTTTATCTGGTGATCACATGTGCCCTCTGGCAATTAAAAGAAAAATGGTTAAAATGGTGCATCTTATGTTCTGTGCACTTTACCACAATTACAAAACACCACATATCTGAAGCCTGTGTTAGGCCAGACTTATGATCAGTGTCAGAGTAAGAGGCGGCAGAGTTGGAAGAACTAGAGTCAGGCTTGGGATTTAGCAAAGCCAATAAAGTTTATTCTGCGAAAAGCTCTTGGGTGAGGTCCCTGGTCTGAATGGAGGCTGTAGGAGTTACACCCAAAGGATTGCTGCTCATCCTCATAGGGGCCCTTGTCCAATGAGTGGTTGCCACAGTGTTATGGCATCTGTCCTGGCCAATGGGAGACAATGTTTCTGTTCAACTGGTGGTGGGGGTGCCAAAGGCTGAAGGCAGGAGAGTCCGTTGGTTGCTGTGTGCCAGATGTGGAAGGCGGGAAGGTTCCCACAAGCGGGAAAGTTTTCACCATGTTTCTTTTCTCTTCCCCCAGACCCTACAGCCTGTTTATTAAAATATGATACTTTTGAGCCATTATTTATGGGTAGAATAAACAAGGCTCAATCCAGTGATCTTAAAACAGGAAAAACCAAACACTTTTTTCATCAATTTTTTTGTTTGTTTTTTTTGTTTTTGCTTTACCTTATTTCTTCCTTATACTTAAAGGGTAAACGGGTGCTTACAGCTTCTGTCACTAATATAACTAATATAATCTGTAACTGTTGTAATAAATAAGGTCATAAATAAGCCTATTTGCTTAGAAAATGAGACTTAAGCCACTTGTTTTAGACAATGGTCACAAAATGCAATCTGGACTGAGTCCAAGGCAAGAAATCTTAAGAGATGGGAATTTTTGCTTAAGGGACACAATGTAATAGGTTAATTGGGAAAATTGTAATAATATTATCATTTACAATAATAGTTACTCACAGATATTTGTATAGTTTTGTTACACAGTATAGCTTAAAGAAAATTTGTGTTATGTTATGGCTTCCCTTAACTTATGAATGTGTGGAACAGATTCAGGGTCACCATAGGAACAAAATCATGATTATAAACATCATGTGAATGGAAAAGGTGCACAGAACCATTCTGAGAAAATCAGGAGGGTAAGAGGAACACTGCCAAATTTGTGTTATAGATAACAATGGATACACGAGAAGGGCAATTGTATATAATGTGCTGGAAGATTTTGTTCTGAGGTGGTTGTGGACTTGTTAGCTCTCGGACACTCCCTGTGCTCAAACAGAGCTCAATACACTCCTTTTCTCCTTCTTTGCTTCAGCTCTTGATTATTCACAGAAACGGCTGCCGGATTTTAGCTGGCAACAATCTAAGTGGGCATTTTAAATGTTCTTTTATAGATTTTCGGACCAGGGGACGATGCAGTGAAGCAGCAGAAGTGCAACATGTTCTCATTGCTTTTTTTAGGTCTGGGAATTATTTCTTTTTTTACTTTCTTTCTTCAGGTAGGTACCTATGATTCACCCCTCTCATCAAGTCTATGGTTCAGTTAGAGAATTAGTGGAAACCTGATGCAGCTTGTAAAGGTTGAAACTGAAGCGAATTGCAAACTTTATTGGCTCAAGGCTCCTTTAGAGGGTAGGCTCCGGAGCCAGAGGACTTGTGGCTCCCTTGGGTGCTGAGTCATGGTGTGTTACAAAGTTATGCTCAGCAAACTTCTAATACCAAGCCCCCCACCCCGCCCCCCAAAAAAAGACATGAGTTCACTGAAGATCGTAAGAGCCACTTAAACTTCTCTGGTTGAAAATTAGAAAAATGGAAGTCGTTACTCTTTACACAATGTCAAGTAATTTCTCTGAATTTTTTCCCCACTTAATTGACGAATTATTTGGAAGAATATACATTTTGCAGATAGTACAGATCTGGCCAAAATGAACATCAAACTTGCTTTAATTGTATTTTTCTACCTCGTAAGACTTCTACCAAGCCTCTTTTGTCACTTTAAACCCAAAGCACACCACACAGGCCTTTCGAATCTAATTTATTAAGTCAGCACAATAATGTTTCCTAGTCGTGCCCAGCATGCTTCTGCATTATCATTGTTGAACCAATGGTAAAAGCAAGTCAACTTTCTATTTAGAAATGATTGCCTTGCTAGTGGCAACTAGGTCTGATTCAGTCACAAGCCCTACGTGTCAGGGAGGAGAGCTATTAACAATTATACAGATGTGTTTCAGGGGCTGCAGGACAGGACGCTGTTGCCCAAAGCTGTGGTGTTCTTAGCCAGCAAAGGCAGGAGGTGACACAGGCAGGCTGGTCCTGCATAGGGAAGACCTGGGGCACTGCTCACCTGGGGCACTCATGGCCATTCTCCTGGCTCAGTTCTGGCCGGTAGTCCCCAGAGTGCCCTTCTCAAACCTTCCCCAACACTCACAGTGTGACTAGAGGCCCATCCAGCCCAGGAGTCCTGGGAACAAGCCCTGCTCTGGACATCTGGGCTACTCCTCAACTTGGAGTGATCATTAGAAAGGAAAGCTATCTGGCAAAGAGGCCTGGTGAGGAAGAATAGTATAATTGTTTCCCAGTCTGAGTGCAGGCAGAGCTGTGAAGAGACCAGCACACTGGAGACTGATACTAAGGACACTCTCGCTCTACACGCCTGGACCAAAATGTATTCTTGTGTAGATTTCTGTTACTTGTGTTCTCAACTGTTTCATTGAAAGTACTAGGAACACACTAAAACTTGTAGCTAAAGAAAGTGTCCTTGTCACTGAGATGGTGTCCTTGCAAGTTTTGAAAAACAAACCTATTTCAGATAATTTAGAAGCCAGAACAAGACATTCTTAAAGTTTCAGTCTTACGATTCCAATGCATACTAATGACAGCAGTATGTGAATTTGAGACTGTGAATTAGTGTTAAGTCCTAGACATTTGCTACTTAAATCGTTGATAAACACATAATTAATGTAAAAATCAATGTGTTGTGTCCTTGTGTCAGAATACTAATGACAGTTAAAAGGGACCATGGCCTTTTTTCTCAACCAGGGCTTCACGTTTGGGAAAGCTGGCGAGATCCTCACCACAAGGCTGCGGTCGATGGCTTTTAAAGCAATGCTTAGGCAGGTAGGTGGGAGCACTGGAGAAGGTTTCTGGATTTTCAGATTTCTTGTATGATAAAACTCCTCCTGTTCTGGGACCAGCAGTTAGCATAATGGCTATGTCGCTGGACTCCCACGTAGTCGACCGCGGTTCGCGTCCCGGACCCGGCGGCTTAAACTCACGCCGGGCGCGTGTGCGTGCGTGCCCAAGATCCCGAGAGGAGAATGGAGGAGAAGGGATTGCGGCGTGGCCATACCCCCTGTGGGGGAGTGATTTCTCGCTTTCTATCTTTCTGTCTCTCTCTGTCTGTCTGGTGAGCGCACGTGCCCTATAGCAAAAACCTCTCCAAAAAAAAAAAAAAAACTCTTCCTGTTCTTAGTGGTGTGCAAATGTAGATGTTTTCACCCCAGGATATTCGCATGAGGATGGCTCAGGATCCTGCAAAGTGTCCTGGTCCTTCAATATCCAAAGGACCCAGGATTTTCATGGGAGTAGGCTTAATTTGGTAGCGTTTGGGGCTTGTTTTGCAACCATCTCTATTCGCATGGACACTCATGTTGAGGCCCTGCATGAATCTCTTCTCTGGGTCATACATAGGACCTGGTGAGTCCTTCGAAACTCCAGCATGGCTTAACACAAAGGGATGAGGTGTCCAGTAGCATTTGTACTCAGATTGACCACACTAACTCTAGGCTTGCCCAAATGTTGGTCCGTGACTTGCATTTCTGTCTCCTCTGTGCTCTTTTCACATTAATTCACTTGTTAACTTTTAATCATTACTTACTATGTACAGACACTGCTAGTCGCTGTGACTATAAAACTCGTTGTCCACTCTTGGTAAGTTCACAATTCAGCGTAGGATCTGTGAGAAAATGTACACACATGAATTCTCTGTTTTTATGGAAAAAAGCCAAGAGAAAGCCAGAATATTATCCTTTCAATCAGCAGGAATTGATGATAGCCCTGTTCACAAAAAGGGCACATAGCAGGTATTGTAGTTTAAGCTGTTTGAGTTTACTCCTTGCTATGGAGGGAAAATCATTTTATATGAAAGTAAAAGATGCTGTGGACGAGCAGCTTATAATTAAAATCAACTCCAAGATACACTCTTTTATTTCTTGTTGAAAAAGAGCAAAACTAAAGCATGGTGAGAAAGCCAGGCTTGATTCCCCTGCCTTGCGCTTACAAGAAGAGCAGGTGCCACCCAGCCTCACCACTCTCTGTGAGTGACAGCACCACCTCTGGGCAGATGTGTCCACACTGCTAGTTGCAACGGTCAGGTGGACAGAGGGTCCATGTGGGCCCCAGCCTCAGTCAGCCAGCAGGGAGCATGGTTGCCACCTGAAGCGCTCGCTGACACCACAGCCGTAGGTCCTGTTGGGATCTGGGGCTGTGTCCTCAGGGGTGGACCAAGGATCCAAATTGCATGCAAGGTCTCCCCTAAACTGCAGCCCCCAAGATTAATGTGATTATTTTCCCAGCATGGAGCTTTGGGAGGTTTTGTGTAAGTTTCTTTGCTTGTTTTGTTTCACTGTGAACTAATTAACGGGTGCATTTTATGTTGTAGGACATGAGCTGGTTCGATGATCATAGAAACAGCACAGGTGCACTTTCTACAAGACTTGCCACAGATGCCGCCCAAGTCCAAGGAGTACGTAGTCTGCACTCCAATTGTCATCTTTAAAAAAAAAAAAAAAAGACATGATTTTGAGTAAATGCATGGGGTAGCTGCACCCATTAAGAAGCTTTCAGCTGATGGGACCAGCAGTTAACATAACAATGGCTATGGACTCCCATGTAGTCAACCACAGTTCAAATCCCGGACCCAGTGGCTTAAACTCACACCAGGGGCGTGTGCGTGTGTGCCCAAGATCCTGAGAGGAGAATGGAGGAGAAGGGATTGTGGTGTGGCCATCCCCCCGGGGGGTGATTTCTTGCTTTCTGTCTCTCTGTCTGTCTCTGTCTTTCTGGTGAGTGCATGCACCCTATAGCAAAAACCTCTCCAAAACAAAAGAAGCTTTCAGCTGGGGGGCCAGCAGATGGCCTAGTGGTTACGTCACTGCATTCCCATATGATTGACAGAAGTTGGAGTTCTGGATCCAGTGACTTGAAAGTCACTCTGGGCACAAGTGCATGCATGTGTGCCCAAGATCCCAGGAGGAGAAGGGATTGCGGTGTGGTCATCCCCCCTGGGGGGTGATTTCTTATTTTCTCTCTCACTGTCTCTGTCTGTCTCCCTCTGGCAAGCATACATGCCCCAAGGCAAAAACCTCTAAAAAAAGAAAAAGAAGAAGCTTTCAGTTGGAAATACCTGAAAACTCAACTCAAACTGACTTAAGCAATAAGAGGAAGTTTAGCTTTCAGGACTGATAGACCTACTGGCTCAAAAGTGCCATCAAAGACCCAGGTTCCTTCTGCCTGTGTGGCTGTGAGTTCCAGCCTCAGTGCTGGCTTCATCGTCCCTATGGCATAGGATGGCTGTCAGTAGCAATTAGAGCTACAAGCGTCCTTGTTTCCCATCCAGTGAAAGAGTACAACACACGCACCTCCACCAGCGAGCGAAAGCCCTTCTCTTAGATGTGAGTTGGGCTAGTGTGCGTCCCGTGCCCAACTGTAAGCCTTAATTGTCTCCAGGGAGAGGCTGTGCTCCAACTGGCCGTGACCTCCTCCGCAGGAGCTACAGTGGGGTGTGCTGAGGCTCACTACTTCCTCATGGTGGAGGAGCTGGGAGGACAGATGCCAGAGTCCCCTGCAATGTGACAACAATGGCCCTCATTTTCTGAGTAAACTAACAGTCATTCCTTTTCCTGTTTGCTCTGAGGTGGACGTTCTTTTAGGATATGTATACTTTGCAACAGATTCTAAGAGGGTGTAAATTCCCTCTTGCAATCTTGAAGCAAATGGTCTTCTTAAATTATTTTTAAAATTTCGCCAGAGGGCATGTGTGCTAGCTTGAGAGAAAGTGAGAAAGTAACCCCACTGGGGGATGGTCATGCTGCAGTATCTTCTCCATCACCTTCCTTTTGGGATTTTGGGTGTGCATGTACACCCACCAGCCTAGTTTTCAAGCTGCTGGTCCAGACTCAAATCTTGCAGTTGGCCATGTGGGATCCAGCCACCTGAACCACCACACTGCTGGCTGGCCTGCAGATGGTCTTTAAAATGACAAGAGTACATTGGGGTTAGTTTCCTTTCTGTTTGAAACTTATCTTCATGAAAAAAGTGCATGTGCCTCAAAGTGTCCACAAATCAGGGCAGTCGATTACTTGTTTCTGTAGTGTTGATTCACATGGACAAAAAAGGAATGAGGGTTTAAAGGCACAGTGAAGAGAAGCCTGCAGAACCTCATGATGTAGGCCCAGGTGTTTGGGTCTATGCCATGAGTGTGAGCAAGAGTGAAGGCTAGGACAGGCGCAGGACTCGGCATGCTGACCAGAAGCCTATGGCAGGAGCTTTTGGACTGGGGACTTAAAGCCACAGCCCTTTGGCCAGCAGGTGGTGTAGTGGTTAAGGTGCTGAACTCCCACATGGCAACTGCAGTTTATTAGAGTCCCGGACCTGGCAGCTTGCTTTCTCAATTTTCCTTTCCCTTTCTCTCTCTCTCTCTCTCTTGCTCTGGTCAAATTAAAAAATGATAGAAACAAATAAAATTAAATGAATAAATTATTTTAAAAAACAGTGACTCTGTTCTTTTTCCCTTCTAGGCCACAGGAACCAGGCTGGCTTTAATTGCACAGAATACAGCCAACCTTGGGACTGGTATTATCATCTCATTTGTCTATGGCTGGCAGCTAACCCTTTTGCTCTTATCAGTTGTTCCAATTATTGCCGTATCAGGAATTGTTGAAATGAAAATGTTGGCTGGAAATGCCAAAAAAGATAAAAAGGAACTGGAAACTGCTGGAAAGGTAGGTCAAGCAGCCTTCAGTTACTGTGTGTATTCTCAGATATGTGTTTTATTTAAATTATGTATCATGCCATTATGCCAACTGCTGGAGCCCGTGATATACATGTTGAATTGTGCTCACTACAACTAACAGTTGTCAATGCTATGTATGAAATATTTCACGGTATTAGTAATTCTTAGAACTTAAACAAGTTGGTTAATGTAAAGATTTTAGACTATGAAAACACTTAAAAGAACTTCTGAATTTTCCAAGTGCACTTCATCTCTTACTCATACTTAGTGGTAGGCATTGTGCTAAATAGTTGTATGCAACACTTCTTTGTGTTTTTTTGAAGAAGTTTTTGCTATAGGGCGCATGCACTTGCCAGAGAGACAGAGAGAGATAGAGACACAGAAAGCAAGAAATCACCCACCAGGGAAATGGCCACTGCACAATCCCTTCTCCTCCATTCTCCTCTTGGGATCTTGGGCACGTATAAACACACGCCCAGCGTGAATTTAAGCCACCGTGTCCAGGACTTGAACCGCAGTCGACTGACTCCATGGGAGTCCAGCGACATAGCCATTACACCAACTGCTTTACATATTCCCAATCATCCTCTGAGGCAGGCGACAATGTTGCCCGAATTTTACAAATGTGGAAACAGATTCAAAAACTAGAGGTGTGGCTGGGATTCAAGTCTGAGTCTGGTTTCAAAGCTCCTATTTCTCCTATGTAACCTCTTCGTGTATATTTAAATATGTCTAAGTCTACATGTAAACAGTCCTTTTACATGTTCACACAACTAATTCTTGAGGAGGAACAAAGGGAGGGGGAACACTCCCTAGTGGACCTGAGGATCCAGGATCCACACTGCAATTTTCTCTCCTCCCTTTCTCTTTTCTGTCAGGATTTTGGGCACACACATGTGCCTGGTATGCTTTTCAAACCACTGGGGTCAGGATTTGAACTGAGGCTGGCCATATGGGGTCCAGCTACCTACACACAACACTTCACTACTGTGCTATGGGCTGGCCCTGCATTTACATGGGTAAATGCAAATTATAGCCATGACCAATGTCGTTCTTGTTCCTGTAAATATTACGCTTTATGGAAACATCAGGACGTGAAACAGATCATGAATACAGTTGTGATGCCGTTTGTGTAGCACCACACCTTACAGAGTCTCCCCGTAGAACTCACTGCCGCCGGCCCTCACTGGTTGTGAGAGGTAGAGTAGACAGCCTCTGCAGGAAAGAAAGTGTCAAAATGAGTGACTTGTCACAGATGTGTGGCAGAAGGGGTGAGAGGAGGGTTCCCACCACGCGTATTTGCACTCACTCAGTTATGGCTAATGAAATCCGTTCCTCTTCTCTTGACCAGCATCAGCCGCAGCTCTACACGGTGTTCCTGTCTCCTCTGGGCTTTGATCAGAGTGTTTCCTTCTCACTTTCACCCAACAATCTCCTGAAGTCAGAGCTCCCTAAGGTGGTGCTTGGTTCTCTGACGCTGGAATCCTTGGGTGTCCAAAGTTCCCAAAGATTCTCTTGGCTGCTGGCTGTGGGTACTTCAGGGGATCGATTCCTTGACTTCATGAGTCACAACTAACTGCCGAAGAAATATCCCAGACTTTGGTTTCCTACCTCACCCTCCAAACCTGTTTCTTTGCACATTGCTGATGGGACATTGTCAGATAGGCTAAAAATAATTTTTCTTAAGACAAGGTATATGAAAGAAAACATCTTTAATCTAAGTTAATAGTTTTAATTACAAAAATGGTTAATAAGAGGGATAGCAGGTGGCATGGTGGTTAAGGTGCTGGACTCCCACATGGCTGACTGTGGTTCGAGTTCTGGAACCAGAAACTTGAAACTCACACTGGGCACATGTACATGTATGTCCAAGATCCCAGGAGCAGAATAGATGAGAAAGGATTGAGCATGGCCATCCCTTCTAGAGTGAGTGACTTCTCGCTTTCTGTCTCTCTGTTTCTCTCTCTCCAGCAAGCTCAGGTACTGTATAGCAAAAACCTCTCTTTTAAAAAAGTTAATAACATTGAAAATTGTCCATTTTGGCAAGTGTAGGGTGATTAGAATTGAGCAGTATTTAAAACAAACCTTGAGTTATTGATTGGTCTTTTCCTTGCTATTCAGTGGCTGATGCTCAAGAAGATCCGTAATTTCTCGGCTCCTCACTTTCCACCTCAGTGAAATGAGACATTGTGTCAGATACTGCCCCAAGTTCCTTCTAGCCAAAACTGTTATTTTAGGGTTCAAAGACTGAGGAGCTCAGGCTGACTGGTCTAATTTCTTTAATAGCTTCTTTATCCTAATAAGTTTTTTTTTTTTTTTTAAGAGAGATTTTTGCTCTAGGACATGTGTGCTGGCTGAAGAGACAGAGAGACAGGAAGTGAAAAATCACCCCCCAGAGGTTATGGCCATGCCGCAACCCCTTCTCCTACTTTCTCCTCTTGGGTTTTTGGGCACACATGCACACGCGCCCAGTGTGAGATTTTTCCACGCTGGGCACATATAGACTTGAACCGTGGTCAACTACGTGGGAGTCCAGTAACATAACCATTGCACCATCTACTGGTCCTAATAAAGTTTTCTAAAATATGAGATAAGAGATTTTAAATGTTCAGGCATTCATTATCAGCCATTCAATCATAGTTAAGTGTTTTTATTCAGTTGTTGTTTGATTAACTGAGAGAATGAGTTGGAAAGAAACATCTGAGAGAACTCCCAGTTCTGTTTGTTCAAAAAGATTTACTCTCATTTATCTGAGTGTAGATTAATCAGATTAAAGTACATTAAGATTTGGAATGTTTCCACTTCAGTTGTCTGAACAGGGCTTTGTAAGGAGGGTGTTGGTTGCTGGGCCAGGAGACAGAGGAAACTACACTGTAATCATCTTGACTCAAGCCCTGCCTAGTTACTGACATTAGGGACCTGCTGTGCAGAGTTGACCCACAAAGCAGTTAATTCATGACAAGAAAATAAACAGTTAAGGGTAAAACCATTGGCAACTGACTTCTCCTTGGATCAACCGCATTGACTCCTTTGGCAAGTCGGTTTAACTTCCCTGCTCCTCGATTTCCTCATCTCTGAACCTATTTACCTCACAGGGTGGTGGTTATGATCCTGTCAGTAAACGAGGTGATATTTTGTACGTGGTAAAAGCCCAGTGCGCGTCCTCTGTTTTGGCGAATACTGTCTGTTGGATTTTCCATTTATAGCGTAGGTTTTCAGCCTAACATGAAATATCTTGCTTTTACCTGGTTACAGGAGCTAGAGAACTAAGGTAAATGTCTAATAGAATTAAGGTTGTAGGCTCCCTGTTCTTTGGGTTTCAGGAGACTCAATGGCAGAACTGTGACTTGGCCAAGTCACAGACAAGTAATCCCCCTTGATAAGGAGGGTTTGGCTGTTTCATCAAGCTCTGGTGGGTTTGGGTAAAAATCTGATACAAGGATGCACAGAAGCCTTAGAGATACAGTTTGTGTTAACTGGCTGCTAGAACCTGAGCTCTGGTGTCTGAGCCTCTACACCTCTGTCCCATTCCTCAAAGGCTGTTTACTTGGACCAGCTGCCTATGCATCCCAATGTGCTCCTCAAACAGTAAAATCAGCCTGTGAATCTGGAGGACCTCTTGCTACAAGCATTTGCCTTCAGGGCCAGGAAACTGAATTTGATTGAGCCAGATCAGCCAGGTGTCTGTTCCTGGTTTAATCAGGGACTTAAATCAACCACATGTTGTTTATCATGGGGATCTCCTTCCTAACAGTGGCTGGACAGCTTCTTTAAAAAGTGTATTCAGGGAGGAAATAATTGGTACCTAGTAGGCCCTTAGAGATCACAGCCTTATTCTTTCTTCTGGGAACTTATCCTAGGAAGGCAGCAAGACACAAAGGGGTTATGACCAAGCCGTCACATACTGCCTGGTGACAGGGCTGGGAATAGAACCCGGCCCTAGGTGCCCAGGCAGGCTGTTGCCCTAAACGGGTCGAGCTCCCCATATGAAGACTTGTCTACCATACTGAGCACAAGCACCAGGACCAGTTTTGCCGTAGGGCTAGCTGGTCGTAAAGAATACATTATGCCTCGTATTTTATTTTTTATTGTATGTTTCCATGTATATGAAATGTGCAAAAGAGGTAAATCCATAGAGACAGAATACAGATATGTGGTTACCAGGGGCGAGAGAGAAGGGGGAAAGAGCAGTGACTGCTTAACGGGTGTGGGTTTTCCTTTGGGGGTGATGGAATTATTGTGAATCTACATAGAGGTGATTGTTGTGCAACACTGTGAATGTACTAAATGTCACTGAACTATACACTTTAAAATGATTACTCTTATGTTATATGAATTTTATCTCAATGAAAATATATCCTCTCTCCTTTTACTGAAAAACAGAAACAATTTTTATGCAAATGATCTTTGTACAGCATTTATATTTCAGTTCCTATAAACCTATCTTGGCAATGGTATTTTTTTTATTTTATACATATATATGTATATATATAATTTAAAAAAATTATGTATGGTAGTATCTTTGACTTGCCTGACATGTGCTTCGAGAACCATGTTGTATGTTGTAAAAATGCACAGTAGAGGAGAGGCAAGGGAACAGCCCTTCTTGAAGACACCTTCATGGCTCCTGAGAACTAGTGATTTCAGGGGAATGAGAGAAATGAAGATTTCTCCACTTATAATTCAGTCTCTAGCCCACAAACTCGAGTGGAGAGTCAAGGGAACAGCCCTTCTTGAAGATACCTTCATGGCTCCTGAGAACTAGTGATTTCAGGGGAATGAGAGAAATGAAGATTTTTCCACTGGTAATTCACCCTCCAGCCCACAAACTCGAGTGATAGAAAGACCTTCAAACTTCCTATCTCTGACTCTGTCTCTCTCTACCTCTATCTCTGTCTTCTCATATTTTTGTAATTTTTCCTTTTTAAAAATTTTTAAGGTAAAGCATTTTCTGGGCTTTCTGCCTCTCCTTTCCCTTTATCTTGTTAATAATCCGCTCTCCCCCTCCCGGTTTTTTCTTAGTTCTTTCTTCCCCCTCTTAGTTTTTTCTTCTCTTTTTCTCTGTTTCTTGGTTGTTTTTTTGCTGTTGTTCTCTCCCTCTGTTTCCTTTTCTGCATGCTCCTGGACACTCAGTTTGAACTTCAAGTTTAGAAAAAACACACCATCCATTAGATGACTAGAAATCACTACAGGGCCACAAGAAATATGGGAAAGCAAGAAAATACCTCTCATCCAAGGAAAAAGAATAACCCCTCTTCATCCACAGACAGTTCAATGGAAATCATGGAAATGTCTGATAAAGAATTTAGAATATTCATAATGGCGAAGCTAACAGAGACTGAAGAGAAGAGAGATAATGAACTGCACAAGAGAAAGAAGAAAGGAGCTGATGAGTTCCAGAAGGTGAGGAAATTCTCGCAAGATCTAAAAGAAGAATTACTTTATAAAAGTATCAAATGGAACTATTAGAGATGAAGGCTATAATACAGGAAGTCAAAATCTCCCTTGAAAGTATTAAAAGCAGGAGACTAGCAGTTAGCATAACGGCTGTGTCGCTGGACTCCCATGTAGTCGACCGCGGTTCGCGTCCCGGACCCGGTGGCTTAAAACTCACACCGGGCGCGTGTGCGTGCGTGCCCAAGATCCCGGGAGGAGAACAGAGTAGAAGGGATTGTGGTGTGGCCATCCCCTCTGGAGGGTGATTTCTCGCTTTCTATCTCTCTGTCTCTCCTCTCTGTCTGTCTGGTGAGCGCACACGCCCTATAGCAAAAAAAAAAAAAAAAAAAAAAAGAAAAAGAAAGAAAGAAATTAAAAAACCTCTCCAAAAAAAGACAAAGTATTAAAAGCAGACTAGATCATACAGAAGATAGAATCTCAGACATAGAAGAGAAAATTGATGGCCTAGAAAAATCCACCACGAAGACAGAAAATTGACCAAAAATTTGAGAATAATATATGAGAAATATTAGATACCATCAACGTCCAAACATCCGGATAATTGGCATCCCAGAAGGCAAAGAGACTCATAAGGGCATTGATAATCTATTCCATGAAATCCTGTAAGAAAACTTTCCAAACCTAGAGAGGCACTAGGAGATCCAGTCCCAAGAAATACAAAGGAACACAAATAGAATCAACCCAAGAAGATCTTCTCCAAGACACATTATAGCCAGACTGACCAAAACCACAAAGACAAGATATTAAGATTGGCAAGAGAGAAATCGCAAGTTACCTACAAAGGACATCCCATCAGACTAACAGCAGACCTCTCATCGGAAAGAATGCGAGTGAGGAAAGAATGGGGAAATATATTCAAAGTGTTAAGGGAAAAGCCAATTTCAACCAAGAATACTGTACCAGGCAAGATTATCCTTCATATGGGAAGTAAAGACAAGAACATTCTCAGATTAACAAAACCTGAATTTACCAGCACCAGACCAGATCTCCGAGAAGTTCTCAGGGGAGTGCTATGTCAGGAAAACTAAATGCAGACACACAGAAACAAGAGTTAAAAAATTAAGAAAATGGCCAACTTAATTATAGGGTAAGTCTGGAGTTAAATTTTATATCCCAGAATTCAATGGAGAAGATCAAACCACAACAGAAGATAGTTTAAGTACATGAGACTGAACTGGTGAAATAGCATTCTGTGACTTGACTAAAATATTGCTGCTTTTCTTCTAGGCTTTGTTGTCTGGTTCTAAGAGTTTTTGTCCTGTCTTGAGCTGTCAATAGGCTCATGTACCTACTATTTGAACAGAATACTAACTTGTTTCCAGACTTTAAGTTTCAAGCAAATTTCCTTACCAATTCAAAACTGCTTTTCTTGAAATTACCAGCTGAACTTGCTATTGAAAGTAGTTAGATTACTTATGAAATTGTATGATCAATAAAATGTGGGTGGAAAAGGAATTGAAGACAACTGTAGACACCAGAGATAGTGTGAGAAGAGGGTGGGAAAAAGCAGAGGGTCAGACATAGGGGTAAATATATATATTTTTATATATTTATGATTATATATAAATATATAATATATAAATATGTAAATATAAATATATAAAATACATATATAAATATATTTATATGTATATATGAATATATTTTATATTTATATTTATATTTTCATATATGTGTGTTTATATATATATGAAACTAGAAATGGAAAATTATTGATTATAACATGCATGATTAAGCCACTATGCTGTATATTCTATATGGGAATCCACATTTTGTATGCTGTGATGATGCTTAGGGGATGAATGTAAATTAATTAATTTAAAAAAAGTTTCAGGAGGGATAACATGAAAACTGTTCTTCTTGAAATTAAAAAAAATGCATATTTGATGACTGTAGTAAGCTATATAGCCCCCGCTAGGTGCTACTTTATAGTCTGTTCATTCTACTTACTGAGGTTTATGCCTAAAGTCAGACTTGTGTTCATGGATATATATATATATATATCAGCTGCTCTTGCTATTAGAAATATTTAGATTAATTAAGTTCATTAGTGAATCAATAAAATGGGGGGGAAAGGCAACCATGGATACCAGAGACAATGTGGGAGGAGGGTGAGATACGGCAGAGAGTGAGAGATAGGGAATACAGGATGGCAAAAAAAAAAAAAAGCAAAATATACAAGAAACAAGAAATGGAAAAGTATTTGTTGACAATAGCATGTACTTGATGTGCTTGATTGAGCCAATATACAATGTATTCTGGATGGGAAATCTCATTTTGTATGCTATAATAATATAGTGGTATGTATAGTGTATAGTGATGTATAGTGAATGAATGTAAATAAATTAAAATTTAAAAAGATGCACAATAATGAAATATGAGTCTTATTTTTAATTGAAGGAAAAGCCATCAATATAACCTTCAGGATATTTTTGACAGAGCTCTCAGGCTTATATTTTTCATTATTTCAGAAGGAAAAGCACCACTTCTAATGAACATCTGTTTTATGTTACAGATTGCAACAGAGGCAATAGAAAACATTAGGACAGTTGTGTCTTTGACCCAGGAAAGAAAATTTGAATCAATGTATGTGGAAAAATTGTATGGTCCTTACAGGTAATGAACACATTATTGCTACTAAGAACCCAGTGATTTCCTAAGGTTGAAATACTGTCCCCCCGGGGCTGGCAGGTGGAGTGGTGGTTAAGGGCGCTGGACTCTCACGTGGCTGACTGTGATTTGGGTCCTGGTGGCTTTCTTTCTCTCTTTCTCTCTCTCTCTCTCCCTCTCTCCCTCACTTTGTCCCTCTCTGATCAAATTAAAATAAATAAACAAATAAATAAAAGTTAAATAAAAATAATTCTAAAAAAATAAAAGAATTACTGTCCCCAAAAGATAGTAAAAAATCTGCTGTTTCACAGTGACTATAAGGATGACCCATTTTTTGATTATCTCATTGAAAATAAGTAGCTTTTTTGGGCTAGCAAGTGGCATGGTGGTTTAGGCACTTGACTCCCACATGGGCAACCATGGTTTGAGTCTTGGACCCACTGGTTTGAAAATCATGCCAGGCACGTGTGTATGCATGCCCAAAATCCCAAGAGGAAAATGGAGGAGAAGGGATTATGGTGTGACCATCCCTCTTGGGGGATGCTTTCTCACTTTCTCTGTCTCTTTCTCTCTCTCTCTCTCTCTGGTGAGTGCATGCATCCTATGGCAAAAACCTAAAATTTTTAAAAATAATAAGAAGTAGTTTTTTGATGTGATGGGTCACAAGATTATGTTTTTACATCTCCTATAAAAAAAAAGAAACAGTAGGAGTTAATTTTTAAGGGCTAAATGGTAAAAAGAAAGGATTGCTCAACTATTGGGTCATTGGAAAAGTCATGACATATTTTTTTCTATGCAAAAATGCGTCATGACTTTTCTGGTAACCCTACATTTGGTCATTAGTGCAGGCAGCATAAATAACCTATCCGGGTGATTCAGGAAAAAGCATTCTTTTGAAGAATTGCTGAAAGCTTTATTTTCCCTGGAGTGTGTAGATTGAACCCAAAATTAGACTTGTTATTCCAGAGAAAAGCGTTCTGTTTGTTCTTTCTGAATGAGGTCCACATCCAGCCTGTGCTGGACAGACACAGCCTATGTCACTGGTTTATAGTTAAGCAATTCAAGAAACTGCCTGTGGCATTATTTGCCACTTGTTTTCACCATGGCCTTGTTTTACACCTGAATATATGTTAACACTAATAAAATGAAACAAAACTTAGATTATAATTGTACAGACTGGAACAGTAGTTTTGAACACTTGCAAATTTGAGCAGCGATCCTTAAAATTCTCAATTCTGTCTTCTTAATAATGTAGATCTTGTATGATATTAAAGAGCATGTAGCTATATTTTTCTGTCCATTGACATGTTTCTGATGTTTGACATATAAGTATGTAGGTACCATCACCATGGCTTTATGATTTATTGTGAACCGAAAAAGAAATTAAAGAATGGAGAGCTGAAGTTAATTATCCAGTTATAATTTAAGGGTTCAATAGTATCTTAAATTGTTCCATTAATGTTAAACATTGTACTACCATACTCACAGCACATAAGTTAAACCATCCAAATCACGAACACTTGGAGTCGTCCTCTTGGCAAATGTTTTCCTTCTCATGACAGTAAACCAATTATAATTTTCTAGGAGGAGTTAGCAGCCTAATAAAGTCTAGGATGAGGTTTAATTTACAATGAGAGAAAACAAATTATACATGGAGCTGGTGGAACCTAGCTCCAGAAGGATTTCTGGAGTGTGTCTGTATAAGCTCCAGTGACCAACTCTTGTGACTCTAAATCATGCATTTTGATATATGAGATTACAACTAGTTACAGACAACAAGATTAATTATATTAAATCACATTCAGATAATTCTAACTTTGGTGCAACTTTGATGACCTAGAAAGTTGCATCAAAGTTAGAATGTGATTTAATATGATTATCTTGTCTTCTGTAACTTGTCCTAGAAAGAACACCTTGTTTACATCAGTGGGGTTGAACATTTGGGCCACCAGATATTAATGTATACTAACAAGAGCAGCCATCACTTCAGGAGTCACTGGGTTGGGAACTGTGCTAGACACAGTTATATTGGGTTGTGGGAAAAGTCATGGCATATTTTTGCAACAGATGATGCTAGTTCATTGTAAGAAGTACTAGTCATTTGCATCTATGTTATCTCTATGTCATTTGACGGCTGACAGCTCTAGCTTCATTATCAAAAAACATAAAGAAAGAAAGAAAGAGAAAGAAAGAAAGAGAGAGAGAGAGAGAGAGAGAGAGAGAGAGAGAGAGAGAGAGGGAGAGAGAAAGGAAGGAAGGAAGGAAGGAAGGAAGGAAGGAAGGAAGGAAGGAAGGAAGGAAGGAAGGAAGGAAGGAAGGGAACAAAGAAAAAGTTGAGTAATTTGGTTGAATTTTGGAGATTTTATAACAAGTTGAAGATGGGAGCGCAAACTGCATTTTTGCCCTATTTTACTGTTTCACTTCTGTCAAGGAAAGAATGCACATCAAGCTTGTGAGAAGTTGTGCAAAGCTGACAGTGACAATGCTCTACAAAGAACATCAGTGCTAACAATGGTTCACGAAATTCTGTGCTGGTTGGTCAGGGAGGCCCAACAAGGTTGATGACAACAAAATAAAAGCATTGATTGAGTCAAACCCACGCTACATGACATGAGAGAGTGCAGAAATACTGAACATCCATCATTCAAGTGTTCATGACCACCTGAAGAAGCTGGGATATGTAAGCAAGCTCGGTATTTGGGTTCCTTGTGAACTAAAAGAAGTTCATTTGACGCCGCATATGAACTTCTGCGATATACTCATTAAACATGAGGAAAATGATCCTTTTTTGAAGCAGCTGGTAACTGGTAATGAGAAGTGGATTGTTTACAACAATATGGTGTGCAAATGGTCTTGATCCCAACGTGATGATTCATCTCAAAGATGTGGGAAGCAGACATTCATCAGAGGAAGGTTATGCTCTCAGTGTGGTGGGATTTTAAAGGTGTGGCTTTCAAGCTCCTACCAAGGAACCAAATAATTCGAATGTATACTGTTGGCCACTGGACAGTTTGAGCAAATCCATCACCCAGAAACATCCAGAGCTCATTGACTGTAAAGGAGTTGTATTCCATCATGACAACACGAGGACACACACGAGTTTACACACCTGTCAAAAATTATTGGAGCTTCAGGACCAGCAGTTAGCCTAATGGCTATGTCGCTGAACTCCCATGTAGTTGACCGCGGTTCGAGTCCTGGACCTGGTGGCTTAAACTCATGCCGGGCTCATGTGCATGCATGCCGAACATCCTGAGAGGAGAATGGAGGAGAAGGGATTGCAGCATGGCCAATCACCTGGGGGGTGATTTCTCGTTTTCTATCTCTCCGTCTCTCTCTGTCTTTCTTGTGAGCACATGCACCCTATAGCAAAAACCTCTCAAAAAAAAAATCATTGGAGCTTGGATAGGACATGTCGCCACATCTATCATACTCACCTGATCTTGTGCCATCAGACTTCTATTTGTTTCGCCTTCTTCAAAACTCCTCATGTAGTATAACGTTTATTTCAGATGAAGGTGTAAGTCTGCACCTTGTTCAGTTTTTTGCCGATAAAGACAGGTCCTTCTGTGAATGAGGAATTATAAAGCTCACTAAAAAGGTGGCAAAAGGTTATCAAACAAAATAAGCAATATATCGCTGATTGATCTTTGTTCTTTATATAAATAAATGACCTTTTGGAAACATAGAATAAATATGTCATAACATTTCCGACAACCCAGTATTACTTTTTTTGATTCTCAAACCGATTCTACATTACAGGGGTTGTCTCCGTTGTACAAATCAGAAAACCGATGCTTTGGGAGGTCAAGTCATTCGCCCAAATGAATGCAATGGGAAGCAGAATTTAAACCCATGTTGCCAGACTTAAACGTTTTGCTCTTTTCACTGCACAGTGCTGAGAAAGGCTGAGAGATGGTTATAAATATACAAATTTGCCTTTACCTTTCAGGAATTCCATACAGAAGGCACACATCTATGGAATTACTTTCAGTATTTCACAAGCATTTATGTATTTTTCCTACGCCGGCTGTTTTCGATTTGGTGCCTATCTCATTGTGAATGGACATATGCGCTTCAGAGATGTTATTCTGTAAGTAGCCTTAAAAATCTTAGGATTATTTCATAATAGGGTTTCTTTCTTTCTTTCTTTCTTTTTTTTTTTTTTTTTTGAAATGTTTTTGCTATAGGGCGTGTGTGCTCACAGAAGGACAGAGAGAGACAGAGAGACAGAAGGTGAGAAATCACCTCCCAGTGGGTGGCCACACCACAATCCCTTCTCCTCCATTCTCCTCTCGGGATCTTGGGCACACACGCACAAGCACCAGCGTGAGTGTAAAACGCCGGGTCCGGGACTCAAACCACAGTTGAGTACGTGGGAGTCCAGTGACATAGCCATTACGCCCACTGCTGGTCCCCATAATAGGGTTTCAATAGATGGTGCAAAAGTTTGGAGTAGGAAAAAATTACTCATCTGTCCAAAGATGAGGTCAGGGAGCTAAATTTACCAAAGCCTTCTTATTGGCAGGTATAGAAATTTCATCTTGTACTCTACTCCAAGAGCGGTTTAATCATCTGAGTAGAATAAAATTAACCAAGCTCATGAAAATGATCATAAAGCATAATTTTAGTTATAGGTGTAACTCCAGTCAGGAGGACAGTAACTTTCCTCACTGTACAATGTAGGCAAAAATAGATCCTAATTAGAAAGTTGCTGGTGGGGGCCAGCAGATGGTGTGGTAATTGAAGGGCTGGACTCCCGAATAGCTGACTATGGTTTGAGTTCCAGACCTGGTGACTTGAATAATCATGCCAGGCTTGTGTGCATACATGTCCAAATTTCCAGGAGGAGGATGGAGGAGAAGGGATTGTGGGCGACCATCTCGAGGGTGATTTCTCACCTTTCCTCTCATTGTCTCTCTCTCTCTCTGCTGAGCTCATATGTCCTATGGGGGGAGGGGACTTCAAAAAGAAAAAAGAAGTTGCTGTGATCACAGACTCAAAACAGAGGGTTAAATAGCTTGCTGTTTATCTGCAACCAAAATATGGTCCTGACCATGGGATTGGAATGCCTGACTAGAGACTTTCCTAACCAGGCCCCTAACAGCCTTGCCGACATTTGCTGCTTAACCTCTCATTTTTCTTGGTGTCTGAGTCTAACCAGTGATCTCTTTCTGGCCGATACATTTTTCCTTTGAAAATATGTGGAGGACATTCTAGATTTGTAAAAGAGAAGCCTTTTTTTTTTTTAAGAGGTTTTTGCCTTAGGGCACATGTGCTCACCAGAGAGAGAGAGAGAGAGAGACAGTGAGAGAGAAGTGAGAAGTCACCCCACAAGGAAGGTGGCCATGCTGCAATCCCTTTTACTCCATTCTCCTTGTACAATATTGGGCATGAACACACATGCACCCAGTATGGTCTTCAAATCATTGGGTCTGGGACTCAAACTGCAGTCAGCCATGTGAGAGTCCAGTGATGTAACCATTTCACCATCTGCTGGCCCTGGGAAACCATTTTTTCAAAAAGCTTATTTGGCATATTTCTGCTCTGGGGGGATGATTCTTTTTTTAAGAATTATTTTATTTGGGACCAGCAGTTAGCGTAATGGCTATGTCGCTGGACTCCCATGTAGTCGACCGCGGTTCAAGTCCCGGACCCGGCGGCTTAAACTCACGCCGGGCGCGTGTGTGTGCGTGCCCAAGATCCCGAGAGGAGAATGGAGGAGAAGGGATTGTGACGTGGCCATCCCCCCTGGGGGGTGATTTCTCGCTTTCTGTCTCTCTGTCTCTCTCTGTCTGTCTGGCGAGCGCACGTGCCCTATAGCAAAAACCTCTCCAAAAAAAAAAAATTATTTTAATTGTATTATTATTTTTTGACCAGATAGAGACAGGGAGAGAGAGAAAAAGTAAGTAAAAAGGAAGCCACCAGGTTTGACACTTGAACCACAGTTGGCCATATGTGAGTCCAGTGCACCAAGCCACCTGCTGGTCCCAGGTGGGATGATTTTAAAGTAGTAAAGATTATATATGTATATATATATATATATATATATATATATATATATATCTTAAACATTGAGATGAGTGGAAGTATTTAAGAGCTTTTTTATGGTTTAATAAAAAAATTAATATAACCATGAAAAAATATGTATACATAATATTTGTATTAAACAGGATCTAGCAGGAAATAAATGACACTGAAAATGGGGCAACTGAGGAGTTTACTAAAGGGTTTATTTACAGAGCTGTGAGAAGTGTTAAAGAGCTGTACTGAACACCCCAGAAGTACCCAACTAGGAACTGCTACCACCCCAAACCTAACACAACATAGGACTCTCCTGTGGTCTTGGGGAGGGGCCACAGTAATGCAGTCAACCTAAGGAGCCAAACAAACAAGGGCCCTGGCCGCACTCTCCTCCATCCTTCCCATTGCTTGCTAGTGTCTTTCACTGCCAAAACCCTATGAGGGACGAGCAGTTAGCGTAATGGCTATGTCGCTGGACTCCCACGTAGTCAACCGCGGTTCGAGTCCCGGACCCAGTGGCTTAAACTCACACTGGGCGCGTGTGCGTGCGTGCCCAAGATCCCGAGAGGAGAATGGAGGAGAAGGGATTGCGGCGTGGCCATCCCCCCGAGGGGTGATTTCTCGCTTTCTATCTCTCTGTCTCTCTCTGTCTGTCTGGCGAGCACACGCGCCCTATAGCAAAAACCTCTCCAAAAAAAAAAAAAAGAAAAAAAAAAAAAAAAAAACCCTATGAGAAGCCAAAGGACAAGAACAGTTTTGATGCATCTGATGAAGGTCAGCCTCCAGCCATAGAACAGAATGAAAAAAGGTAGAAATGGGTGGAGAGTGGAAAGTGGTTTCAGAGAGACAAATGGAATTCCAACTGGGACTACATTGTTTTTCTTTAAGACAGGGTCTTGCCCCCTTGCAATCCTCTTGCTTCAGCCTTCCACGTAGCTGGGACTACAGGCATGCACCCCATGCATGGCGTTTAGGGTGGGCTGGGAGTCGATTCTGAGCCTCCCATGTGGTCTTAGCTTGCCAAGTGCCAGTGCACGTTACTGTGGTGAGGCAGAGCACAAATTTTATAGTCTAGAAAAATATTGAGAAAACTTTCCTGCCTTCTTTATTTTTAATTATTGAAATATTGAATTCTGGGTAATGGGAAGATTTTTTTTTTAGGCTTTTGTGTTAAAACTGGATAACGGGCTGCGTAGGGAAGTGAGGCAGCCACATGGGGGGCTGCTCATCAATATTTTTTTTTCTTTTTTTTTTTTTTTCTCATCAATATTTCAAAGCTTAATTTTTGGTACACTAACCTTATCAGGTATTTAAGGGGGAACCTTATCATAGCCACCATCTCTACCTCCAGGTGTTAAAAATACATTGTAATCTCTTAGATTTAGAAGTTTGGGAGATGAAAACAACAAAGTTATCCATTATTATAATAGTACATATAGAGATCATCCCCCACACCCTGAATCCTTTTTCTGGGAACACTCTGATGTCAGAAGTAAACTGCTTATGAGAAGTATTGGGTCTTCGGAAAAGTCATGATGTGTTTTTCTATGCAAAAGTGAGTCATCACTTTTCCAACAACCCAGTAAATCTCACAATCCTTAGACCTTTTTATAAGTTGCTGTAATGAACATTTATTCTTTAAAGAGCACATATTAGAAAACAGACCTTTAGTTTAGGACAATTATGTTTTTCAGGGTAGTATCCATTTTAAGTGGAAAAAAGAAAATCCTATTTCTAGCAAATACTTATTTTCCCAGTAAATATTTGTTGGAGTAATTATTATCATTTGTGCAGTAATATAGAAGAAACCACAAACTGGAAGTCGGGGCCTTAGGTTCAGCAGGAAATATCACTCCTTATCTGGAACTGAACAAGCCTCTCGCGTACTTTGCTCTTCAGTCCCCTCAAGTATTTACAAAGGGTATAACTAGCAACTAAAATAAGTTGATATCTCAAATCAGATTCACTTGGAAGCCACTTTCTGAAAGTGAAAAATCAAAAGGTTACATTAACTCTAGGGAATTAGGGGTTCCCACTGGTAGACCTCAGGTAGATTTGTTACTAGAATTTGTTGGGAATGTCTGTGAGCCAGGGCTGAAATGACGAAGGGAGTAGAAAGATAAACACTGGGAAGTAGTATGCCTTTGGACTTTACGAACATCATGGAGCTAATTATGTGAGCTAATTTTTGAATTCCTCCTCTTCTGTCTAGGGTGTTTTCAGCAATTGTGCTGGGCGCAGTGGCTCTAGGACACGCTAGTTCGTTTGCTCCGGACTATGCCAAAGCCAAGCTTTCTGCAGCCCACCTATTCATGCTGTTCGAAAGACAACCTTTGATCGACAGCTACAGTGAAGAGGGGCTGAGGCCTGTGAGTTCTCTGCTGTCTGAAGAATGCTTAATTATTTTTCCGAAAGGTTTGCTGTCTGCTAGATTGTAACTATAGGATAGATCTGTGGTGGTTACAACAATATATATGTAGCTTATCTGGTGATATTCACATGGCTAATAGTTGACCGACTTTCCTAACATTTTAAAATTTCATGGGTAGTTTTAAAGATTCTGAAGTTTAGCACATCAACATGAAAAGAAAGAACCAGAACTAACTAAATTTCCATGAAAATCTCATTATTTCTACACAAAGGAATTTGCATAAAATTCTGTCATCTTAATTCAAATAACAATTTGGTTTTATTCCCTTAATACATGAGTTGTAACTGGTAGAAAGGTCATTTTCATCACAAGGAGCATAAGTGTCCTATGCTTTATCATTGATAAAGTTAACTCAGACTCAGACCAGTCTGCATGACACGAGTTGCTACACATTTGTGTGTACAGAGCTGTGTGTATAAAGATTAACACACAAGCTTCCCAGGATGTCAATAGGTATTTTATGTTCTGAAAGCTAGCTGTGCCCTGTGAGGAGATAGTGAGATAAAGAAGCTGCAGGGCATCTGGGACAAGGACCACCCACTGAGTTGTGGATAGAAGCCCATGCTAAATTCAAAGCCTTTGGTACTGGTTTGACTCCAGGCTAAGAATCAGCAATTGGAAAGCTAAATATTTGCCTTAAAAGAACTAGCAGTTGGATTTGGGTAGCTTTCTACAGTGACTTATTGTCTAACCTCTCTCTACCCCCATCTCCCATTGTCATTTTATATGATGACGACCTGCTGATGCCAGCACTATACTGAATGTGAGTTTTATGTTTCTCTCCTACAGTCTTCAGTAAGGTTTCCTTGAAATAAGACTTCTTATTGCAATTATCTGACCTATTATAACAACAGCATTTAAGGTTTTTGTTTTTTTTTTCCTAGGTTAAGTTTGAAGGAAATGTGACATTTAATGAGGTTGTGTTCAATTATCCCTCACGGCCAAATGTGCCAGTGCTCCAGGGGTTGAGCCTGGAGGTGAAGAAGGGCCAGACGCTGGCCCTGGTGGGCAGCAGTGGCTGTGGGAAGAGCACGGTGGTCCAGCTCCTCGAGCGGTTCTACGACCCCGTAGCCGGGACAGTGGTGAGCCCACTTTCTTAGTACCCTGATTTAAGGCTGTATGATAAGTGGCCAAACCGATACTACCATAGTGGAAAGAAGGGGGCAAATGAAAACCCATAATCCTATTTGATGCAATGACCACATTCTATAAACACCTAACTGCACCCATAAACAGGAAAAGTAGGGCAGAATATCTGAAATAGTTGACATTTACCCTGTGGACTTTCTGAGCCAGCCTGATTCTCTTAAGCAAACACATGACTTAAGAAGGTAAACCACAAACTCTTGCCAAATTTCAAGCAGACTCCCAGGATAGGCTGGTACCTGCTGATCCTCTCCCCACAGCCTCCTGCTGTTCTCTCTCTAACCCTGAACTCTAAGGTCTCTTAACTTTGACCCTTGGCCTCTAGTCCTTTGGTGTTTGGCTTTCCTCACGGATTTCCTGGCATCTACCCCCTAGCTCTTCTCCTCGAGTGAAGATCAACTTACTGATAATGCCTTTATCTACCATCACTTTGAGATGCTCCCAGAGCTTTCCCCTACTGGGACAGAAACCACAGTGTTAAACCTTGCCATTTCTTTCTGGGAAGTCTTACACTTTGCTATTGTAATTACCCTGCAGGTAATTATGTAGGCAAGCCAGCTGAGCAGTGCTCTGTGGATATGGTATGCTAATGCTATGGGGAGAATTTTTTTCTTTATTGAGAGGTCAAGACTAACTGGACTTGTGTCTGTCCCTTTGCCCGGCCTTTACTGTGTAGGAAGCTGTCTTCTCAGTTACTGTATCATAGTGCTCCCTAGGAGCATCATGCCTCAGGCTTAGTAAAACAAAAAATGATGAACCACCACCAACCGAAGCAAATCTTCCAAAGACACTACCCTTTGTAGCTTGTTCACCTTCCATTGAACACTTGTCCTTACTGCTGTCAGAGAAGACAAGGGGGAGAAATTTAATGATGGCGGTACTCCGGGAAAAGGAAGGAGTAGGCTTGCAGTCAACCAGCTTTCAGGATCTGGGGGCTAGGGTACTGACCAACTCTTTATCCCCCTGGTGTCCCAGTGGAGGGGATGAAGTTAAATTAAAGGATCTGGGTCCTTTCTAGAGACAGTAGAGCTGAGTGGGACACTGATGCAGACTCAATTTTTTTGTTTGTTTTGCTAATTTTGCTATAGAGCACATGAGTTCACTAGACAGAGAAAAGCAAAGTGAAAAGCACCCCTCAGGGACAATGACCACGCTGTAATCCCTTAGTAATCCCTTGTTCTCCATTCTCATCTCAAGATTGGGCATGCATGTACATCCGCCTGGTGTGTTCCCCAAGCCACTGGATCCAGCCCTCAAACTGCACTGTTAGCCATGTAGCCATGTGGGATCTAGCCACCTTAACCACCCCTAACCCCTCTTTTCTTTCTTTCTTTTCTTTGTTTTTTAAAAATTTTTGCCTTAGGGCACGTGTGTTAGCCAGAGAGAGAGAGAAACCGAGACAGTGAGAGGGAAAGTGAAAATTCACACCCCCAGGAGGGATGGCCATGTTGCAATCCCTTCTTCGCCATTTTCCTCCCAGGACCTTGGGCATGCATGTACACATGCCCAGAGTGATTTTCAAGTCACTAGGTCCAGGACTTGAACTGTGGTGACCATGTGGGAGTCCAGTGACGTAACTGCTATGCCATCTGCTGGCCTCACCCACCCCCTTTTAATGATAGAAACCATGTGCACATGAGAGAGAGAAAGATGGGGATAGGGATGAGGAGCACCCTCGATAGGGTCTCATCATGCCTTTGTCCCCATCCCAGACTTTTACCTCCTCAGACTTTTACCTCCTCGGGATCCCAAGTTTCTGAGCACAATGTGCTTTTAGGCCAACCCAGGAATCTAAACTGTGGTCAGCATGTGGCTTCCAGCCTTGTAGGGCATGTGTATTACCACTGCACCACAGTGGCTGGATCTAGATGCAGACTTTTTATAAACTTTTGTTTCCTCTCTAATTGCCAAAGGGTGTGTACTCTTACCAGGGAGAGAGAGAAAGCACACACACACACACATCACCCAGTGGGGCATGGCCATGCCACAATTGCTTTTCTTTCACTTCTTCATCCTGTCAGGATTTGGGGCACATGTGCATGTGTGCCCAGCAGGTGCTTCAACCTGAGGCTGAGACCCAAACCATGATCGGCCATGTTGGATCCAGCTCCATATGCACAGCATCTAACCACTGCGCTACCAGCCCAACCTGATGCAGAGGATGACACAGATACCCAGAAGAGAGCTAATAAGGACAAAGGGGAGTGTGGAAAGACAGGGCCAAACACGTTACTGTCTTTCCATTTGCCAAGACAGGATGCCCTACTCGCCATAAATATTTTGATGGCTATGTTGGCCTTCAGCAGGATAAGCCCTATCTGCATGAGGCTGGGTACCTTACAACTGCTGATACCCACAGTCAATGAGCCTCCAAATGGATAATCTAGTAACTTGCAGTGTAGTTTCTTTTCTTTTTTAAAACCTTCTTAAAGTTTATGGACTTTGATTTTCAGCTCTTAGATGGTCAAGAAGCAAAGAAGCTCAATGTCCAGTGGCTCCGAGCACACCTTGGAATTGTGTCCCAAGAGCCCATCCTGTTTGACTGCAGCATTGGTGAGAACATCGCCTATGGGGACAACAGTCGGTTCGTGTCACAGGACGAAATCGTGAGTGCAGCCAAAGCAGCCAACATCCATCCTTTCATCCAGACGTTACCCCATGTAAGTTAACTGGTAACTTCTTAGCTGAAATCAGAGTGGACTACAAACAGTTTATATCGATTTCCAAAGTTGTACCAATGATGCCCTGTAACATCATGTGTTGATTTCCTAACAATGCAACCTTTTATTAGATGAGACACCTAATTTTACAATACTGTTTTCTTATCTGTAAATGGAAATATATCATGCCTACCTCATACAAGTGCGGAATGGGAGGCGGATGAGGTGATAACGAGTCCAAAGCTCCATTCCTCAGGCTGCAAACTGGCGGTGTGGGTTGCATTTAGACTGTGGTCAGGAGTGGTTTAGCCCATATGTTTTTTTTTTCCCCTTAAGTTAAGTTTTTTATTTTCCAATAATTATAGATTTATAGCCAAAGGAATACAGTGATCTTATTTACCTTTACCAAACTTCCCCCAATGATAACATCTTACAAATTTATAATACAATATTGCAGCCAGGATATTGACATTGACAAAATCCACTGATCATATTCAGATTTCCTTGGTTCTGTACACATTTGAGTATGTGTGTACTTAGTTCTATGTGATGGTATTGCAGGTATAGATTCATGTATCCGTAACCACAGTCAAGATGCAGAACACCTTCATCAACCTAAAGATCCTTTATGGTGCCCATTCTGGCCACACGTCCCTCCAACCTCTGACTACCACTAATCTTTTCTCCATTTGTATAATTTTCCATTTTAAAAATGTTACATATGGGTTGACCACACAGCACAGTGAGGGGAGCCAGATCCTACGTGACCAATGGTGGTTTGAATCCCAGTCCTGGCAGCTAGAAAAACATGCCTGTATGCATGCCCCAAATTTGGATGAGATGGAGAAAGTATTGAAGTGTTACCATGCCCCAATAGAGAGTGGTTTCACTTCCTCAATCTCTCTCTGGTGAATGTGGCAATTAAAAAAAAAAAAAAAAATGGAATGTATGTAAAAAAATATATAGCATTTAAACCTCAACATAATACCCTGAAGATGTGTTTACAGTAATTTTTATTGGTAATAAATTCCATAGTATAGATATATCACAGTTTAATCATTTATCTATCGGGTAATCTGAGTTCTTTCTAGTTTGGGGCTATTACAAATAAATAGAAGTACTTGTATACAGGGTTTTCTTTTTTAATTTGCCAGAGAGAGACAAAGACAGAGAAAGGTTTAGCCTTACTAACCTTTAATACATAGGCATTGACTTGAATCAAATACTGGATTTGACTGTGAATGGAGGAACTCTGGGGTAACTCCATGACCTGGTAGTTATGGGAACAGGATCCCATGGCTGACTGAGTAGAGTCCCAGACCCAGTGGCTTGAAAAACATACCAGTTGCATGTCCAAGATACTGACATGATGGAAAAATGAAAGAGATCATGCCACATTGGAAGATGCTTTCTCCTTTTCTCCCTGGTGAGCACATTTGTCCTTTGGCAAAACTGAGAGAAAAAGAAGCTTTAATGCTTCAGCTTTTAGTCTGAATGACATTAACTTTAAGAAGTTAACTCACGTGATACACATTACTGCATAAACTCTGCAAACTGAGGTGACTCCACTTGCATCTTATTCATTCTAGTTTTTTTCTCAACCTAAGATGCTCTCTCAAAATCCAGGCTAACTTTTCTCCAAAGCCTTTTTTCTTTCTTTCTCCCTATTTTCCCTTCTTCCAGCTATCCCCACAACAATTTCTTTCTCCCTCTTATCTTTTCATAGCATGCCGTACAAACTACTAATCTGACACTTGAGTTTCAGAAAGCTAAATTCAGTTTTGAATCTCCCCCAGTTATAGGCATATTAGATGCTCAGTAAATATTTGAGGGAAAGAATGAGTTTAGAGAATAAACTAGTCTCCATGTGGGCCATACGGCTAATTCAAATTTGGAAACAATATTGAAAGTAACATTAGGACGCTAGTGACATCAGATCAACAGACATTATGATAATGGCAGAAGTCTTAAACTTCTTCAAATTTCTATTGTAGACCACCACTGAAAACTACAGTCACTAGTTTACTGGTTTTGCTTTTAAAGACATTCTGTTAAGTTGAAAATATTTTAAATGGACATCTGTCTTGTTATAGAAATTTTTATTGACCTCAAATGATTTCTTTGTAAACAGAAATTTCAAATGTTAAGTTTATTCAGTGTACCATCAGTAATTTTTCTGGGTTAGAAATGTGTTAACACTATTAATGGTTAACTTACAGAAGTATGAAACAAGAGTGGGTGATAAGGGCACTCAGCTCTCTGGAGGTCAAAAGCAGAGGATTGCGATTGCCCGAGCCCTCATCAGACAACCTCAGATCCTACTGCTAGACGAAGCTACATCAGCTCTGGATACCGAGAGTGAAAAGGTGTGGTCCCTCACCTTATATCCAGTTTATCTATAAAAAGGTTTTGTTTTGGTTTGGTTTATTTATTTTTTACTGACAACTATGGGGGGAGGGAAGCCACGTAAGCACAAAGGAGGAAGAAAAACAGAAATTTTGATGGTGGTTATTTTGAGGTAACAATTTTCTTTTATAAACAGAAAAGAATTCAAAAGAGAACTACAAATGCCAGTTTTAGCACATTAACTAAAATAATGAAAACTAGAAATTAGTAAAAAAAAAAAAAAAAAGCCAGTTAAATAAAATGACACCATTATTATTTAGGAAATTTGAATACTTAATGAAGATTATTTACAGGATGGGAATCCACTTCTATTATAATAAACATAACTCTATGTAGATTTGTCAATTGTGTACAATACACATGAATAAAGACAAAAATGAAAAATTTTAAATTTCTTTTAATATTAAAATTTATTTGTACAAGTTTCAGGATAATATTTGTGTTTGATTTAACAATAGGTTGTCCAAGAAGCCCTAGACAAAGCCAGAGAAGGCCGCACCTGCATTGTGATCGCTCACCGCCTGTCCACCATCCAGAACGCGGACTTGATAGTGGTGTTTCAGAACGGCAGGATCAAGGAGCACGGCACACACCAACAGCTGCTGTCGCAGAAGGGCATCTATTTTTCAATGGTCAGTGTCCAGACTGGGACACAGAACTTATGAACTCTTGTTAAAGTCTATCTTAAAATAAATTCAAATCATTGTACAACTTTATCTGACTTGTGAAAAAAGTTTCTAGTTTGTCTTCACAAAAATACAGGCATTATCTTATTCCAGATGGATGTTCAATTTGATGTTTAATATTACATTTCAAATTTGAGAAGAAGTGACAACTGTTTTAAAGTAGGAAAACAGCCTAGAGCTCCCTGAGTAGTTGGAAACACCCAGAGAACAGCAAAGTTCAGGTATATATAGGTGTGATATTATTACAAATCACAGACATAGGGAAAATCATATGGTTCTAAATAGGTGGGTAGATGACAGGATGGTTTGGAAACAATTTTTGCAAATATAAAGAAAAAGAAATTGTTCAATAGCCTAATATCACCCTTGTTAAGTTTCTAAATTTTTCTATTGTACAATTAAAATTTTTTTAACACATTCCCAGGTTTACTAAGAAAACCCAAAAGAAAATGAAATTTGCCTTTAGTCTAGCTAACTTTTCAAGCAAGTATTTGTTTCACAAAGCAAAGCTATATTAAGCATTTAAAATTTTTAACTCATTAAAGTGTACATATTTTTATAATTTGAAACACTATACATATAAAATACTATTTCTATAGCAACTATATTACCTCTTTAACAAATATCCTATTTTTCCCAGAAAATTAATATACTTTTCTTATAATGAAAGGTAGCGAAAAATAAATATTCTAGGAATCCCTTTGAGGCTAACTACATAGAAATGCCATTTCCATAACTTCCTATTTCTTTTCTCCATAATTTTCTGCAGTGATACCAGTTCTTATTGCTCTACCAGGTTATTCAGGTCAGCAAATCTATCCAAACCAAGTTTTTTTTATCTCTAGTTACCAAGTAATTTTTCAAATATGTCCACGTGTATAAGTGGATTCAATTTCAGGTTACTGAAGACAAAAGTGGGGCAGAGTATATTACTGCAGTGACTCAAAGTGTGGAGTATTCGCTCTGATCCTGAATCATCTTCCTCAAACTTACCCAGTAAAGTTACCTCTGGAAATTCTGACTCAGTAGATCTGAGGTGAGGCCCAGAAATCTATTTGTAAAAAGCACTCTAGGTAAGTAGGGAAAACATGTTAAAGCATGAGTGAGACGAGTTTTCTCTGTTGGTGATGTAGTTTCCAAAATACTCAACTCATTAGATATTTAAAACCAGTCAAATGTTTCTAAATGCCCAGACTATCTAGTCTACAAAACTGCACGAGAGAGGAAAAAGGTCCTTGGTTCAGATCCATCTTCCTATTGTATAACAACTGTGGAGGATGTATCAAATGCCACAGAAGCCAACTCAGAAAGTTTTTTTTTTCTTTTGAGAGGTTTTTGCTATAGGGTGTGTGAGCTCACCAGAAAGACTGAGAGAGACAAAGAGACAGAAAGTGAGAAATCACCCCCAGAGGGGATGGCCACGCCGCAATCCCTTCTCCTCTCTCCTCTCAGGATCTTGGGCATGCATGCACACACACCCAGCGTGAGTTTAAGCCGCCGGGTCCGGGACTCGAACCGTAGTCGACTATGTGGGAGTCCAGCGACATAGCCATTACACTAACTGTTGTTCCCCTAAAGTTTGAACAGAGAAACAGTACTGGTACTTTTCAGGACAGGGCTGGTACAATATCATGTGCTTAATAAGTGTCAGTTATTATTATGCTAAACAATAACCTGTCTTATCAAATTCAGAACATATGAAAACATAATAGTAAGTACACTACGTACGCTATAATCTTCATGTTAAGCTGAGTGGTAGTGGGACCAGCAGGTAGCACGGTGGTGAAGGTGCTAGACTCCCACATAGGCAACTGAGGTATGAGTCCCAGACTTGGCAGCTTAAAAAATCATACCCAACATGTGTGCATGTGTGCCCAAAATCCCAGGAAGAGAAGGGATTATAGCATGGTCATCCCCTCTGGGGGCGATTTCTCACTTTCCTTCTCTCTCTCTGGCAAGTGAGTGCACCCTATGGCAAAAACCTTAAAAAAAAAAGTGTGATAGATTCCTCTAGAAATGACCCCAAATAAGGCATGCCCTCTATGCTTACTTATTTACAAAATGACTTTGTTCCTCTTATCAAGAAGAGACTCTTCCCCTACTTGCAAACCTAGATTTCTTTTGTGACCTGTTTTAACCAACTGAATGCAGCAGAACTGGCACTGTATGACTTCAGAGCCTAATCCTCAAGAGACCTTTCAATTTCTCCTTTCACATCTCAGAACACGCCCACTACCAGGTAAGGAAGTCCACTCTGGAATACTGAGAGATCAGAGACCACATGGTGAGAGAACGTCTCAGCCACTGAGTCACCAGACAGTAGGTAAGGCTGCCTTAGACTTTCTAGCCTTCATCCTAGCTGCCTGATGATTCCAATTGTATAAACTGAGCAAGACCAGTAGAACTGAGTATAACCAACTGACAAAATAATGAGAAATAATAAGCTGTAAAACACTTAGTTTTGGGTGGTTTATTACACAGCAAGACCAAGATCAGAAAGTACAAGGAAAGCAAGCGGGAGTGAATAATCAAACACAAAACGAAAGCTATAGGATTTGAGAATTTTATTTTCTGAGTAGAAACTACAAAATTAAACAGCAAGGAGAGAAAAATCCTCAGAATCTGATTCAAAATTTAACCTTTTAAAAGTCATTAACTATAACAATGAATTTTAATTATAAGTGCTTTGTTTTTATATTTACAAAAGTAATTACAATGATATACCATAATGAATTTTGTTTGGGGTCTTTGCACGTTAGAGGGTGTAAATCTTCTTACTATGATCTATTCTTCCGTCTGTTCAACAGAAGCTATATTAGATCACCATTAAACTGTAGTGGTCTTTCCCGAGAAACATAATAGGTTTGTATCCAAGTGGTGAGTGTGAAAGGCACTGATTTTAGAGAAATTAGCATCCAATCATGTATTTCATACCCTTTGGCAACTAGAAAATATTAAAGTGCTTAAGAAATAGATTCTACAATGATGTTCATAGAGAGGATTTATAATCTGTATAAGTACTAACAAAAATATTTAAATCAGAGCAAAATTTGCATTTTTAAAACTTGTAGATTTGCATTGTTGAGGCATATCTTAAACATTGCATAGTTCTATGTTCATTATTATAACAATTTGCATTGCTGTTGCAGAGGAAGCTTAAAAAACATTTCTACCTTCTATGGCAGAATACATTTTGAGAGCATGATTCTACTAACTTCCACATTTAACAAGTTTCCTCTTACGTCAACATTCCTCCCATCTCTTATAATCAGCCCAACTCCCAATTTAGTGATATATTTCCAGTTTAATGATACATTTTGGTAAATGCTTAATCAATAATCAATAATCAATAAATAGTCTCTAAAGATGAGCAGGGTTCGTCAGCTGTATCATATCATGGAAAGCATGAAAAAGCAGCTTAATTAACTTTTCTGCATCCGTCTCCGGACATGATTTCCAGGCTGTACAGGACACAAAATACCTGTGAAACATAAATTATAAATGATTACGCAAAAGGATCTAAATTGTGGTGAACAGAGACAGGGTCTTTATATATGAAATGCGAATTCTTGTAGTTAGATAAATATACTCTGACACAAGTGAAGATGAAGTCATAGTTCTAGATAATGTCAAGGAATTCCTAATTCACCAGATGACTAGAGCCTGAGTACAGAAGGAAAAAGAAAATTAGTTTGCTCTGGAGCAAAGTCTTTATAAAGATTTTGTTCTGTTTTCAACTTAAGCGTCTTTGGAATGAGTTGGAATATGAATTCATGCTACTGTTTGCAATGAAATTTGAGTTGCTTTTAGAAAACAGTGTAACACTTGGAGGAAAAAAAAGGAAATAGAGAAAGATAATAGTTAAGAAAAGGTGTTTCTAAAAGAGTCAAAGGGAAACTCTTGGAACAAAGTAATAGCTTCCACCATTTTCCCTGATGAAGAAAGTCACTTCTGGCAAGTAAGAAGAGTGGTGCCAGGAAACTGAAGTAAACAGGAGGGAAGCCTGGCTTCTGGCGCACTCAGCACTGGCTGCCTTTACCCACTTTCTTACATTTAGCTTTCCAGACTCAGAAGTTCCTATCGTAACAAGTGAATAAAGCTCAAAATCAAAATCTGCGATGTAAAACTTCTGGACAACCATGCAATTTTCACATTAGAGACAGCGAGTTTCAACATGTGCTTTTGATTAAGCAGAATGAAATAAAAAACATGCTCTGGCACAGTATGTTAATGATGAAATCAGTGTTTGAATGGATTTTATTTATTTAAAGATATACAGGAATCTTTAAGAAGTCCTGCCTTATTTTCATCGAGTGATTCATAATCACCAGGAATAATTTTCCAGCTATACTGTTAGTGAAATTCACAAGCATCTAAATGTTTTTCTTTTTTTTTCTTTTTTGGGAGAGGTTTTTGCTATAGGGCACGTGCACTCACCAGGACAGAGAGAGAGAGACAGAAAACGAGAAATCACCCCCCAGGGGGGATGGCCACACCGCAATCCTTTCTCCTCCATTCTCTTCTCGGGATCTTAGGCACGCACGCACACGTGGCCGGTGTGAGTTTAAGCCACTGGGTTCAGGACTCAAATTGTGGTCAACTACATGGGAGTCCAGCAACACAGCCATTATGCCAACTGCTGGTTCCAAATTCACAAGCATCTAAATGTTTTTTTTTTTTTTTTTTTACAGAGATTAACAACTCCTATTTGTTTTCAATTAAAATTTTTTTAATTTCATTTTCCTGAATGCATAGACAATTTGTGAAACACTGATGCCAATAAACAAAAAATGATTTCCTTCATAAGTAAGCAAAGACTTCAAGTTATGTATTTTTACCTATAAAATTAGTAAAAAATGCTTTATAATACCTATTGTAGACAACGATGTGATGAAATGAGAATGGATATTTATAACATACATTATTTGTATAATGGCAAAACAAAATAGTAGGAAAACAGGTCAATTATGGAAATCCATAAGGCTTGAAATCAACCTTTGTAATATTTACAAACCTAAGTATTTTAATCTATATACATTATAGATTGGAACTATCACACAATAATAATAGTCTTATGCCATGGAAATGCAGATAACTGCTTTTTTAGTTTTCCATATTTTACAATTACTTTTACAATGAGCATACAGTATATATAAAATACCGTTTATAAATGTTAAGCCAATTTTCTTTACAATACACAATTTTTTAGTTTAATAGTAAATAAAAAAATTCCTTGCAGACAATTTCATGTCTTTCATTTTAAAACTATTTTGAGTGTGCTTACAGTAATGACTCCAAGTCTACCTGACTCTTACCTCTTTTTTGAGCTCCAAACTGAAGTATCCAAACTACCTATTGATGTAACTTCCTATATGTAAATATAAATAATTCCTGTATTAGAAGAGCTCTCCAAACATGCCTCTAAACTAATTTCTCTCCTAATTTTCTCCATCCCAGCAAATGCCACCATCAGACTCAACAATCCATCAGTAGGTCCTACTGGTTCTAACTCCAAATTATATCTCAAATCTTCCACCGCTCTCCACCTTCATTATCAAGTTTCATTCAAGTCAGCATCATCCTTGCTTCCTAGTTTCCTCACCTCATTCTTGTCCACCCAATTTATATTCCATATAGCAGCTAATGATGCTTTTTACATGTAACTTCCCCCACTTAAAACTTGTAAAATGCTTCCAATTATTCTTTGGGAAATTCCAAACTTCTCACCATGTTACATGGCCCTCTATCAACTGACAACACCAACCAAACCAGGATCTCCAGTGTTACTGTTTTTTAAGCTCTCTATAGAGGTCTGATATACACTCTGGCTGACAATATTGTCCTACAAGGTTTAGGTCTTGTCTGCTTCTTTGCAATCTCCTCTTCTATTACTTTCCCTCTCTATTGCGGATTTATAGCCATACTCTTTCTGTTTCTATCCCTGGATCTATATACTTAAAATGAGTCTTCAAAAAAGTTAATGGAAAATATGTATTATGAAAAAAATATCTATAGATTTCAAAAGATTTTTGCACAAAAATATACTCATACTTTAATTCCATTTTCCTTGAACTTTCTGAAGCCTCCTGATATGTTCAACAACAAAGTAATTCTAAAAACACAGAGGGCAACTATTTATGAGTCATGGTTATAGCGCTGAGGCTGTAACAACAGACCAAGACCCACAAGACCCTGTTCTTGTGCAGATTATATTCTAGGAAGGGAACTTATATACACAAACATAAATTTCAGATGAGTGTTGGTACTTTGAAGAAAAGCAGCAGGTATGGGGCAGGGGAAAGTGCTATTTTAGATGGTCAGGGAAGGTCTCTCAGATGAGGTGACATTTCAGCAATACATGCATGAGGGAAAGAGGGATCCTTACATATATCTGAAGGGAGAGTACTGGGCAGAGGGAATCCTAACTGCAAATACCTTGAGGAGGGAGCTTGCTTGGCACATTGAAGAAACAAGTAAAGCTGTGTGGGTGAAGTAAGTGAAGGAGTAGTGAGTTATAGGAGATGATCAGAAGGGTGATGAAGCTAGATCATGCAGAATCTCACAGGAGGACTGTGGATTTTACTAAAAGTGAAATGGGAAGCTCTTGGAGGGTTGTGAGTAGAGGAGTGACATAACTTGAGTTACATTTTTAAGAAGATCAAGACTTCTGTGTAGGTGGAAACAGATGATCCCATAGGAACCTGTTATAATAACCTCAGAGGGAGAAGACAGTGACTTGTTCTGAGTGGTAACATAGGAGGTGGTAAGTTAAGATTCTGGAGACCTGCTTTCTTGGCTGTTCATACGATTCCTTCACATCTTTAATATCTCAGTTGTGTTATTCCTCAAAGATCATCCCTGACTGATCATTTCATTTCTATTACACATCAACTTTCTTATTTCTGCACAGCATTCATCACTATTTGAAGTTACTTATTTGTTCCCAATTTTATCTTTTCTCCCCCAATAAAAAACAAAATCTAAAAGAATGAGGATTTTGTATATTTTGTATCCTTCGCATCTAAAACAATACTAGTACACTGTACGTTCTCACTACAGATTTCCTAAATGAGACTATCAAAGTTCTGCCCCAAGATCACAAAAAATACAGTTTTCTAAAAGTCAGAGAGCTGAGGCCTGTCACTGTATAGAACACAGGGTCCACCACTTCTCGTGGAATATGTTTGAATGCTTATTCTCTGTGTATGAGGACTTCAGATCTCTGATCCTTTTTTTCTGAAAAAAATGTAAGATTCATATCTAACTGTCATCACTTAACCTTTAGTTTGTGCATTAATGTTTACACACTGAACACTATGCTAATGCATAATCCAAAGGCATAGTGGTCAACAGTGACAAGTACCACAGATATAATGGACCATGCACATATTACACTTCCAGAGAAAGCAGATAACAATTTTTAAAAACTAAGACTGATTTTAAGCTCTTTAAAAAAGGAAAAGTACAAAAATAATACATTAGAAACTGAAATATATCACTCACACTATCATTCCAATGTTTTACATTCCATCTGGAGTATTTTCAAGCCTGCCTACAAGATCTTAGACACAGAGTACTACATGTAGCCATCTGTGTTTTTACAAAGCCTCCCATGCTCCAAAAGACCCCTGTGAACAGACTTCCAGTGTGTGTGAATGAGAAGCCTCCATGCCTTGCTGTCACTTTCATATTATGTTTCCAATCTTTTCTATATCAGGTTTTAGTCTCCTCTTTCTCACTCTTTCCATAAACATAAGTCAAACCCCACATAACCCAAATGAAATACATCTGAATGATAAAACATTTTTAAAATATAAATTGATTTATCTAGTCTTTTTTGTCTCATTAGCATTGTCTATGATTATATGAACTACCATATTATTTACAAGTTTTATCTCATATACACCAAATATGTTAAAGAGCATACTGATTTTAAGGGTGATGATGATAGGGTCACTGAGTGGACTGAAATAGTGTTCTGCATAAAACCACTTAACGGACTAATCTGATGAAAGCAAGATATAGAAACATACATAAACATTAAAGCTAAATGGTAAAAATAGTTACTTATATAGTAAGTTACAGATGATGATACAGTAAAAATCACAGTGTAAAAAGATATTCAGATATTCAAATAACAGAAATGATACCTTCCTTACTCTATAGCACAGTAAAAATGGAAAAGAGAAGACTCACTTGTCATCTCTGATGTGGTAGAATAATCCATATCCATTATGTACCATGGGAACCACCAGTCCCTGGAATCGTAAATAACCAAGCAGGCTTGTTGAAAGAACAAAATTTCCACCTCCTCCACTACATGAAAAAGGAAAGGATATTTCACTAGGCCTATATATGTTTAAATTGTTTCTGAAAAGCTTTTAACATTGAGGAAAAAAGATGTTGGTCAAGTTAGGAAATACCACACTATGTTACCTTTTGGAGAAAAGTGGATCTGTAAAGAGTTCTGGAACAGGGAGACCTTCTTCTTTTGCTATGAGAAAGAGACCTAAGAGGTGACGGTCAATTCCTGCAATAAAGCCCCAAATCTGAAGTTAGAAAAAAAACCTTTCAACATGAGAGTTCTTTTTAAAGTCAGCATCATTCCCACATAAGTACCTTTTCCAGCTGAACAATCGTTCATCATTTTATTATGTTTTGCAAAAGCTTGTAACATCTTTTCTTGTCGTTCAAGTGGCTGTATTAAAATCAAGAGACACTTGAATAACCAACTGTACAAAATTCAACTAGACAAAAAATCCTGTACTCACTGTCATTAGGATTTAGGTGATATGGGAGAGAAAAGAGTTCTGAGAAGAGCTGTATGACATATGCTCCTATATCTTCTCCTTAATTCTTCTATTGCCTTTTCTTTCCTACACGCCCTGATTCTTGGCTAGTTCTTTCCTAGAATATGAAAATAGGAACTTGTGGGCAGTATTGTAATGACATTAACAAAAGTAAAGACAGAGGGAACTGGGATTTAAAAATAAAGTATGACTACAAAAATGAAAATAAAGTAGTGCTATAAAATTAAAATAAATCAGTACATAATTCCTATTAAAACATGATAGACAAAAAGAAACAACAGAAAATAACAATGGGGAGGAAAGATGCTGTTGGCTAAAATGTTTTTAAAAAGTATAAAAACAAAACATATAAAACTATCCTAGTTCTAATATACAAAACAAGAGTCTATAATTTTGAAAGCATTCAACCACATCAAAAAAAAAAAAAAAAAAAAGAAATCTGAACTTTAATTACAAAGGTACTTTCTCTTCAGGGTTCCTCTGTTTCATAGTTTTTCTAAGCATACACTTCACTAGTAAATAAATTCTTTGAAAATTTCAGGAAGAAATGTCTCAAAGTATTTTAATGACACAGGGAAATTAAAATGACAGAAGATGGCTATTCAAGGGCCAAGGTACCTTTTGAACAATTAAAGCGAATCAAGTGCATTTTTCCTTTTCCAGTACTCACACTGGTGGAAGGATCCTGCATGGACTGGCACCACCTGACTGCTTCCACTGTACAAGATCGCATAGTCTCTGTACGACCATGATAAAAATATCTTGTCGTAGCTGTTTCATAGCAGCAACCAGGGCTACAAGAAAATAATGAAAGAGTATATCGCAAGAAAGAAAATGCCCTAATGTCATTACAGATATCGTTATCTAATAAAGGTGACTATTTTCAAAGACTAAGCTTTATTGTCCAGACTATTGTTGAGACTTTCAATAACAAAGAGGGCTAGTTTCAATACCAAAGAGTAAAAGTATACTTTGACAACATGAGTTGTTTCCAAGACTTGGCTACTGTCAGGTTATATACATTGCATTCTGTGGCAGGAAGCCTCTCTAAGATGGTCCTTCCCTATCTTACGATTTACACTCCAGTGTAACAAGAGTGTGGGCAAGACTTAGTGACTTACTTCTAATGGAGAGAATACAGTAAAGTGATGATGGTATGTCACATTGGAAATTAGATTATAAAGAGCTCTCTCCTGCTCTCTCACATCCTCCTTGCTCAGCTGCCTAGAGAGACCTGAGTGACAAAAAACTGAGGGAGGCCCTTTGGGCAAGAGCTAGGAAGGAAATGAAGTAATACTGCTAATCAGCATGTGAGTAAGCTTGGAAATGGACCCTTCCTCAGGAGAGCCTTCAAATGAAAACACAGCCCTGGCTGACATTCTGACTATGACGTCATGAGAGCCTTTAAGCAAAAGGTACTCAGTTAAACTGCACCAGGATTACTGACTCATAAAAAATATAATTAATGTTTGTGTTTTAGTCACTAAGTTTTGGGGTGATTTGTTATACAGAAAAAGATTATACAGAGCCTTTGGCCTTTAGTTGCTTCATATAAAACACTAGAATAGACTAGAATTAGGTAAAGTACTATTTTAAAAGTTTCCCAGAATGATATCTGTTTTACTGCATTGGAGAAGAATATAACAATTTTTTTTTTGAGAGTTCTTTTTTTTGCTATAGGGCGCATGCGCTCGCCAGAGAGAGACAGAGAGATAGAAAGTGAGAAATCACCCCCAGGGGGGATGGCCACGACGCAATCCCTTCTCCTCCTTTCTCCTCTTGAGATCTTGGGCACGCACACACGCCCAGCGTGAGTTTTAAGCCACCGGGTCCGGGACACGAACCACGGTCGACTACATGGGAGTCCAGTGACATAGCCACTACGCTAACTGCTGGTCCCCCGAATATAACAATTTTATACATAGAGCTCTTCTACTTTCCTGGTGGTCAGAATTTATAGGTGAAGAGATCGAATGGAATGAGAGTAAAAGATCTGAAATGTGGCCACTATGAGGACTCAGCTGCCTCTTCTGTTCAGTGTTTGTCTTCTTAAGGAAAACGGTATCTTCTCAAAGTATAAAGAGAAAGCATAAATAAATAGTTCAAATAGGACTAAACTAACATTCTTTTTAAAAGGTTAAAAATAAAAACAGTAAAAACAAATAATAAAAATAGTAATACTCTGCAGCCTCTCCTGAAATAATGGATCTTCAATGATCAATGGCTACTAAAGAGTTTGGTTAAAACAACAACAACTCATAAAGGGCAGGCCAGCTGGTGGTGTGATGGTTAAGGCAATGGACTCCCTTATGGCGGGTCATGGTTCGAGTCCTAGTTCTGGCAGCTTGCTTTCTCACTTTCTCTTTTTTTCTCTCTGTCTCTTACTGGTGAATTATAATAATAATAATAAGAAGAAGAAATTTTAAAAACTTTTTAATTATTTAAAAAAACACTCAGAAAGGAAACATTATAATGGATGATGGCGGACAACTGAACCCACTCATAATCTTAACACAATGAAATAGAAGGTTAATAGTGGGGCAAGCATGTGGCATGGTGGGTAAGGGTGTTGTACTCCCACACATGGCCAAACACGGTTTGAGTCCCAGACCTGGCAATTTGCTTTCTCACTTTCCCTCTCTCTTTTTCTCTCTCTCTGTCCCTCAGAGTCAAATTAAAATAAATAAATAAAGTTAAATAAAATAACTCCTTAAAGAAATAAAAAAAGCAAATAACATTAATTATTTTATTTATTGTTGTAAATTATTTTTAAAAATAAAAACTGATTCTTATTCTCAAGTCTCTAGCATTAAACACCAGTTTGCAGGAAATATAGGAGACTGAGCAACACATTAAACACCATCATGAGGGTACAACTGCAATCAGAAAAATTCAGAAAATTCTACAGGACAGATGACCCAGTACCTTCATTAAATAAAATTTAATAAGAAAAAGGTAGAAGAACGGATTCTTACAGTTAAAAAAGACTTAAGAAACCTGTCAATCAAATTAAATGTGTGAAACTTATTAGAAACCTAATTTAAGTATATCCACTGTCTAAAAAAAAGTACTCTGTCCCCACTTAACATATACCGAATGTCTGCACTCTATGATTGAAACTGATTGACTAATGGTTGTACAAACACAAGAGATGGGTGTGAATGTCAGATGAGGTGTATGTGGAGGAGTGGGGCCTAACGAAGGACATTTGGAGAAGGGATACAGAGGTAGAGCATTGACGGGATGGGGAGGTGTGGGGTTATCGGTTGAAGATATTTTGATCAACGGGACTGGGGAGGAATGTTCACATATTGAAATGCTCACATTGTAAGCTAAACAATGCGACTGAATGTATATACAAAAAGAAATAAATTAAAAAAGATAGATAGGTGATTCAAGAAATTATACCATGAGAAGGAAGAGAGAAATATGGAAGCTTGTAAAAGAAATATTAGACTTGTAGAAGCTTCTTTCCTCTCTCTCTTTGGTTCCCAATATATGCATGCATATGTGCATATGTTGTATGTATGTGTATGTGTTTTTGCATGTGTGTGTGTGTGTTTGGATGAAAATTTGTGTTTCATGGGACAGATTTGTTTTCTGAGAAATAATACTGGGTTGAAATTGGCAGAAAAGAATTTTGGAGCTCTCTAATTCTAAGTTTCATCACAAAGCGAATAGGGACAACTATAAAACGCAGTATTTTGAAAGACATAAATACGATGCCATTTTACAACAACAAAGATAATATTAAGAGCAAATACTGACCCATGGAGAATTTTCTATGTGTTAGTCACTGATCAAATAGCTTTACACATGCTAACTCATTAAAATTGAAAATAATCTTTAATGTCAAAAAAAATTAGAACTCTGTGAAATTTCTAATGAGGGTCTATGATGGGCTAGGTTGTAGCAAACCAGTATGAGAGAAACAAAACTAAAAACTGGATGTAAAAAATGTGTTTGAAGGCTTTGCAGAGTTGTTAAGGGAGCCAGAATGTGAAGGCCAAGATCCACAGTGAAGAGCAACTCTTTGAAGTGAGTCAACTTATCTAGTGTCACTTCTTCCCCCTCAAGGAATCTGATGTTTCATAATACATATTAATACACATGAGCAGAAAGGCTGGGAAACTGAGCAGAAAACTACTACTACGAGGCAAAGAAACTGAATAGGTCTTTCACTATCTCATGAGGCTGATTAAACAAACTTAGAGGTCAGGGCTCACAAAAGAGCCAGGATGTGAGAACCCAAGATCTTAGACTTAGGTAATCCCAGAGATGGGATTCTGACTGTCTGAGCCTCTTTCCTCCAGGCATTTGCTTACTGGTAAGTGGAGCAGGCTGCAAGGTACAGAGACCAAGGAGGCTCAGAAAATAACTGAAGCCATCAGTAACCCCACAGTTCTAAGGAGATAAAATTTAAGAATTCAAGGCCTATTACAGTGGAGGGGCCCTAATAAACACCCTAGGGTTTTATGATAAGAAAAGAAAAAAAGGAACAAATGGAAATATATCAGACTGGCCCAGCCACAGTAACACATGTTGAACACTGCTGCTGGGCAGGCTGAGGCCATATGGGAGGTTGGGTTCAATTCCTGGTCTATCCTAAAGCCCAGCTCTGGGAGCCTTCAATCCCTGTTACTTGAGAGACAGAGGCAAAAGCATCATGACAGAAAGACCCTGTCTAAACTACCACATACACACACACATAAACACCACCAAAAAAAAAAAATAAATGAAAGTCTACAAAACTCTAAAATCCAGCCTAGATTTAGTGTAGTCTGGATTAAGATAAAGTACTACACTCTAACTGCCCATCAGAAGTAAAGAAAATCTCTGAAGGAAAACAATATCATATAGAGCAAGATTTCTCAACAAGCAGTGCTGTGACAGATGGACTGAGTAATGTTCTGTTGTGGGGAGACCTTCCTATACATTGTAAGGTGCATCCCTAGCTCTACCCATTAGACCCATTAGATGCACCTTCTCTCCAAGTTGTGACAACGAAAATCTCCAGGTATTACCTGATATTACCAAATCTCAACCAGTGCCAATGATGCCCCCTAGAAGACAATCCTGACATAGAGACTGAACAGTACTAAATCTGCTAACCACATATGGTAGCACATAAACTCTAGCTCATCCAAGTTGAGCTGGATCCTAACTACGAGAAGACACCGGGTCCAGCTGCAGTGGCGCACACTGCTAAGATGCTGTGCTTTGTAAGTTGAAGCCATATGGGAGGCCTGGAGTTGATTCCCAATCCAACTTGAAGGCTGAGCATGGTGGGTATGCATCTATAATCCCAATGATTCAGGAAGGCTGAAGGAGCATTATGACACAGCGGGTCACTGTTCAAAAACCAAACATCCCAAGATATACCTCCTACACTCCCTACCCCCAGAGTAGGAAAAGATAACTGACTACTTCACATAAATACATTAATTAGAAGTACACTGTGGGGTTTACGACATACGTACAAGTATAATGTATGACAACAACAGCACCAAGACTGAGAGATAGGAAATAAAAGTATTCTGTATTCTGTTTTAGGGTTCTTACATTATATTTAAAGTGGAAAATACTATTTGAAGGTCGTTGAAAATATTTTGTAAACCCTAGTGCTATTATTTAAAAATAAAACAGTAAAGGTAGCAGTGGAGATAAAATGGATAACAACAACAACAAAACATTCTAAATTCAAAGACATAAAAGAAAAAAGGAACAAAGAACAGATAGGTTAAAGAGAAAGAAAATGGCAGGACCAGCAGTTAACATAATGGCTATGTTGCTGGACTCCCATGTAGTCGACCACCATTCGAGTCCCAGACCCGGTGGCTTAAACTCACGCCGGGCGCGTGTATGTGCATGTCCAAGATCCTGAGAGGAGAATGAAGAAGGGATTGCAGCGTGACCATCCCCCTCGAGGGGGGGGGGGTGATTTCTCGCTTTCTATCTCTCTGTCACTCTCTGTCTGTCTGGCGAGTGCACGCGCCTTATAGTAAAAACCTCTCAAAAAAAAAAAGAGAAAAAAAGTGGCAAGATGATAGACTCAATTTTATTGACAATTATATTAAATGTAAATTATTTAAACATCATATACTATCAGGCTGCATAAGAAAGCAAGATAAAGGGGCTTCCATTTCTACTTAGGATGTAGAAAGTCACAATATGCTGCCTCTCCTACCCTAAAAATGAATAAAAGCTGGATAATCTTTAAAATCAAAACTTTTCACAGACCCAGCAGAAAGCTGAGGTAGTTAAAAAACCCAAGTCAACTGAATGACTAAGAATGAAAAAGCTTCTTTTAGAAGAAACCAGCCACTTAAATGCATCAAGTGAATACTGTGATAAAATATCAGGGAAAAACTGAAAATGTCACAGATGAGAACTCTGATGTAAAGTGAGAAAAGCCCAGGACAGTTAGGATGGACTAGTCACGGGAAAGATGCATCCTAGAACTTCAAGATTCTGCAAATGATAATCAATGGTCCTCACCGTCCATGAAGTCTGTAATAGGCCAGCTGAAGTGCAAGCTGAATAAACGTATCAGGGTGAAGCTTCTTCTGCTTGGTTAGATTTTTCCCAAAAGATGTAAAGGGTTTTACCACAACCTTCAGGTCAGATGCCTAACAAAAACAATTAAATGGGGACAGTGAATGATCCCCTAAGAAGAACATCACAAAGAGAATCAAATTATAATTTCCAATAAGATAATCATAAAGAATTAAAAGTATTAAAAGCTATAATTTTAACATGTTTTATGCTTGCATGTTTTGGAATGACAGATTTCTAGATTAGGTACATAAAACAGAAAGCATTACTACCAAAGAGAAAGGTGAACTCTACCTCCTTGAGGAACTGGGCTTCAGCTTGATTGATGTCATTTAATATTTTCTCATCCACGGTAAAAACAAGTTCTTCTGGAAGTGGTATATCCCTTACTTTTTCTGAACCCTGAAATTAGGAAAACTTTTAAAAAATGTTTTATCATAAAATATTTATGGAAAATGAAGTATCTGTTCTTACATACCTTCCACTTTCCTTCATTCTCAATAATTTTGTCATCGACATAGCTGTTGATGTTCACTATAACCATTGCATCATAAGGAGAATGCTGGAATGAAAAGACAGATGATTTTAAATACTTTGCTTAAAACTTGACCCAGTATTTTATTTTCATTTTTTCCCTCCTCCATTCTTAACAGAACAGTACAAAATCCTCAAATTCTTCACCTCTTAATATAAAGATACCAATTTCCTATAGTACAGTGACCGCAGTACTTTAATTTTGAAAAAAAAAAGAACAAACATTCAAAATTGTAAGCACTGAATCAGTGGTCTTGTGGTCATGGAGGGGTTGGAGTGTGTACAGTAAACATGTAACTAACAGCAAAGCTACTTGCTAATTTTACTGGTAGTCAAAGGAGGTGTGCATTAAATTGCAATGCTACAATCTTCTGCAGTTGTCAGGGAAGTGTGGGAAAGCAGATGGGGGATGGCAGAGGACTTGAAGTCACTCGGGATGGCTATGAACCTCTTTAGGTAAAGACACAGGTCTCGCAGTGAATTATTAGAAAGCATAACTATTTTGTGTATATATCTGTTGGGTTGTCAGAAAAATACTGGTGGCTTGAAAATCATACCGGGTACATGTGCATGCATACCCAAATCCTGAGAGGAGAATGGAGGAGAAGGGATTGTGACATGGCCATCCCCCCGGGGGAGTGATCTGTTTTTCCTCTGTCTCTCTTTGATGAGCACACGTGCTCTATGGCAAAAACCTTATTTAAACAAAAAAAAAAAAAAAAAAAGAAGGGAAGGCTTGAGATATGGGCTCAGTTTCAGAGTAAGAACTGAGGTGTCTTAAACGTTACCCTCACACTACAGCTCTGCTGCCCTGTGTCAGGGTCCGAAGGAGCCTCTAAGCTTGGTTTACTGTTACCAACTAGGCAGCAGTCACTACCTTAGGAAAGACTCTAGAGGGAGGTCAGAATAAGATGCATGAGCATCTTGGTCAGTAACAGCACACACAACAGGACCCACATTTGTCAGAGACAAATCCATTTTCTATCCATAACACATGAACATGTAGTGCTTTACAGTTTTACAGAAAATTTTCAGATATCATTACATATATTATTTCATTTAAAATAACAGTATCATTTTCTTTTTTCTTTCTTTCTTTTTTTTCTTTTTTTTTTTGGAGAGGTTTTTCACAATAGGGCGCGTGTGTTCACCAGACAGAGAGAGACAGAGAGATAGGAAGCGAGAAATCACCCCCCAGGAGGGATGGTCACGCCGCAATCCCTTCTCCTCCATTCTTCTCTCGGGATCTTGGGCACGCATGCACACGCGCCCGGCGTGAGTTTTAAGCCACCGGGTCCGAGACGCGAACCGCGGTCGACTACGTGGGAGTCCAGCGACATAGCCATTACGCTAACTGCTGGTTCTCAACAGTATCATTTTCTAACTATTTCACTGGAACCAGTAAGAAATAGCAAGATTGAAGAATACAGATCTTCCTGACTTACAATTCTACACACCATCCTCTGATGAAAAGCTAAAAATCAATGTAATAAAAAAGGAAGGGGCCCAGCTATGGTGGCACAAATGATAGGGTGCCACTACGTGATTAATTAGAGCCACATGGGAGGTCCAGGTTCAGATCCTGGGTTAAACTGAACATGCAGGACACATCTCCATGTGCTTCTAATCCTGGCTGGCTGGGAGGGGAGGAGAGGCATAGAGTGTGGCAGGATCTTGTCAGGGGGTACATCTCCCTCCCACCCACCTTGCTACTCATATAGTTAAGTAAATTAAAAAAGAAAGTTAGGGAATCTGAACAGCTCTAATGTTTTTCTGATGCTTTGTTCACATAATTTTCACCTTGTTTCTTTCCTTGTATGGAGACAATATGTGTAATGTAGTGTAATGTAATGCAATAAAAGTCAGCAGGTGATGTGGTGATTGAAGCTGGACTCCCACATGGCCAACTGTGGTTCGAGTCCCAGACCTGGCAGCTTGCTCTCTCACTTTCTCTCTCTCTCTGTCTCTCTGGTGAGTGTGTGTACCCTGTAACAAATTTTAAAAAAATGATGATAAACAAAATTAAGTAAATATTTCTTAAAACACACACACACTCACAGGCAGGCTTTGAGGGGCCAGCAAGACGCATGGTGGTTAAGGCCCTGAACTCCCAACTGGCTATCATGGTTCAAGTTCCGGACCTGGTGGCTTGAAATCATGCCAGGCACATGTGGGTGCATGTCCAAAACCCCTGGATGAGAAGGGATTGTTGCATGGCCACCCCCCCCCCCCCCCCCGGCCAGGAAATGACTTCTCACTTTCCCTCTGCCTCTAACCATTCTAGCAAGTACACATGCTCTATGACAAAACAAACAAAACACACACACACACAAAAAAACTTTAAAAAAAGAACATAAGCTTTGATTCTAAATCTAAATAACTTATTATCTATGAGAAAATTACTTAGTTCCCTTAAGTAAACTACCTTATCTTATAATCCCTATCCTTATATAGCAGCTGTGAAAATGATTTTAATAATGCTTATACAGTACTTACTACTGGAGCAGGCCCATAGCAATTATTAGTAACTACTGTTATTATGAACGTTCATTACATTTTTCCTACGCTTCCTTCACAAAGTCCTATAATAAAGCCTACAATAAAGACAAGATGAAATAGGATTCATCTTGACCTTAGGATTTTAAAACCCAAGAGGGAACTGATATTATTAACTAATATTCAAGCACCTATGGAAGACAGCAGCAATGTGGCTTTAGATTAAAATGAACTTTACTTCACAATGTGTACATTTCACTAATCATGTTCTACATAAACTAAACTGCATTTTCTACAATCATGTTAAATTAAAAGGGCAACCTACATGGAATTTTGTTTTAAAAAAGGTTTTTGCCATAGGGTGTGTGCACTCACCAGAGAGAAAAAGAGAGAGGGAAAGTAAGAAATCAGCCCGGAGGATGGCCACACCGCAATTCTCTCTCTTCCATTCTCTTCGAGGGATTTTGGGTATGTACACACACATGCTTGGTATGGTTTTAAAACTGCCAGGTTCAGTACTGTAACCTCTGTTGGCCATGTGGAAATCCAGAGCCTTAAACACTATGCCACCGGATTGCCCACCTACATGAAATTTTTTTTTTTTGAGAGGTTTTTGCTATAGGGCGCGTGCGCTCGCCAGACAGGCAGAGACAGAGAGATAGAAAGCGAGAAATCATCCCCCAGGGGGGATGGCCATGCCGCAATCCCTTCTCCTCCATTCTCCTCTCGGGAGCTTGGGCACGCACGCACACGCACCCGGCGTGAGTTTAAGTCACCGGGTCCGGGACTCGAACCGCAGTCGACTACGTGGGAGTCCAGCGATATAGCCATTACGCTAACTGCTGGTTCCCAATAATAAATGCTTTTTAAATTTCATGTAGGGGGACCAGCAGTTAGCGTAATGGCTAAGTCGCTGGACTCCCACGTAGTCGACCGCGGTTCGAGTCCCGGACCCGGTGGCTTAAACTCACGCCGGGCGCGTGTGCGTGCGTGCCCAAGCTCCCGAGAGGAGAATGGAGGAGAAGGGATTGCGGCATGGCCATCCCCCCAGGGGGTGATTTCCTGCTTTCTGTCTCTCTGTCTCTCTCTGTCTGTTTGGCGAGTGCACGTGCCCTATAGCAAAAACCTCTTCAAAAAAAAAAAAAAGACAGTTTGGAGAGAATAGTGAGAATATAAGTAAGACTGAGGAAAGTCAAGGAGAATCAAATATGGAACTGAAGAAAAGAAAACCAAGGCAATAAATAAGAAATATTTTATCAACAGGATACTCAAAGGAAGAGTAAAGAAAACAAATCTTCAAAATCACTCATGGTAACATCCCACTGTATCTCTGATTGGCTACTGTAACTGACACCTATTAATGTTTTAGTACCTGCTGTCAACCCATCTACCTTCTTGAGGAATAACATCTATGTTCTGCTCTTTACAGGACTCATCATACTTTACTGTAGCGATCTGAGTGGGAATGATTCTACCTACTAGGTTCCAAGGTTGGGCATATGACCCGGGCCAAGCTAATCAGAGCACCTGACTTCCTAGGATGGGCACATGATTCACACAGGTCAGTCACAACCAATGCGCACCATTCCCGGGACTTTTGTTGGAAACATTAGAAAAAGGAAGCTGGCTATTTCCCCAGGGGGGTTGCTAAATCATAAAGAGAGCCATAATGAGACTGTGGATACCACATCACACCAGATAATCTGTCTTGAAATAAAGCCAGAGTCACAATCTAAATAATGTTCCAAAGATGATGTGTCATTTTAGGAAAGTAGTTGCCTATTGAGAAAACTAGGTAATTATTTACTAGATCAATTTTGAAAACTAGAAATACACCCATATATACTTCTTTGTGCATCAAACATATACATAATACCCTATAATATCTTTAAAAATAGGTTGTAAATATCAGTAAGCATATAACAGTGGGTTTTATGAGCTTATATTACATAAAAACTGCATGCTGTGGCCAGCAGGTGGCAGAGTGGTTAAGGCAATGGATTCCCACATGGCCGACTACAGTTCAAATAGTAGACCCAGTTTGCCACTGGGTGTGTGTGTATGTGTATGCCCAAAAATCCTGAGGGGAGAATAGAAAAGACTCCAGCATGGCCATCCCCCATAGGAGATAGTTTCTCACCTTCCTTCTTTCTGTCTCTCTCTGACGAACACATATACCCTATGGCAAACACCTAAAATAATCAATCGAATAAAAACTATACACAAATTCCATTTTTCAGACATATACCAAACTGTTAGCCTTCCTACAGAATAAAATGATTTGCCTTTTACTGAAAATTCATAACTAGACTTTTTGCTATAATACTATAAAACTAAACAGGTGTTTACTTATGTTACACACCAGCACAGCATAAGTATTTCTGGTTCACTACCATTAAATTAACCTAAAAGATTAAAAAAACAAAACAACAAAAAAAAATTCAATATTTCACTTACGTCACAATTACAGCCAAACAGTCCATTAGAAAAGGAAATTATGCTATAGGATTTGTCACCCCAGCGTACTCTTGGTTCTCCAATAAGAAGCATTGTAGTTAACTAAAATAAATGTAAAATGTTCAAATTAACAGGGTTTTAATACAGTTTATTTACATCTTAAATACGTATAACATGATCTCACTTTTCTTCTTCAAGTCACTCAAATTTAATAAAATGATAATAGAGTTACATTCAAGGCATAATAATTTTGGCCCTGATTTCAGGTTTATTTATTTATTTATTTTTGAAAGGTTTTTGCTATAGGGCACGTGCGCTCACCAGAAAGACAGAGAGAGACAGAGACAGACAGCGAGAAATCACCCCCTGGGGGGATGGCCATGCTGCAATCCCTTCTCCTCCATTCTCCTCTCAGGATCTTGGGCATGCACAAACGTGCACAGCTTGAGTTTAAGCCACAAGGTATGGGACTTGAACCATGGCCGACTACATGGGAGTCCAGCAACATAGCCATTACACCAGCTGCTGGTCCCTGATTTCAGGTATTTTACAAAGATGAGACTTTTGTAATTTGAATCGTAGAAGAGGTCCTGATAAGTGTAGTAATTAAAGTCTATTTAGGAGGAAAATATCCTAAGAATTCATATACCAGGATTCTGCATGTTCAATCAGACCTTCTGGGACCAGAACAGCCCTGCAAAGTCAGGCCACACCCCACTGGAATTGAGGGCTCTGAGTCTCCTATGGTTATTTTTTTTAAAAAAAATTCAGATCCCACTATATCTGTTTTTCAAACTGTAGGTTTGGACCAGAGTAATATATAATCAATTTAATAGATCAGAATTAACATTCTCTACAAGAAGAATGAAATAAAAGTGGAATACAAATATCAGAGTATATTACAGGTAGTAAAAGTAATCATAATCAGTTTTGTGAAATTTTATTACATATGTGTGTACACATATGTACACATGTACATGTAGTGGGTTACAAATTGTAGTCAAAGTGTAAAGCACTGCATTAAAATATATTCAAGAAAAAGTTTGGTGATTGTTTTCCCCCAAAAAAAAGGAAAGAAAAGAAAAAAATAACCCCTAACGAAATATTGTCATAAGGTTTTTGAATCATGGGTTATATTTTGTTATACTGATGAAATGTTAACAATATTGATAAAAACAGTATGAAATAATTTAAGTGTTTCTAAAAGACTATGAGACTTTCTACTAGTATGATTACAGGTTAAACATCCTTAATTCAAAAAAACCCAAAATCCAAAAGATCCAAAATCAGAAATTTTGAGGGCCAACATGATGCCCATAAGTGGAAAATTCCATACTATACCTTACTAATAGATTACAGTCAAAATGCTGCAACACAAAAATATTGTATAAAATTATCTTCAGGCCATGTATGTGTAAGGTACATATGAAATAAGCAAATTTCATGTTTAGACTTGAATTCTGTCACCAAGATACCTCATTATGTGTGTGTAAATGTTCCAAAGTCCAAAAAAATCCAAAACCACTTCTAGTCCCATGTATTTTGGATTAAAGACACTCATTCTGTATACTACAGGAAAAGAAAATATTACCACAGAACAAAGAAAAGTAAGGCCTTGTTTACCCTTGAGCTCAACTGAAATCAATGTGTTAAATAAAACCAAATAAATTACTTAGAAGACTTAAATGATTCTGAGGATAAACTCTCTCAACTAAGGTGTCAAGGCACACTGATGTGGGTTATAAGTAGATTTTCATGGCATCTTTGGCAAGAGAAGTTCATTTACCCAAGTACTGTGCAAATTTTCTGTGTATGTAATCAATGAAAAGGTTGGAAAATACTGATATGTGATAAGTGAACAACAGTCATTCTTCCCTAAACAAAGTAAAAAAAATATATCTAAGCAGATCTAAACAGTGTGGCCAAGATTTACAAAGCATTACTTATTTATACGTCAGCTTTAAGTTGGTACATATATATTTCACAGCTAAAAAAAAGTTTTAAGAGACTATATAAAAGGAAAAAAATACTCTCATGTTCAATATACACAGGAGTCCTCTGAAAAATTTTGCTAGAAGGAAATAAAAAAAAGATAAGTACCTGAGAATAATCTTCTGGTTCCACCTGTGGACTGTGATCCTCTATAGAATATACAAACAAACTGCTCTGAATTTTTTCTAACAAAGTCAAGTTCTCTGGATCAAGACCAATCAGATATTCTCTTGCCTAAAGTACAAAGAGATAAATGATTAAATGTTATAATTTAAACGTAATATATCCGGATAATCTCAGAAGAGTTTGTTAGATAAAGGGTTCATTTAAAAAATATAAATCATAACCTTAGCCCATCGAGTTCGCTCCTCACTAGTTAAGGCTGCTACCCCAGGTCCATTGGGTTCACTGTGGCACTTCTTGTAGATGTATGTTAATTGTCTTATGGAAGATTAAAAAAAAAACAAGGATTCAAAAAGAGCAGAGGCAGATAGTAGCTATTTTGGCCCTTAACAGGACATAACATTGTTCAGTATTTAAATGCAATCTATTACCCAAAGAAATAGATTATAACCTCAACAGCAATGGATCTATTTCCTACATAGTATTTTTCTTAAAAGCAAAAACAAAAAAGGACCATGTCCTATCAACACCAAAAACATATTTGACAGTAACTTAAGTAAATAAATTTGAGTTTGGCTAATAAATGTTTTTTGTATTAAGAGGGTGGGCACTCACTATAGAAAAAACCCCCTGATGGGGTGTAGTCATGGAGCAATCCCTTTTCCTCCATTTCTCCATCTCATCAAGATTTGGGGCATGTGGCTGGTGTATTTTTCAAGGCACTAGGGCTGGCACTTGAACCCTGGTTAGTCATGTGGGATCCAGCTCACTATGCACTGCACTAAACACTGTATTATGGGGCCACCAGTTGACATAATTTATAGTTTGAAAATGTGCATGCACTTTCATGTTCCAAGTAAATACTCCTTTCAACGGAGAAACTGAAAAATTTTTAAGAGTGATCTCACAAAGAGCATGTAAATCTTATCTATAAACTCTGTGATATATTTAACCAGAGGCCTTACCATATATTCAATTAATATTTGTATTCTACCCAAAAAGTGAAAGTGGCACCATTTGTTACTTCTAACCATTATATTTTAAAAACTATTAGCTGTGGATACACCATTTCCTCTCATAGCATTTTATGCATCTAGTCTGGGGAGTTTCATCTATCTTTATACATATAGCAGATAAATAATAGAACTCTACCATAAAGAGATAAATTTTCACCAAAATCCATGAAGCTTTAGTTTCAGCCCTACTTTCTTCTTATGGCTAAGAAGTGACCTCAACTTAATACCTATCTCCATTTTGTTTCCCTCATTATAGGAGGGTTGACATATAGGTGTGAATCTCTGTAAAAAATTCTGCTATGACTTTTGTAGCACAGTTCTATTGCAGTCTTCCTAGCTCACTGACCATTCAGTTTTTTTCATTTACCATTTGTCCTTCCACTGCCAAATATATTTTCCCTCAAATTTCTGTCACTGCCTTCCCCAAGCATCTACTACAAGTTTTTCCCTTAGTATTTCTTTAATAGTTTTAATTATTTCCTTTATGTAAGAGGCAACCAAATCTCTAACCTCACTCAATACCATTGTTCTCTCTTAATCTCTGTCAACAAAGATCCAAATGTTTGCTGGATATCTCTACCTCAACTTTTGCAAACATTTCAAATTAAACATAACTTAATAATTCTATTCATATGTATAGACCAAGAGAAATAAAAACATATGCCCACACAAGACCTGTACATAATGATCATGTCAACATTATTAATAATAGTCAAAAAAAATTCTAAGTATCCATCAACTGATGAATGGCTAAATAAAATATAATCTATCTATATAATGGAATATTATTCAGTCATAAAAAGAATAAAATACTAATACTGAAATATGAACAAATCCTGAAAACATTATGCCAAGTGAAAGGAGCCAGACACAAAATATATGTAAGATTTCACTTATATGAAATATCTAGTATAAGCAAACTTATAGAGACAGAAGAATGTAATTGCCTAGGGCTGTTGTGGTGGTGTTTGGGAGATACAGGTAGTGACTGTTAATAAGTGAAGAAGAGGGCTGAGGAGCAAAGGAAAGTTAACTGCTTGTGGTTATAAGGTTACTTTTTAGAGTGACAAAAATGTTCTAAAATTGTGTTGATGGTTGCACACTTGCATGAAAATAATAAAAGGACCAAAATTACACACTTCCAATGAACAAATGGTATGGTGTGTGAATTATATATCAATAAAGCTGTTATCAAAAATGAAAAAAAATTGGGCCAGATAGGCGGCACATAGTGCTTAAGGCAGTTAATTCCCACAAGGCCAACGGTTTGAATCCCAACACCATGGCTTGAAAAATATTCTGCACACATGTGTGTACATGCCTAAAATCCTGAGAGGAGAATAGAAAAGGGATTCCAATGTGGCCATCCCCCCTGGGTAGGTGCTTTCTCATCCCTATCACCTGCTACCCCCCAACCCCCAATCTCTCTCTGGTGAGCATGAATATACCAACAAAAAACAATTTATCTAGAAACACAGGGTACATACTAGAAATATAAGACAGTTTGATCAAAATTTAAATAATAAAGAGCTGGAGCCTCAAAAGGGATTTATTAAAAACTACAGCATTAATCCAGAAAAGTAAGAGGTTGAGACTTTAAAAAGATGGGTCAAAAGCAGGAATTATTTTTTTCCTATAGCAAAAAAAAAAAAAAAGATAATTGAAATAGTTCTTCCTCTTCTGTTACCTCTTCATTTATAATACTATCAGCTTTTTCATGCAAATTAAAAAACCTGGTGAATGATGTGTATACTAACTACCCCGATTTAATCATTACATACTATATTCACAATGGAAAAAATCACAGTATAACAACTAATATACTAATTTAAAAAACAGAAGGCCAGACTATGGTATAGTTATTAAAGCAGCTGGATCCCACATGGCCAACTGCACATTTTAAGTTCTGGATTTGGTGACTTGAGAAATATTTGGGCATATGTGCATGCATGCCCAATATCCAGAAAGGAGGGAGAAATGGAGAAGAGATTGCAGTGTGAACATTCTCCATGGGGGTGCTTTGTCATTTTCCTTTTCTCTTTCTGTCTCTCTTTGGCAAGCACACACACTCTCTGGTAAAATTTAAAAAATAAATAAATAAAAGTGGGGAGGAGGGGAAAGAAAAAACTCATTAATAATTCTTTCCTTCTTTTCTAAATGAGGTCACCAATTCTTTATTAATTTTATCTCTAAAATACCTCCTGTATTTGACTCATCTTTTAAAGTCTCAACCTCTTACTTTTCTGGACTAATGCAATAGCTTTTAATAAATCCCTTTTGAGGCTCCAACTCTCTATTGTTCAAAATTTGATGAACCTATCTTATACTTCTAATATGTACCCTATGTTTCTTGATAAAATTTCATAATACCCAAGTCTGGCCTGATCACTCAATTTGCATACAGACTTGTGTGTGTGTGTGTGCATGTGTGTGTGTGTATATATATATATATTATATATATTATATATAAATATAAATATATTTGCCAGAGGTACATGTAATTACCTTAGATACTGAGAGATATAGAGATAGAGAGATAGATTCTGGGCATGCATACATATATATCTGGTGTGTTTTGAAGCAGTGAGATCCAGGACTCAAAACCCATAGTCATGTGGGACCCAGCTACCTTTACCACAATGCCACCAGCTGGCCCCAGAGTTGTATATTTTAAATATATACACACATACACTCAAGAGTGAAATCCTATTGTGTGCTAAATACTATATTAAGCAACTGGGATATCCAAAAAATGAAGACTTGGTAATTAATCACTTAGAGATCTGCAAAAGAAAACAAGAAATAAATTATTTTAAAATAACATTATAAACAGAGGTAAGTACAAGATATACGAGAAGCTTAAAGGAGGCTAATTCCTTGGCACTTGGGGAGAGAGAAGGGAAAAGCGAATTGGGAAACAGTTGACCTCTGGTGACATGCAACACAGACATAAAGCAAGAGTAAAAATTCACCAGGTGGGCAAGGCAGGCAAGGACATTCCAAAGAGAAAGCATGAGTACAAGCAAAATTCAGAGATAACTTAACATGTACAAGCTCTACAGTGGGGTAGGAGGACAGGCTGCATGGGGAGGAAGTGCAGGACATAGGTGAAGTGATAGGCAAAGGTCAAATATCACTGCTAAATAATTTGGACTCTATCTTAGACTACAAGGAATTATTGAAGAATTTTAAGCAAAGGTGAGATACTTTGCATTCAAATTTGAATTTTAAAACCATAAGACTGATGATAGTGTAGTGAATGTGTGGAAGCAAGCAAACCATTGCGGAGTTCAAGTTAGCAGGCCAGCAGAGAGGTAATGAAAATTTGAACAGACGATTAGGATGTGGAAAACTTGAGCAATCTTTAAGAGGTAAAATGGAGAGGGCTTTGTTTCTGAGTCATATAGAACACATGGGAGATGTTGAGGGTAACTCCAATAGCTCTCAGACTGGGATGACTGGGAAGACACTAGTATCATTAAGAAAGGTAATTCTAACAGGAAAGAAATTCATGGGGAACAGGCAACAGACAGTGGCACGGCAGTAAAATGCAACTCTCTGACAGGCAAATCCCACATGGAATGGTCCTGGTTCAAGTCCAGAGAATTCCTTTGAGTATGCCAGGCATGTGTATACACACAATCTAGCTGAAGGCTGGGAGTGAACCGCAGGGTCAAAATTCTGTTGGGGGTACTGTTCTCTTTCTCCCTGTTTCCTGTTGCTCAAAAGAAATAAGTTTATATATATATATAAATATAAATATATATATATATATATATATATATATACACCACACACACACACACACACATACACACACACACATATATAAACACACATACACACACATATATATACACACACATATATACATACACACATATATATACATAGCAAAGAAGGGATTATTATGTAGGAAAGAAGTTAAGCCTACCAATACTATATTCTCAGTGGAAGTTATCCCTCTTTTGATAGAGACATGAGAACAAAGAAATATTTCTGTACTGTCAAAATTAAGGAACCACAACCATACGCACTAGTATAAGTGAAATAATAAGTAGAGGTAACTTCTGGCCTCAGTGCAGAAAGTACCAATGAGGGAGGGTATTAAATTGAAATTAGAAAATGCAGTCTGAAATAGGAAACTTACAGACTATCCAGATCCATCCCATTGTTGCCATGCCAGGACTCAGCCTGCTTCTATTAGAACTTCTATTTTTACTTAAGAAAAAAAAATTTTAGAGAGATATTTTTGCTATATAGGGTGCATGCATTTGTGGGAGAGACAGAGAAAGCAACAGAGAGACAGAAAGCGAGAAACAGAGAGACAGAAAGCAAGAAATCACCCCCCAGGGGAAATGGCCATGCCACAATCCTTTCTCCTCTATTTTCCTGTCAGGATTTGGGGCACGTATACACACATGACCGGTGTGAGTTTAAGTCAGTTTGAGTTTTAAGTTGTTGGGTTCAGGACTCAAACTGTGGTCAACTATGTGGAAGTACAGCAATGTAACCGTTACGCCACCTGCTGGTCCCAGAACTTTTAATTTTTTTAAAGAGAAAATAGAAGTCCATATTTTTATGTGAATTTTCTTGGTTTAAAATTCTCTGTTATCTAACAAAATCAGTTAACCCATGGGTCAGATGGATTCAATTTCTGGAAGAATGGTTTTGAGTATTCTAATTAATAATCCTAATCTAATAATTATATGTAAAATTTGTATACAACAAATTTAAAAATGTAACTAGAAGACAAATATCTAAGACACTGGGACCAGCAGATGATGAAATGGTTATGTCACTGGACTCCCACATAGATGACTGTGGTTTGAATTCTGGATCCAACAGCTTAAAACACTGGGTGTGTTTGCGTGTGTGCCCAAAACCTGAGAGGAAACTGGAGGAGAAAGGATTGCAATGTGGTCAGCCCTCTCGGGGGAGGTAATTTCTCGCTTTCTGTCTCTCTGTCTCTGTCTCTCTGGCAAATACATACACCCTATAGCAAAAATCTCTCTTACCAAAAAAAAAACAACAAAAAAACCTAAGACATCAAAGCAAAAGCCCTAAAAGAAAAGATAAATTGGCCTACGTCAAAACTAACAGTACATAAATCCCCCCAATTTTTAAGATAACTGGAAGAAAATATTTGCAGTACATATAATCAATAAAGGATTAGTGTCCAGACAACATATTTGCCATAAATCAATAATAAAATAAAGTAGCCAACAGAAAAATACGCAAAATCAACTCACAGAAAAAAAAGGCCTAAATATATAAAAATGCTCAACCTCACTAGTAAAGGAGAGAGATAATAAATTTGAACAAGAATAAAAACCATTTCTCAACTGTCAGTTTACCAGATATGTATTAAGTTGTATAACAGCATGTATGCAATGATGTGGAGCGATGGGTATCCTCATACAATACTGGTAGGAAAGATAATGCCACTTATGATGACTATTTGACAGTTAAAATTTTTAAAGGTATGCATTTCATGCCTAGAAATTTCACTTCTATTATCAACCCAAGGATATTTTCTCCTAATACACAAAGGGGCATGCTTATTTGTTATAGCAACAAATGGAAACATCTTCAATGTGTACAATAGAGAAGTGGTCAAATACGTTATAGTATATCCATTTGATGGAATTCTGCATGACACTTAAAAAGCATAAGGTAGAGACCAGCAGTTAGCGTAATGGCTGTCGCTGGACTCCCATGTAGTCTACTGCGGTTCGAGTCTCAGACCCAGTGGCTTAAACTCACGCTGGGCGCGTGTGCGTGCGTGCCCAAGATCCCGAGAGGAGAATGGAGGAGAAGGGATTGCGGCGTGGCCATCCCCCTTGGGGGGGGGGGGTGATTTCTCGCTTTCTGTCTCTCTGTCTCTGTCTTTCTGGCGAGCGCATGCGCCCTGTAGCAAAAACCTCTCCAAAAAAAAGGCATAAGGTAGATGCACCTACACCATTATGAAAAGATCATTGTCTTATTATTAAAATAAGTAAACTGTAGAACACTAAGACAACACTGATTTTTTTAACATACAACTACTACTTCCTCACACCACACACACAAATCAACTTAAGCAGACTGTAAATATAAATGAGAAAAGAAAAACAAAATTCTAGAGAAAAGAAAATAACTTCCTGACACTAGGTTAGGAAATTTTTAAAAAAGAACACAAAAAGTGTAATCCATGTGACAAAACATTAGTAAATTGGATTACATTCAAATTGCAAACTTCTGTTCATCACAAAGGTGGCTTTAAAAGAATGAAAAGGCAACTTTAAAACCTTTCCTATTCTGTGTATTGCCATATATAATACCTAGAAAGAGCTCTCTCTTATCCAGGATGTAAAATACCTCCTACTATACTCATACATACACTAGTGTAAGTACTTATTAATGCCACTACTTTGAAAACTGGCATTATCTATTGAAGTTGAATGCAACTTCACCCTGTCACCTTGTGATATAGCAAATGTTCTCTTGGGAACAATCTAGACAGAAATGCATGCACATATGCACCAAAAGACTTGTATGAGAATTTTCACATAAGCCTTTTTATATAAAAACTATAAGTGACCTAAATGATTAATCTTGGGAAGAGGAAACCATGGTGACTAGGAAGAGGTATGAAGGGAGACTTCTAAAATCATGGAAATATTTTACATTTATTTTTTTAATCAAGCAAAAGCTTAAGACCTAATGAGACTTGAGAAAGTAGTTTGAAAACCTGTGAAATTCTGGTGGGGTGATCAAACATCCTTCATGTAATACATCGAAGATAAAAACTCGGCCTTGACATAGCACTGTAATGTGACTTGGGGAGTGCCCTTCACTTTCTGGAAAAAAAGAAACAAGTAAACACAAGACTCAAATATCCCAGAGGTAAATAGCAGTAAAGCCACATATATTTAGCAGAAGAAAATAATCATTCTCCCAATATTTTATTCATCATATACTCATCAAATATCACAGGAACAAAACAAGTTAATAAAATTTCAGCTACTATGATATAAATACATACTCTTGAAACTTGTCCATGTGAGATATATAGAAATCTATAGAAGTTTCAAATATTTGCACACCCTGAGAATCTTACATTTCAAAATACTGTGGGGCTTTCTAGTTTTCTTTAGGGATAGCTAGTAGGAAGGGGAGAAGGAGACTGGATGAATCAGGGAATGAGACCTACCCAAAATAACAAGTTTCTTTTGATTTTATTAATGTTAATTACTCATCAGATAACTGCAGTAATATTTAGCTACAATTTCCCAGTTAAATAGTTTTCAGTAGAAAACGGCACCGAATATCTGAGTGGCAAGGGGAAAGAATGTTGTCCAGTCTGTAGTTTTACTTAAGGCTCTGATAGCACCTGGTAAACCACTGATAACTGTGGTATCTATGTCCCTTGGTGCACCCTAACTTCCCTAAACCTTGGACTTGGCTGATTTAACCCGTTTTTAAGGTACCAGTCCCTTCGCAGTCTTCCCATATGATCCCTGTTCCTGTTCCTAGCCCCTAAGAAAGGAAAAAGAAGAAAAGGGGAAGAAAAGAGAACACATACACTGCCACTGGAAAGAAATGTATTGGTTAGCCTTATTTACCAGTTGGTATTAAGTACTTTACATAATTATCTCATGAAATCTATTCATCAATATTAGAAAGGACTATCTTCAGATAACATTTTTCTCTTTATACTCTATTTTCTCAAAATCGAGGAAGTACGGTATATATTTTCCTTTTCCTCATGGTTACTTCTAAACCAGTTCTTCTTGGGCCAGTAGGTGGTGTGGAGGTGAAGGCACTGGATCCCACATAGCCAGCTTTACAGTTCTGAGTCCCAGACCCACGACTTGAGAATCATAGTGGGCATATGTGTGTGCCCAGAATCCTGAGAGGAGAATGAAGAAGTCATTGAGGTATGGCCAAATCCCCTGGGGGGGTGATTTCTCACTTTCCCTCTCTTTCTGTCTCTGTTTCTCTCTGTAAAGCACATATGCCCTAAAAATCAAAGTAAAACAAAACAAACATTTCTTCTATCTTCCCCTTCAAAAGCCTCAAGATCCTTTCACATTTAACAACATTACCTTTAATGTAGTGCTGAAAAAGAAATAAATAAATAAACCTGACACTAAATTAATCAATGAATGGATGGAAGGAAGGGGAAGGTGATGGAGCGGTGCTACCTCAAGATAAGCCTAAGAAGACTGGTGGCACAGGTGGTAGCAAACTGAACAGCGCATGTACCCAGTGTGTGCAGGTTGACCTGGGAAATGAACCACGGTTCACATAAGGCTTCCAACATTGCAGATCAATCCACAAAATACAATCTTTCTCTTGTATTTCACAATGAATCTATTAATAATTCTAATTTCAAATCCAATATATCTAGAATCTGATCATTTTTACCACCTTTGTGCCAGCACCCAAACAACTTTCTAACTCATCTTCTTGCTTCTACACTTGTCTCTTTCCTAAAAATCCATTCTTCAAATGGAAGGTAGAAGGTTCTTTTCAAACCTTAAACCTAGGGCTGGCCCTGTGGCCTTGTGGTTAAGGAGCAACATGGCGGCCGACTTAGTGGCTAGAATATGGCCTAGCAGCTTGAAAATCATGCTAGGTGCATGTGTATGCATGTCTAAAATCTCAATAGAATGGAGAAAAAAATGTGATATGAGCACACCTACTGGAGGATGCTTTTTCCTTTTCCCTCTCTCTAATGAGTGCATGTGCCCTATAGCAAAAACTAAAATATAAATATTAATAAAAAGATAAAAGTCCATAAATCTGTCATCACTCTTTCTCAAAGTCTACTAATAGCTTCTACTCACATTTTAAATAAAAGCCAAAGCCATTACCTTGTTTTATCAAGTACTATATGACCTACCCCTACTGGCCTTTTACATCTACCACTCTCCCTCTTGCTCCATCCACAACGCCCTCCAAACATACAAAGTTTATTCCTGCCCAGGGGGATTCTGCATTCAACATACACACATAAATACAACCAGGCCAGCTGGTGGCAGGGTGGTTAAAGCAGCTGGGTCCCACATGGTTGACTGTGCAATTCAAGTTCTGAACCTGGCTGCCTGATACATATCAACTGCATGTGCTTATGTGCCTAAAATCCCAAGTGGGGAATAGAGGAGAAGGGATTCCAACACGGCCATTCTCCCCTGAGGAGGTCTCTCTGTCTCTCTCTCTCTCTCTGTCTCTCCTATAAGTGCAAGCAAAAAAAAAGAAACTAAATTAAATAAACTAATAAGTTAAAAATAAACTGTGTTGCTCCATCTTCTCAGAGATCCTTCAGATCCTTAGAGGGCCTTCCCTGCCTGTAATCTAAAACAATCACACAGTTATTCTTATTTCAATCTTCTATATAATATTTGTTACAAATTCTGACACATTTTTGGGAGCAGCAGATAGTGTAATGGTTACATTGCTAGACTCCCATGTAGTCAACTGGGACAAGTCCTGGACCTAGTGGTTTAAAACTCACGCCGGGCACATGTGCATACATGCCCAAAATCCCAAGAGGAAACTGAAGGAAAAGGGATTGTGGCATGGCTATCCCTCCGGGGAATGATTTCTCACTTTCTCTCTCTCTCTGGAGAGCACACATGCCGTATAACAAAAAATCTCTTAAAAAAAAAAAATGGACACATTTTCTTATTTATTACCTCAGCTTTATCCCTATCTAGACCTCTTTACATAGCCATAAGTCCAAGTACATAATATTCATAACAGTTAAAACCACTACATAGAGACACATTATTAAATTGGTAAGTCTTCACTTTATTAACTACTACTCAAAGGACTTATCTAAGGACATATCCATCAAGTGATAAAGTCTAAATCCAAACCAGGTCTACTGGTTCTTAACTGCTATGCATATTTTCTCTCTTTGCTACCATTACTCAATTTTCTCCTGTTCATTTTTTCTATTCATTTTGGGCATTAAACTTTATGCCAGTTTCCCTAATCCTTTAATTCTTGCACTTGCAACACCAAGGACATAAATATCTTAAGCATCTAAAGAGGTTTATAAAGAAGAATTGAGTTCTACATGAAAGTAAACTTGTACCTTTCATACTATGAGCATAATTGACCATAAAAATCTTATGTTAGAAAACTGTCCATTCTTAATTAGATTATGTAGTAATTAAAAACTGCCATTAGGGACCAGCAGTTAGTGTAATGGCTATGTCGCTGGATTCCCATGTAGTCGACCGCAGTTTGCGTCCCGGACCCGGTGGCTTAAAACTCATGCCGGGCGCGTGTGCATGTGTGCCCAATATCCCGAGAGGAGAATGGAGGAGAAGGAATTGCGGTGTGGCCATCCCCCCTGGGTGGTGATTTCTCACTTTCTGTCTCTCTGTCTGTCTCTGTCTGTCTGGTGAACGCACTCGCCCTATAGCAAAAACCTCTTAAAAAAAAAAAAAAACTGCCATTAAATCCATTAAAAATAAAAAGAATTCTCAAGTAACTAACTGGAAACCCACAGTCTTCACAGCAGAGCCTTCCTTTTCTTTTCTTTTTTTTTTTTTAAAGGTTTTTGCCATAGGGCAGCATGCATTCCTCTGAGAGAGATATCACCCCCTCCCCCCAGGGGGATGACTCTGATGCAATCCCTTTTCTACCATTCTCCTCCTGAGATTTTGGGCATGCATGCACAACAAACACCCAATGTGATTTTCAAGCTGCCAGGTCCAAGACCAGACCACAGTCAGCCATGTGGGAATCCAGGGCCTTAACCACTACACTACCTGCTGGCCCCCAGAACCTTCCATCTTAAGATATGCTAAGAAACTGCAACAATGTGAACATGTCCCCTAAAAATTCACATGTTGAAATTTGGTTAAGATGGTGTTAAGGTGCAGGAGGTGGTGTGGTAGTTAAGGTGATGGACTCCCACACAGTCGACCCTGGTTAGAGTCCCAGACCTGGTGACTCGGTTTATCACTTTCCCCCTCTCTCTCTCTGATGAGTGCATGTGCACTATAACAAGTTAAAAAGTAAATAAAATTAATAATAATAAAAATAATAATAATGGTGTTAAAAGGATTAAACCTCTGGAGATGATCAGAATTAAGAAAAGGTTAGCACAATGGGGTTTACCTCCCACTGTTTGGGAGGTTTTTAAGGAGAGGGAGTAAAACCAGAGCAGAGACACAAGTTCTCAATCTTTCACCACCTGACATCCTGAGTCACCTTGGGACTCTGCAAGGAGTCTCTACAAACATAAAAACCCTTACCAGATGTGGCCCCTTGTCCTTGAACTTCTAAATCCATGTGCTGAATAAACTTTTCTGTTTTTATAAACTACTTTGTCTGTGGTAATCATTATTAAGCATCACAGAATAACTAAAACAAACGCTAAGCAGAAACTGCCATAACTACCATTAACTGACAGTAAGAACAAGTTCGATGAGTTAATCTGAACTCATATGTCTCCAAGAAGTGACACAGGCTTTCATCTCGTATTAAGAAACGAAAGCACACTAAACAAGAGAAATGGGGTGTGATGAGCACATATGAGCAAATACAGAAAGACAATTTAAATAACAAAGAAGGAAGGTTAAAAGGCACCCAGATCATATGCTCCAGGATTTCCATTTTAATACTACTCTGATTTGTAGTTCTACTCTTCAACTGAATTTTAAACTCTCAAATGATACAACTGAAGCACCAGGTTTGTGTTGAACCATGTAAGACACAGTTTAAAAAAAAAAAACATAAATTATATTCAAATTATTTAGAATGATTCAAAGATAAGGTTCACAGAAAGTCTTTTATTTGTCAAAGCCCAATAAAATATTCTTGAAATTTTATGTTCCACACCATTACAGTGGAAATAACACCAGAACTACCCAAATTGCAATGCCTTTTATTTTTAAAAGCACCATGTTTTTACTTACCAGTCCTAAAATAATTAATGACTGAATCTCTAGTAATTCCTGGAACCTTGCAGGTAGAAAACAGCATTCGAAACTGATTCATATCAAGAGGAGTATTTTTAGCTTTATCAACAGGTACTTTTTCTCTATTAAAAAAAGTGTTTTGATCAAAAAGTATTAAAAACTAATTAACCAGTCACAACTATATATTCATCTCTAAATAAGCAAATTAAGCTTCTCAACAATTTGCCACCTGAGACTTTAGGTAAATCTGTTACTTGTATCACATAAGTATCCTTACTTTTTTTTTTTTTTTTCAATTTATTTATTTTACATTTGCTGTACATCAAGACAGCATACAAAATGAGTTTTCCCCATTCAGAATACACTGTATATTGGCTTAATCAAGGATATTACCATACATGTTATCATCAACAAATAATTTTCCATTTCTTGTTTCTCATATACTTTGCTTTTTTTTTTTTTTCCTTTGATTCCATCCCTCTTACCCTCTGGCATTTCCCACACTCCTCCCACACTGTCTCTGGTATCTATAGTTGCTTTCAATGCCTTTTTCGCCCCCACATTTTATCGCTTCACGAAAGATCTTAATTAATCTAAATATTTCCAATAGCAAGCACAGCTGATATATACATATCCACGAACACATATCTGACTTTAGACATAAACCTCAGCGAGTAGAATGAACATACTATAAAGAAGCACCTGAGGTGATATAGCTTCCTGTGGTCATTAAACAGGTTTTTTTTTTTTTTTTATGTATTTTTTAATTGCAAGAAAAGCAGTTATAGTTTTAAGAAATCAGAATCCAAAAATGTTAAGAAAAATTTGCTTAAGATTTAAAGCCAAGAAAAAAGATTCTGTTCAAATAGTAGGTAGATATCAACAGCTCAAGAGAAGATAAAAATCCTTAAATCTGGAAAGCTAAGTACAGAAGAAAATCAGTAATGCTTTAGTCAAAAGTCATAAAATTCTATTTCACTAGTTCAGTCTCATGTAATTATTCTCTCTTCTGCTGAATATGTAGTATTACTGTGGTCTGATATTTCCGTTTAAATTCTGGAAGTTAACATTCAACATTAGTGTCCTTACTTTCTTAATAGTTGCCAGTAGGTCAAGGTATGCCAAAGAACTATACTTCCTCTTTCTAACTGAGTGCCTTCTTTTGGAGGCCAGTAGTGCTCAAAATGAGGGGCAGGACCCGCAAAGTTGATGTTCAGTTGTGATGGCATTCGAATATCCAGGTAGGCAACATTCAGCCACCACTCTTCCAGCTAAAAGAAACAAAAAACATAAGCCTAATGTTCTTCATAATACTTGAATATATAACTGCTGGCAAAAAAGGAAAAGAAAAAGAAAGCAGCTATATAAGTTACCTTGTTTTTCAATATATAAAAGTATGTTTTCTTGTTTTAAGTCATCCTAGATATTTTTAAATGATATTGTGGTAATTTCTTTTTTCTTTAATTGTAGAATCTTAAATATTATCTGGCTTAACTATATTACCAAAAACATGAAACAAGAAAACACTGAAAAGATACCTTCAGAGAGATCATTATATTGAGGTCGGGAAACCCAAACAAAGTATTTAGGCATTTTTTCAGATTACCTGGGGTATAACAGGTTATTCAATAAATTCTCACCTAATTAATAACAATGAAAGCATTAATGATTTTTCCTTTTGTGAAAAAAACTGAAAAACTAAATTAGAAATATAAAAACTTTTCAATAAGCTTAAAATTAATTTAGATTTTTCACAGATAATGCTTTGTATGTGACTCTTTAACAATACACAACTCAATTTCATCCATAAGAAAGCATATCTTATCAAATTACCTGAAGTTCTTTTTGAAGAAATTAATGTTATAAATTATTACTAACAATTTAGAAAAAGATATAAACAAAAAGGATAGAGGCAGAACAATTTCTCTGCCCTCACTGTATTTTAATTAAAATCACTTTAGGTTCAAAACTGAGAACAAGTAAATCTAGAATTGTTAAATTTTATTATTCCATCACAGATGGAATAAATTTTATTATTCCGGGAACCAGCAGTTAGCGTAATGGCTATGTCGCTGGACTCCCACAGAGTCGACCGCGGTTCGCGTCTCGGACCCGGTGGCTTACAACTCACACCGGGCGCGTGTGCGTGCGTGCCCAAGATCCTGAGAGGAGAATGGAGGAGAAGGGATTGCAGCGTGACCATCCCCCCGGAGGGTGATTTCTCGCTTTCTGTCTCTATGTCTCTCTGTCTGTCTGGCGAGCGCACATGCCCTATAGCGAAAAACCTCTCCAAAAAAAAAAAAAAAAAAATTTATTATTCCATCAATAGGTTGTGAAAAGATCAGGTTGCTTTTTATTTTTAAAACTAAAAGACAGTTACAATCATTATTTCTAGACTAAGGCAATTCTTTTTAATTAAGAAAACTCATCCTCTGGTATATACTACAGAAGCAGAGTTGTGGAAATCCAAAATTCCTTGAGAAAAATTATTGAGACACTCAAAATTTATTATACCAGCTTCTCCCTCTACATATCTAAAACAGAATATATATTACAGTTTTATGTTTCTTTGTCTCCCATGCACTGTTTTATTAGGTCTATGCCACCTATGTAACACATCTGTTTCAGTGTTTTGCATTTTTTCAGCCTATCATCACCAAGACAGAATTTTTTTTCTCAAGCATGATCTGTAGATCCCTATCAGTACCAAATACAGTGGCTATTAAAATGAGTTCTGTCCCCATCCCAGACAGAACTTACTGGTTCTAGGAAATCTGTATTTTAACAAGTTTCCATGTGGTAAGACAGAGGCCCATCCACAATACTCAAATCTCCCCAAAACATTAATTCATTATTTTGGATAATGATGTCAACAATGAGTGCAAAGACTTATAGCAATAATTTAAAAATAAAACCTATACATATTTTTATTTTCCATTCTTTAAATATCAATTTTTGAATTATAACTATAAGAACAAAAATACCCAATTTCTTTTTCCTTTTGCCCTTTCAAGTAATTTCTGTTGTAATATTTCTCCAATTCCATTTTGAAATTTTTGAACTATTTCTTCAGTTTTCTTATATTCTTCTTCATTTGCAAATGGCTTTACTATAAAGAAAAAATATACAATAAGGTATTTTGACTTCAAGGACCACCAACTCACCTCTATTATTATGTAAACAAATCTTAAAACTTTTCGATAAGCTTAAAACTAATTTAGATTTTGGATATGTAAGACACAATATTAAATATCACAGCAGTATAATAAATATAATAGAGTTTACAATGAAGAAGGCCGAAAAGCAACAGTGGAAAATACTGTAAAAATTTAAATGGTAAATATTATATAATCTAATAACAATTTTCTGAAAAATTCTTTACAAATCATTCTAGACAACAGGGAGGTGGAACTATCATGCAGTTATTAACCTGAGGGAAAGTAAATCCTATTTAGCTACAAGTACAAGAAGTGAGGGCCAGATGGTGGTTAAGGTGGCTGGATCCCACATGAGAGACTGCATGGTTCGAGTTTTGGACCTGATAACTTGAGAAACATGCCAATTATATGAGCGTACATGCCCAATATTCCAAAAGGAAAGAGAAATGGAGAAGGGATTACAGTGTGACCATTCTTCATGAGGAGTGCTTTCTCTCTCTCTTTCTTTCTACCTTTCTCTCTCTCTCTCTCTTTTTCTTCCTTTCTTTCTCTCTCCAGCAAGTACACATGCCCTCTGGCAAATTAACCCCTTTCTCCCAAAAAAGAGAAGTTAAAGAATCTTTCCATTAATGTACAATTTAGAGCCTTGACCCTTGTGTATATCAACACAATATTTACATACATGTAAATTCTACTCAGAGCACTTTAAGAAGTCTCATGAATAATAGTGGTTTCCTTCCCCCACCCCCTAAAAAGGATACAGAGTCCCTATTTCATGAAAATCAAATGTTCTTAAAATTAAGCTATAAATTAGAAATCAAGAGACATTAGGTCTTCCTTTGATTTTTATCTCTTCAAAATCATATCTAGCAAACTGCAAAGCTCAACTAAGTAGCTGTATTCAGAGAGAGTAAAAGTAAATATTCAAAAACAGTGACTAAATCAGTAAATTTTTTTTAGAAATGAAATTAGAACTTCCAGATGAACATGAGAGAAAAAAAAAATTAAAACTGTACTTGAGGGCTTTCAGCTAAACATAATGAACTACAATAAATATACATGCTTATCTCAGTCCTTTTAGAACTCTGCTAAAATAACAGTGAAGTAATAAAAAAGGCAAAAGTTGACACGGCAAAGAAAATGAAAGAAAGAGAAGGCATCAGGTAAGTTAAGCTAACATGTTATAAACAGAAAACATACGGGCAGGGCACCACAGTACAGTTGTAAAATGCTGTGCATAGACAGCATTGACTGACTACAATTCAAATGCTGACCCCAGTGACTTGAATAACATGCCAGGTACATGGGCATACATGTCCAGAATTCTGATGGATGCAGAAATGGAGGGAAGGGATTACAATGTGACTATACCCCAGTGGGGAGTTCTTTTTTCTCTCTTTCTTTCTCTAGTGAGTGCACATGTCCTCTGGCTATTAAAAAAGAAAAAAGAAAAAAAAAACAGAACAAAACAAAAACAGGGCCAGCTGATGCCCTGGTGGTTAAGGCAGTTGGATGCCACATGGCCAACCACATGATTTGAGACCCTGACCTGGTGGCTTGAAAAACATGTTGTATACATACGCATGTGCCCCCAAAATCCCCAAAAGAAGAAATGGAGAAGAGAATGTAGCATGACCATACTCCACAGGGGTGATGCCTCACTTACTCCTCTCTCCACCTAGTGCATGAGCCTTCTGGTAGAAAAAAGAAAAAAAAAAAAAGAGAGACAGAAAACACTGGGGAAAAAATGGTCACTTGCTTCATAGAATAGAGAAAGTTAATATCTAAGGTTTGAGGAATGAAAAGTGCTAGGAGATAGGAGAACAGTTAGGTGTAAATCAAGAAGCAAGCCAACTCCTGCAATAAAATCCAAAAAAGTTCAAGAATTCAAGACACATATACTTCCAAAGGTGGGGGAAAAGTACAGCCAAAAAAGAGGCTTCCTTAATGGTCTTCAAAAGCAACAGTCAGACATCCACTGTATCCACATTTCCCCTTTTAGATCACCTCTTCTATTCTACAAAACCAGGCAATTTCTTCCCAATGTTAGGAGAAACCAGGTTTACTTTCAGGAGAAGAGCCAGACAAGGTAGAATAAATGGATCTCAATCCATATTGAAAAAGGGAGGTTACAATAAATGTACACCTGAACCATAAGTACCACTAACCTCTTCCAACTCAGCTCCCCAAATCCTGGCCTATGCCCTGGAGGCAACAGATATAAAGATTCCTCTTTGGGGAAACTGATCATTCCATGAGAAGAGTAAGGGTATTTGGATGTGCCCTAATGATATCACTAAGTTTCTGTTCTATCACCCAACAATAAGGTCCACTATTCATCAAGTCCTACTCATGCAAAGAGTTCTTCCCACTCAGATTTTTCAGGGTCTCACTCTCCAATATGAATTAACGATTAAGGATTGCCGGATATCTGAGGAAAGCCTCTCTTCTCACAGAGCAGTCATACAGCAAAAACAAAACAAAACAAAAAACTAACAAAAGATTAGTGACATCGAGCAATAAATAGACCAAAAAAGATAAGGCACTAATAAAGAAGAAAAAAATATTTTAATTAAAAGTGTATAGTCCAGGGCCAGCATGTGGCATGATGGTTAAGGCACTGGATCCCACATGGCCAACCACAGTTCGAATCCCAGACCAGACAGCCTGAAAAAAATGTCAGGCACATGTGCATGCATGCTAAAATTCCTGAAAGGAGAACGGAGAAGAAGGGATTATGAAGTGGCCATTTCCCCAGGGAGTAGTTTCTCACTTTCCCTCCCTCTCTCCCTCTCTAGCAAGTACATACATCCTATAATTTAAAATCTAATGAAGAAATTAGGAATGAAATTTAAAAACTTCTTGAAATAAATGATAATGAATATATTACACTCTGGAACCTTTGGGATACAATGAAGGCAGAACTAGGAGGGTCTTTTAGAACAATCAGTGCTCATATGAAAAAAAATAGAAAGACTGAATAAACAACATAACAATGCATTGCAAAAGCAAGAATAAGCTAAACACAAAAGTAGTAGAAAGGAAATAAGAAAGATCTGAGGCAAAATAAGTGAAATAGAGAACAAAAGAAAATTTTAAAAAAATTTTAAATCAATGAAATGAAAAGCTCTTTGAGAAAATAAACAAAATTGACAAACCTTTAGCTAGGATAATGAAGAAAAAGAGAAGACTCAAATAATATCAGAAATGAAAACAAGAACATTACAACAAATATCACAGAAATACAAAAGATCGTTAGAGACTACTAGATGTGACTATACGCTAATAATATGGAAAACCTAGGGGGAAAAAAGGACATATTTTCAGATATATAGAGCATACCTAAAATGAAACAGGAAGATTCAGAATGCCTGAACAGTCTAATAACAAGAAACGATATTAAATCAGTAATAGTCTCTTAACAAAGAAAAATCCAAATCCAGATGGTGTCACTAAATTCTGCAAATCCTTTGAAAAAGAATTAACACCAATTCTGCTCAAAGTATTCAAAAAAATCTAAATGGAGGGAATCTTCTTGAATGTATTCTATGAAACTACTACCACCTTGATATCAAAAGTAAAGACAAAACAAAAATTAAAAATTATAAACCAATATCCTAATGAATACAGATGCAAAACTTCTGAACAAAATACTAGCAAACCAAATTAATAATACATTACAAAGATTATAAACCATGACCAAGTGAGATTTATCCTAAAAATACAAGGATGGTTCAATATACACAAAATGATAAATGCAACATATCAGAATAATGGAAGGAAAGACAAAAATCCTACGATCAAAACAATTGATGCAGAAAAGCCATCTGATAAAATACCATATCCTTTCATGATTAAGACTCTCAATAAACAGGTATAGAGGGTACATTTCTTAATACAATAAAGGCCATATATGACAAACCTACAGCTAACATCATACTCAAAACTAGAACAAGAGAAGGATGTCTACTTTCTCTACTCTTGCTCAATACAGGACTGGAAGTCCTTGTCAGTATACTCAAATGAGAGTAAAATAAAAGGCATGGAAATTATAAAGGATGAAATTAAATTGTCTCTATTTGCAGAAGATATGATTACATACACAGAATTCACCAAAAAACTCTTAGAGGTGATAAACCAATTCAGCAAATTTGCACAATACAAAATCAACACATTAAAATCTATAGCATTTTAGTACTTTTTTTTTAATCACACTGTGCACAAGTGGATGCATGCCCAAAATCCCAGGAAGAGAATGGAGGAGAAGAGATCACAGTGTGATTTCTCGCTTTCCCTCTCACTGACTCTCCCTGGCAAGTACATGCACAGCGAGAAATCACACTGTGATCTCTTCTCCATTCTCTTCCTGGGATTTTGGGCATGCACCTACTTGTGCACAGTGTGATTCTCAAGCCACCAGTTCCAGGACTTGAACTGTCATCAGCCATGTGGGAGTCCATTGCCTTAAGCACTACACCACCTTTTGGCTCCAGTGTTTTTGTACTTTAACAATGACTGGAGGCAGAAATGAAGAAATCAATTCCATTTGCAATAGCCACAAAAAAATAAAATATTTGGGAATTAATCTAACCAAATAAGTAAAAGATCTCTACATGAAAACTATTTAAAAAATAAACTGCAAAAGACAGACACAAAAAAATTAGAAAGATATCCTGCTGTTTATGGAGTAGAATAATCAACATAGTTAATATGTCAAAATCACAATGAGATATCATCTAGCCCCAGCCAAAATGACTATGATGAATACAAAGAAAAACAAAACAAAACAAAGAATAACAAGTGCTGACAAGGTTGTGGAGAAAAAGGGAATCCTTGTGCATCAAAGTTAAGAATGTAAATTAGTTGGACCAGCAATTAGTGTAATGGCTATGTTACTGGACTTCCAACCGCGGTTTGAGTCCTGGACCCAGTGGCTTAAATTCATACTGGGCGCGTGTGCGTGTGTCCCCAAGATCCCGAGAGAAGAATGGAGGAGAAGGGATCACAGCATGGCTACCCTCCTGGGGGTGATTTCTCACTCTCTGTTTCTCTGTCTTTCTGGCAAGTGCACGCACCCTATAGCAAAAACTTCTGGGGGATTAAGAAAGAATGTAAATTAGTACAGCCATTGTGTGGAGGTTCTTCAATAATCTAAAAATAGATTTACCACATGACCAAATAATCCCACTACTGGGTATAATAACAAGGACAGTAAACACGAAGAGATCTGTGCATCCATGTTTATTGTAGGATTATTCACAACAGTTAAGTCACGGAATCAGCCTAAATGCCTGAGAACAGATGAAAGAACTGGGCAAATACAGTACATATACATAATGGAATACTATTCAGCCATAAAGATCAACAAATCCTGGGCCATCTGGTGGCATGGTGGTTAAGGAGGCTGGATCCTACATTATCAGTGGGGTTCGAGTTCCAGACCATGTGGCTTGAAAATCATACTAGGCATGTATGCATACATGCCCAAAATCCTAGAAGAGAATGCAGAAGGGATTGTGGTATGGTCAATCCCCCCGGGGAGGGGGGGTGCTTTTTTCCTTCCTTTCTCTTTGTAAGTATACATGTCCTATAAGAAAAACTTAAAAGAACAACAAATCCTGCCATTTGACATGAAGCAGACAAATCTAGAAACTACTGGGTAGTTGCACAGAAAAACATAGAAAAATATGTCATGATTTCTCTAATGATCCAATATAATGCTTAATGAAATAAGCCAAACCATGAACAATGAATACTATCCATATATGTCTCTACCTAACATATAGTGAATGTCTGCACTCTATGACAAAAACTGAAAGATTCAAAACAAACAAAAATAGCGTAATGATATATACCAGAAACTGCTTGCAAGGGGTAGGGGTTGTTGAGGGTTCATTAGAAAAATTTTAATAGACACAAGGATGCACGTAACTAAGGGGAAGAGGCTATGGAATGGTATACAACAGCAGAGTAAAAAATATGGACAATTTAATACGTATTTTTTAAAAACTAGTACAACATTTATCAAAATGTATATAACATGTTAAGTTCAAAGTAGAAGATGAATTTGTGTTTATCCTAGATTATTATACACTGTACACAAGCTTTTAAAAACCATATTGTACCCCACAAAGATAAACATAAAATACATATAAACCAGAAACCATAACTAAAGAAAAAAAAATGGAGAATGGAATGATGGATATCTGAATCTAAGAAGGGGAGGACAGAGGGAATAGGGAGATTTTGATCAAAAGGCACCAATTTGCAGCTAGATAAGAGGGATGAGTTCTTGAGTGGTAGGGTAACTATATTTAATAGCAATTTATTGTACATCATAAAGTTAGAAGAAAGGCTTCAAATGTTCACAACACGAAATAATAATAAATGTTTGAACTGATGTACATATATATAGTCCTGATTTGATCATTACATTGAGGGCACAAACTGAAAAATCATCCTGTACCACCATAAATTATGTTACTATATAATAACGTCAATTAAACACTTTTTTAAAAGAATGTTATTTTATATATGGAATTAAATAATGCAAGAAATAGATGAAAATCCTTCCCTAAGAGTGTGGAATCTGTGTGGCTGAGGAGAAAATCAGGGAGATGAGGCTGAGAACTACACTGTTCGTTGTAACCCTATTAACACTATTAATACTACCTAGCTTCTCAAACTATGGAAAATTTATCAGAAGAGAGAAAGAAATGTTTTGAATAGTTTAAAGATACTTTAATTATTATGAGTCTAAAAGAAGAAGCAATTATTCATTTGTCAACTTCTAATAGTATTATTTTCTAAGTTGCTAACAACATTAACGTATACTAAAAATTTATGAACATACCTGATTCAAGATATTTTTTTAATGTTTCTCCAAGTGAAGGAACAGGCAGTGATGGAAGAAAATCCTGATACTGAAATGTTCGTTCTTCAGTTGATTTAGCCAACTGATTTTCCATGATCTAACCACAATAAGAAAACTAAAGAGAAATGAAACATACTTCACAACTTTAATCTCATAAATATTCTTATACGTTCTAAGTCCAAATCATCAAATCAGGATTTACGGACTACAGTATATCCAGAACTTGGTCCCAATTCTTACAGAATTCATAAACTTGTCAAAGAAAATAAACCTAACCAAAGGGAGTGGGGAGAAGTACAGACTGAAAATGCTAAAAATCAAAGAGTAATTACTGAGACCAGTATAGTTAATTAATTATTACCATTCATGAACATCTACCAGCTGCCTAGTACTTCCATATGTTATAGAAAACATATATTAACCTTCCTAAACTTCTTGTTATTTCTGAATTGTGATATTCTCTGTCATTTTACATATGAGGGAACTTCAAAAGTTTATGGAAACTGCCTATTATAAGAAAATTAAGCATGGATTTTAAAATTATTTTACACCAAAATGAACTTGTACTAACTTGTTATATCATATCTGAACAGGATCTAGTTTGAGACTATTTGAAAAAAGCCCCTATCAGAGCAGCATAAATTCTGCTAAAATTGAAGCAAGAACAAACATCAAATTTAGGGTAAAGCTTAAATGGAAGAAAGGTGAAATTGCTGATACTTTATGAGAAGTTTATGTAGCCAATGCCCCAACGAAATCAGCAGTTTACAAATGGATAGCTCATTTCAAAAAGCGACAAGATGGGGCCAGCCCCATGGCCTGGTAGTTAAGGGAACTGGATCCCACGTGGACTACCAAGAAGTTCAAGTCCCACACCTGGCAGTTTGAAAAATATGCTAGGTACATATGCATGCATGCCTCTAATCCTCCCAGGGTAGAGAAAAGAGGAAGAGACTGTGGCCTGATCATACCCCACCGGAGGGGGGGGGGGTGCTTTTTCTGAGAGCTCTGTCTCTTTCTGGTGAGCACATGCGTCCTTTGGCAAATTAAAAATAAATAAATAAGGACAAGATGATGTTGGAGATGACATATACAGCAGCAGACCATCCACGTCAATTTGTCTGTGAGGAAAAAAAATTCATTTTGTTCATGCCCTAATTGAACAGGACAATTCACAGTAAAAATAACAGCCAACACCACGGACATCTCAGTTGGTTCCGTTTACACACTTAAGACTGAAAAATTAAAGTGGAATTAACTTTCTGCTCGATTGGTACTAAGACTGTTGCAACCAGATCAGCTATACACAAGACCAGAACTTTCTTTTTTTTTAATGGAGAGATTTTCTTTTTTCTTTTTTTTTTTTTTTTTTTTTTTTTTTTTTTTTTTTTTTTTTGTGCTATAGGGCACATGTGCTCACCAGACAGAGAGACAGAAAGCAAGAAATCACCCCCCAGCGGGGATGGCCACGCCGCAATCCCTTCTCCTCCATTCTCCCCTCAGGATCTTGGGCAGGCATGCACACACGCCCAGCGTGAGTTTAAGTCACCGCGTCTGGGACTCGAACCGCAGTTGACTACATGGAGTCCAGTGACATAGCCACTACGCTAACTGCTGGTCCCAGAAGAGCAGAACTTTCAATGAAAATTTTAAACAAGATGGATCATGATCCCAAAGCATTTCTTTAGAGAACTGTAACAGACAAAACATGGTTTTATGACTTTGATTTTGAAAAAGCACGATTAAAGCAATGGCTATCAAGAGGTGGAAGTTATTCAGTCCAAGCAAGGTGGACTAGTCAAGAGCAAAGATCATGGCAACAGTTTTTTGTAATGACCAAGGCATTCTAGCTTGTTGACTTTCTGGATGAAGAGAATAATATCTGTTTATTTTGGTTTTGTTTGTTTGTTTGTTTGTTTGTTTTCTTGAGAGATTTTTGCTATAGAGTGCACGTACTAGCCAGAGAGACAGAGAGAAATAGAGAGAAAGAGAGAAATTACCCCTCTGGGGGGATGGCCATGGCACAACCCCTTCTCCTCCATTCTCCTCTCAGGATTTTGGACACACACACACACAGCCAGTATGTTTCAAGCCACCGGGTCTGGGACTCAAACTGCGGTCAGCCACATGGGAAGGAGTCCTGCAATGTAACCATTACACCATCTGCTGCCCCGATAAATCTGCTTATTAAGAAGCTATTTTGACAAAGTTAGCTGGGGATTTTGCAGAAAAACACCCAGAAAACTTTCACCAGAGTCCTTTACCGCAACAGTGCTCCTACTCATTCCACTCATCAAATGAGAGTTATTTTGCAAGAATTTCAATGGGAAATCATTAGTTAAGAGTGTGAACTTGACTGGCCTAAGAAATACCTTGTAAGCTGAGAAAGTATTGCTGTGGGGGTGTTTCTGGAAGAGATTAACATGTGAGTCTGAGTATGCTAGATATGGAAATCAGCCCTCACTGTCGTAGGCACAATTAATCAACAGGAGGCCCAGGAAGAATAAATATGGAAGACAAATAAATGAGTCTTTTTTGAGAGAGCAAGTTAAACTTCTGTTGCCTTGGACATCAGAACTCAAAGACCCATCTGCCTTTGGATTCTAGGATTCACATCAGCAGCCCCTTGGGTTTTCAGGCTTCTAATCTCTGACTGAGTTACATCATGGGTTTCCTGGTTTCTGAGCTCTTCCAACTTAGACTGAGCCATGCTACCAGAATCCCCCAGGGTGCACACTTCGAGATGGCACATGAAAGACTTCTCAGCTGCCAAAACAGTATAAGCTGATTCCTCCCATAAATTCCCTCTTATATATCTAAACACATCCTTGGTTCTGTCTTTCTCAAAAAAAAAAACAGATTAATACAGGCATCTTACCTTACAATCCTTATTTGGCTTCTTCTGATTTCTTTGTTTTCTAATCTTTGAAAATCTTAAAGGGCACCCAGTTTTCTTTAACCAATAATGTAAAAAAGACTGTAACAAAATTAAGTTATCAGGACTCAGTTCTTTAGAGATGGACTAAACAGCTGGTATCATTACTCATAAGAGTTATCTTGAACTTAATAGAGCTTATGTTGAGAAATTAAGCTTTATTTTTTATTTCTTTTCATTCCATTTTTCCATGAACTTTTTTAAGGTTCCTCATATGATAAACCAAAACTCAGACAGATTTAGTAATTTGCCTAAGGTCAAATCTAGGACTCAAACCCAGATCTCTTAAGACTATAACCTTTCCCCTACACAAAGGCAACAGTAGAGGGTATAAAGAAACTTGCAGTTAAGTCTTGATGGGTAAGTAGGAGTTGATATGTACAAAAGAACTTTTGGCTGAGATAACTTTCAAAAACAAAGTAGGAAGAGGTATGGAATAGTTGCCCAACTACAAAGTTACAACTTATTATTGAATATACAATCATATGAGAAGCTTTGGACCAGCAGATGGTGTCACGGTTACATCGCTGGACTCCCATGCAATTGACAGCGGTTCGAGACCCAGAGTAGGTAGCTTAAAACAAACTAGTCACATGTGTGTGCACGCCCGAAATCCTGAAAGGAGAATGAAGGAGAAGTGATTGTGGCATGGCCATCCCCCCTGAAGGGTGATTTCTTGCTTTCTGTTTCTCTGTCTCTCTGGTGAGCACACACACCCTATAGCAAAAATCAAGAATATATAATCATCTGAGAAGATCCTGTAACCTAATTGTGCAGATGGCATTAGGTCTACACAATACGATTTCAAGTATCCCAAAGAAATCTTGAACACTCACATTCATTCATTTTCATCTAAATCAAACTAACTCAGCACATGAATAATGTATATAAGTATACAAGTGCTATATGAGAAAATGAGATTTCTCAAAGAGGTCTTTATAGATTAAATTATGTATTAAAATAGCAACTGAGAAATCAAGTAAGGTCAATAATAAATAAGCATTTGCTGTCTTTTCAACTAATAGCAAATTTCAAACACAATATTCCAATCATAGAGGTTTACAGAATTAAACATTATCAAAACCAAGGGCATGGCACAAACTGTTCAGCCAATATCTGCTTGTCTTCTTTCTTAACAGCATTCTGAGTTTTAGCTGGACATATAGTCACTCAACTGTATCTTTTCAACTCTCCCTTGGAGCTCAATGTGGCCTTCTAACTTACATATCACCGACAACTTATGCTCTAAAAACATACATAGGTTCTCCCTGCACTTTCCCCTCCTCACTGCCTACCAGGTAAAGCCAACTGGAATATCTTGGATCCATTTAAGCAAGTCATGTATTGAGGTCAGAATCACCCTACTAGCCCTGAACTCCTATCTGGAAGAGTGTGTGATGTGTGTGTATACACATACATACATATTGGGTTGTCAAAAAAGTCATGATGCATTTTTTCATAGCATCATGTATCATGACTTTCCTGATGACCAAATATATAAGTATATACATATAAAAACTTTTATTCATGTCATTGTACATTGGGCTTTCTTTGTTAGGGAGAAAAGCTTAGCCTATTAGTAACATAACAAGATAACTAAAAATGAGGTATAACAATGACCTCACAGTTCCTTGGCTTCTTCCTATCTAACGACTTTGGCTGTATTCCATCAATATGGTATCAGATCTAGAGAATGCACATTTAGGTCCAAATACAGACTTGGCAACTTTCTAGTGATGTGCCCCTAACTTTAACTGAATTTCTTTATTTTTAGACTATGTAAAGTCATCAGATTTTTCTCTAAAATCCTACAAAAGCATGTTCTAAAAGAATCTAGCTTGAAATAATCACGTTAGGGTATGAAAAATTTCTATGAATGGCCCCAAAAATGCCAATCTCTCTAATCTCTAGAACCTGTGACTATGATGAGCTCATTATTCTTGTGATTATGTTATCTTCTACAGAACTAACCTTAAAATTAGGATATTATCCAGATGGACATAATCTAATCACCTGAGCTCTTAAGAGCAGCATTTTCTATGGCAGGTGATAGAACCCAACCCATATTTAAAGCATAAGAAGGATTTGTGGGGGTCAGCAGATGGCATAGTGGTTACATCGCTGGATTGCCACATGGCCCATAGTGGTTCGAGTCCAGACCCAGTGGCTTGAAAAAAATCAAACCAGGAGCGGATGCATGAGTGCCCAAGATCCTGGGAAGAGAATGGAGAAGGGACTGTGGCATGGCCACCCCTCAGAGGATGATCTGTCACTTTTCCTCTCACTGTCTCTGTCTTTCTCTCTGTCTTTCTCTCTCTCTCTCTTTCTCTTTCTCTGTGAATGTACACACCCTAAGACAAAAATCTCTTTTAAAAAAAAAAAAAAGAAGAAGAAAGATTTGTAGTGCTGTTACTGGCTTTGAAGATTCAGGTGGCCTTAAGGAACTGAGAGAGGGCCTGGCTGACAGTAAAGAAATGAGAAACCTCAACCTACATGTGCATGGGAAATGATTTCTGTGGAAATCTGAATGAGTATGGAAGTGGGTTGCCCCCCTGCCCACCTGGGAAAAAATAATAATAGTAACAGAAACCTACAGATAACTTAATTTCCACTTCGTGAAATTCTAAGCAGAGTACCCAGCTAAATATATCCAGACTTCATATCTATAGAAGGTGTGGGATAATAAATCTGTATTTTAACTTTTAAATTTGTGGGAATTTGTTATGACAACATGGATAACTAATACAAAGAAATCAAATTATTCTTTGTAAATCTCTCTGGCATTTAATGAACTTTAGGAAACTGGAAGCAAGTATAATATTCTCATACTGACTACAGTGATTAATTCATCCACAGGTAGACATTTAAAAGATGAATCATTAGATTCTTTTTTTTTTTTTTTTGGCAGGGGAGAGGTTTTTCTCACCAGAAAGACAGAGACAGAGAGACAGAAAGCGAGAACTCACCTCCCAGGGAGGATGGCCACACCACAATCCCCTCTCCTCCATTCTCCTCTAGGGATCCCGGGTGCGCGTGCACGCACGCACACACACACATACACACACACACACATACACACACACACACACACACACACAAGCCTGGCGTGAGTTTAAGCCACTGGGTCTGGTACTTGAGCCATGGTTGGCTACATGGGAGTCCAGCGACATAGCCATTACGCCAACTGCTGGTTCCAAATTATCAGATTCTTACTTGAATAACTCAAGAATTCCTACTTGTGAATTCTCAACCACAAACATTAAGTTAGTAATATAATTCCAACAGATTTAAGAAAACAATGCTGGATTTGGGGGTCAGCAGGTGATACAGTGGTTAAGGTGCTGGACTCTCATATGGCCAACCGCGGTTCAAGTCCTGGACCTGGCAACTTGCTTTCTCTCTTTCTCTTTCTGTCTCTGCTTCCTGAGCGCACATGTCCTAGAGCAAATTTTTAAAACTATAACAATAATAAAATTGAATTATTCTTTACAAATAATAAGAAAGAAAATGATGACTCTGGATTTAATTAGCGTGTACATCCTGGAGGGCACTAAGACATTTAGTAACGCAAAGTGGAAAAGAAAACCAGGAACACTAAGTAAAGAAATAAGACTCTCACGTACCAGTACACCAAGAAGACGGGCTGCTTAGGACCGCTAGGGGCCTGTGGGCAACAACTCTTTTTCGCGATCACCGGGATGTGAACTAGACTGGTGACTGGGAAGAAAAACAACAAGCTTAACAAAAACTTGAGAAACAGGAGTTAACAAAAGCTGATGAAAGAAGGAGGAAGTCAGATCACCTAAGAGCTGGAAGCCCTCAAGTCTCAAATTTAAAACACATGCAAAGCTAGACGGCAGGATTAAATTACCATGGGACTAAGTAGGTTTCAGACAACGGCACCTCCCAGTACAGGTCCTCCGGACACAAGGTACCTGCCGGATGCCCGATGGCTGTGCGGGCAACGCGCTGCAGGGCAACAGCGAGTGGGAAACTCCTCCCGCCAGGCGGAGGACAGCGCTGCACCCTCGCGAAGTCCAAGCGAGAGCTATCCAGCCGGGCACCTCGACAAACCAGCCTAGCCGCCCAACCTCAAGGCACCTCTCAGACCGCGGCAGGAAAGACACCACACCTCCACCACACCCCGGCGCCTCTGCGGTTCTACACGATTGAACTCTGTCCTGCCTAAATTTCCCCTGCCCACCAGCTGGAGAGAAAGGGAGGGAGGGAGTGCGGCCTCCGCCGGCCTGCTAGTACTCACCCACCCGCCTCGCTTCCTAGGAAGGAGCCGTCAGCCCTTTAGCCCTTGCGCATCAGGCCTCAAAGCAGGAATTCGACGGAAAGCCGCGAGGGTCCCGCCCCGTCCTCGTCGGAGGACGCGATTGGACGAAAAGCCGCAGTGGTCCCGCCCGGTGCTTGCCCCGACTCGAAGGGCCTGCGCTGTGGTGGAATTAGCCCTCCCTCCCGCCGGGGCCTTGACCCGGGCTCGATTCTGGACTGTGGGCATAGGAAAGGCTTGCCAGGCGCCGGCCAGAGCTCTGGACTCTGCAGGGCTCCTGCTTCCTGGGCGCTGATGGACGAACTCGGCGCTCAAACCTGTTACTTGGCAGGGGCCGCGGCCGGGCGGTGCTCGGCTCACACAGGTACCCACTCCTTTGAGACCGATGCAGGAACAGATGGTTCAGCCCAGTTTACCCTATTTTGCTTGACTCGGCGCCCGGTTTCCCTTCTCGCGCCAGATCTCCTCCGGTCTTCCCAGTGCGACGCTATTCGCAGTTTTGAAGCAAGAACTGATACCAACGCCCGAGTAAAGGCGAGTTACTGTCCACTCCGTGTCTTGGCAAGAGAACAGTGAGCACGCAGATCCCTGCTTGAGGCTGATGTCGGCCCAGCTCTGATATGCTGCAGTCCATGCCAGCCCCGCCAACCTGCCCTTCTGGGGGTCTCTGTGCTACCTACCCAAGGACTTTGAAGCCCTCAGGGAGGCTCACCCTACAGACCCGACACTGATCTGATTACTTACTATCTCGCTGAGAAATGAAACTTTTTTCTTCCAGACTTAATTCGCTTTACTTTTCTTGTATTAAAACCTTATGCTGTGGGGACCAGCAGTTAGCGTAATGGCCATGTCGCTGGACTCTCACGTAGTCCACCACGGTTGGAGTCCCGGATCCGGTGGCTTAAACTCGCACCAGGCCCGTGTGCGTGCGTGCCCAAGATCCCGAGAGGAGAGTGGAGGAGGAGGGATTGCGGTGTGCCCCCCCCCTGGGGGGGTGATTTCTCGCTTTCTGTCTCTCTGTCTCTCTGTCTGGCGAGCGCACGGGCCCTATAGCAAAAACCTCTCAAAAAAAAAAAACAAACAAAAACACCCTATGCTGTGGACACAGCTGAAGCCTGGGTCTTCTGTACGGAGACTGGGGTGGGTCTTGACAAGATGGTCGGTGAATTCCTGATGGGCAGACATGGTGAACTTGGTCTCTTTCCAGAGGTCTTGGAGAAGGTGGCTCAAAGGTGGTCTTGGCGAAGTTGCCAGGGTGGCAGTGCAGCCCCTGGCTGAACTGGAGCAGTCACTGCAGCTTTTTTTTTTTTTTTAATTTAAATTTATTTATTTGCATTCATTCACTGTACATCATTACAGCATACAAAATGAGATTTTCCATCCAGGGTACACTGTATATTGTTTCAATCAAGCACATCAAGAAACATGTTATTGTCAGCAAATAATTTTCGATTTCTTGTTTTCTGTATGTTTTGCTTTTTTCCCCCATCCTTGATTCCCTATCTCTTACTCTCTGCCATCTCCCACTCTCCTCCCACACTGTCTCTGGTATCTGTTTGCTTTCTATACTGTTTTCTTGGGCTCTGGGGTGGAGACAGTGCCGGTATCTCTAGGGACAGGAATGAGGAACACCAGCACAGAGTGAAGGCCGAGGGTCACTTTGCAAAATAAATGAATTTTGTTTTTAGAGGTTTTTTTTGCCTTAAGGTGGTTGCAGGGTGGGGAGAAAGACACAGTGAAAAGGAAAGTGAAGAATCACACCCCCCTCCCCAAGGGGGATGGCTGCGCAGCAGTCCCTTCTAGGATCTTGGGCCCTGGTGTGATTTTCTTTTTCTTTTTTTTTTTTTTTTTTTTTTAGAGAGAGGTTTTGGCTATAGGATCCAGTGCACTTGCCAGAGAGAGAAAGACAGAAAGCAAGAAATGGGGGGTGGGAGAGGTGGGGGGGGGGTGGCCACACCACAGGTGATCTCTTCTCTCCTTCATTCTCCTTTTGGGATTTTGGGTAGGCACTGACCACGAGCCTGGAGTGAGTTTTAAGCTGCCAGGTCTGGGACTTGAACCTTGGTGGTCTATGTGGAAGTCCAGCGACATAACCGTTATGCCATCTGCTGATCCCCCAGGTGTGATTTTTCAAGCTATGACTGGAACCACGGTAGCCATGTGGTACTATATTACCACTATGCTGGTGGTAATATAGTAATATATATATATAGTAATATATACCATCTGCTGGTCCTGGGAAATGATATTTTTTTTTTTTTGAGAAGTTTTTGCTATAGGGTGTGTGTGTGCTTGCCAGAAAGACAGAGGCAGAGAGACAGAAAGCAAGAAATCACCCCCTGAGGGGATGGCCACATGCAATTCCTTCTCCTCTCAGGATCTTGGGTACACAGGCACACCCGCCTGGTGTGAGTTTAAGTCAACAGGTCCAGGACTAGAACTGCGGTCCACTACATGGGAGCCCAGCAATGTAGCCATTACCGCCAACTGCTAGTCCCATACAAAGGGTCTCTTTTTTTTTTTGGAGAGGTTTTTGCTATAGGGTGCGTGTGCTCGCCAGACAGACAGAGAGAGACAGAGAAACAGAAAGCAAGAAGTCACCCCGCAGCAGGGATGGCCACGCCGCAATCCCTTCTCCTCCATTCTCCTCTCGGGATCTTGGGCATGCACGCACACGCGCCCGGCATGAGTTTTAAGCCACCGGGTCCGGGACACAAACCACGGTTGGCTACATGGGAGTCCAGCAACAAAGCTATTACGCTAACTGCTGGTCCCACAAAGGGTCTCTTTTGAGCACTAATTATTGATTTAGGGTTACCTTTGATGATATTTTTCATACTGTGTATGAAAATGTACCACCAAATTCCGAGGGGAAGAGTTAACTATACTATTTATACATCCCAGACAATTCCTTATTACTAAGCAGAACATCAAAAAAAATTTTAAAGAACTGCTTTTTTTTAATTTACTTTCCTTCTTTCTTTCCTTTTCCTTTTTCCTTTCCTTCCCTTCCCTCCCCTTTCCTTTTCTTTTTTCTTTTCTTTTCCTTTTTCTCTATTTATTTGACCAGAGAGGGCCAGAGCAAGAGAGAGAGAGAAAGTGAGAAAGCAAGCTGCAGATCCAGAACTCAAACCACGGTCAGCCACATGGGAGCCTAGTGACCTTAAGCACCACGCCACCTGCCGGCAGAACATCACATTTTAAAAAACTTTAATAGCTTTATTGAGATATAATTTATAGGCCATAAAGTTCACCCACTCAATATATACAAATCAAGGTTTTTTACTATCTTCACAGGGTTATATGGTTACCATAATCTAATCTTAGAAATTTTATCATTCCATGAAAGAAACATTGTATAGTCACTCCCCAACTTTCTACTTCCACGTAACTAGTAATCTACTTTTTGTCTGCTTAGATTTACCTGTTCTGGACACATTATATGGGTAGGGTCATACAATACGTGGTCTTTTGTGAACAACTTGATTTATAGTGTTTTCTAGATTTGTCCACATTTTCACCTAGAGTATTTCAGGACTATGTTCTTTTATAGGGCGGAAAAATACCACATTGTATAGATATATCACATTTTGTTCATTTATCAGTTGATGGACATTGGATTGTTTCTACCTTTTGGCTCTTTGAACACTGCTGCAGTAAACACTTGTGTACAAGTTTTGTGTGAATGGATGTTTTTAATTATCTTGGGAGTGGAATTTTTAGGTCGTGGAATTTTTAGGTCGTATGTTAATTCTGTTTTAACATCTTCAGAAATTGTCCTAATGCTTTCCAAAGTAGTTATGTTATTTTATATATTTGCCTGCAATATACAAGGTTTCCAATTTTTCCATCCCTTGATTATAATAGTAATGTAGTAATCACACTTGTTATTATTTTTTATTATAGCCACATTAGTGGATTCGAAGTGGTATTTTGTGATTTTAATCTCTTTTACTTATAATTTCATTTCTTTTATTTTTCTCTTTTAATTTTGATTTGCCAGAAGATGTGTGTGCTTGCTTGCTGGAGAGAGAGAGAGAGAGAGAAAGCAATCGAATACCCCCTATGAGGCATGGTCACACCACAATCCTTCCTTCCCAATTTCTTCCTCCTTTTGGAATTTTGGGCATGCACACACACATGCCCTGCGTGTTTTTCAAGGCACTGGGTCTGGGTCTCAAGCCATGTGGGATCCAGCCACCTTAACTAATAAACCACTGGCTATCCTTTGATTTGCATTTCTGTGAAGACAAGTGATTGTGAGCATTATTGGCCAATTATATATCTTCTTTGAATAAATGTCCATTCAGATCTTTTATCCATGTTTTGATGGGTAAGTTGAATATTCCTTATCTGAAATGCATGGGGCCAGAAGTATTTTAGATTTTGGACATTTTCAAATTTGCAATATTTGCATATATGTAATGAAGTATTTTACAGATGGAACCCAAGTCCAAACATGAAATTTATTCATGTTTCATATATACATTAACATATAGCCTGAAAATAATTTTGTTTGTTTGCTATAGGGCACATGCACTTGCCAGAGAGAGAGAGAAAAAAAATAAGAAATAACCCCCCCAAAGGGGGAATAGCCATGCTACAATCCTTTCTTCTTCATTTCTTCTTGGGATTTTGGGCACGCACATATAGACACCTGGCATGTTTTTCAGACTTCAGGGCCTGGACTCAGACTGCATAGTCAGCCATGTGAGATTCAACCACCTTAATCTCCACACCATCTGCTGGCGTGCTTGAAGGTAATTTTACACAATATTTTTAGTATCACAACATCTTTACATGAGGTCAGTTGTGAAATTTTTCACTTTGAAGCTCAAGAAAAATCAGATTTTGGAAAATTTCAGATTTGGAGATTAAGGATGCTCAACCTATTTTTTTTTCTCATTATTTGTTGTCTTTTTTTACTTTCTATACAGTGTTCTCTGAAGCACAGGAGTTTTTTACCTTTGATAATGTCCAACTGATCAATCTTTTAACAGTTATAATTATGATTCTATATCTAAGAAAACATTGCCTAATCTAAGATCATAAATATTTACTCCTGTGTTTTTTCTTTTTCTTTTTTTTTTAGAGGTTTTTGCTATAGGGCGCGTGTGCTCGCCAGACAGACAGAGAGAGACAGAGAGACAGAAAGCGAGAAATCACCCCCCAGGGGAGATGGCCACTCCGCAATCCCTTCTCCTCCATTCTCCTCTCGGAATCTTGGGCATGCACGCACATGCGCCCGGCATGAGTTTTAAGCCACCAGGTCTGGGACGCAAACCGCGGTCGACTACGTGGGAGTCTAGCGACATAGTCATTACACTAACTGCTGGTCCCTTTCTTTTTCTTTTTTGAGATTTTTTGCTCTGCAACGTGTGCTGTCGCCAGAGAGAGAAAGAGAGACAATAAGTGAGAGATTATCATCCAGGAGGATGGCCAACACCTTCTCCTCCATTTTTCTTTCAGGATTTTGGACACACATGCACATGCACACAGTGTGAACTTTAAGCCGCTGAGCCAGGAACTTGAACCGTGGTTGACTACATGAGAGTCCAGAGATGTAACCATTTCACCATCTGCTGATCCCAATTCCTGTGTTTTGTTTTTTTTTTTCCCCTAATGGTTTCACAGTTTTCACTCTTATACTTATGGCTATAATCTACTTTAAGTTACTTTTTGTGTGTTATATGAAATAGGAATATAAATTCATTTTTTGGTATGCATAAATTTTGTTGTCCCAGCACCATTTAATGAAGTCTGTTCTTTGCCAACTGAACTATTTTGGCCTCATTGTCTAAAATCAGCAGACCGTAAACACTAAGGTTTATTCTGTACTGTAAAGTCTATTTGATTCATCTTAGTATCTACCATTACCCAATGCCATACTGTTTTGTTTGTTGAGAGATTTTCGTATAGGGTGCTTGCACTCACTGGAGAGATAGAAAAGTAAGAAATCATCTCCAGGAGAGAGGCCACACCACAGTCCCTTCTCCATTCTCTTTTCAGAATTTTGGGCATACACGCACATGTGCCTGGTGTGAGTTTTAAGCTGCCAGATCTGGGACTAAAACGGTGGTCGATCACATGGGAGTCCAGTTCGTTAACCACTACACTACCTGCTGGCCCCACCACACTGTCTTGATCAATGCAGTTTCAGTTCTGAAATCTGGAAGTCCAGACCCTCTGATTTTATTTTTCAAGATTCTTTGGTTATTCAGAATCGCTTGCATTTCCAAGAATATAACATTTTGCAATATTTCTAGAGTCACCAGAATACAATGTTTATTTTTCATTAGTACATAAATATTAAATTTTCTGAGAAACCAGTCTAATCTAATTAGTGAACTGAAAATACAAATGTTTGTTTTTTTTCCAGTATCACCTAGCTACATCATTTATACAGTTATTATGAGGAATAAAGTATTCACAGATGTACAGTTTAATGTGAATATTTATTAACTGCACTAGGCTTTAAAATCTACATATTGTATAATATTCAGATTAATGGTATCTGTGGACTTGTCCAGTATATAGTTAGCAAACAAAATAAGAGCAATGATGTTTATTTACCCTCAAAATGAACCCAGTTTTGGGAACCAGCAGATGGCGTAATGGCTATGTCGCTGGACTCCCACGTGGTCGACCGCGATTCGCGTCTGGGACCCGGTGGCTTACAACTCGCGCCGGGCGCGTGTGCGTGCGTGCCCAAGATCCCGAGAGGAGAATGGAGGAGAAGGGATTGCGGCGTGACCATCCCCCCTGGGGGGTGATTTTTCGCTTTCTATCTCTCTCTCTCTGTCTGTCTGGCGAGCGCACGCGCCCTATAGCGAAAACCTCTCAAAAAAAAAAAAAAAAATGAACCCAGTTTTATTCTCATTAAAAAAAAAAAAAAAATTCCAGAGGTTACGTGTGCTTACCACAGAGAGAAAGAGACAGAGAGGGAAAGTGAGAAAGCACCGTCTATGGGGGATGGTCATGTTGCAATCCCTTCTCCTCTGCTTTTCCCTCCTTTTTGGATTTTGGGGATGGGCCTGATTTGATTTTTCTTTTCTTTTCTTTTCTTTTCTTTTCTTTTCTTTTCTTTTCTTTTCTTTCTTTTTTCTTTTTTCTTTTTTTTTTTTTTCTTGCCATAAGGCACTCTCCTTTGTGGAGAGAGATAGAAACAAACAGTGAGAGAGAAAGTGAGAAATCACACCTTAGGGGCCACGGCCATGCTACAATCCTTTCTCCTCCATTCTGCTGGGATTTTAGGCACGCATGCACACATCCCAGCATGATTCTCAAACCTCCAGGTCTGAGACTCTAACCTCAGTTAGCCATGTTGGAATCCAGTGCCTCAATCATCACACCACCTAATTATTTATTATTTTTAGAGAGATTTTTGCTATAGGGCATGTGTGCTCACAAGAGAGACAGACAGGAAGAGAGAAATCACCCCCTAGGGGGGATGGCCACACTGCAATCCCTTCTCTTTCATTCTCCTCTCAGGATTTTGGGCACGAATGCACTCATGCCTAGCATGAGTTTGAAGCTACTAGATCTGGGACTTGAAGCACAGCTGGCTATGTGGGAGCTCAGTGACATACCATTATGCCATCTGCTGGTCACCCCCCAAATTGATTTTCAAAGCTTCTGGGTCTGAGACCAAACCATGGACCCGGCCATGTTGGATCTAACTACTTTAACTGCCAGGGTATGAGCTGGTCAGCCATTTAGTTTTAAATAACTAATATATAGTTTACCCTCTTCCCCACCAAGAAAAAAAAAAAAAATTAAGAAAATGCTGTGGTTAGACCTCCACAGAAATGTCACTAGGAACTAATCAATGGGCCATATGTTCCTAGGCAAATTCTATTATCAAGAACTTAAGTTTGAATATCATCTGAGAAAACGGCCACTCATGGAATTATGGGTGATCTGCCTGCTTATGCTGTATATTGCTTAGTGACATTCAAACCTGGCCTTTTAAACATTTTAAGAATATTTTTAAATTTTTAGTTATGTTTTTATAATTAGTAATATGAATGTACCACTAGCAGTATAAAAATTTCCAGCCGACCAGTCAACATTCAGTGATTTGAGTAAAATGTTAGATTTTGAGTGTGACTTGTAATTTGCTACTTTTCTAGGATAGTACATTTATTTTGATTTTTTAGGTTTTTGCCATAGGATGCATGTGCTCACCAGAGACCGAGAGAGAGAGAGAGAAAGAGAAATTACCATTCATCTCTAAGAATTTGGGGCACACACGTACACACACCTAGTGTGATTTTTCAAGCCCCCAATCCAGTCAGCCATGTAGTAGTCCCACACTGTAACCACTATGTCACCTGCTGGCCCCATGCAGTGAATATATTATCTTTTAAAGTATGTACTATGTATTACTTCATGCCTCAAATTCCTGGTAATATACTTTGCCTATTTAAATTGTATGTACATTTTTTTGGAAATATATTAAAGCTGTTACAGAGACCAACTGATGGTAGAATGGTTACGTTGCTGGACTCCCACATGGTCAACCGGTCAATCGCAGTTCGAGTACCAGACCAGTAGGTTAAAAACTCTCACATGTGGTGGGGGAAGGAAAGTGGCAGGTGGTGTGGTGACTAAGGGTGTTGGACTCCCACTATGGCTGACTGCAGTTCAAGTCCTGGACCTGGCAGCTTGCCTTCTTGTTTTGCCTCTCCCTCTCTCTCACTCTGTCCCTCTCTGGTCAAATTTAAAAAATGAATAAATAAATAAAATAACTCTTTAAAACAAACAAACAAATTCATGTGTGTATGCTCAAGATCCTGAGTGACAAATGGAGGTGAAGAAATTGCGGTGTGGCCCTCCTCCCTGGGGGGGTGATTTCTTGCTTTCTGTCTCTCTGTCTCTCTCTGTCTCTCTGAAGAGCACACATGCCCTATAGCAAAAATCTCTACAAAAAAAATAAATAAATAAATAAACCTGTTACGTTATTTAAAATACTTCTGAATACGTAACCATCATTCTGCTTTTCTCTTCTAACCCTAAGTTATCAGAAAGGATATTATAAACCTAACAGAGGGAACTTCTGGGTTTATACAGAAGAGAAGATATCATGACTGTGAGGAAGGACACTATTGGCATTTAGTAGGTAGGGACCAGGCATGCTGCTAAACATCCTACATTGTACCTTTCCCAACAAAAGCTTAAAAAAAAAAATCTGGCCCAAAATGTCAACAGTACTAAATTGAGAAACCCTGGTCTAAGTAAATATCTGAGAAGAATGAGTTTCAATCATGCTGCTTGGCCTTTGGCTAGAAGTGATTTGTAGTTCTGCCAAAGGCCAGGATCAATGCTGAAATTGGCTCTTTTTTGTTTTATTTCATTTTTAAATTTTGGAGGGCATGTATGAAAGAGAGAGAGAAAGTAGCCTCTGTGGCATACTGCAATCCCTTCTCTATTTTTCCACACAGTGCTCTTCAAGCCACTGGAGTCACGATTTGAAATGTGCAGTAGGTCATGTGGGATCCAGTTTCCTTAACCACTAGGCCACAGGGTTGGGCCTTAAAATCTGTTCTAATGTATTTGACCAATATCTTTTTGGCCTAACAATTGCATTTGTTTCCTGCCTATGAAAAACTTAGTAATTTAGGGAGCTGGGTTTCTTTACTTTCCCTGTTCTCTTTGATTACTTACATGTTCCTAATAGAACAACAAGGCAGACTTCTATCATTTGTTTTAAAATATCAATAATGGAACCAACCTGTGGCCTGGTGGTTAAGATCGCTGGATCCCACATGGCCAACTGCACATTCGAGTCCTGGACCTGGTGACTTGAGAAACATACTGGGCATGTGTGCATGTATGCTCAAAATCTCAGAAGGAGGGAAAGAGGAAAAGGGATTACGGAGTGACCATGCCCCATGGGAGACGCTTTCTCACTTTCCCTTTCTCTCTCTCTCTCTCTGGCAAGTGCACATACCCTCTGGCAAATAAAAACAAGTAAATACATATAAACAAACCAATAATGTGAAAGTCAGTTCCCATAAAGAAGTCACTAACAAAAACCTTGTTCCTGTTGAACACCTAATATTAGCAGGAAACAACAGAGGATTTTTCAAAGTATTGCAATCCCTTCTTCATTCTCCTCTCGGAATTTTGGGCATACACACACACGTGCCAGCATGAGCTTTAAGTTGCCAGGACCAAGACTTGAACTGTGGTCAGCTTCATGGGAGTCCAGTGACGTAACCATTATGCCATCTGCTGGTCCCCTGGTGTGTCTTCTTTTTAAAAACTGAGTACTATGGGATGTTGTATAGGCCATAAATACAAGTACAACAGCATTTAAAATCACGACTGAGGGGGCCAGCAGATGGCGTGGTTGCGGGTGCTGGACTCCCAAATGGCCGACCACTGTTTGAATCTTGGACCTGGTGGCTTGCTTTCTCACTTTCCCTCCCTCCCTCCTCCCTTTCTCTGGTCAAATATAAATAAGTAAATAAATAAAGCTAAATAAAATAATCCTTAAAAGATAAAAATACGACTGAGATTATGAGCTGTAATAGGGAAAATTCAGAATAGGTGGGCCACGAAGGTGGCAAGTAGGGAGGAAGATGGGCTTTTTCTGAAAGTGGTAACATTGAGAGTGTTGGCAGATGGGTGAGGACAGTAAGGACTCCAGCAGAGGTGGGTAAGTATGTAGAGACTGAGTGATGGATAGATGGCACTAATTGATGAGAATCTTGGATCCTAGAGAGAAAAGACCAAAGTTTAAAGCTGGAAATACTATGTTCCTCATTTTAAAAGCGAGAGATGGGGATGCCAATGCATTTAAATTTCCCTCCATTGTTAATGGGGTCTAGAATGATTTCCTACCTCTCAGCTCTTTCTCATGGTATATCTCTCCTGGATATGCCATGTTGCCTCTCAAGCTTGCTATTGGAAGGCGAAAGCTATTGCATGTGTATGATACTGAAAGTGTTTTAGAAAGTGTAGCAGAGAGAGAACCACAGAATCAATCAATATTTTAATTTTCAAGAAAAAATTTGTTACTGAAGAGAAAAAGATTCTGCTGCCTATGAAGAACTCCCAGTAACCTACAATATCATTGTTGTAATTCTGGCCTTGCAAAAGGCAAGATAATAGGACGGCCAAGGCCTACGGGTTAAGAGAATGAAGTCCCACTTGGCTGACCCCACAATTTGAGTCCTAGCCCCCACGATTTAAAAAAGGGTGTGTGCATCCATGCCTCAAATTCCGACAGGATGGAGAAATGGAAGAGTAGGGATTGTGGTGTGAACTTGCCCCATGGGGGGAGGGGTTCTCTCTCTCTCTCTCTCTATCACTGTCTCTCTTGGCTCTCTGATAAACACGTGCTCCCTCTGGCAAATTTGTTAAAATAGGAAAGGAACGCCAATAGTACTAAAGTCCCTGTTTGTCAGGATCTCCATTTCACTGAGAAGTACTATGAATATTCTGCCTGTGTCCTTTGAACTTGGTCTCAGTTAACTTGGGAGACAACTGGTCTCATTCCCTTGATTACTTTATATTCACAAACCAGACAAAGTAAATATTAAAAATATGGATGTACACAAAGATAAAATAATTTATTTTTTGAGCAACCACTTCATTTAACAGATCCTATTAAGTAGCAATCTTCCCAGTGTATAAAACACAAGCTTCCATGCTATTACTACTTTTCAGAAACATGAAAGACACTGAAAGGTTCCTTTTTGCATATTTTGGAGAATGAGTTTTATGAATGAGTTTAAATATTATATATTTAATGCTAATATTTATTACTTGGTACAAAGTTTTTTTGAGAAAGCATTCCATTTGATCAGACACTGAAAGAGGTGACTGAGAGACTCCCACTGAGCTTTTCCAGGTGTCCAAAGCAGGGTTCATTGTGCCAGTGTCTCCTCCTGGGCAGCAATCCCATGGAAAAGTGTAGTCATGGTGACTATTTAATTTACAACTTACCACAGGAAACTTGGAGGATTCTTTAGTAAACAAAGTGAGTTCCATTATCTTGGCTCGACCATCCACTCTCCCACACACAAATTCCTGCAAAACCTTTCTTACAGTTTCTACCCTTTGGTTTCTTCTCACATTTCTACCAGCAACCCAGGCTGACTGCACAACCTGTTTCCTCACAGATCTTTTCTACTGCTTGTTCTTTCTGCAATCACTGTGCCCCATTCTCGGCTGCAATTTAATCCTTTGTTCCTGTGCTTCTGAAGTTGGCTAACTGGGACAGTTACTGGGACTGGGCAACTGAATGTGCTTGCTAACACTGGCTACCGTATGCCCTTTTCTTGTCGGCATTCTCAGTGTACTGTGGACTCTGTGTGGGAGTGCATAGGTTTGCTTCTTTTTCTTTTTGTCTTATAGAAGCTGCTGTGTGATTAGCTAATGAGGTAAAAGGCTAGGCTCCTTGCTCAGTAATATGTTAAATGCAACTACAAATCGATGAGTCAGTTTTCCTTTTTTTTTTTTTTTTTTTTTGTAGTTTTTGCTATAGGTCACATGAGAGAGAGACCGAGAGGACAAATGAGAAATCACCGCCCTTACCCCCAGAGGAGATGACCACACCACATTGGGCATATGCGCCTGGCTTATTTTTCCAAACTGCCAGGTCCAGGACTTGAACTGCACAGTTGGCCATGTGGGATCCAGTCACCTTATCCTCCACACCATGTGTTAGCCCATTATTATAAATATTTTATATATAGAATTATACACTATGTAGTAATCTGTGACTGGCTTCTTTTACATAGCATAATGATTTATAGGTTTGTCTATATTGTTGCATATATCAGTACTTCATTTCTTTTTGTTGCCAAATAATATTTCATTATATGGATATATCTTATTTTTGTTTTTAATTTAACGAACCAGGGGAATTTATTATTCTTTTTTTTTTCCATCCAAAGTACATTATATATTGTCTCAATCAAGCACATCAACAAACATGTTACTGTCAGCAAATGATCTTCCATTTCTTGTCTTCTGTATGTTTTGCTTTTTTCCCCCCCATCCTTGATTCCCTATCTCCTACCCTCTCCCATCTCCCACTCTCCTCCCACACTGTCTCTGGTATCTATGTTTGCTTTCTATACTGTTTTCTCTTCACATTTTATTGTATCGCCAAAGACCCTAATCAATCCAAATACCCTCATAGCAAACACAGGTGATACGCACATTTCCATGAACACAAGTCTTACTTTACGCATCCTATAAAGTAGCACCTAGCTGTGGCTACATATCCTACTGCAGTCATTGAATAGATATATATTTTTTTTCTGAAACTTTTCTTTTTTTCTAACTCAATTTACATTCCTTTCCTAAGCTTCATCACAGCATACAAAATGCAATCTCCCATCCAGTACACACTGCATAGTGACACAATCATGTACATTATAAAAAATTTTCCATTACTAGTTCCTAGAATTACTTCCACCCCTCTTTCTGACCCTCTGTCCCTTCCCACCCTCCTCTCACACCACCTCCGGTGTCTACAATTGTCCTTCATTCCCTTCCCACCCACGTTGTATTGATCACACAATTTCCTACCTAATCTAACTACTTTCAATGGTGAGTTCACTCATTACTACTAAGAAAACCAGTTTTAACTTAACTCAAAGAAGTGCCAAGGAAATTTGCTTAAAGCCAGGAAACAGGATTCTGTTCAAATGGTAGGTGCGTGAACCTATCAGTCTCATGTACTTTTATCTGCTGTTCTGGTTCAATTTTCCTGATTAAATTCTGGGATATAATATTCAACTCCAGACTTGTCCCTATGATTAAGTTGGCCACTTTCATAGTTTTTGGACTCTTATTTCCATGTGTCTGTGTTTAATTTTCTTGATACAACACACCCTTGAGAACTTCTTGGAGATCTGGTCTGGTGCTGGTAAATTCTTTCAGGTTTTGTTTATCTGAGAATGTTCTTGTCTTTTCTTCCCACCTGAAAGATAATCTTGCCGGGTACAGTATTCTTGGCTGGAATTGCTTCTCTCGTAACACTTTGAATATATTTTCCCATTCTCTCCTCGCTCGCATTGTTTCTGATGAGAGATCTGCTGTTAGCCTGATGGGATGTCCTTTGTAGGTAACTTGATGTTTCTCTCTTGCCAATCTTAGTATCTTGTCTTTGTCTGTGACTTTGGTCAACCTGGCTATAATGTGTCTTGGAGAAGATCTTCTTGGGTTGATTTTATTTGGGGTCCTTTGTATTTCCTGGGACTGGATCTTCGAATGCCTCTCTAGGTTTGGAAAGTTTTCTTGCAGGATTTCATGGAATAGATTATCAATGCCTTTATGGGTCTCTTCACCTTCTGGAATGCCAATTATCCAGATATTTGGACGTTTGATGGTATCCAGTACTTCTCGCATATCATTCTCAAATTTTTGGGCCATTTTCTCAGTCTTCGTGGTGGATTTTTCTAAGCCAGCCATTTTCTCTTCTACATCTGAGATTCTATTTTCTGAATGATCTAGTCTGCTTTTAATACTTTCAAGGGAGATTTTGACTTCTTGTATTATAGACTTCATCTCTAGCAGTTCCGTTTGAGTCTTTTGTAAAGTGTGTAATTCCTCTTTTAGATCTTGCAAGAATTTCCTCATCTCCTGGAACTCAGCAACTTCTTTCTCCTTTCTCTTTAGCAGTTCATTATCTCTCTTTTCTTCCACCTCTGTTAGCTTCGACATTATGAATGCTCTAAATTCCTTATCAGACATTTCCATGACTTTCACCGAACTGCTTGTGGATGAAGGAGAGTTACTCTTTTCCATTGGAGGAGAGGTATTTTCTCATTTTCCCATATTTCTCGTAATACGACGGTGATTTCTTGTCATCTGATGGATGGTGTGTTTCTTTCAAATTCTTGGAGTTAAGCCTCAGTGTTCAGGAGCAAGCAGACAGAGGTGTTCTAGAACCTGTTTGCTGTTCTGTTGTGATCGCTGGTGCAGCAGATTCAGTAGATATTGGGTGGAGAGACAAGAAAAAGGAAAATGAAAAAGAGAGAGAGAAACAACAACAAAAAGAGGGAAAAAAAGACAAAAAAATAAAAAAATTATAATTACACTTCTTTTTTTAAAAAAAAAAAAATCACAAAATAGAAAACAGCGCAGCGCGCTAGCGCACAGCGCAAAATATCTACTTCCCAGTAGCCATGCGGAATCCTCTGAAGGAAGGGCTCAACTCTCCTGCCTGGGAGGAAGGACCAGAAGGGATTATTAACAAAACAAAAAAGGTGGAGCTGAGAGCCAGAGAAAATCTTTACATTTAAAAAAATCGTAAAAAGGAAAAATTACCAAAAAAAAAAAAAAAAAGGAGACAGGAGCAGAGAGAGACAGAGACCTCAGAGACACAGAGACAGAGATAGAAAGTCAGAGGGGTTCCCTGCCACACTAGCTTTGCTTGCTAGAGGCTGAATTATGAGTAGAAAATCTTCATTTCTCCTGTCCCCTGAAATATCTAGTTCCCAGTAGCCATGCGGAATCCTCTGAAGGAAGGGCTCAACTCTCCTGCCACACTAGCTTTGCTTGCTGGAGGCTGAATTATGAGTAGAAAATCTTCATTTCTCCTGTCCCCTGAAATATCTAGTTCCCAGTAGCCATGCGGAATCTCGATATATCTTATTTTGTTTAACCATTTCATCAGTTTATGGACATTTGGGTTATTTTTTTATTTTTGGCTATTATGAACATTCAAGTATAAGATTTTGTAAATATATTATTTGTATTGCATTTAACAATTTGTTTAGGCTTACCCATATGTTTTCCAGCTGTGTACTCTTTCTTGCATCCTGAACCTCAGGCTGTGGAGCACATCTTAGTCCACATCACCGTGGCAAGGTCTCACCTTCTTTCTGTTTTTTTGTTTGTTTGTTTCCAAAATTTATTTTATTTCTTTGAGAGAGAGTGTAAAGGAGAGTGAGAGAGAGATAGGAACCCATGGAAAGTCTCATTACACTGTAATCCTTTTCCCCAGCCTTCCATCCACATAGTATCATGGGTATACATGTTCCCAGCATGCTTCAGGTTGACTAGGAATCTAAGGATCTGAACCCCATATGATCATCTGGTTCCAGCATTGCAGAGCAGTGGGCTACCTCCCATGCCACCATTGCTGGGCTGCATCATCATTCTTTCTTTTTAGATTTTTGCTATAGGGCGTGTGTGCTCACCAGAGAGACAAAGACAGAAGGAAAGTGAGAAATCACTCCCGGGGGAAGGGGATAAACACACTGCAGTCCCTTCTCTTCCATTCTGCTCTCAGGATTTTGGGCACACATACACACATACCAAGCATGATTTTCAAGCTGCCAGGTTCAGGACCTGAACTGCACAGTAGGCCATATGGGATCCAGTGCCTTAACCTCAATGCCATCTGCTGGCCCCCTTATTTTCATTCTTAAAACATATTTTCACAAGGTATGAAATTCTTGATTGGCCATTATTTTCTTTTGGTATTATTCTACCACATTTTAGTTTCCAGTTATACAGATGATAAATCAGTTATAACTCCTTTGAGAAATTAATCTATATACCAATTTTTTCCTTTGGCTTTTAAATGATCTCTATATAAATATATACATATATGTATATATGTATCTTTATCCACATTGAGATACATTATTGAGTAAATAACACAAATTTATCAGTCATTATTTTGTCAGTGTTACTTCTTTCCATTCTCTCTCTCCTCTGCTTCTGGGACTTCAATTAAACCTATATTATACCTTTTTTGTCTATTCTCCCTTCTCTTAATCTATCTTTTGAATTTTCTATTATTTTCTCTCTAAGTCACATTCTAGATCATTTCTTCTGCTCTTTTCCAGTTCACTAATTCTCTTAGTGTTGTATACATTGTTCATATCTACTGAATTTTTAGTTGAAATTATCATAGTTATCATTCTTGAAATGTTATTTGTTCAATTTTCACTTATTTAAGACTTTTTAAATGCTTTTCCTTTTCCTGTAGTAGGTTTAGTACCCTTTGTTTTTTTTAAACAGTATAAACATTATTTTCCTATTAATTCCTGTATCTAAAGTCTTTCTTTTATTTTGCTTTTTTTCCTTCATGATGAATTACTTCTTTGTTTACATATTTTGTTTTGTTGTATTGTGTTGTGTTGTTTATGAGTCACTCACTGACCTGGAAAGTTATCTGAAGGAAAAACTGGAGGTCTTGGACAGGTGCATTCCTCGATCCAGAAGTTACTTGCTTTGTGCCGATTGCCTCAGATCTTTCCGGGTTCAACACCACTCTAAACTAAATTCACAACTTTAAGTTTTTGGATCACCTAATTGATTAAAATTGTGGCTGCCAATCTATGCAAGAGCTGGTTAAATTATGTATTTATTCTTTTCCTGAAGGTACAGATTTTTGAAGCTTCAGTTTGATGTAAGGAGAATATCCTTAGACTTTGTGCCTTGGATAGGATCAGGCTTTGCTTTCTCTTTATCTTGCTATATGATGCTTCAGAGTCAAAGCTCAAATTCTGTGGTTAGGAATTTATGTTATTAAGGAAGCATTATCTACTTTTAGAAAAGTTCACACAATAATTTTAGCTTAAAACAGGAGAGCGTTGATCTGAATAGCCTACCCTGTCACTACTAGAATGGACTATAATGTTTAGTTTTTCATTACAATAAAAAACAAACATAGCTCAGGTTTTCAAATTCTCAAGTAAGAGAAATTTTGGAAATTTGACTTTATTTTAGACTGCTATGGTTTGAATGTGTCCCCCAGAAATTCTTGTGTTGGGATTTAATTGTACTGTCCACATTATAAAGGTAGTAAGTAATAACTAAATTCCTTCATGGTGTCCCAAGGTAAGGCCTACTAGGGGATGACTAGTTCATGGTGATTGCATCACAGAGGCAACAGTCTCATGAATAGATTAATGATGTCTCCAGAGATCCAATTAGTTCTAGCTTTCATGAGAAGGGATTAATTCTCATGAGAGTTGATTATTATGAAAGAGAGATCAGTCAGACCCTCTCTCCGTGCCCGCCATCTTCTGTGCTTCTGCTGACCATATTGTTGAACTAGGACTTTGGATTTTCCAGCCCCCAGAATCATGAGTTTGTAAATAATCTTCTCTTTTATTAATAAAAGCACCCATGGGCTAGCCTTGTAGCCCAGTGGTTAAGGGAGCTGGACCCCACCTGGCCGACTGCATTTTGAGTCTTGGTCCTCATGGCTTAAGGAACATGACAGGGACAAGTGTGTGCATGCCTAGTGTCCTGATAAAGAAATGGAGGAGAGGGAGTTGTGCTGTGATTGTGCTCTATTGTGGGGTGCTTTTTCCTTCTTGCCCTCTGTCTGTCTCTGTGATGGAAGAAGTTCTAGAACTGAGTAGAAGACAAAGAGGAGCAGTCCAGGACAAACCTAGATTCTGGTGGGAGCATGGAAGAGTTCTTTTTAAATAAACTGGAGTTCTTTCTTTAGATATTGCTTAAGTGGCCTTTTTTAGAGATTGAGTAACCATAATGGTGATAGAGATATGAACACTGGCAGCCATTTTGATGAGGTTTCAGAAGAAAATGAGAAGATGATTTAAAGATGGAATTAGTAATGAAGAGAGGCAGAATCTGGGGGGGTGGGGGGGAATTTGCAGCCTGGCATGTGGCAAAGAATAAAACAATGTGTTTGGCAGGGAAAAGTGTGGCAGAAACAGTGATTGCTAGATGACTGCTGCTGATAGAAGGGATCTAGCTGAAAATGAGAGAAAAGCACTGAGGACATTGCCCTTCTCAGCACAAGCTCAGAGGCCTGGGAGTACAAAATGGTTTTCAGGAAAAGGCTTGGGGCAGGCATGTAGTCCTTCATGGCCTGAGTTCCCTTCATCTCAGTACAGTGCCTGGTTGCTCTAGGTGTGATTGAAGCAGTCCTGGGTGTAGCTGCTGATCTGGATGGTACAGTCGGTAGATCTTAGTGGCAGCAACAGTAAGTGCTGCATCCATGTGGGACTCCACCTGGTGCTAACTCTGCAGGAGAACAGAACTCAAAGCTGTGAGGTGTGGCAGCCTCTTAGAATTCAAAGAATACAGCAGAATGCTCAGTAGTATAGTCAGAGATCTGTTGCAAGATTGGAGCCATTGCAGAGAGTTTCCATTAGAACTAAGTAATGTGGAAATGGGGGTCAGAGCAGATAGCACCTGCCAGGAGGGTTATGCCTAATGGACCTACTGTCCTGGAGCCTCTAAAGCTGTGGAGCTATCAGTATGCAGCATTAGCCTAGAAGACTCCAGCTGGAAAGAGCCGAAGCATAGACTGAACTTGGCAAGGCCGGGGGAACAAAGTTGCCTGATGCTCTGAGGACACAACCCCCTCAGTGGGTCCAGGATGCAGCACATTGAGTTTGTTTGTCAGTGGAAATGACCAAACTCTATAAAAATGTTTTAAAGGATTCAAAGCAAAATTAAGGGTGACCATGGACTGTGAAGGCTAAGATGGTAGCCTTGAAAAATTATTTGAGAGGGTTTAGAAATAGCAGTTCTTTTATTTAGTTCTGAGATCTGGAGATACAAACAAAACTGTAAATCAATACATGCATTTTTCATATTGGCCTGGTCCCAAAAAGATGGTGCATCTTCAAGTGGGAACTCATAAGTTATAGGTGGGTTTAGAAAGTTTTAGGTCAGTAACTGGTTAAAAGCACAAGTCTGTCTCAAAAAAAGACTCAGAGTTAGTAGAAAAGAATGTCTGAGTTTAACTTTAACAGAAATAATGAGACTTGGCTATCTGTTCACATGATGCTGTGCTCAAGTTAGAATGGAGGGAGTATCTCACAATCACTGAACCAAAGCCGTTTACTTTAGCAAGATTAACTGCTTATTCATTGGCATCACCTTCCCAGACATCGAAGGAAAAATGTAGAACAAAGCCAAAGCGGTCAGTTTCAATTCTCAGTTGCCCCTGTTGGTCAAAGATCATGCCATGGAATGCACATATAGGCCAACAATCAACGAAATTTCCCACGGCAGTAAGAAGGCTCATTCCTAGAGTTGGCCTTTTGGTCCTCTGGCATTGGTTATGATCATCTTGGTGATTTTGGATATTTAGAGGGAGGACATAGTTAACCTGACTTAAGATTCAGTTATTTCTAGGGAAAAAAAGGTCAAGCCTCAAGGTTTGGTTTGGAAAACATCCTAGATCAAATTTATCTTAAGAGCTACCATGATCTGGGCTTGTTTTTTATTGTTGTTGATGTTGTTTTGTTTTCATTATCAGAGGGTACAAATGCTAGCCAAAGGGACAGAAAGAGAGAGTTAAGGGAGAGGAAGAAAGCATTCTTCAGTAGGGCATGATCACGACAGAATCCCTTCTCCAGTTCCCTATCCTGTCATGATTTGGGGCATGCATGTGTAAGTATATGTCATATTTTTTCAAGGTGCCAGGGCCGGGATTCCAACTGTGGTTGGCCATGTGGGATCCAGCTCCCTTAACCATTAGATTATAGGACTAGTCTTGATCTGGGTTTGTGATTATGTTTTTCCTCTTCCCATATATAGCATAGCATTTATAGGCAATATATAGTGAAAATACAACAACAAGTATTTTAACACAACAAAGACTGTGCTTCAGAGACTAATAGGATCAGAAGGAATTAAGCAACCCAATCAACTGTAAAATCCTCTAGGTGCATCGTCATATTTAATCAGACTTACGATATGTTTACCTTCCTTATCAATAGGTATCCGAACTTTGTGATAATTCTCATTTGATGATTGTAAGACTTATATCAATTAGAAATCTAACAAATTTAAATTTTTCTGGACAATTAATTGTTAATATATATAGCATACTGAGAAGAGTATAAATCAGTTTTAAGAAACATCTGATCTTGGGACCAGCAGTTAGCGTAATGGCTATGTCACTGGACTCCCACGTAGTCTACCGCGGTTCGAGTCCCGGACCCGGTGGCTTAAACTCACGCTGGGCACGTGTGCGTGTGTGCCCAAGATCCCGAGAGGAGAATGGAGGAGAAGGGATTGCGGCGTGGCCATCCCCCCTGGGGGGTGATTTCTCGCTTTCTGTCTCTCTGTCTCTCTCTCTCTGTCTGGTGAGCGCACACGCCCTATAGCAAAAACCTCTCCAAAAAAAAAAAAAAAAAAAGAGAGAGCATGTTTACTTTTTCAACAGTCTTAGTGTTGCACCATATGTTGGTACTTGGTGAGATAAAAGAGGTTTTGTTAAGAAAAAAATCATTTAAGTCCATAGTGTCATTTTGTTGTCCTTTCCAACTGAAATGACCCTTAACCATGTGGCAACTGTTATATCCCATGGAGGCTGAGACCATGAGTCAGGCTTAGGAAAATCAAGGTTTTGAGCATCTTAAGGACATAGCCTTTACCTACCTTATTTTAACAATCTGAGAGGGAAATAGGATGCCATGAGCTTTTATTAGTTAAAATATTTCAGCAACTCCCCATAGGGAATACTCTTGTTTTGTTCATAATTTTTTTTAAGAGGTTTTTATTTTTTTACTATAGGGCACATGTACTCACTGGAGAGACAGGGAGACAGAAAGTGAGAAATCACCCCCCAGGGAGATGGCCACACCACAATCCCTTCTCCATTCTCCTCTGGGGATCTTGGGCGTGCACGCATACACGCCCAGTGTGAGTTTCAAGCTGCCAGGTATCAGACGGAATAGGGGTCAACTACGTGGGAGTCCAGCGATGTAACCATTACGCCATCTGCTGGTCCCATTTGTTCATAATGGTTTTAGTTGCTAATTGAATCACAGAGGTCTTTTTGTTTGGTTTGGTTTGGTGTGGTTTGGTTTGGTTTTTAAGAGAGATTGTTCCTAGAGGGCATGTGCACTCGCCTGAGAGAGATGGACAGAGAGACAGAAAGTAAGAAATCGCCCCCCAGGGGAGTGGCCATGCCACAATCTCTTCTCCATTCTCCTCTTGGGATTTTGGACACACATATCAAGGGCCCGGGACTCGAATCCTGGTTGATTATGTGGAAGTCCAGCAATGTAATCATTATACTATCTGCTGGCCCCACACAGAATAATTTTTAAGTATTATTATTTTTGGTGCATGGGCTTTATTTTGTATTTCTGTTTTTGCCACAGGGTGCGTGTACTTGCCAGAGAGAGGCAGTGAGAGGGAAAGTGAGAGCTCACCTTTCAGGGACATGGCCACAGCACAATTCCTTCTCCATTCTCCTCCTGGGATTTTGGGCATACACGCACGTGTGCTCAATATAAGTTTCAAGCTGTCAGATCTGGGACACTATGGGAGTCCAGCACCCTTAAGCACCATACCACCTACTGATCCTGGTGCATGGACTTTTTAAGGAAACAATATCTGAGGTCATATTTACCATTTTAAGACTTATATATTTTGTGTGGCGGGGTGGTGGGGGTAGGGATCTGTGTGTTCTTTTAGATGTCTCTATCATGCTTGGACACTGAGTATTGCAGCTCATTGCTTCATGGCTGGAATCAGCATGGACATAAAGCCTTGTTGAGTTGAAGTAAATGCTTGTTCCCATCTTTGAGTTACTGAGCATGTTTTTGTGGTTTATCTGGTTTCTTTTACCTATTGGATGAGAGGTGTATCATCTTTTAAAGTCTTCCAACCCTTCTTTTATTTATTTTTACCTACCTGAAATAGCATTCTTCTTGTGTGACTTCCTTTTGTATGCTTACATATCTTGAATGACCAGTTCTGATGTATGCACCAGGGCTCTCATTGCCATAGCATGACAATAACACTAGTACAATTTGGATGAATGAAGTCAACCCAGAACCTCTGGGTGTCCCAACACACCATCACATAGGCATGGGTCACACCCACACAAACTCTTGTTTAAATATTTCATAAATCCTCCCAGAAATATCTTGGTCTTAGGGTGGAATTTGTGCAGACAGGGTCCTTTGTCCACCTGCTGACTCCCATGAACAGTTCTTTAAAAGCAGTGTTCATCTTACTAAGGCTGGATAAAGGCTTCCAACTGCAAGCACAGGGCTGATAGATAAGTGAGTAGGTGAAACTGGCCATTTACATATGAGGCAGCTATTAGTAGTTTTCTCCCATCATATTTTGGCAATTATCTAAATTTGTCATCACTAATTTCTATACTTAAGCAATATTCTATCTTATAGCCCTACGCCAATTGACCTAAGGTAAATATTTTACATGACATTATATTTGGGATAAGCTTTATAATAGAAATACTCTGTGAAGGGGTACCTCCAGCAGTGATTAGAATAGAGCTATTTTATTTGATATCTTCTACTTCATCCTGATCGATATTATACCAGATGATGCAAGCTTGCCCTGAGGAAAGTTTGAGATTTTCAATGACCCAGGAGAAATTTCCAGCTTACAAAAGGAGGAATAGGGGACAGAAAACTAGAGAGGAAAGTGGAAATGAGAAAAAATACTGAAAGCATATTTTCTAATTTCGACAAGAAATCTCAGTTACTCCTGTTTAAATGACATAATAAATCCCAAGCAACCACCCAAGAATCTAAATTAAAGCATTCAGGGTTTGTGTGTTTGTTCTCATTGCCAGAGGCCATGGGTGTTCATCAAAGAGAGAAAGAGAGAGAGGAAAGGAAGAAAGCACCCCCTGCCCGGGGTGTGGCCACACTGCAATCTGTTCTCCCCCATCTCTCCTTCCTTTCAGGGTTTTGGGCACACACACACATGTGCCTGACATGTTTTTAAAGCCTCTGGGTCCAAGGCCTTAACCACACAATTTGGCCATATGGGATCCAGTTCCCTTAAGTACTAGGCCACAGGCCGTCCTTCATTCAGGGTTTTAAACCACATACCTATGGCACATAAGGTAGGAGAAAGAACAGTTATTATATAATTTATGAGGGCTGACCTGGTCTAGTTGTCTTCATCGGTTGTTGGTCAGGAGGATGTGCCTTCGGGGTCATTCAAAGTTGAAGACAGGTGTCAGACACAGACTCAGAGACCCAGATGTGGTCTAGGACAGGATCAGGTGCTCACTTTAGGTGTGAGACATAGATCCAAGAAAAGGCTCTAATTTAGAAGCATCAACTTAGAGTTGGTCATGAGTATCTGGCAATGTCCTTTTCAACAGAGTTAGGGGTCTTTTAGTTAGTGCCCTTTAAGTAAGAAGGGATTTTGAAACTGTAGATGATAAAAATTTAAAACGGCTATTGTTAATAATTTGATGACAGTTCATTACAATAATGATGTAACTGAAAAATACATTTAGTTATTTTCTATCCCATGTAGCACTTTAAAATAACACCATAATTATAGCTGACAACCAAATTGAACAGATTTTCTTGAAGAATTTTTCCACATAGACGTAACATATAACACACAACATGTACATATAAGCACATATATACACACAGACAGAAGATCTTATAGCCTTTTGAAAAGCTCTTTATCCTCCTTTTCTTTTTTGTTTTAAGGGTTAATCCCTAGATGTTTATCTCTTATCTTAGGTTTGACTAGATGGAATGTGTAAGGAAAACAAAATTTTCAAACAACCTTGAATATTTTTAGCAAGTAGAGAGAAAATACTGCAATGCTGAAAATCTGCTACACTTTAACCTTATTGTTGCAGGATTTGAATCATTTTTATAATGGTCATAGATTTTTGGTAATTTATTTAATGACTTTTTAAAAAGTTCATGAGAACAGATCATAATATAGTTAACTGGAATCCTGGAAAATTGGTTGTCATGGCATGCCTTATAATTTTATTTAATTTTTGTATTATCCTCCTATTCCAAGAGCAAAGAACTTGCTCCTGGAAAATACTTAAGAAACAGGAAAGAAAAGAGAAAAGAGAAGCCAAGTTATTCATAGATATATGTAAACCCTAAAAGAAGAATCCAAATATGAATTCACTAGAAAAAGACAGGAAGCTTCACAGATGTTATACAAAAATTTAACTGGTATCTCCAAAGTAGATTTCCCCTTATCTCTGGAGTGGGGAGGGGAAAAAATCACATTTACTCAGTGAGGCTGATAAAGGGAGAGAGCTTTGAAACTAACCAAAACTAGCTGACAAGGTCTAGATTGCAAATGACTGAAATTGAACCCAAAAGTCAGCATAGAAAACTGCCTTCCCACTGTAAATTCAAATGTTAGAATACTGAGATCTAGCTGAAACAAGTACCCCATGAAGTCAGAAGGTGTCCTAAATCTTTTTATTTACTATGTAAGAAAACCATTTTAGAGCTATCAAAAGTTTTCTTCTTTGGAAATCTTAAGCTTGAGCCATCTTTTGTAAGATTTTACCATTTCTATTTCTACTTGTAAGTAAAGGCACCATTACCCAAGGTACCAGAATGAGGTTTTCTCCTTGTAAAAAGGCAATGGAGAAGACCCTTTCAATATTTTTCCCTGAATGTGAGAGATAATGTAACTTGATTACCCTTCACAAGGAGGTGAGCAAACAGGTTAGCGTAAACCAGACCATCAACCAAAACGGGAAGACCAAGACTAGAGGAGACTTATATGAATGTCTCCCAAAAGGAAGATTGGAGTCAGAGGGCACAATAGCCTCACTGCACTGGTACCTGGCACTGGATTTGGACAACTCCCTGGAAAATCTCTGGTTCTTCTCTGGTCCCACAAGGCTACTGGTGAAATTGTTGACAGAAATAACCAAACTCTATAAAAATATCTCAAAGGGTTTATTTAGGGCCAGTCAATGGTGCAATAGTTAAGGTGCTGGATCTCGTATAGCTATCTGCATGGTTTGCTTCCCAAACCTGACAGCTTGAAAAATACACCAGACTCATGTGCATGTATGCTCAACATCCCAAGAAGAGAATGGAAGAGAAGGGACTGCAACATGACCATTCCCCATGAGAAATGCTTCCTCACTTTTCCTCTCTCTGTCTCCCTCCTGCACAAAAATACACACACACTATAGAAAATTAATAATAAAAAAAGTTCATTCATAGCAAAATTAGTAATGACTGTGGCTTATGAACACAATCTGTAGTATCCCTGAGAAAGAGTCCTGGATAGTTAGAAACAGCAGTTTTTTAATTTAGTTCTGAGATCAGGAGAAACAAAACTGTAAATCAACACATAGAGTTTTCATATTTCTTTTTTATTTCGTTTTCTCTTTTACATTCAATCACATTATTTAGCTTACAAACTGAATATTTCAACATGTGAACATTTTTCTCTAGTCCAGTTGATAAAACTATTAAAGTATCTTCAACAGATAATACTACATTTCTTTGTCCCATTAATGCTTTGCCTCTCTATTTTTCTTCTAAATGTCCTTCCTCAGACTCTACTCTTTCACAAACACTCTATCTGTACTTACATCCATTTATTGTGTTGCTATATCCTTTAGTCTATCATATTAGCCTGGTCTAAAAAGGTGGACTTGAGAAGTGGGGCTTACAAGTTATAGGTGTGTTTAGAAATTCTTAAGTCAGAAATTGGTTAAAATCACAAGTCTTTTTTTTTTTTTTTTAAAGACTCAAGCGTCAGCAGAAAAGAATGTCCAAGTTTTTTTGTTTGTTTGTTTTTTGAGAGTATTTTGCTATAGGGCGTGTGCGCTCACCAGAAAGACAGAGAGAGACAGTGAGATAGAAAGTGAGAAATCACCCCCCCTGGGGATAGCCCCGCTGCAATCACTTCTCCTCCATTCTCCTCTCGAGATCTTGGGTGGGCACGCACGCACACGCGCCCGGTGTGAGTTTAAGCCAACAGGTCAAGGACTCAAACCACGGTCGACTACATGGGAGTCCAGCAACATAGCCATTACGTAAACTGCTAGTCCCAATAATGTCCGAGTTTAACTTTAACAGAAATAAGAAGGCCCTGTTATACCCTCGTGTGATTCTGTGTTAGTCAGGAAATAGGGAGTATCCCACAATTACTAGACCAAAGTGGTTTGCTTTGGCAAGATTAACTGCTTATGAACTGACATGCTCTGCCCGGGCCTCAAAGGAAAAATTTAGAACTAAAGAATGTAGCCAGCCTTAGTTCTCAAATTCCACGACTAAATGTTTTCCCATGTGGGTTCAAATTTGCTGAGAGCCTATTACTCCTCTTCTGGTGGAATGGAGATGTCTACCTCACACATGCTCCACAATTGTATTTTAGGAGCATGTCATTTGTTTTGACTTCACATGCTGATGGCTGAGAGGATTTCCCTGAATTTCTGATCAGACTTTAGATTTTGGAGTTAGTGTTGGAACCAGTGAGACTTTTGAGACCATTCAGATAATTGTGCATGGGAGAAATACATTTTTAGGGTCAGAGATCAAAAACTATGGTTTGAATATGTCTGCCAAAAGTTCATGTGCTGAGACCTGACTGTAATGACTATATTATAAAGGTATTAAGTGAAAACTTAATTTCTTCATAGTGTCCCAGGGCAACGCCTACTGGGTGGTAACTGGTTCATAGAGATTGCATCATAGAGAAAGCAACAGTGTCATGAATAGATTAATGAAATCTCCGAGATCCAATGAGTTTTTTGTTTTTTTGCTTTTTTCCCTCTTGAGAGTTTTTTGCTATAGGACATGTGAGTTCACCAGAGAGATAGAGAGAGTCAGAAAAACAGAAAGTGGGAAATCATCTCCCAGGGAAATGACCACTCTGCAATTCTTTCTCCTCCATTCTCCTGCTGGGATTTTGGGCACACACGCACACCTGCTCAGCATGAGTTTTAAACCACCAGGTCCAGGACTTGAATTGTGGTCAACTACTTGGGAGTGCAGTGACATAATTATTATGCCATCTGCTGGTCCCGAGATCTAATGAGTTCTAACTCTCATGAGAAAAGATAAGTTCTTGTGAGAGCTGATTGTTATAAAAGAGAGCTCACTCAGGCTCTCTTTCTCTCTCTCTCTGCATATACCTTTTATCCTCTGTGCCTCTGTTGGCCATACTCTAGGCCTAGAACTGTATTTTTCAGTCCAGGATCATGAGTTTGCAAATAAACTTCTATCTTATTTATAAAAGTACCCAGGCTCAGGGATCAGCAGATGGCATAATGGTTACATTGCTGGATTTCCACATAGTCAACTGTGGTTCGAGTTCTGGATGTGGTGGCTTAAACTCGCAAGGGTGTGTGTGCGTGCATGGGTAAAATCCTGAGAGGAGAATGAAAGAGAAGGTATTGCAGCATTGCCATCTCCCTTCTCACTTTCTGTCTCTCTCTCTCTCTCTGACTATCCGGCAAATGCTTGCACCCTATAGCAAAAATCTCTCCCTGAAAAAAAAAAAAAAAAAAAAGAAAGAAAGAAAAGAAAAGAAAAAAGTATCTAGCTCAAGTATTTCTATTAGCACCACAATTATGGACTAAGACATAGACATCTACGTGTTTTTATAATTCTTTACTTAGAGGACCAAAGACTGGGGATTATTTTCCAGAGCCTACTTTAAGGCAAAGCTTAAGAAGTTCTTTGTAAAATATGAAATACCACCCAACTGCAGTAGCACTTACTAGTAGATATTGTGACTCAGAAGGCTGAGGCCGTTGGATTTATTTACTGAAGTACTGGGTTAATTTACTGTTCTAGGTGGTGTTCTTTGTGGTGTTCCACCACAAAATCTAGGTTAGTGGGGCCCACCTGTAGTCCCAGCTACTCAGGAAACTGAGTCAGGAAGATCATGACATAGAAGACTCCATCTAAAAAAAATATGCTGTCTACAACAAATACTCACACACACATATGTACACATACAAATACACATACACACAAATATAAATGAGCACAATTATAATAACTTGGTTTTTGTACACTTACTTGCTCCCAACTCTACTTTTACTTTTTTTTTTTTTTTTTTTTTTTTGAGAGAGTTTTTTGCTTTAGGGGGCGTGCACTCACTAGAAAGACAGAGACAGAGAGACAGAAAGCGAGAAATCACCCTCCTGGGGGTTGGCCATGCCTCAATCCCTTCTCCTCCATTCTCCTCTTGGGATCTTGGGCATGCACGCACATGCGCCCGGCGTGAATGTAAGCTGCCAGGTCCGGGACTCAATCCATGGTTGACTACATAGAAGTCCAGCGATATAGCCATTACGCTAACTGCTGGTCCCTCTACTTTTACTTCTTGAGTTCAGTTGTCAGGTATCCTGAAACAGTGAAGAGTACCAATATGCCAATGATACATACTTCTCAAAAGCATTTGCATTTTAAAAAGCCGCCTGAAAATAATATAATTTAAACAAACTACGCTTATGCTCTAACTACAGTCACCACTTGAACCAGTTAGAAATCTTGAGGGAGAATTTTCTTCACCTACTCTTCCCACACCAGAAGACCTGTACACGTTCCTCGAAAGTGGCCATAAATTCAAATGGGTGTGTTGGGAACTCATATTAGCTGCAGCTGATTTGGCAAATGCATTGATCTCAAACAATTTTATAAAATCAAAGATTACTTTACTTCGATGTAGGTAGTTCCAATTCATGTGGTTCATATCCAAGTCCAGAGGGAAAATTTTGAAATGGAAGGTACATTTTGGACATTTTTCAAATCTTTTGCCAGAAAATGATGCAACTTAGCCCAGAAGGCCATTACCATGTAAGAGAATAAATGTGCACTTTGATATTGCCAGCTTTGTAATGACCTCTAAGTGAACTGGGCTCCAGATGCCATTATAAGGGCTACAGATGTTGTTTGTTTTCTAGGGCCACCACAACAAAATATCACAAAGAGATTTTTTTTTTTTTTAATTTTCTCACAGTCCTAGACTGGAATTCCAGGATCAAGTTGTTAGAAGTTTGATTTCTATTGTGACTTCTTTTCTTGGTTTGCAGGATAGTCACCTTTCTATGTGTTCTCACATGGCCTTTTCTATTTGTGTATGCATTCCCAGAGTTTCTTTGTCCTAATCTCCTTTTTTTTTTGTTTTTAAATTTTTGCTCTCAGGTGTGTGTGCTCACCAGAGAGACAGAAAGACAGAAAGTGAGAAATCATCCCCCCCCACAAGGAGGATGGCCACACTACAATCCCTTCTCCAGTCTCCTCTTAGGATTTTGGACACACACACACACACACACACACACACCTGGTGTGAGTTTTAAGTCATCGGGTCCAGGACTCAAACTGTGGTTGACTATGTGGGAGTCCAGCAACATAACCATTATGCCATCTGCTGATCCCTTTAAAAAAAAAAAAATAAATAAAAAAATAAAAAAGAATGATTTGTTTGGGGACCAGCAAGTGGTGTGGTTAAGGCACTGGACACTCCCACACTTGAGTCCCAGACCTGGTGACTTGCTTTCTCAATTTCTCGCTCTCTCTCTCTCTCCCTCTCCCTCATTCTCTGTGTGTCTCTCTCTGGTCAAATTAAAAAAATAAATGAATGAATAAATAAAATAAAATAATTATTTTAAAAAAGAATTATTTGTTTAATTTTATTTATTATTGTTTCTTAATTTGACCAGAGAAAGAGAGAAAGAAAATGAGAGAGCAAGCTGCCAGGTTTGGGACATGAACCATGGTTGTCCATGTGGGAGTCCAGCACCTTAACCACCATACCACCTGCTGGCCCTAATCTGTTTTTATAAAAATCAGTCATATCTGATTAGGACTCACCCTGAAAGCTTTGTTTTCACTTAGTTACCTCTGTAAAGGCCCTATCTGCAAATAGTCACATTCTGAGATATTCGGGCAGGGGTGTGGGGACTTTAACATATGAAACAGGGAAGGGCAAACAATTCAATCTACAACAGTATACATTTTTCAAAGCTCCAGTTCCATTAACATATTGCTAGAACAGTTGCAGAAACTGATAAGGAGGAAGGAAGAGAGTTTTATTGCATTTTCTTTCTAAACGTGTTAGATTTGAGGCAGGCTCCGTTATTTAGTGGTTAAGAGAGCCAATCCCACGAGGTTGACTGAGTGGTTTGAACACAGCCCCAGCTACGTGAAAAACATACAGAACATATGTGATGCAAGCAGTAGGGTACCATGATGTGAGGCTGGAGCCACATGGAAGGCCCGGATTCAGTTCAGTGCAGTAGCGTGTATCTGTAATCCTAGTTGGGGCAGAGGATCACCATGTGGCAAGACACATCTTTCTCTTGCTCTCATTCACTCTCTCTATTAAAGAAAAAGAAAAAAAAAAAGTTGTAAAAAAAGAAAAGTAAAATAAGTATTAGAAAGAATGGTCTAGTTATAGATAGTAAGAAATTAGAATCCTTGTATATTAGTGGTGGAGATGTAAAATGGTGTAGCTTCTGTAGAAAACAATTTGGCAATGACAAATGTACAATTACTATGTGGCCCAGAAATTTCATTTCTAGGTCTGGACCCCCAAAGAACCAACTAAGTACTCACAAATGTCCATTGTAGCACTATGCACTGTGGATAAAATGCCCATCAACAAATAGATAGATAAATCGTGGCATATTCATACAATGGACTATTATTTAACCATAATAAGAAAGAATCTTTAAATTATTTTATTTTTAACTTTTATTTATTTATTTTAATTTGACCAGGGAGAGACAGAGAGTGAGAGAGAGAGAGAGCGAGAGAGAGAGAGAGAGAGAGAGAGAGAGAGAGAGAACGTTAGAAAGCAAGCTGCCAGGTCCAGGATTCGAATCACAATTGGCCATGTGGAAGTCCAGCATCCTTAATCACCATACCACCTGCCAGCCCTGGGAGAAAGTATTAAAATACATGCTACAATATGAATGAAACTTGAAAACATTACACTAAATGAAAGAAGTCATACACCAAAACTCACATATTGTAAGATTCTATTTCTATGAAATGTTTAAAATGGCAAATTATAGGGACAGAAAACTAGGGGATGGTGGAATGGAGAGTGACTGCAAATGAGTGAGGAGTTTCTATCTGGAGTGATAAAAATATTCTGGAATTAGATAGTAGTGAATATTGCATGACTTTGTGAATATATTCATAAGACTGCTGGATTATGTAAGTGAAAGGGTAAAGTGAATTTATCTCGTTTTATTCATTACAAAGGATTATTAAATATAATGATCTGTATAACTTCTGTTTCTTCTTACATTACTGTATTTTGAATTTTGAAAATCCAGATCAAGGGATCAGCCGGTGGCATGGTAGCTAAGGCGCTGGATTCTCAAGTGGGCTACTGTGGTTTGAGACCTGGACTCAGTGACTGGAAAATCACACTGAACACGTGCGTGTGTTACCAAAATCTAGGAAGGAGACTGGAAAGGGGTTGTGGTATAGTATCTCCCCTGGGGGGTGATTTCTCACTTTCACTTTCTCTGTCTCTTTCTATCTCCTTCCAGCAAGCACCCTTGCCCTATGCCAAAAACTTAAAAAAAAAAAAAAAAAAAATCAAGATCAGGACCAGAGCAGGTGGCACAGTGGTTAAGGAATTGGACTCACTCTTGTTGGTTTGAATCCTGGACTGGGTGGCTTGAAAATCACTCCAAGTATGTGTGTATGTACATCCAAAATCCCAAGAGGAGAATGGAGGAGAAGGGACTGCAGTGTGGCCATCCCCCTAGGGAGTGATTTCTCACTCTCCTTCTCACTGTCTCTGTGTCTTTCTAAAGAGATTTTAGGTTTTAGGCAAAATCCTAAACTAACAACAACAAAAAAATCAAAATATTGAAAATGTAAGGGAACTGAATTTAAACCCATATTTATAAACATTCTGATTTACATTGGGATTCCATTTCAACAGCAAATCTCCTTTTGTGAATAAGAAAAAAAAATAGGATAATAAAATAAGAAGAGCTTCAAAAAATAGATAAGATGCAGCCTATATTTCTTAAAGATAAAAGCGGCAATTTTTACAGATTTTAAAAATGTAAATACAGATTTTTAAATAGCCCTGAGACCAGAGATAACTGTTTAATTAATAGAAACTTCTAAAACATCAAAGGCTGCTTCAAAAGCCAGTACTTATGAGCAGTTTTGCTGACCCTTTAGAATCCATGTTGAAACAAATTTTCACTTCAATAAGCTTACAAATAAAGGCAGTTAGGCCATTTTTCCAAATGTGCTTCTTAAAGAGTGCAGAAATTCCATTTTTCTGAAAACAGAGTACTGACCCTAAAGGACATCTGTTCCAGTGCATTCATAACTTAATAATTCTTTTTTATTTTTTTGGAGAGGTTTTTTCTACAGGGTGTGTGCCCTTACCAGAAAGACAGAGAGACAGAGAGACAGAATGCGAGAAATCACCTCCTGGGGGGATGGCCACACCACAATCCCCTCTCCTCTCGGGATCTTGGGCATGCAAGCACACATGCCCAGCGTGAGTTTAAGCCACCGGGTCTGGGACTCAAGCAATGGTCGGCTACATGGGAGTCCAGCGACCCAGCCATTACACCAACTGCTGGTCCCAACATAATAATTCTTAAATGATTAACAGGAACATTTGATTTAAAGGAAACCTATTTACAATAAAGTGTTGAAATACACTTTATTCTAACAGAACAGGGGAAATGTTCCCATAAATACTAACCTGAGCTATCCTGAGCTATCCTGGTGTAATTATAGTAGAGAATACAAAAGAATTGCCACTGGTTGTCTGGTGAATGCTGTGAGAGGAAAATGTCATTCTAAGTCTTTTAAAGAAGGGACTTCTTAAATTTGAATGAGAAAGGCTAGAGAGATTTGTATCATTAATCTCTAGGTGACATTAGTAAAAAACACTAAGGGTAGAGAGTTGGTTACTTGAAATAGTCTATACCTTCACCTAATTATTGAGCCTAATTTTGCAAATGTATTAAACATTAGTGATTTCTGACAGCATGATGATCTTAGAACTCAAATGTCAGTAGCACTAAGTAACTCTTTAAGTCTGTTGGTGTCACTTCAAAGCAAAGGCAGGGAAAAAAGGATAAGAGAAAGGGGGACAGAGTAGGCACCATGCACTGAGCTCTCTTCCTCCCTCCCTCATTGTCCTATCTTCCTTGAGACCTTGCTGCAGGCCACAACTGGGGCTTATAAACCTCTTGTGACCATTACCTTCGCCTCATGGAATTGGCCTAAGGCCAAGGCCACTCCAGAAGCATGTGTGTCCCTCCCATATTAACATCACCAGATCCCAAACACACTCTGCTGATTACATCAACGATAAGCAAAACTTTCATTGTAACTTTCAAGCAATGTATGTACAAACCAGATCTCTTGTCTGTCTTGGTAACAGAGTTTGTATTGCTCTTTAATTGATTTATGAGTGCTTTGTTCTTCCCATACATAGCCTGAGCCTGTGCTCAGGGACAACATGGACCATTAGTCAGTGGAGAATCCTGTCTTTATGTAAGTAAATAAACTCATGCCTTCTCCTGCAGGACCTTCAGGTCTGTACTTTGGAATCAGTAAACCTGCCCATGCCCTCTCAAATTTGGGGTTTCTCACAAGGAGGGAAGGAAAGCAAATAAAAACGAAATGGTACTAAGGAAAATGACAGAAAAATTAAAAATGAGTGGATGAGAATGTCAGCAGCACTTGCCTTAAATACCGCTGAAGTAAAATGCAGTGTATCCTCATCTGGCAACTTCTACAAATAAAGCATTTCATATATATATATATATATATATATATATATATATATGTATGTATGTATATATATATATATAGAGAGAGAGAGAGAGAGAGAGACCTGGGAAAAGATATTCCAGAGTATAAACGATGATTGTTGCAAACTTTGTGTAATTGTTTTCTTTTTATATTTCTATATTTTTCATATTTTTATAGATTTCCTTTTTAAGCCAAAAGTATAAAACAAGTGATATTTGTCTTTAAAATATGTTGAGTAATGTGATAAAAAAGGATAGGTCAAGAAATAGCTGTACATGCCAGATGGAGATGCAGCAGTAAAACACAATACCCTGTTATAATCTGCTCAGCGAGAAATAAGAGGACGTCCAGACATAGGCAAATTTATTGTAGTTTCTTAAGCCAGCGGCAGGCGGAGGGACTCATGTCTCTTAAAACCCTGCAGCCCCGAGTGGAAGGAGAGGGGTGCTTATAAAGGCAAAGATCATAGTCAATTCTGGAATTCTGGGTTGATATGGTGATTACAATGGAAACTAAGGAGGGGGTGAGGAGGAAAGGGAGGGGGTTCCCATGTGAAAGCAGTTACAGATGCTGAATCAAGCCGGTTAATTATTTCTAAGGGCACTCTCTAGACCTTTGTTTAATGTTCCCCACGGCTCCAGGCAGGGGTCTGGTGATTGGTAGTTACATTGCTAAGGAACAGCTAAACAAAAGGTTTCAGGCTAGCAAAGAGGGTAAGACTTTAATCACTCTATTTACTCTGGGAAAAAGGGGGAAGCAAGTACAACATGAAGTTCAAAGATAGAGGTGCTTCTGCTTCAATTCTACAAGGCAATCTCACATGGGAAGGTTCCCGGTTCAAGTCTAGAGATCTCCCTGAGTATACCAGGCACACACTTGTCCATGATCTGTGCTGGCCGAAGGCTGGGTGGGTCATAGGGTCAAGATCTTGTTAGCAGTGTTATATCTCTCTTTTTCTCTCTCTTACTCATGGAGGAAATAAATGGGCGAACTTCAAAAAACAAAACAAAATAGCACTAACCACTTTACTCTCACACTGACCCAAGCATTAAGAAAGTAAATAAATATTTAGGTAATTTGTGTGTGTGTGTGTGTGTGTGTGTGTGTGTGTGTGTGTGTGTGTATGTGTGTGTGTGTAGAGGTTTTTTACTATAGGGCACATGCCCTCCCCAGAGAGATAGAGAGAAACAGAGAGACAGAAAGTGAGAAATCACCTCCCCAGAGGGGATGACCATACCGCAATCCCTTCTCCTCCATTCTCCTCTCGGGATTTGGGGCATGCATGCACATGCGCCTGGTGTGAGTTTTAAGCTTCCAGGTCTTGGACTCAAACTGCGGTCGATTACATGGGAGTCCAGCGACGTAATCATGATGCCATCTGCTGATCTCTGGGTAAATATTTCTTCAGAAAGTGACTATATTTATAGGACTACTTTAAATAAAAGCAAGCATATTCAATAAAGAAAATAATTATAAACCATTTTCAAATGACAATTTTATCCTCCTAAGTTTATCTTACCAGAATCTAATTGACAGATTTATACTTTCTAGCCAAGTGATTGTGGCGCAGCACTAACACAAGTGCCCTATAAGGCTGGAAGCCACGTGGCTGACTGTGGGTTTGGATCCCTGGGTTGGCTTGAAAACACATCAAGCATGTGTATACAGGTACTCAAGATCCCGAGTTACAGGAGGGGTATGGAAGGGGAGGAGAAGGTCCCAGTGTGATGATGAGACCCTTTCAAGACCAAAAGGAATAAGGTACAGGTGTTGATGTTAAATAAAATTTCCAAGATAAAATGTTATGTCAAAACTAAAACAAGGCAGAGGCCTGCAGATGATGTAGTGGTTACGTTGCTGGATTCTCACGTGGTCGACCGTGGTTCAAGTCTCAGACACAGTGGCTTGAAACTCACGCTGGGCATGTGTGCATGCGTGTCCAAGATCCCAGAGAACAGAGGAGAAGGGATTTCAGCATGGTTATCCTCCCTGGGGGGTGATTTCTCACTTTCTCTCTCACTGTCTCTGTTTCTCTCTGGTGAAAATGCGTACCCTAAGGCAAAATAAAACAACTGAAATAAGGCAAAGAATGATATATATTGCACATCATGTGAGTGACAACTGGATGTGTGTTTTAGGTATAAAAGGAAAATTTCTGGAAGGACACATGAGAAATTGTTCCTAGCGGCTGCTGCTGGGGAAGTAAATTGAGGGTTTACAGTGGGAGGCTAACCAGCAAAACATTTTAACTAATAGTGTGTGTGTGTGTGTGTGTGTGATATCTAGAAGACTATACAACATATGTACATCTGAAAAGTAATTATAAAGCATACCAGATTTAGTTATATTATATAATAAATTCTTATCCTCTGAATAAAAAAAAAAAGACATTTACCATATTGTTGATGATGTTGCCAGTTCAATGCTGCCAATCTTCTAGGGAAAGTTATTTGGCCTATTTTGGTCACTAGTTAAAAAATAAAATAAAATAAGTGTATATGAACATTTTTTGCAGAGTAATATACAGAAAGTAATAAATATTAGCTACTATTTTGACATAAAGAAGTTTTTTGCTATTATACAGGCAGATTTAAGTATATTTTGCTTATATACATGTCAAAGTTTTAAAAGTTAATTAATTAATTATTTTATTATTCTTATTTTTTATACATTCCATCACTATACATCATTTGTCTTGTAAAGAGAATTTATCCAACATGAAATACACCTCAGACCAGTCCGGTTGAGAATACTATATATGTTATCATCAACAGGTAATAAACCATTAGTGTGAGTATATACATTTTTTGAAACACCTTTAGAAGTTCTTGATTCAAATTTATTTGAAGTTGTTGATTTTTTTTTCTTCTTCTCCTTCTTCTTCTTCTCCCCCTTTTTTAAGTTTCTGCTAATTGGTGCATGCTCTCACCAGAGAGAGACAGTAAGAGGAAAAGTGAGAAATCGCCCACCAGGGAGAGGGCCATGCCACAATCCTTTCTCCTCCATTCTCCTCCTAGGATTTGGGGCATGCATAGACATGTGCCCAGCATGATCTTCAAGCTGCCAGGTTGAGGGCTCAACCCACGTCATCCATGTTGAAGTCTAGCGTCCTAAGCACTACATCATCTGCTGGTCCCTAAAGTTTTTGTTTTTCACATTTGGTCAACGTGGGGGTTTTGGGTTAAATTTCATCATTAATAGATTAAATGTTGTCTTATCTATATTATAAAGAAAAGAACAGCATAATTTGTGAAGGAGTACCTACAAGCACGACAAATCCATTGTGGTGATACTAATTGATACGTTCTTCTAAAGAATGAATGATTCCTTTTTCACGGTCACGTCAGTACTTTTCTTCATGCTCATTATTTTCTTGCATTTTCCTTAATCATCATGAATAGCATTGCTGCATAGACTACAGACGCTCAAAGTTAAACCTCAAATGAGCAATAAATTATTTTTAATATAATTATGTCCCATGAAATATTTGTGACATACTTATATTACAAAAGTAATCAATTTAACTGGGCATCCTAAAAAATGAATTTATACTAAAAATAATTTGCTACTCATTTATTTTTTTTAGAGAGGTTTCTGCTACAGGGCATGTGTGCTTGCCAGAGAGACAGAGAGAGGACAGAAAGACAGAAAGAGAGAAATCACCCCACCACCAGAGGTTGGCCATGCCACAATCCCTTCTCTTCCATTCTCCTCTTGGGATTCGGGCCACGTATGCACATGTGCCTGGTGTGAGTTTTAAGCCACTGGGTCCAGGACTAGAACCATAGTCAACTATATGGGAGTCCAGCGATGTAACCATTATGCCATCTGTTGGTCTCATAATTTGCTATTTATATCTGGAATTTAGATTCACCTGGGTGCCCTATATTTTCCTTTGGTAAAATCTGGTAATTGTCATCATGAACAGCATTGAAATATAGGTGAATAATGCCAATTTCACAGTTGATAGAATTGCATGAAGTTCAGAGAGACAATTTCTCCAAAGTCACCTAAGTGAGAAAATGGCAACAGATATGATTTGAACACAGATCTGAGTAATAACTACCCATGTAGTCTCAGTAACCATGGGTAATGCTGAGAAAGTGATGGTGAGGTACAGAGGCAAAAAGGGTATCTGAGGTTCCGACTAGCTGCTGCTCCTACAAACATAGTTGGGCGGTACCCATGGAGGTACTCTCTCCACCCTGGGCCACACTTCCCCAGCACGTCATCCTGGGCCACATTTTCGCAATGCACCTGTTGGTTTCTTTTTCAAGGAAGAAACAGTTCCATACCTGAATGTGGTTTGGGAACTTGCTGAGACCTGTCTGACACAGCACTTGTCTTCCAAGCAGGTCTTTGGGGCTGTGTTCTCAGTGAGGTTCTGCGTCTAGCCTTCCCTCCTCCAGATCTCATTGCCTGGCAGACCACCTCCACCCAAGCTTCTTGACAAGGTGGGTAGAGGGAGGTGAATTCGAGGCCATGATACTGGGCTAGCTGTCTTCTGAGACACACTAGCAGCATTTGATAGCATGAATACTAATACAAAGAACTGTCATTAATACTTGACAGTAGGAGTACAAACAGCAACTAACTTGGGATTCCACGTGAATCTTTTAGACCCGTTATCATGTGTTACCTTCTTTATAGGTCCCAGAGGTAAGGTACTATTGTATGATACTTCATGTACAGGTTTAGGAAAGTGAGTAACTTACCAAAATCATGTTCCTACCCTTGATATAAATATTTGTCATTCGTCATCTGTTAGGAAGCTAACCCCAGAGGCAGTGGCTGCTGTTCCTTGCAGTTACTCTAACTTCAGCAGGGAGTGTCGCACTTTTCCTCCGTTCTAATTAATCATGTGTGCCATAATGTGATAATTACTTTTTTTATATATATTTTGTTTGCTTATTAGCCAGAGGGTGTATATGTTTGCCAGAGAAAGACAGAGACGGAAGGGGGACAAAAAAGCACCCCTCAGGCCCAGCAGATAGCATAATGGTTCCATTACTGGACTCCCATGTTGTTGACCATGGTTCACATCCTGGACCTGGCAGCTTCAAACTCACACTGGGAACGTGTGCCTACATGCCCCAAATCCCTAGAGAATCATGGAGGAGAGGGGACTGCAGTGTGGTCATCCCACCTGGGGAGTGTGTGTGTGTGATTTCTCGCTTTCTGTCTCTCTGCTAGTGCATGCACCCTATAGCAAAAGTCTCTCTAAAAAAGAAGAAAAAAAAAAGCACTCCTCAGTGGGGCACGGCCACACCACAATCTCTTCTCCTCCACTTCTCTATCCCATTGGGATTTCTTGGGTCCACACAGACATGCACCCAGCATGTTTATCAAGCTTCTGGGGCTGCAATTTGAACTGTAGTTGAACATGTAGAATCAAGCTCCCTTAACCACTAGGTTACAGGATCAGCCCAAAAGTATGCCTTTTCTAAAACTTTTTCTTTTTTTTTTATCTTTTGAATCAAGTTTAAAAAGAAATTATTTGATTGGTTTGCATTTACAAAATGGTCTTTTTTAAGGTGCCTTATTGTGGGATCTAGTCACATAATCTTATGTTAGGTGGCTGTCTAACACAGGCATTGATCAGAAATGATCCAAGTTAAGTTGACCCACATTAAGTATCTATATATTTGCAACTTGGGCAACATTAAGGCTATTCTGAAGGTCTTTGGCTTTGATTGCTCAGAGAGTTTTCCAGGCCTGGTCTCCATTATTTTCATTTCACTTTAATGCTGTCCTCCAGTTTTTAAAGTGCCTTCCCCCCTGGAGAGGCTTTGTGCCTCTAGGGGTGCCCAGAGTGAATGAACAAGGTTTCATTATTTCCATTTTTACTCTGAGCAAAGAAAATTACTTCTGAACTGGTTCCACAGCTATTGTAACGCTTTGGCAATTAAAGCATATGACGAAACTTGTGTTCTGTCATGCTGAGGACTCTGGGAGGAGCCAATCTAATTCCTGGTCAGATCTGGAAATAATTTGTAAACATTGTGTCAGGAATGCAGGGAGAAAGTAATTAGACTCTCCTCTTATTTAAAAGATAAGACACTGTTAATCCAGAGTCATGGAAAAGGAAATCCAAGGAATAGGGCTGATGTTCAAAGATAATTATTGATATTAGCAGCAGACGTCTCAAATTTAAAACAGTATATTTTTTAAAAGTTTGTTATCCATGATAGAGCATGCACACATGCACGAGACAGAGGGAGAGATGAACACCCTCCACAAGATCTGGTCACACCATGATCCCTTCCTTCCAGTTCATTGGGTCTTGGGCACTTCTGCATGGGCCTGGTATGTTTTCAGGCTAACTGTGCTGCAGATTTGAACTATGGTCATCATGTGGGATCCAGCCCTATAATAGTGTACCTTGGGAAAAAGCTTATTAATGCTTTTTTTTTTTCAGATTATGACTATTTGTTGTTGTCTTTTTAACTTAAAAAATGTCTGGGAATCCATTTTAGAAAATGCTGGCCCAGGGGCCAGTGGGTGGCAAAGTGGTTAAGGTGCTGGACTCTCACATGGCAGACCTGCTCAAGTCCTAGAGGCTTAGAAAGTCACGCCGGTTGCATGTGCATCTGTGTCCAAAATTCCAGAATAGAGAAGGAATTGTGGCATGACCGTCCCCCTAAGGGGTGATTTCTTGCCTTCTTTCTCTGTCTCTCCGGTGAGCACAAGTACCCTATAGCAAAAATTTCTCTCTCTAAAAAAAAAGAGAAAATGATGGTCCAGATTCTTGCTATTCAATCTGTGATCCAGGATTGATTGATATTATTTGGGAGCTTATTAGACAATCAGGCTCACAAACAGAACTACAGAATCAAAATCTGCATTTTAAAATTTCCTTGGGGCCAGCAGGTGGCATAGTGGTTAAGGCACTGAACTCCCACATGGCTGACTGCAGTTCGACTTCTGGACCTGGCGGCTTGCTTTCTCACTTTCTCTCTCTCTCTCTCTCTCTCTCTCTCTTTCTCTCTCTTTCTCTCTCTGGTGAGTGAGCATGCTCTATAGCAAATTAAAAATAATGATAATTATTATAAATAAATATTTCTTTAAGAAAATCCCCAGGTGATTTCTATGCAATAATCTAGACTGATCAATGATAAAAGCAGCTGGGGTGGTGATGGTGTTTCCTATGGTTATAGATTAATGATTGTAGGGGAACCTAAAGTGATCCTCAGGCTCATCCTGGGAGGAGGAACTCAGCAGGTGGGGCCAGCAGATGGTCTTTTCACAAAGGCAGGGTCTGGAGAAGAAGGGCAAGGGTAACTCTGGCTAGGCCGAAGATGTGTATCTGTGGCAGCAAAGTCTCCTTTCGCTTAGTTCATTGTACCTGGTGAGTGAAGCCTGCTGAAATTATGCAGTGAGTTCCTGCAGATTACCTGCTCTGTGCGGTCTCAGCCTCTGCCATCCAGAGTTCAGGAGATTTTCAGTGCTCTGTTAAGCTTCTTCTGTGTATTGAATCACAGGTAACTTAATATTAATCAGCTATTTCCTCATTCCAAGTCCTTCTGCTTCATTTTTTCTAGACTTTCCTAAACACATTTGGTCCACTAACAAAACCTTTCTATATTTTTCAGTGCTGCTATAGATTTTGTTCATGTGCATATGTATGCATATACAAAGAGACCAACAATTTATGGAAAATGAAATTAAAGTAGTTTGGTGCAAAACCATTGTGAAACCCATGGATAGTTTTTTCATTATATGTATTTTCCGTGGACTTTTTGAAGATCCCCTCATTCCTATGTATGTGTATATAAAATCATTTGAGTGCTATAATGGTTCAGAGAAAGTTGACACTTTACCTTTTCTTTTTATTTAAATTCATTTATTTACATTCATTTACTATACATCATTATAGCATACAAGATCAGATTTTCCATCCAGCATACACTATACATTGGCTCAATCAAGCACATATACGTGTTATCGTCAACAAATAATTTTCCATTTCTTGTTTCCTGTATATTTTGCTTTTTATCCCATCCTTGATTCCCTATCTCTCACCCTCTGCCATCCCCCACCCTCCTCCCACACTGTCCCTGGTATCTATGGTTGCTTTCTATGTCTCTTTCTCCCACATTTTATTGTTTCACTAAAGATCTTAATTAATCTAAATATTTCTAATAGCAAGCGCAGCTGATATATACATATCCATGAACACAAATCTGACTTTAGGCATAAACCTCAGTGAGTAGAATGAACATACTATAAAGTAGCACCTAGCTGGGGCTATATAGCTTACTGCAGTCATCAAATAGGTATTTTTAATGCATTTCTTTTAATTTCAAGAAAAACAGTTTTACCTTTTTAAAGTCCAGTCAGGGGATAGACGGTGGTGCAGTGGTAAAACATGACTCGCTGTGGGGCTGACCTACATGGGTAGGTTCCAGGTTGATGTCCCAAAGTACATCAGGCACGTGGTCCCTGAGTACATCAGGCATGTGCTCCCTGAGTACATCAGGCACGTGGTCCCTGAGTACATCAGGCATGTGCTCCCTGAGTACGTCAGGCAGGTGCTCCCTGAGTACGTCAGGCAGGTGCTCCCTGAGTACGTCAGGCAGGTGCTCCCTGAGTACGTCAGGCATGTGCTCCCTGAGTACATCAGAAAGGTGCTCCCTGAGTACATCAGGCAGGTGCTCCCTGAGTACGTCAGGCACGTGGTCCCTGAGTACGTCAGGCACGTGCTCCCTGAGTACGTCAGGCAGGTGCTCCCTGAGTACGTCAGGCAGGTGCTCCCTGAGTACGTCAGGCAGGTGCTCCCTGAGTACGTCAGGCAGGTGCTCCCTGAGTACGTCAGGCATGTGCTCCCTGAGTACATCAGAAAGGTGCTCCCTGAGTACGTCAGGCAGGTGCTCCCTGAGTACGTCAGGCACGTGCTCCCTGAGTACGTCAGGCACGCGCTCCCTGAGTACGTCAGGCAGGCGCTCCCTGAGTACGTCAGGCAGGCGCTCCCTGAGTACGTCAGGCAGGTGCTCCCTGAGTACGGCAGGCACGTGCTCCCTGAATACGTCAGGCACGTGCTCCCTGAGTACGTCAGGCAGGTGCTCCCTGAGTACGTCAGGCGTGTGCTCCCTGAGTACGTCAGGCGTGTGCTCCCTGAGTATGTCAGGCGTGTGCTCCCTGAGTACGTCAGGCACGTGCTCCCTGAGTACATCAGGCATGCATATATCTGTGATTTGGGGCTGGCTGAAGATGGAGGTGAATGGCAGCATCAACACCCTGTTGATGGAGGATTGATTCTCTCTCTCTGTCTTTCTCTGATTCTATGTCTCTCTCACTCATGGAAGAAATGAATAAAACAAATACACACACACAAAGCCAAGCTGTTAGTCAATAAAACAACACATTATTTTCTGAAATATTTCAACTCCAGACTTGGTTTTCAGAAAAAAGATCCGTAAGTTACAGAATTGATATTTAAAATAACTTCTAGGAGCCAACAGGTGGCATAGAGTTTAAGACTCTGGACTCCCACGTGGCCAATGACAATTCAAGTCCTGGACCCAGTGGCTTGAAAATCACGTTGAGCATGTGTGTGTGCCTGCTCAAAATTCCAGGAGGATATTGGAGGAGAAGGGATTGCAGTGTGGCCATCTCCCCACGGGGTAATTTCTCACTTTCCTCTCACTGCCTCTCTCTCTGGCAAGTGCATGCTCCATATGGGAAAAAAAAAATCTTAAAAAAATAAATAATAAAAATAAAAAGAGCTTCTAAATGGAAAAATGATGTACATTTTGGAAAATGTGGGATCTTTTACCTAAATTCAGTGTCCTCTTCTGTGAAGTAGAGATGTCACCAGCAGGTGACATAATGGTTACGTCACCGGGCTCCCACATAGTCAACGTTGGTTCGAGTCCCAGGAGGCTTAAAACTCACACCAGGTGCATGCGAGTGCATGCCCAAGATCCTGAGAGGAGAATGGAGGAGCAGGGATTGTGGCATGACCATCCTCCCAGGGGGTGATTTCTCACTTTCTGTCTCTCTGTTTCACTCTCTTTCCAGGGAGTGCATGCGCGCTATAGAAAAAAATCTCTCTAAAAACAATAACTGAGGCTGGGCATGTGTGTGTGTGTGCCCAAAATCCCGAGAGGAGAATGGAGGAAAAGGGAGTGCCACATAGCCATTCCCCCTGGGCAGGTATGTGTGTTTGTGTGTGTGTGTGTGTGTGTGTGTGTGTGTGTGTGACTTCTTGCTTTTTGTCTCTCTGGGAAGTGCACAAACCTTATAGCAAAAATCTCTCTTAGTGGGGAAATTTAAAAAATGAGGACTTTATGTCGAATTTAAAATTAATTTGAAAACTAAAAAATTCAGAAAGAAAAGGGAAAGAAAAAAAAAAGGAGGAATGACCATAGAAGAATAGGAAGACTTTATAAAAGGGACAGTTGTCACCACCCTTGCTTGGAAGGATTACAAGGACAGGCAGAAATTTCTGTGACCTTCACCATTCTGTGGACCCAGGGCCAGCATGTGCCAATAGTGACACCAAAGCGTCTTCCCATGGTTCTGTCTGTCAAAGAAGATATTTCAAAACAATTTAGAGCAAGATCCAGTCTAGACCAATTCTCTTCATAACAGGCTCTTCCAGCTCAAGAGCTGGTTCCTCCATATCCATTCTCCACCTAAATTATTTACTGTTTACTGCATAACTGTTGACACCTTGCAATTAGTGGCTTAATATAAGTTACTATTTGTTATGGGTCTGTGGTTTTCCTGGGCTCTTTAGGGCAGTCCCATCTTCCAGGTCAGTTGTTTAGTAATAGAGCTGGTATTTGCTCTCTGTGTGTTCTATAGCTTTTCTTCTCAGGTGTTCTGAACGTCAGAGGCAATGACAGGAACACCTACAAAAGACTGCTTGTTAAACCAACTCTACTGAAGAGCCATGAGTGACTACAGGAAATTTCAACACAAGAGATAAACCCTAAATTATTTCCTAATTATAACTATTTCTATTTTATAGATTAAGAAACAAACAAACAAAAACTTGGGACCAGCAGATGGTGTAGTGGTTACATTGATAGACTGCCACACAGCTGACTGTGGTTTGAGTCCCAGACCTGGTGGCTTGAAAATCATACTGGGCATGTGAGCGTGTGTGCCAAGATCCTGAGGGGAGAATTGAAGAGAAGGGATTGTGATGTGGCCATTCTCCCTGGTGGGGGAGGGGAGGAAGGGTGATTTCTCACTTTCTCTCTCACTATGTCTGTCTCTTTCTCTCTCTGGTGAGAATATGTGCCCTAAGGCAAAATCCTCTAAAAAAAATTAAAATGATAATTAAGCCCTTCTCTGGACACGATTCATTTCCCTGTCCTAGAGTTCACTGTCTTCAGGAAAAAGAGAAATACAGTTTGTTCACTATCTCACAGTAGAAATCACATCCTGTCCTTCAGAAAAACTCCTTTACAGAGGGATTAAAGTTCTATTTCCAATCCCTTTCCAAGGGAAATCATAAGACAATAACTTGCCCTTAAACATTTCCCAAATCTTAACATAAAGTGAGAGGAAAGCTCTTTGTCAGATTGGCCCCAATTGGATTTAGGCAGTCTGTCTTGTGTTCTCCTTTGGGAAACTTCTACAGGTGCGGAATGAGTATGTACCTCTTCTTTTTCCTGCAGGCTCGTAGTGAGTCTCTTTCTTGATTCACACACATCCACTCTTTGAAAATAAACAATCAGAGGGAACCAGCAGTTAGCATAATGACTATGTCGCTGGACTCCCACGTAGTCAACCCCTGTTCACGTCCCGGACCCGGTGGCTTAAAACTCATGCCGGGCGCGTGTGCGTGCGTGCCCAAGATCCCAAGAGGAGAATGGAGGAGAAGGGATTGTGGTGTGACCATCCCACCTGGGCGGTGATTTCTCGCTTTCTGTCTCTATGCCTCTCTCTGTCTGTCTGGCGAGCGCACGCACCCTATAGCGAAAACCTCTCCGAAAAAAGAAAAGAAACAATCAAAGATGGGTAAGGCTTAAATCCATATAAAGGATGAGAACCATTTTTCTTTCCTCGGTGAAGTATGTACTTCACTGCACAGAGCGAGATTCCACTCCTCTATGGTTGTTCTCTTACCCAGGAACTTATTAGTGTAAAATATGTAAATTTTTAAAATTAGACTCATTGCGGTGTCTCTCTCTCTCTCTAGAGGGCATAACCCTGATGGCCACCCTTTAGCTGCACAGAGTCCAAACAGAGGTCTGATTGTCTATTTTTCTTTACTTTAGGAAAAAGTCAAGTTTTTGGACACTAGACTTTCCAGCAGAAGATGAACAGTTCAAAGAATTATTTTCCCTCTGTCTAAAGCACAGCCCAGAGAGGCTGAGTTGAAGAGGTGTGTTTTTCTTTCTGCATATATATAACCTCTATGTAGTTTATGAAAGCCATTCTTTGTGGCCATTTTCCCCCCAGGAGAAGACAATAATCTGAGAAAAATGTGTCACATACCTTGATAGTAATCAAATGTACCTTTAGAGCTTGTCTCCTGCCCACCCCAGTGCCCTATTGCTTTTATCAGGTCAGACTCCCTGGCTCCGGTCTCTGAAACAGTACCTTTAATGCCAAGTGTTGAGCTTACATTTTCAAAGCATTTTCAGATTTATTCTTTGAGAGTAGATTCCCTGCAGTTGAGCTTTAGCATGAAAGAAAGCCTAACATCATCTCCAACTTCCAGGAGAGCTCCTAGCATATACACATCTTTTACTGAGAATGTTAAAATGATCTGACTGTAAAAGAAATTAATTTTAAAACTACTCCCAAATTTTAAAAGTAATTTAAAAACTTAACCAAATCTCCTCAGGGTAATGACATGATGAAAATATGCACTTGCATATAGCCTGGCAACTACTTGGATGTATATATTTTTTTAAATGATTTAGCGAGTTGCAGGTCTTTTCTCCAAGAACCAGCTGTAATAGAGTGACACTTTCTGGCACATGTGAAGTACTGCATGCTTGAGAAAGCTCTCACTGGGATTGGCCTTTGATCTAAAGTGATCTAAATCAAACTTGTTGACCAGAATCAGCACCATTGTGGGGTCAAAGGTAGGGGAGAGCATTATTAGAGTGAATAATGTCCATTGTTCTCTTTGATATCATTTCTGGCCACTGGCCTTTTGTAAGGAAATAGGTGTGTACATCATCTAGCACTAGAAGAATGACTTCCCAGATGCTTTCCCATCCTTCACTTCAGGTCCCAACTAAAAGGTGACTTCGTAGGTCTAATATTCAATGGAGTCCTTGCAACAGTGGTCATTCCAGAACCCATTTTGGGTGCCACAAGTAACAATAGACCAGCTCATATTCAGGTGAGGCTCAAGGTAGTGGGGAGAAGAAGGACCCAAACACAATAGTGAGGTTCTTTACTTCAGAGAAGAAAAGTCGTATACGGCTATTTAAGTGCGGTAGGTTGCTAGGGCTGCCATTACAAAGTACCACCAAATAGGTGGCTTAAACGATAGAAATGTATGGTCTCACAGTTCTGGAGGCCAGAGCCCCTGATTAAGGTGTGGGCCAGGCTGGTTCCTTCAGAGGGTTGTGCAGGAGAATATATTCCAGACCTTTTACTAGCTTCTGGTGGTTTGCTAGAAGTCTTTAGTGTTTCTTGGCTTGTATATGTACCATTATGATTCCTGCCTTCATGTTCAGATGGTGTTCTCCCTGTGTCTGTCTTTCTGTCTGTCTCTGCACAAGGCATTCTTTTATAAGGATACCAATCATATTGAATTAGAGGCCCACCTTTCCTTAACATGACCTCATCTTATTTAATTATGCCCTCCATGACCATATCTCCACATATGGTCACATTCAGAAGTACTAGAAGTCAAGACTAACACATACGAATTTTAGAGGTGACACAATTTAACCCATGACATGAATGACTTTGCCTTTGAATCTCTCCTCTGATAAATAGCTGTCAACATTGCATATACTTATTATAATAGGTTTCATGTTTAGAGAACTGATAGGTCAATGGTCGTACTGAGGAGACTATTAGAAGTAAGTCAGGGCACAAACCGGCAGTAGACTTTGATACCTAGAGCAGCAGAGGTCCTTGACTGCTGTTTGCCATGCAACCTGGCCGCACTGTCACTGACAGCCTAGATCTTGGGACTCCCCCAGACTGAATGAGTCAGACCTGGGCAAATTGCATGATGAGGATGAGAATGGATTCAGGATTTCTGACTGCTCCCTGTGGGTAGGAGATGGCTGCCTGAGGAGATGGGTAACATTGATCTAGGGAGACCATGCACCAGGCTCTTTAGGATGAGGATGCACAGGAGAAGACCCCTGTTATGTGCAGGGGCCTTCAGCCTTGGATGCTGTCCCTGCAGGACTTGAGCAAAGTACTAGTTAGCAAACACTTAGACCTTTTCCCAAGGTATAAATACCTTCAAATATTTTCCTAACCATTCAGAGAAGACATTTATATACCCTTATAAGAGTCTTGATCAGATGGAAGAAATTGGAAGGTCAGGAAAGGAGAATCGTGTCTCTAATAGAAAAGGGACATTATGTGGTTAAGAAGACTATTGAGTGAGTGGTGAGAAATGCCGCCAGCAGTGACCCAGTAGGAACAGTGCAGAAAACCTATCTGATCCCCTGTGCTCAAGACAGAAGACACTCTAACACTGAAACATAGATCTGCTTGTGTGCAGACCTTAACGGAAGTTGACATCTGAGTTATAATTACAAGGTGAGTGTGGCTTGGAATACATGTCCACTATTTCCTAGAACCTTCATTTTATAAAAGGGGGGGGTAGGTAACTCTCTAAATAGGAACTATTTGGTTTTTTCACTCATAAAAGAAAAATAAGACTTCTGAAAATTTCACAGGTTCCTCACATTTAAAATTTAAAAAGATTTCAGGGGAAAAGGAGTCACTGAATGTTAGAAAAATATTTTTGAGAAAGTATTAATCAAATGAGCACCATACGCACTAAGAAACAACAGGGCCAGCTCTGTGATCTGGTGGTTAAGGTAGCTGTATCTTATATGGCCAAACACATGGTTTGAGTCCCAGACCTGGCAGCTTGTAAAAACACACTAGGCGTGTGTGCCCAAAATTGTGACAGAGTGGAGAAATAGAGGAGAAGGGATTTCAGCATGACCATGGTCTGCTGGGTGATTCTTTCTCTTTCTCCCTCTCTCCCTGGCAAATGCATGTGCTGTATGGCACATTTTTAAAAAATAATAAATTAAAAAATTAAAAACAACAGCAGAATTTTTTAAATATAGTGAAAATCATTTCTGACATTTTAGTCTTTTCTTTTTCTTTTTCTTTTCTTTTAATTGCCAGAGAGACAGAAAGCAATCCCAATGTAGTGTGGTCACACCAATTCTTTTTTCTCCATTTCTCCATTCTGTCAGGATTTGAGGTATTCATGTACATGTATCAGTGTGTTTTTTCTTTTCTTTTTTTTTGGAAAGGTTTTTGCTATAGGGCACGTGCACTTGCCAGAAAAACAGAGAGACACTGAAGGTGAGAAATCACCCCCAGGGATGATGGCCATGCCATAATCCCTTCTCCTCCATTTTCCTCTTGGGATCTTGGGCGTGCACACACATGTGCCCAGCATGAGTTTAAGCCACGGGGTCGAGGACTCAAACCGCAGTCAACTATGTGAGAGTCCAGCAACATAGCCATTATACCAACTACTGGTCCCAATCAATGTGTTTTTCAAGCTTCTGTGGCAGAGATGTGAACCACCATCAGGCATGTGCAGTTTAGCTCCCTTAACCACTGCACTACGAGGACAGCCTAAGTTTTATTTTCAAAGAAGGATGTTCAGTTCATACTTGTTGGTTCAAAGCAGGGGAGTTAGTTTAAGACAAACACATACTGGCAGTTGTGGGTAATAGACAAAGGGTAATGCAGGATATATTTTAGATTGAACATCTAGAAAGTATTGTCAATAAAAGCATTACTGTTTGAACAGTTCTCCTAATATATCTTCTCAAAGCAGACACTACATTTCCAAATCAAATTTTACACAATTACAAAACTTAATTCTTGGAGAAGTTCTTAGGAAACTTCTAGTGTCCTTTTGCAAATGAAGAAAAAGACTCAAGAAAAGAGAAGGGCATGGCCAACATTCTGCCTCTAATTGGTGGCCGCCTTTTGTTTCTCTCCATAGAGGTTTCTAAATGTTAAATGCATGTAGGAATTACCTATGGGCTTGTTAAAATGCAGATTGCAGGAGGAAAAAAAGCAAAACATTTCATGCACACAACAATGGAAAATTATCTGTTGATGATAATGGGTATGTTAACATCTGTGACTGACCTAATATACAATGTATTCATGCTGGAGAGAAAAATGATAATAAAAACACTATCAAGAAAAAATAAATGCAGATTGCTGGTCCCCACCCCAGGGTTTCTGGTTCAGTAAGTGTGGCGTGAGATCAGAGAATTTGCATCCCAGGCAATGCTGACACTGCTAGTCTAGAGATGACAAGTGTGAAGCCAAAGAAAATGGAAATTAAAAAAACCAAAAGCTTTAGATTGTTCATTGTGTTGAATAAGCTCCTTGGGTTATAAGGACAGAAACTGGTAACTTAACTGAATTAACCAAAGACTGTTGTGAAGATATAGACTATTGTATAAATTTAAGGTATAGTGAAGCCATAGGCAGACATTTTCAAAAGGCAGAGAGTAAACACAGAGCAAGACCACAGTGGAAAAACAGGTACTGCCACTCAGCCAGGCTTTAGGTGAACAGTATGTGGTTTGGAACATAAAGGTGATTTAATATCCAGTGAATAACCTGGTTGGCACCTTGCCCCAGCAGATAAAGTAAAATGATTTGTCCTGGGAAAGCAGGTGGCATGGGGGTTTAAAGCCACTGGACTCCCATATGGCTGACTATGGTTCAAGTCCTGGACCTGGTGGTTTGCTTCTCACTCTCCCCACCCCCGTCTTTCTCTGATCAAATTGGAAAATAATATCATAGTAAATAAAGTTAAATAAAACAATTCTTTTTTAAAAAAGAAAAATGATTTGTCCTAATAAAATGTAAACTTTGGCTATACAATGGAACCATTTGGGGGTTTAAACAAATGCACAGGGAAAAAAAACAATCTGAAGCTTGGGTCCCATTGCCAGTGATTCTAAATAATTGATTTGCTGGACATAGTATTTTTGTAAGCTTGTCAGGTGGTTTTAATGTGCTCACCTTTTTCTTTTTTTTTTTTTTTTTTTTTTTTTTTTATAGACCACAGATTAGTTTATTTTTAACACCCATGATGCCATGAATTCATAGGGAATAGGTTCCAGTAGCTCCGGCTCCTTTCCATTGGTTCTCACAAAGTGTGCTTCTCTGGGTGGAGCAGGCTGGCGATTTAGTTGAACCCAGGTACCTTTCTCTCTGGCTTCTTTCTTTTTCTGGTCATTTTCCTTCACACATTTTAGGAAGCTATCTCTGCTCTTAGAATGCTTAATATGCTCAATACGCACATTAATTCTCTTGGCAAGAATCTTGCCCTTAACTTGTTTGTTCACAACAATGCCAACGGCATGCTGGGTAACATTGTAGACTCTTCCAATTTTGCCATGGTAACATTTGTGGGGCATTCCTTTTTGAACAGTACCCATTCCCTTGATGTCTACAATATCACCTTTCCTATAGATCTGCATATATGTTGTCAAAGGAACCACTCCATGTTTTCTAAAAGGCCTAGAGAACATATTTCGGGTGCCTCTCTTCTTTCCCTTTCTGTTCATCACTTTGGTTAATTACTGGAAGATGGTGGTTCCGGCCAAAAGGCACTGTGCTCACCTTTAAGGTGACTTCTCACCTCTCTGTCTCTGCTTCTTCCAACCTTTGAGACAACTAGTCAACTTCTTTATCTGCCACTTGGTAGGGCAGGCAAGGGGCTCCTTGCTTAAGTCCTCTGCTGCTGGCATTCTTTTGGTATAATTTTTCATTTTGACATTGTAAAGTTTATTTCTATTTTAACTCACTCATGGATGCAATACTTTGAAGGGTAAGCTGACTTCTTTTTAGCACAATTTAACTTTCTTTCCACCCCTTCCCAAAATACTTCACACCTTCCATTATGATGCACAATTTAAGTTAAAATTGCAAAAACAGCCCTCAAAAATACAAGTTTATTGAATAAAGCTGTAAAAAAGAGTCAATAGACAAAAAAGTGCATCCACCTAAATTAAAAAGTCCACATATTTACAAAGTTCAGTAACTGTTAACTTTTCACATGCAGAGGTTAATGCACAGGAAAATGGCAAGGGTAGCATTTGGGTGTCTTAAAATGCTGAAAGCAATGAAGAGACACATAAACACAGTAAGTCATAGTCTTCACAAGCCTTTGCAGTCCTTACATAGTCACACATTCTAGTTCTAAGTCCTCCTTTTAGGCACAAGCAAGTTGCCACATTGTTTGTAATGGTTCCTGATACCATTAATGGGTTGCACTACCGTAGCCAGCTTGTATAGCCCTTCATTCATAGAACCATCCATCCCATCAGGAAAGTGTGCAACATGCTTCAGAGAAGAAGAGGACTTTGAAAGTCCACATCTTTTTCTTATTTTTCTAGCACAGCTTAACTTTCTTTCCACTCCTTCCCAAAATACTTCATACCTTCCATCATGATGCACAATTTAACTTAAAATTGCAAAAAATAGCCCTCAAAATGCTGTTTGAGTAAATTTTTTTTTAATTTTTAACTTAACTTTATTTATTTATTTTAATGTGACCAGAGAAGGACAGAGTGAGAATAAGAGAGAGAGAGAGACAAAGTGAGAAAGCAGACCACCAGGTCCAGGACTAGAACTGCAGTCAGCCATGAGGGAATCCAGTGCCCCTAACCACCACACCACCTGCTGGCCCCATGATTTTTTTTTAAAAAAAAGGTTTTCTTGTCATAGGATCTTTGGAACTCCCAAAAATTGACCAAAAAAAAAAAAAAAAAAAAAAAAAGACAGGGAGAGGAAAAGTAAGAAATCATCCCTTAGGAGGATGGCCAGGCTGTAATCCCTTCTCCTCCTGGAATTTTAGGCATGCACACACATGTGCCCAGCATGATTTTCAATCTCCCAGGTCCAGGACTCAAACTACAGTCAGCTTAATCACCATGCAATTTGCTGGTTCTAAAAACCCAGATTTTAATCATAAAAATGTGAAGGGAGGGAAAAAAGTAAATAAGCAGTGCCTGTGTAACACAGTGCAGTATTTTGTGAAGAATTTTTTTTTTTTGAGACGTTTTTGCTATAGGGCATATGTACTCACTGGAAAGACAGAGACAGAGACAGAAAGTGAGAAATCACCCACCAGGGGGATGGCCATACCACAACCCCTTCTCCTCCATTCTCCTCTTGGAATCTTGAGCATACATACACACATGCCTGGCATGAGTTTAAGCTGCCAGGTCTGGGACTTGAACTATGGTTAACTACATGGGAGTCCAGCAACATAGCCATTCCACCATCTGCTGGTCCCCTTATTTTTAAGGCCATGGCAGTCTACAAATGAAAAGTGGTATTCATTTAAAGAATTTACTGTTGACAAGTGTTCAACACATTTGGAAATGCATATCCACGAAGTGCTGCTGAACAAAAGAAACGAAACCACACACAGTGTGAAACAACACACAAGCAGGTGAACCAGAGAGTAGTATCTGCCACAGTGGTCTGTGTGACTAACAGTTTACAGTGAACCAGTAATAATATGTCCCTTTATGTATGTGGATATTAATGAGCCACAACACAAGCTCATTTTAAGTTTTTATGTATCTCTATCATGGATGCAAATAGTAAACAGCACTGAGTCCTCCCTTCTCTGTGATGGATTACTAAACAACCTGTGGATGTTGCACATGATTAAAGCAGGCATGTCTAGAATTGTCACGATAATCCATATGTCTAATGGCACCAGACTAAAGAGTGCCAAACCTTACCTCAATGGGAGAGAAAAATCAGAATTTTTGTTTGTTTAAAAGTATCTTTTATGCTGAAAATCAACTGTGTGACTGAATCTAAGAGTTAAGAGTTAGAGAGCCATGCGACAGCACTGATTCAATGACTGGAGACAGAAAGGACAGGTATTTGAACAAAGTCTGACATCCTTTACAGGTTTTATTACATTGGCTGGAATGCTCCAAATGCATGAGAGCTTTTGAGAAAATTTTCAATTCCTAACCTCTTAAAAAGTATGTTGAACCAGGAAAGTGAAACAAAACAGAGAAATAATGATCTGGACAGATAAAAACAACATGTTCCTCCTGTATCCCAAATTACTATCTGGTAATGAAAAATTCTCAGGAGGTTGGGACCAGCAGATGGCGTAATGGGTACATTGCTGGACTCTCACGTAGATGACCATGGTTCAAGTTCTGGATCCAGAGTCTTAAAACTCACACTGGCCACGTGTGTGTGCATGCCCAAAATCCCAAGAGGAGAATGGAGGAGAAGGGATTGCAGCATGGCCATCACCCCTAGGAGGGGATTTCTCACTTTCTTTCTTTCTCTGTCTCTTTAGCTAGTGCATGCACCCTATAGCAAAAATCTCTCTCAAAAATAAATAAATAAATAAATAAATTCTCAGGGGTCTACAGGTGGTATGGTGGTTAAGGAGCTGGACTGATTGACCACAGTTGGAGTCCTGGACCCAGTAGCTTGAAAATTACACCAGGCATGTATACATGCATATCTAAAAATCCAGGAGGAGAATGGGGGGAAAGGGATTGCAGTGTGGCCATTCCCCTTAGGGGTGATTGCTCACATTCCTCTCACTGTTTCACTCTGTCTCTCTATTGCAAGTACACATGCCCTAAGGCAAAAATCTAAAAAAAAAAAAAAAAAAAGTGCAAGAAAGAAAGAAAATTCTCAGAAAGCAGAATGTTTTTAACATTCAAAAGGTAGACTCTCACCAGTGCAAAGAGCCAACACTGATCAGCTGCCTCCATGTACTCTTTGAAGACCATTTTTAATTCCTAAGGTATAAGTAAATTAGGAGATCTGGAAGGAAAAATTCATTTTGTATGCTGTAATGATATGCAGTAAATGAATGTAAAATAAATAAAGAAAAGAAAAAAAAACTTCAATAAAGAATATTGTGGGGAAAAAAAACACAAATTTTATACTATAAAAAAAAGAGTTAGGAGATAGATGGGATGAACTTTAACTAGAGTATGGTCCCAAGATAGGGTCATCCTCGTTTTAACTTGCCCTGCTGCTTAGTTTCTCCTGAAAATTATTTATACTTTGCTAGCTTTCACAAGAAAATACTTACAGAGCAGCCCAAGATAAGTAAAAGAATAACTATGATAAGTATGGCCTTTTCAAGATCCCACTGCACTTCTAAACTCAGAGATTTATGGACCAGAACATCTAGAGGAAGAACAAAGTAGTATCTCCCCATTGCATGAGACCTTACAGAATCTCATGACATATGGAACTGTTCTTAAAAGGAAAAGAAGACCAGTATGACCTGACAAGTAACCCCATCATAAGGAAAACATGGACAAGGTCCTCCTAAACAGAATATAAACCCTACACTCAGTTCCTTATGGGCAACTCTTTTCTGGGATACCTCTCTCCTTGGGGAGATTTCCTCTCCTTCAATAAACTTTGCTTTGCTGTTTTCCCATGTGTCCGCATCTCTAATTCTTTGTGAATGTGAGATGAGAACCTAATCATCTTGTGGTCCTGAATCCGGCACTGGTGTTGGGCTTGATCACCCTGATACCCAGTGTCAAAAATGCATTTCACATGCATCTGTGAGATAAAACAAACAGCATGTTTATATCCCACATGAGTCAGACTTAATGGTTTTCTAAATAATGTGTGTGGCATTAGAAAATTCATGCTGTATCAAGTCAGTATCACCTTTTTTTTGTAGAGTTTTTGCTATAGGATGTGTGCACTCACCAGAGAGACAGAGAGAGACAGAGAGACAGAAAGTGAGAAATCACCTCCCAGGGTGGATGGCCACTCCACAATCCCTTCTCCTCCATTCTCCTCTTGGGATCTTGGGCACGCACACATACGTGCCTGGCGTGAGTTTAAGCCACGGGGTCCGGGACTCAAACTGCGGTCTACTACATGGGAGTCCAGCGACAGTCATTACGCCAACTGCTGGTCCCAAGTCAGTATCACTTTTTAGCTACTGGACTCTATAATGAAATTTTATAGATAGACATTTAGTGGAAATGGATATAAAAATCTGGCCCCAAAAGACCAAAATGGAAATAGTCAATGTTCTTGATTTAAGATGGTCAAAAGAATGTTGAAAGAAAGAAAGAATGAAAGAAAAAGAAGAAAGAAAGAAAGAAAGAAAGAAAGAAAGAAAGAAAGAAGCCCTACACACTCTTGTAGTGTGTGCAGGAAGCCTTTTTGTGTGTGCTGACTCTATCATGATGACTCTAGCTGATTCTTTTTTTTTTTTTTTTTTTGGAGAGATTTTCACTATAGGGCGCGTGCGCTTGCCAGACAGACAGAAAGAGACATAGAGACAGAAAGCGAGAAATCACCCCCCAGGGGGGATGGTCACGCCGCAATCCCTTCTCCTCCATTCTCCTCTTGGGATCTTGGGCACGCACGCACACGCACCCTGCGTGAGTTTTAAGCCACCGGGTCTGGGACGCAAACCGCGGTCGACTACGTGGGAGTCCAGCGACATAGCCATTACGCTAACTGCTGGTTCCCTCTAGCTGATTCTTTATGAAGGATTAGGAACACAGGTCTTCAGCAGTGAACATGAGAAACAAACTCTGAAAAAGGCAATTTCTTGGGTTTAGGAAGGACTGCATTCTGGGAAGCACTTGAGAAGAATGGACAGTAATTCTAGGATTATAGCCAAGAAGGACTAGAAGACCTCAGGAGGTGCTTCAGCTCTTCTAGATTTCGAATGTTGAATAAGCCACTAGAGTGTGATATCTATATTATCCTTTTCTTTGCAAGAAATCGAATGGCAGCAAATTACTCTATCTTGAATACCAGACGTCTGTTTTTTCAACTACTGTTTCTCACCTAAGGTATAAGGAAGAACTCGCTTGTTTCCAAGTACTAATTAGACAGGAGTTAGGGCCAGTGTGTATGTAGCTAGGGCAGGGACAGAGGAAGGAGAGCCACTATCTTCCATGCTAGACAACCATGTTATGTTATCTTTTTCTTTTCCCTTTTTCCATAGAGTCACTGTGTTTCTTTGACCTATGGGCATGTAGACCTTGCTTCTAAAGAAGTTATGACTCCTTGCTATGACACAATAAGACAAAAACCAGAGACCAATTGTCACAGCCTAGAGCACACAGATAATGTTAAAAGGTTTTGTTTGTTTGTTTCTTTTAATCACAGAGACCTGAAGGGGGCAGGACTCTTGGATGGCCGGGAGTGAATTCCAAGATAGGAGCCTCTGAACCTTCAAAGTTAACTGAGATAATGGCTTTTTCCATATTAACAGCCTCTGAGCCTTGGGTGAACTGAGATAAGAGCTTTTTCCAAATTAACAGCCTCTGAACTAACAACTTGCCAAATCAGTCACTATTGGGTAAGGTCTCATAATTACGAGACCACTTTAAAGTACAGCATAACCTGTAGGACATGTGACCCCTATCAAGAGGGAAACACCTGCTCGGATCTCTCCCAGCTGAAATATAAACCTGAGACCCAAACCATCTGGCTGAATTCCATTTCTGAGACCCCTCCTTCCTGGGAGCTCTGTTCTTTTCTTCCTTCCTCTCTCTCTTAGTGAACTCTGCTTTGCTACTGCTCTGTGTCCGTGTCTCTAATTCTCCGTAAGCATGAGATAAGAACCTGGTCAGCTTGCGACCCCAAGACAGGCACCAGAGTTGAGCCTGATCACTCCAACTTCCTGTCACTAGCACTCCAATTCCTTCTAACTGTGGTTTATCTAGATTATGTAATCCATTTTGAGAAGCTTCTATCATTTCACGATTTGCAATCTGCCACTGTCTATCATGTAAACAATAACACCAATTCCTCTGCAATACCACTCCCACATGCTATGGAATTGGGGTTGTTCTCCTATGTCCCAGATCTTTGATGTTACCTTTGCTTACTTTCTCAAGTTGAAGTGAAGCAGGTGCAACTCCATCTTGAAGGAGTGACTCCATCTTGGAGGAGCGCCTCCATTATAAACTGTAAAATTCCTATGACTGAGGGGCCAGCAGGTGGCGTGGTGGTTAAGGTGCTGGACATTCCCACATGGCTGACCACAATTCGAGTCCCAGACCTGGTGGCTTGCTTTCTCACCCCCCTCTTCTCTGTCTCTCTCTAGTCAAATTAAAATAAATGAATGAATAAATAAAATTAAATAATTATTTTAAAAAATAAATTCCTATGACTGAAAACTTGCCTTCTACTATGTGCCTAAGAGTAAAAAGAATAATTAAATTCCTATTGTCTTTAAACCCCACTCCTCCTTACTGCACTAAAATGTTCCTTAGTGATGTAATCATCAGCCAGACCCCTTGCCCTGAGCCATGAAGACCATTAAGATTCTATTGTGTTTAGGCAGAGACAGAACATACCCTTAAGACTGATTAACCTGCTTTTCTTGCTTCTGTACTATACTTTTGCTTTTACCTTGTTAAAACCCTACCCCCTACTCTTCTCCCCCCTTCAAACCCACTGCATCTTACCCTCCTGAATCATCACATCATCCTGGACATGATTGTACATTTTTCGCCTTTATAAGTGCTCCTCACCTTACACTCAGGACTGCAGAGTTTTGAGAGACATGAGTCCCCCCACCCCACCCCACCCCGTATGCCACTGGCTTAATCAATAAATGCCAATAAATTTGGCTATGTCTGGATGTCCTCTTATTTCTCGCTGAATGTAACATTTGGAGACCCCAGATGTCCAGTGAGATGCCTCACCCTGTCTGGTACATTGTCCCAGCCCGCAGGACAGTCGAACAGGTTTCCTGAGGGAAGGAGTGAGAGACGGGACAAACGGTGCACTGTCACAGCACGGAGACGATGCAGTGTCTCTTCAGGGTCGTCTCTTTATTGTGGGCAGCACAGAGACGACACAGTGGTCAGTGTCATCCAGAGACGACGCGGTGTCACAGCTCAGGGTCGTCCGGAGATGACGTGGTGTCACAACTCTTCAGGGTCTTCAGGGTCGTCTGGGGATTATGGGCCAGGGATCGTGGTTATATACATGTTGGTGGGCCGTGATTGGTTGAATGAAGGATAGTAAAAGGTGGGTTATGATTGGTTGCTTTGTGGACCAATCATGAGGTGCCGGATATGCAAATCTGAAGGATTCTAAGCTCACCTATTTGCTATGGGAAGTGGCCAATCAGAGTATGGTTTTGAAGGTGAGGTTTTTGAAGGGGAGCCAATTGTGGCCTTTGTAATTGTTTGCTCTCTGAGCCTAAGAAGGCAATAGTAAGAGACTCATGAAAAATGACCTCAGCAGACTAGCTGGTGTGCAGCCTCCCACAGTACATGGGTGAGACATCCTAAGGAGAGCAGCCTCACTTGATCTGGCTGCCAACTACCTGGAGACTACTCTAGGGCAGGCGCCACCTGGGATTTCCCGGGGCCCCAGATCTCTTCTCAGTATTGTTGACATCTGACAAGAGACACTGACTGCTCCTCCAAAAGGTTGTGGAGTTTTACTATAAGACCTGCAGAGGCATTTCTTAGTATGTTCCTGTCCTGTTTGCTTCTCTGGAAACAAATCGGTGAGTATGGGTTTGGCCACAAATCAGGGTGAGAGTCTCAGGCAGATCTTGATTTCCTGGGAGGCCCCCTGAAGTCTAACCTGGGTCGAGGGTCCACTAGCCCCTCTGCAGGTGGCTAAGATAGGTACCACCAGATGTGCTTGGAATCGGGGGTGGGGAGGGGTTGGGAGGGCTAAAGTTCTGGCCCTTAGATGGTTTGTGAAAAATCAGGGCTAGAGTCCCTGACAGAGTTTGAATCCCTGAAAATTTCGAGATCTTGTATGGGTTTCTTCTGCTTTTACTGTCGTTTTACTTATTTTCTCCATACTCTCTTGGATTGGTGGGAGGATTTTGGTATGGGTTTCTTTTGCTATTTTAATTATTTCCTTAACACCCTCTTGAAAAACATTACTTGGTTCTGTCCCTCCTCCTCAGTTGAAGATATCAAGCAATGGATTATTGATTGAGGGGCTCTTCAAGAACTGATGATCCCTACAGTCACAGTACTATTGCTAAAAATTGCCTAGTGACCATAGGAGATATGGGTAGAGGCAAGAGGGTCCCGGAGTGCCCCAGGGTACATCCTGACCAGAGAACATACTTGCCTTTTTAAAAGTCATAGAAGGCTGGAACAGCTCCTTTGAAATCTCTTAGAATACATTCTCAGACATTTCAATGTGGCATTTGTGGAAAGTTGTGATTATGGCATCAAACTCTCCATTCAAAAACTGAGAGGGCCTTTTAAAAAAACATCACAATTAAAAGGGGTAAAAATATCAAGAATATTTGTGTTATAAAACCTCTAGTGGTATAGACAACAAAAAATTAAAACCCACCTTCCTCGAGTGTATAATTAAAGATTTAAAAAGGGGGTTACTCTAAAGAGTATTAGTGTCAAAACAACCCCAGGAAAATTGGCTCTTATAGTCCTGATGTGTGTGTACATCTATACATGTAATATGTCATGTTACGTACTACACGTTGTATGTCTGTGTAAAAAAGGCCTTAAAGAATTCTATTCAATTTGGTTTATAAAAAGAGTGCTGGGAACCAGCAGTTAGCGTAATGGCTATGTCGCTGGACTCCCACATAGTCGACCGCGGTTCGCGTCCCGGACCCGGTGGCTTACAACTCACGCTGGGCACGTGTGCATACATGCCCAAGATCCCAAGATGAGATTGGAGGAGAAGGGATTGCGGCGTGACCATCCCCCCTGGGGGGTGATTTCTCGCTTTCTGTCTCTATGTCTCTTTCTGTCTGTCTGGCGAGCGCACGCGCCCTATAGCAAAAACCTCTCAAAAAAAAAAAAAAAAAAAAAGAGTACTCATACAAATTGGTTTAAATGCTTTTCAAGTTCATATAACTTTAGTAAATGAACTGGCTTCAAATGTAATAATAAAAAAATATTAATAAGTAAAAAGTCTTCACAATTTCTAACATATATTTTGTCTAGGTTTTTATTAAGCAACACCATGTTTATCTTAATATGGTTAGTTTAATGAAACAACTAGTATTTATGTGTCGTGTGTTGCGTTTTACATAGTGGATATGTAACAGGGAAATAAATTCATGACTAGCTTTTTTCTGGCTTTAGTTTTAGGGCTAACAGAGGATCTTTAACCTTAAAGTAACTCTTAAATGTTTACAGAGGGTCCCTGAGACATCAAAGAGGGAGCTGTTAAACATCAGAATTATTCTTTATATGCTAAATAAAAATGGAAAACATTGTAAGTAATTCTAATTTTCTTGGTATTATATTTGAGTTATATGTATAAATAAGTTATGTACTTGTGTATCTATGTATACATTGTGTTCTAAAATAATTTGAGATTCCCAGAAATTTATGATAGTCTATTATGTTAAACTAGTATGTATAGCAAAATGTCTTTGTCAGTTATAAATTTTAAAAAATTATTTTATTTAACTTTACTTATTTATATTTGACCAGAGAGGTACAGAGCGAGTGAAAGTGAGAGAGAGAGAGAGAGAGAGAGAGAGAGAGAGAGAAAGTGAGAAAGCAAGCTGCCAGGTCCAGGACTTGAACCACAGCGGGTCATGTGGGAGTCCAGCGCCCTTAACCACCATACCATCTGCTGGCCCCTGTCAGTTATAAATTTTTGTCAGAACATTAAGTATGACTATAATCCTAATGTTATGTTTGTAAGAAAATTCACAAAGAGGATAAAAAAAAGTACTCCTAAAAGTACAAGTTTCTAAAAACCTAATCATTTAACTGGGTAAAATCTTCATTTTCTATGTAAACTGATTGGTTCTATAAACTGTTAAGCCAAAATTAACCAAAAAAAAGAAAAAGTTTGACAAAACTGCATACTAAGTATCCAATACAGTACACCTGAATTAAAGAAGTAAAATTGGTATAAAAAGATATAAATCCAATGTTAAACATGGACTCATGGAAACATCACTGCCTGGTTTCCTGAGTCCTCCTTATAATTCTAGTTGTTAACAAGATTTAGTTATTCCTATTTTTGGTCTTAAAATTTCATAAAAAATATAAAGAGGGTCTATTAGTAAGATTGTTCAGCTTTACGTTAAAAAGTTTTTTTTTTTTTTAATTTAACTTTATTTATTATTATTTTCCAGTTTTGATCAGACAGAGAGAGAGAGGGAAAGACAGAGAGGGAAAATGAGAAAGCAAGCCACCAGGTCTAGGACTCGAACCATGGTCAGCCATGTGGGAGTCCAGAACCTTTAACCACCACGCCACCTGCCAGCCCCACGTTAAAAAGTTTTTAATCAAATTTTGTTATTGTTTGTACATGTTCATAAGCTGCTGGTGTAATGCTAAAAGTTAAGGTTGCCGGGACCAGCAGTTAGCGTAATGGCTATGTCGCTGGACTCCCATGTAGTCGACCGCGGTTTGAGTCCCGGAACCGGTAGCTTAAACTCACGCCGGGCACGTGTGCGTGCGTGCCCAAGATCCCGAGAGGAGAATGGAGGAGAAGGGATTGCGGCGTGGCCATCCCCCCTGGGGGGTGATTTCTCGCTTTCTGTCTCTCTGTCTCTCTCTGTCTTTCTGGCGAGCGCACGCGCCCTATAGCAAAACAAAACAAAACAAACAAAAAAAAAAAAACCTCTCCAAAAAAAAAAAAGTTAAGGTTGCCAAAAATCAATAACATTTTATCAATTTAGATGTATCAAATCCTATCTTTACAAGCTTGATAGCGCCTCTAAAAACATCAAATTTTCCTAGGTGAAAGAGGAAAAGATAAATATAGGGGGTTATTAAAAATTGGGCCTATATATCTGGACAAAAGCTTAAAAACTCCTGTCTAACAGCTTAATAGGGTAGGAATCTCAAGGAATGGGGTGGGACAAGTTAAGACTAGAGGTCCAGGCTGCCTTCTCCCCCAACTCCTTGTCTTTTTGTACTCCTGTTTTCTTTTAGTTAGGCCTTTTCCCCATTGGACTCTCCGCTTAGTTAAATGATCAAGAGGTCTAGCTAGAAAGACAAAATTTCAATTTAGACTACGTTCTCCAGCTAGGACTTTTATGTAGGCGATAAGAAAGATGTCTTGTAAAAACCTATAAACTGGGCTTTGCCCTCCTTGCAGTACTCAGCCACACTTTGCAGGATCTATTAAAACATAGGTTCACTTCTCAGTGTAGGGACAATTCAGAATAGATATCAAAAAAGTTCCCAAATAACTCAAAAAAGTGTTATAACAAAATTGACAAGGCACCTTAACTTCTTTTTTTTGGAGAAGTTTATTTTATTTATTTATTATTTATTTATTTATTTTTTGCTATAGGGCGCGTGTGCTTGCCAGACAGACAGAGAGAGACAGAGAAACAGAAATCAAGAAGTCACTCCCCAGGGGTGATGGCCACGCCGCAATCCCTTCTCCTCCATTCTCCTCTCGGGATCTTGGGCATGCACGCACATGCTCCCGGCATGAGTTTTAAGCCACCGGGTCCGGGATGTGAACTGCGGTCAACTATGTGGGAGTCCAGCAACATAGCCATTACGCTAACTGCTGGTCCCAAGGCACCTTAACTTTTGATTTAACTTTCACTACCAGTAGTCACTGTGGTAGTCTTGAAAGCTGAGAGCTTCTCTGACAGCAGGATTTGGAAACGGCCCAGATCAGAGCCTCTGCCTCAGAAAACACTCAGTTTCAGTTTCCAGTGCGGGCAGCCTGGACACTAAATAATGCCTGTTACTGATATCCTCATGTCACCCAGTGGGGCCTTGTCCCCAGTGTAGAGTTGGTCACTAAGGATGAGACGAAAGGCACTGAGCTTTGAAGGGAGTTGTGGACTTCTAGAATCTATGATGGCCTTTAAAATTGAAGATTGATGGGGCCTGAGACCCCAATGGCTCCCCCTGGACAACTGACAATTTCACTGGACAATCCTCAGGTAACCCTTAAAGTGGCTAAGACTAATTTCTGCCTAAATCAGAGGTTAAGGTTGTTTCCAAAAGTACACCCATAAAAATAAAAATAATAATAATAATAATAAACAAGTTGGCTGACCATGTGACAAGAAAAAAAAATGATAAGACCTAACTGAAGGGAAGACATCTCTATCAACAAATAAAAGTTCTTGTAGCTACCCCGGATTATGTCCTCACCCTCCTACACTCAGGAGGAGGAAAGATTGGCCCACAAGCAATAGGCTACTGGAGGACCCGAAAGATGGTTGCTGTTACCACACAGCAGGCCAATAGTCCCTGAGGCCCTTGAACAAGTCATCCTAGATCAGGTACACCAGATTACTTACCTGAGAAAAACAAAGCTTGCTAAACTGGTTAGAAAAAAAAAAAAAGTGCCTAATCTAGATAGCTTTATTGATAGTGGTGTCTGAAAATGTGTTGCTCACACACAGATAAATCCTAAGCCCTCAGATAAGGCTCCCTTAAAAATCAAATCCTCCCCAAAAAACTTAGAAAACATTAAAAAAATAACTATGATGTCTAATAATTTAGTCTCTAAGTAAAATGAGGCTAGCTAATATATGACTAGCCTGCTTTTACTTTTCTTTCAATAAAAACCACCTGGGACTAGCAGTTAGCGTAATGGCTAATGTTTGGCGTAATGGCGTAATGTTCCTGGACTCCCATGTAGTCGACCGCAGTTCGCGTTCGGGACTCAGCGGCTTAAACTCACGCAAGGCGCATGTGTGTACGTACCCAAGATCCCAAGAGGAAAATGGAGGAGAAGATTGTGTTGTGGCCATCCCCCCTGGGGGGTGATTTCTTGCCTTCTGTCTCTCTCTGTCTTTCTGGCAAGCGCACGCGCCCTATAGCAAAAACCTCTCCAAAAAAGAAAAAAGAAAAAAAAACCCTTAAATAAATAGCCTTGTTTCTATAAATAACTTAAAATAATAGTTAGACAAAAATTGGATAAATATAAATAGAGTAAATGTTTATAATTGAACTTGTCAAGATAATTTTTAAGGTTAAACTTATAAAAATAAAACAAAAAATAAAATTAAAAAAAGTTATGGTTGTAAAATATATTTCTAATAAAGGTTAAAGAAAAGTTTTTATATAAAAAATTTTGTGTAATAAAGTTGTCTTAAAATAAAATGACTATCTCAGAACAAAAAAAGGGACAAAAACTAAAAAGTATAAAACATATTGTTAAAGGTTTGAGTTATTTTACTAGAGTCTAAAGAAGAGTTACAAAAATTAATCAAACTGGGAACCAGCAGTTAGCGTAATAGCTATGTCCCTGGACTCCCATGTAGTCGACCGCAGTTCGCGTCCTGGACCCAGTGGCTTAAAACTCACGCCGGGCGCGTGTGCGTGCGTGCCCAAGATCCCGAGAGGAGAATGGAGGAGAAGGGACTGCGGAGTGACCATCCCCCCTGGGGGGTGATTTCTCGCTTCCTATCTCTCTGTCTCTGTCTGTCTGGCGAGCACACGCGCCCTATAGCGAAAACCACTCCAAAAAAAAAAAAAAAAAATTAATCAAACTAATAGTCCAAGTAATCTAGATGGGCCTCACATAGTTGTAAAGTTACCCTGTGGGTCTGTCACACCAAAGCCAAGAGGACTGCTTCCATAGACTCACCATGGCCTTGGTCCATAAAAATAGGCCAAAAAAGGTCCTTTCAAAGGTGCGTCAGGGACCAGAGAGCAATAGCCTGGCTCTAGTCACTCCAGAGGGTGACTACTCTAAGTCAGACACGGTCAAGAGTATAGCCCAGCAGCTCCATGACCAGGTGGGCAGAAAAAGAACAGGCTGCTGCCGACTCATAGGACAGTTAGAGTGGCCTCTGGTAGGCTCCTTGGCCCTTGCCCCTGTTATGTCCTCTATTAACCGTGCTTCTAATTTTGACTTTTGGCTCTAGTTTACTCAATTTCCTTGCCCAATTTGTCTCCCACAGGATGAAAGCTTTTAAATATTAAATACTAGTTACCTCTGAACCTAGAGCCCAAATATATCAGACACAACACTGCCAGGGTGACTCTCCTTAACAGATATTTGAGGAGACTCAAAAAAAAAAAGATATGGTTTCTATTTTATAAAAAAATTTTGTTATTTCCATGAGTACCTAAATGGATACTGTTCTGCTTCCACAAAGTCCTTACATTGTCTTAAAAAGTACTGTACCACGATCTCCCTGTAAGCGACTGAACCTAGTGCCTATATACCTTAATATTGGCCCAAGCCAGTCCAACCAGACCCTCCCACGCATGAACAACTGTGCCCAGCAACTGGAGACCATAAAATCAGCCCAAGTCAGTTCAGACTGGACTTTAAATTTCATAAAACTTCTTACCGGCCAAAAGAAACTATCACCCCACCCTCTAGCTGATACTGAGAAATTAATGATTTGATCCCCGTAAAAGAGAAGTGGGAAATAAAACAGGCACAACTCCATCCTTGAGGAGCGACTCCATCTTGGAGGAACGCCTCCAAGAGAAGTGGGGAAGGTGTGACTCCATCTTAGAGGAGCGCCTCCATTATAAACTATTAAATTCCTATGACTGAGGGGCCAGCAGGTGGCGTGGTGGTTAAGGTGCTGGACATTCCCACATGGCTGACCACAATTCGAGTCCCAGACCTGGTGGCTTGCTTTCTCACCCCCCTCTTCTCTGTCTCTCTCTAGTCAAATTAAAATAAATGAATGAATAAATAAAATTAAATAATTATTTTTAAAAATAAATTCCTATGACTGAAAACTTGCCTTCTACTATGTGCCTAAGAGTAAACAGAATAATTAAATTCCTATTGTCTTTAAATCCCACTCCTCCTTACTGCCCTAAAATGTTCTTTAGTGATGTAATAATCAGTCAGACCCCTTGCCCTGAGCCTTGAAGACCATTAAGATTCTATTGTGTTTAGACAGAGACAGAACATACCCTTAAGACTGATTAACCTGCTTTTCTTGCTTCTGTATTGTGCTTTTGCTTTTACCTTGTTAAAATCCTACCCCCTACCCTTTTCTCCCATTCAAGCCCACTGCACCTTACCCTTGTGAATCATCATGTCCTGGACACAATTATGTATTTTTCACCTTTATAAGTGCCCCTCACCTTATACTTGGGGCTGTGGGATTTTGAGAGACATGGGTCCCGTGTATGCAGCTGGCTTACTCAATAAACTCCAATAAATTTGGCTATGTCTGGATGTCCTCTTATTTCTCGCTGATTAGACTCTAACAGAAGCTCACTGTAAGTATCGTATCTTCATTGAACTGACCTAACACCATGACTTTAACAAAGGTGGTTTTCCCTGAGTACTGCAGTCCCATCAGGGTTAGCTCCATCTCCTCCTTCCAGAAGAGCAAGCAGAACCAATCCAGCAGGCAGGAGATGAGCACCAGCAGGTGAAGCCAGAAGTGAAGACAGGCAGGAAGAGTGCCATTTGTCTGCCCTTTCGCCTGTCTTCCAGGCCTCGGCTGGACCCCCAACACTCCTATGCCCAGACCCCCAAAACTCCGGCCTCTTCTGGTGTTATTTTTCTGTTATTCCCACTACTGGCTAACTGACACGCCCTGAATCTTGGTTTCACACTTGAAGAAGAAAGAATCTAAGCTGTTGACTTCATTACTTTTTCATTCCATTAGACAGAGCTGTCGTATTAACCAGCTTCTGAGATACTTATTAATCAGGTGCCCTCCTATGTCTCAATCAGCTGTATTGATAGTAATGGGTCTTGAAGGGCAAAGTATGGTAACTACAGAGCATACAACCCCTTAAAAAGAGAAAATAGGTGCATGATAGCCAGATTTAGCAAATGAAAGTACAAGATGCCCAGTGAAATTTGAATTTTAGATAAACAATGAATAATGTTTAAAATATAAGCATGTTGAGGGCCAGATGGTGATATGGCAATCACTCAACTGGATCCACACAGGAAGGTCCTCTGTTCTAGAGCTGGAGTCCTGGAGCCTCCCTATACATGCCAGACAAGTAGGTACATTCCTGTGAACCCTGCTGGGGGTGCTTTTCCCTCCAACTCTCTCTCTCTCTCACACATGAAGAAATAAATAAATAGTAACTGTCAACATGTCCAACAAAGCATTCGGAACATATTTATACTAAATATATGATTAAATACTACATGGAATATAATGATACTAAAAAATGTATTCGTTGTTTCTATTTTTTTTTTTTTTTTTTTTTTTTTTTTTTTTTTGCTATAGGGTGCGTGCGCTTGCCAAAGAGACGGAGAGAGACAGAGAGACAAAAAGTGAGAAATCACCCCCCAGGGGGCATGGTCATGCTGCAGTCCCTTCTCCTCCAGTCTCTTTTTGGGACTTTGGGCATGTACACACATGTACCCGGCCACTGGGCCAAGTTTCAAGCCAATAGGTCCAGGACTTGAACCATGGTCAACTACATGGGAGTCCAGTGACATAACCATTACACCATTCTTCATTTTTTTTTTTTTTGAGAGGTTTTTGCTATAGATTGTGTGTACTTGCCAGACAGACAGAGAGAGACAGAAAGAGAAAGTGAAATCACCCCCAGGGGGGATGGCCACGCCACAATCCCTTCTCCATTCTCCTCTTGGGATCTTGGGCACACAAGCACACGTGCCCGGGTGAGTTTTAAGCCACTAGGTCCAGGACACGAACCGTGGTTGGCTACATGGGAGTCCAGTGACATAGCCATTACGCTAACTGCTGGTTCCTCTTCATTGTTCTTTAAATCTGAAAATCAAATTTAGCCAAGCTTCCTATATTTTATCAGCAATCTTAAATAAATAAATGAGAGTACCTTTGACAGTTACAGCTTGGTCTATCCACTATACCCAGTGATGTGCTAGTAAATGTTAAACATTCAGCTATCTGGGAAGACAAACAAACAAAACACCTGAAAACCTTTAGTGAAGTGTATACTGATTTCTATGATGTAAATACTCCCATTGTGGCTGATTTCAAATTGTCAAGGTGGTATCACTAAACACGGAGTTGGGAGAAGAAGCTCAGTAGTATATCATTATACAATATCTCCACCATTTAAATAACCTCAATAGCATAGAGAGTGGTAACATGAACAGGAAGTAATGAATTCTGAGTATTATTTTTTATTTTTTTTTTTGAGAGGTTTTTCGCTATAGGGCGCGTGCGCTCGCCAGACAGACAGAGAGAGACATAGAGACAGAAAGCGAGAAATCATCCCCCAGGGGGAATGGTCACGCCGCAATCCCTTCTCCTCCATTCTCCTCTCGGGATCTTGGGCACGCACGCACACGCGCCCGGCGTGAGTTGTAAGCCACCGGGTCCGAGACGCGAACCGCGGTCGACTACGTGGGAGTCCAGCGACATAGCCATTACGCTAACTGCTGGTTTCCCTGAGTATTATTTTTTATTAAGACATAAGTATCTAGGGTCAGCAGATAGCATAGAGGTTAAGGTAGCTGGATGCCAAGTAGCTGACTGTGGTTTCAATCCCAGTTCCAAAGGCTTGAGAAACACACAGGGCATTGTGTGTGTTGCTCTCTCTGTGTCCCTCTCCAACACCCTATAACAAAAGAAAGAAAAAGGAAAAAAGAAAAAATCGAATTTTAAGTTTTTGTACTTTAATTTTAAATAATGACTAGGTTGAACAACTGGCTCCTGCAATTCTTTAGCATGCAGAATAATCAAAACGCCCATCTTTACTGAAAAACTAAACCGTAAGGAAAATTATTTAACATAGAGCAAAACAATAATTATTCTTATTTTACCTCTTGGGAAGAAATTACTTATTTGTAAGACAATTTAGGAGGTATTCTTTTAAAGTCTATGTAAACAAACTAAAGTAAAATTTGAAAGTGTTTCCGATTCCTTAGTTGATACTCCAATGTTCATTTGACATTTTTCTTGAAAGCTTTTTACATTCTATGAAAGCCATTATATTAAAACAATTATAAGAACTACAACAGCATTCCAGGTACTCTTGAAAGGCTTAATATTTCAGCATACCAAATGCCTTGTCCAACAACAGTGAAGAAGGTAATAATTATTTTGATGAAAAAGATAAAGAACTCATTCTCAGCTACTAATAAGCAAAGAAAAGCAAAAACATGGATTGAACAAATACATCCATTTAAATACAAACTTTTTTCTTGTGAACAAGAGCAGGGGCTGGTAGATGAACTTGTTAGGCAGACTGAAGTTGTATCTCTTTGGAGTCAAAAGCTGAATATATTTAAAGAAGAAATAGAAAACATTTGCAACAACACTGAATTCTACCAGGCATAAACGGCTAGTGAAATCTACTCCTGCACAAGGAAACAGGCATTGCTTTTAGATAACTGAGAATATAATTAGCTATCACACATTGCCTTTCAAGGGGATGTAGAATAAAATGCAAATGTTTGATTAAAATGAAAGAAATCAGATTGTTCATGTAAGAGAAAATCCTTACCTCAGTTCACCAGCAAAGAATGAACTAAAGCCTTTGGGGTTGATGTTTCCATTAACCTAAAAGCATTTTTATGCCTGGGCAATAAGAATAGTTGCATAAATGTACGATTTGAATCACTAATTTGGCAAGAAATAATGTGTCCCACTTTCCTACACCGAAGTTGGTTACCAGAAATGAAAGTATGGTCCACGGCAGATAAACTCCTAAAATTGACGTGCTGAAGAACAAAATATAGGAGAAGGTTTTTGGTTTAAAACTTAGGAAAAAGGGGACCAGCAGATAGCATAATGGCTACGTCACTGGACTCCCATGTAGTCGACCATGGTTTGAGTCCCGGACCTGGTGGTTTAAACTCACGCCAGGTGCATGTGCGTGCATGCCCAAGATCCCGAGAGGAGAATAGAGGAGAAGGAATTGTGGCATGGTCATCCCCACTGCGGGGTGATTTCTTGCTTTCTGTCTCTCTGTCTCTGTCTTTCTGGCAAGCACACGTGCCCTATAGCAAAAACCTCTCAAAAAAAAAAAAGGTAAAAATAAAACCTAGGAAAATGAATTAACTTTGTTCTGTTCTCTTTTTTGCAATTAAAATTGACAGTGTGAATGAAAAGCTAAAAATGCAAACCACTATAATACAATACTGAGCACCAAAAAGGAGACAGTTGGAAAACCAAAGTTAAATATCTCTGAGATCATTTTCTGTTTGTTTGTTTTTGCTATAGGGCATATGTGTTTGCCAGAGAGACAGAGAGGCAGGGAGAGAGGAAAAGTTAAAAGCACTCTTTGGAGGAGGGGGGGTGGCCAAGATACAATCCCTTCTCCTCCAGTTTCACTTCGGAATTTTGGGCACACACACACACACACACACACACACACAAACACACACACACACGTGCTTGGAGTGATTTTCAAGCTGCCGGGTCCAGGACTCAAACAGCAGTTGGCCACGTGGGATTCAGCACCTTAACCTTCACACCACCTGCTGGCCCTGCAATCATTTTCTTAAATATCAAAATGAGGAATTCTTTTCATGGTCAGAAGTACTTGTGAATTACTATTTTCTTTTTTAAGTAAAATGAAGTCTTGTTTCTAATTAAAGAATACAAAGCAAAAATTCGATAAAAAGAGGTTAAAGAGCTGAGATGGACAACTTGAAACAGAAGAAAAGGTACCAAGTTTCCACTTCTGAGTTTAAGGAGTAGTGAATTTGAAAAGAACTTAATAACTAGGGCATTTCTACTTTTCACAATCATATTTAAAATATCTTCAGCATAATACATGCATGCTGGGTCCCTGTCTATAAATATGTAAGCTTGAGTCCTGTGTGTTTACCATTCCTACCACTCTTTCTAATTTTGGCTTATTCTTCCTCCCACTCCAAAATCGATAGACCTCACTCATTTAAGAAGCATACTTAGAAAGCAGAATTCTTCATATCCAGAAACTAGATCAGACTCTGGGAAAGAGGGTAGAAGAATGAAAAGAGAGACTAGAGCAAGAAAGATGAAAGGGCAGAGAATCTGAATCCTAGAAAGGGAGGCAAGAAGGATGGTCCATCCTAAGGGCCAGGGAACCCAACCGTGTAGAATAGACTCTGCCCAACTGTAGTACAGTGAGTCCCATCAGCAGCCAGCTTATCAGCCCATCCACCTTCCAGTGGTGCCCGAGGGCAAAGTGAGGCCTGGACACCTGGATGTCATGGGAAGTGGAAGGAGGCAAGGGGACTCTCTACTTTGAACAAGGAGTATGTAGGACTGAATGGAAATTTCCCTAGTAGCCCAGCAGAGAGACTATTTTTATTTCAATATATGATTTTAATATGACACATGCTCAACTACTGTTCATTAAAAATAAGGAAAATGTGAGTGTAATTCTGACAGTCAAGTTTTCTTTTCCTATCCCCTCCACTCGTTTGTGTGACCTGTTGGGCCTCAGCTCTGGGTTTCTAGGATTTCAGTGGAGAGTGATAAGGAGGAGGATCATAAATGTTGCTAAAGAATACAATTGCTAGTCTAGATAAGAGCCTGTAAGGGAATGTAGGTTCATATGTATCACCTGGACCATTTTTGTTGACTTGAACTTCTTAACTCTGGAGAGTCAGACATTGTCACTTAAATTATGCCACATGTTGAAAGAGTGTATGCTTATTGCAGATGCATGCTACTCAGAAGCTAAGCACACTTTCAACGTTCTTGACTTTTTAGTTTTTGCTATTTGATTCTGTTATTTAAGCTTTATATTAAAGAAATAAAATTACATTTCAATGAAAAAGTTTTTAAAAGAATGAGAAAGTATATTAGAAATATGTTGATGGTGCCAACATGACTGAAGATAATGTTTAATCATGGTTTTTTCTGGAGACAAGAGTCAAAGTAGGGAGAAATGGGGCAGGAGAAGATTGCATTTTCATTATGAGCCCTTCTTTACTATTAAAATTTTTTTCTTTATAAAATGGTAATTAAATGGTTCCAGCATGTCTTACCTCCAAAGGTTGGTTTTATTTAAAGATTTTCTATCCTTTTAAATAATTTTTTAAAAATCTTTTCAAATTTGGGAATTCAATATTAAAAATTACCCTATAAACATTATATGTACCATATTTGATTTAACTAAGTTATATAATACACAATATAGGTAATATATACTATCATATACTCTAATAAATTCTATATTTAACTAAAATGCATTATTCAATAATATAAATGTGATATCTATTCAATGTTTTCTAATTTTTTTTTTCTGGCTATATGGCACATTCACTTACTGAAGACAGAGACAGACACATAATCCCTTCTCCAGCATTCTCCTCTTGGGATTCTGGGCACCTATGCATATGGCACGGTTGTGTTTTTCAACCTGCTGGATCCAGGACTCAAATTGTGTTGTCGGACACGTGGGATTCAGCCACCTTAACCTCCATGCTATGTGTTGGCCCCTAAAATACTTTATTCTTAGAATTTTCTTTCAAATATCTGACTTTAAAACTGTTCTTGTTCAACCTTAGTTGAATGAATGGAGAAAACATTCCCAGTTGTTGGGAGTGGGGTGGAGAGCCACAGGAAGTCTGGTAGGAGGGCTTACTTTGGAATTTGTTTAAACAGAGAAACAGTTTCGAATAGACAAAGGGTCCAATAGATTCAGGACTCAAGAAATTCTTTACATAAAGCTGTAAAATCACTTGGTCAGCTGTTAGTGCTATTCGTGGGATATTAACAATGTGTTAAACAATTGCAAACAATTATGTATTTTATGCGAACTCTCTCCTCAGTGCTCTCATTTTATCTCCAATTTACAGATGATAAAAAGAAAGAGGAGAGACATTAAGAACGTTGATTAAGGATCCAGAGGCATAAATGGTAAAACCAGAATGTACCACTGGGTCTCCTTGCACCAAAGTCACTTTTCTCATACGGCTGTCTCCTTGTCCACAGTCACTAGGATTTAATCCACACAGTGTGAGCCCGGTAGATCTTAAATCTACTTTAGTTCCCTGACACCACTGCCTAGCTTCTCTAAGAAGAGAAATTTCTACCTTTCCAAGTGTAACTCCTCCACTCGAACTTTAGATTCTGTTTCTTACCTGTTTCTTACCACTTCACTGGAATTAGTCTACATTAATTATATTCCAAGTACCTTAGATTTTTATCAACTTCCCTTTACAGATTCTCTTTTCTGAATCTGCACACATGCTTAAGTTTCTTCCATCTTATAAAAACAAACATCCCACCCACTTTCCTTTACACTCCTCTTCTTTCAGGGCCTAATTTTCCTCTTAGATTCTCCCCACTTTCTGTCATCTGGTTTTCCTGGCTGCCCCTCCCCATTCACCTTTCTTAAATGTACTTGGGTAAGTACCTTTTATTCTTCTTCTCCATTTTGCAAGTACCTGGCACATCACAATCATACCTGCAATGATAACTCCTACCTGAGGCCAAGTTTTTTTTATAAAGGTGGGAGTTTGTAACTGTGTACCTCTCTCTCACTGCTCAGTGTCTAGCAGCCACTCCAGTGTGACTTTGCCAACTGACATGGAGACTTTTGGCCCATATTTCTGGCTCCTGGTCATCAAATAGGTGAAACAAAAATATTCCAAGGTTTCTGTCCCTACTGATAACTTTTACTATGGGGATTACATACTCCAACATGGACTGTGTGACCTCGGATCCTTTTTGCCTAATTTAATTGTCTTCTCAGCATTGCAATCACTGGATGGACATTGGAAGAAAGGACTTGATTCATTGAATATATTAATGCAAGAAATATTTACTGAATTGTATTAGTTCTGCAGTATAAATGGCACTTGGGGACATAAAAGTAAGATTGGAAGAAGGGATTTTAATAAAAGCACACCTATGGTGTTAGCAGTGGAGAAACTGGAAAGGCACAATGGCTTCCTCAAAAAGCAGTACCTGTGTGACCAACAGTTAGTATAATGGCTATGTCGCTGAACTCCCATGTAGTCAACTGTGGTCTGAGTCCCGGACCCAGTAGCTTGAACTCACGCCAGGTGCGTGTGCGTGTGTATCCAGGATCCTGAGAGGAGAATGGAGGAGAAGGCTTTGCAGCATGGCCATCCCCACTGAGGGGTGATTTCTCGCTTTCTGTCTCTCTGTCTCTCTCTGTCTTTCTGGTGAGCACATGTGCCCTATAGCAAAAAAAAAATAAATAAATAAATAAATAAATAAATAAATAAATAAATAGGAGAAGAAGAAAAAAAAGCAGTACCTGTGCTGGCCAAAAGACCTTGAATTTCTGAAATGGACAACAACACAGTGGAAGAAAAATGAAAGACATTGCCTCTATTAAAAGCAGGCAGGTTTGCTCAGTTTTCAAAGCATAGAACAGGCTGTCCTCCAATTGTGCTTTCAGTTCTGTTCTAATGGACCTAGTGAACATTTCTCCCATATTCTGATAATAGTTCTGGTTGTCAGGAAGACCGTGAGTCATCAACTTCCTTTTCTTTATTACAAATCAATGGAAAAAGGATGGGTTCTTTGTTACCTATATGGAATAAAACAAAATTACAACCTATTACACTTGAAACACAAATATATAATCATTCCAGATGGATTAAAGGTCTAGATGTGAGCCAGCTGTGGCGATGCAGCATTCTGCAATGCTGTGGTCATGTGGGAGGGTCCTGGGTTCAAATCCTGAGGTCTTCCTGGATATGCCAGGTGTGCATACATGTGCCCATGATCCTGGCTGGCTGAGGCTGGGGGTAGGAATAAAACATGAAGACCCTCTTGACAGTGTCTTCTCATTCTCTCATGAAAGAAGTGATTAAATATACTTTAGAAAAAGATCTAGATGTAGAAAGGAAAATTAAAATGAATAGAATGAAATATAAGAGAAAATCTTTATGACTGGGAGTAGAGAAGTGCTTTTTAAACAAGATATAAGGAGCAAATCACAAAAGAAAGGATTAATAAATTGTGTCAAAACTAAAATTTCTGAGCCAGCCCTGTGACCTAGTGGTTAAAGGAATTAAATTTCACCTGACTGACTGGGATTTGAGTTCTGCCCCAGAAGCTCAGAAAAAATGCTGGGCATGTGTGTATCCATGTCCAAAACCCTGACAGGATGGAGAAATGGAGAAGGGACTGTGGCATGATCATGTCCCATTGAGGGGTGCTTTCTCCCCCTCTCTTGCTATCTCTATCTCTCTGTCTCTCTGTTGAGTGCACATACTCTCTATTAATTAAAAAACAAAAATAAAAACTTCTGTGCATCAGAAGATACCTCTAAAAAATGAAAAGACAATCCTGAGTTGTGAAAAGATAGGCATATCACCTATTATCAATAAAGAATTGGTACCTAGAATACTTAAGAACACTTCCGCAAATCAATGAGGAAATGGGCAAATAAGTCAATAAAAAATAGATGAAGAATTTGAATAGGCAAGTCACTAAAGAGAACATCCAAAGGTCAATAGATAGCTGAAAAGCTGCTCAGTCTCACTAATAACCAGGAAGATGCAGATTAATACACTGAAATACCATTTTATTCCCATAGCATTGGCAAAAATGAAAACAACTGAGCGTTGTTGCTGTGGAGCTAAAGTAGTTCGATGCACAACCAGGGGAGCAAAAAACCGCAACCACTTTGGAAAGCCATTTGGTTATACCTAGTAAGGTTAAGATCCTTGGCCTATTCCAGAGAAATTTTCACATATGCTACAAAAATTGAAAACAACTTGAACTTCTGTTAGTGGAAAAGTGAATAAATGGGTTATGGTACATTTTCTTTCTTTCTCTTCTTTCTTTCTCTCTTTTTCTTTCTCTCTTTCTTTCTTTCTTTCTTTTTTCCTTTCTTTCTTTCTTTCCTTCTTTCTTTCTTTCTTTCTTTCTTTCTTTCTTTCTTTCTTTCTTTCTCTCTTTCTTTCTAAGTTGCTGTAGGTCACAGGTACTCACTGGAGATTATGAAAGATAGAGAGAGGGAATAAGAGAGAGATAAAGTAAGAAAGTACACCACCACCACCACCCCCCCCCCCCCCTTGGGAGGAATGATCATGCCACGGTCCCATCTCCTCCATTCTCCTCTTGGGCTTTTGGGTATGCACACATGTGCGCCTGGCATATATTTTTTTTTTTTGAGAGGTTTTCGCTATAGGGCGCATGCGCTCGCCAGACAGACAGAGAGAGACATAGAGACAGAAAGCGAGAAATCACCCCCCAGGGGGGATGGTCACGCCGCAATCCCTTCTCCTCCATTCTCCTCTCGGGATCTTGGGCACGCACGCACACGCGCCCGGCGTGAGTTTAAGCCGCCGGGTCCGGGACTCGAACCGCGGTCGACTACGTGGGAGTCCAGCGACATAGCCATTACGCTAACTGCTGGTCCCACGCCTGGCATATTTTTCAAGTTGCTGCCCTGGGATTTGAACTACACAGTTGGCTATGTGGGATCAAACTGCCTTAACCATCACTCTACCCAGTTGGCCGAATTGTGGTATATTTTCAGGCAATAGAGTATTATGCCATAGTTAAAGTGAATGAACTGGTTGAGCTCCATGCATCAACATAGATAAGTCTCAAAAATATAATGTTAAGAGGTAAAGCAGGTGGGAGAAGAATTATAAAAGCATGCATGAACATTACAAACCTCTAGAGGTTGGTAGGATGGGAATGGGAGAAGGTGGGCTACAAACGGGGTTTCAATTTTATGCATTGAATATGTTCTATTTCTTTACAAAAAATATAAACACGATAAAGTGCAAGCAAAACTTGGGAACACGTGTGTGTGTGTGTGTGTGTGTGTGTGTAGCGTTATGTATTACCTTTAAATTTTTAAAAAAGCTTTAGCAATTGACCGAACTGATTTCAGAGTGTGGCTAAAAACTTGGCTCTGTCACTTGAGAGCCGGCTAACCTTAGTTTACTTCTCTCAGTGTTAGTTACTTTACATACTGACTTATTCTTCTGATACTTGTCTGATTATTTTTACATGTGAATTCTTTGTGGTTTGATTCTGGTGTGTCTGGTACCTGTTTTTAAATTTTTTTTTTCTGTCAGCTGTCATTCATGGCTATTTGTGAGTGTTGTTGGTTTTGACAGTGAATTCAAATTTCTTGGCACTTTATCTGTGGGAATTCTTGGAGGCCCCAATTTAAAGTGGTTTTCTCCAGAGATGATATATATTTGTGGCTGGCAGGTGCCTAAGGGCATTGCCAACCTAGTACCACTTTAAATTCTTACCCTGAGGGCTTTCCTTTTTCCAGAGTTACCGATAGTGCTGTTCTAGGCTGAGAAACTATTGTTAGGGCATTTTATGGTTTTAAATTTTCATGATTTTTTTCCCCCTTCTTTATCCAATGTCAAGATGTGAGGCAATCAATTTTCCTTGCTGCTACCTGGAGAAGCTGGTTATTTCTAGCTTGCATTTACACTGAGGATATATCCCTATGGGATCCCAGGTTAAATGTGGAAGAGCGGGGAATCTATTATTTTACTCCCACCTTGTGGGGATCCTGTTTTCTGGGTCCTGTCTATTCCATCGAAAGAAAGCATTCAGGATAGGGGCAATGGCTGCTCTTGGTTGGGGGCCGTCTCGCACCTAAGGCATGGAAGATGGTGGCCAGAGAAGATGAAAAAGTTGTTGGAGTCAATCAACTCTAAGCTTCAACTCGTTATGAGAAGTGGAAAGTATGTGCTGAGATCCAAGCAAATTCTGAAGATGATCAGACAAGGCAAAATGAAATTGGTCATCCTCCAACAACTGCCCAGCTTTGAGGAAATCTGAAATAGAGTACCATGCCATGTTGACTGAAACCGATTTCCATCACTACAGTGGAAATAATATTAAATTGAGCACGGCATGTGGAAAATACTACAGAGTATGCACAGTGGCTATCATACATCCGGGTGATTCTGATGTCTTCAGAAACTTGTTGGAATAGATCAGTGAAAAATAAACCAGGTAACATTTTTCTTTAATAAAACTTGTTAGAGTTTGTTTAAAAAAAAAAAAAAAATAGGGGCCAGACAGTGCATTGGTAATGCAACACTCTGTGAGTTTGACCCACATGGGTTCTAGGTTAGTATCCACAGACTTCCCGGATTATTCATAATCTGGGGTTGGCTGAAGCTGGGAGTAGATCACAGCATGGGGATCCTGTTGGGGTGCCTGTATCTCTCTTTATTTCTTGCTTATGAAAATAATAAATAAATAAATAATAAACCTAAAAAAAAAAGAGGATCAGCAGGTGGTGTGGTGGTTGGGACGGGTGAATTCCCACATGGCTGACCCTGTTCCAGTGGCTTGAAAATCATGCCAGGCATGTGTGTGCACATGCCCAGAACCTTGAGAGGAGAATGGAAGAGAAGGGATTGCAGCTTGACTGTCTCCTCTGTGGGGGGTGATTTTTCACTTTCCATTTCTGTCTTTCCCTGTCTCTTCTCTGGTAAGTACATGCACCCTATGGCAAAAACCTGAAAAAAAAAAAAAAATAGAAGCTCTGGGTCTAGCCACAGATTCAGTTGCTGCTAAAATATCTCAAACTGGGATTGCATAGGAGGTTTATGTTCATTTCTAGTCTAACCTAAAGGATGGGCACCTTGATACACGCCTGTAATCTCAGCAATTTGGGAAGACTGAAGCCAAGGATCACAAGCCCCAGGCTGGCCTGGGCAACAAAGTGAGACCCTGTCTGAAAGAGCTCGCACAGTAGGTGGTGCCTGTAGTCCGGGTGGGGAGGCTGGGGCAGGAGGATCTTCATACATTGAGAAACTGTTTAAAAAAAAAATAGAAGCTCAAATTCACCTGGATTAAATTAAAAAGCTTGCTTTAATTTTCTGTTTACTTCTCTGATTCTTACTTTCGGGTTTTTTTTTTTTTTTTTTTTTTTCCTCTGAAAATTTCTCTTTCTCACCAACTCTTCAAATACATTTAAAATTTTTTCTTCCCCTTAATTTAATACAGCATTTTTTCTTTTTTTTTTTTTTTTTCTCATCATGATACTGTTGGGAATTGAACTCTTGCATTCTTTTAAAAAAAAGTTACATGAAATCATATCTGAGATTTGCTTGAAAATAATTTCACCCCAAAAAATATTGAGGCCAGCTAGTGACATGGTGGTTAAGGCAGATGGATCCCACCGCATAGTTCAAGTCCTAGACCCGATGGCTTGAAAAACACACTGGGCACGTGTGTGTGTGCCCCAAATCCTAAAAGGAGTGAGTAATGAAAGAGAAGGGATTGTGGTGTGACCATTCTCCATGGGGACTGCTTTCTCTCCCTCTCCCTCTCTCTCTCTCTCTCTCTCTCTCTCTCTCTGTACCTCTCTATGTGGAAGAACCCATGGCCTATAGTAAACCTGCATCAACCAGGTGGCATGATGGTTAAGGAAACTGGGTCCCACATGGCTGACTGAGTGGTTCAAGTCCCTGACCTGGTGGCACATACCAGGGATGTGTGTGTGTGCCCAAAATCCCAAGAGGAGAGTAGAGGAAAAGGGATTGCTGTGTGATCATTCTCTCGGGGGGCGGGGGGTGACATTTTCTCTTTCTCTCTCCCTCTCTGTTTTTCTCCAGTGAGCACATGTATCCTATAGCAAATTAAAAAGTATATATATTGGCAAAACGTTGAATCTGGGTGATAGGCACTACACTATTCTCTCTACTTCTATGTTTGTTTGAAATTTTCTATAATAAAATTTTTTTAAGTGACAGAAAAAAGGAGAATCAGGATATTTAAGATATTTGATCACAACATAGCTCCCATTGTCATTCCTTCGAATGGTTGTCCAATCTTTACCAGCCAACGTTGACCCTTCTACTCTCAGTACATGTAAAAATAGAAATATCTGAATATTAAGATAAAAATTAGAGTTTTACCAATAGCTATTATTTATTGTCTTTACTCTGTCCCAGGTGAATATCCTCACAACAGGCCCAGAAAGTAGGCACTTTATGTTCTATTATCTCCATATACAGAAGCTTGGGTACTCAAAATAACTTGTTGATGGGACAGTGGTTAAGCATGACACTCTGAGAGTCTGACCCACATGGAACGGTTCAAAGTTTGCATGTAGAGCCTCCCAGAATACACTGGGCATGTGTGTGCCCATGATCCTGGAATGGCTGAGGCTGAGGTAAATCGAGACATTGAGACTCTGTTAGGCTGCTGTCTCTCTCAGCAAAATAAATAAATAAACTTCAAAAAAGTAATTTGTTGATAATCAATTATAAGTGCCCTTAGTGTTGAGCCACTGACTAAAATTCCACATCTAAAATGACTGTCGTGCTGTGAAACACTTTTCCCGACCACAGCAGTAAATTGCCTTCTCCTGCACCATGCTTTACTAGACAGAGAGAAAGAGACAAGACATAAGCTCCCTTTCCTCTGCTCAGAACTTTGCAAATGTCTCTTCTTCCCTCTAACTCAGAGAGAGAAGCATTTGCCCTTCCTTCCCCTTTTCTGTTCTATGGTTCCACGGTTGATGGTTTGTGGAACTCTCTCCTCACCTCACCCACGTTCTTGGCTCCATCATCAACTTCTTTCTGAGAATTTTCTATTGGTCATCCCTGCAACCATCTCTTGTGGTCAGAACTACTTCTTCCTACCCACTGCCAATAACCAGAAGTAGGCCTGAGGCTTTGAATGCTGCAAATAGATTCCTAACCAGTCTCTTCTTTCTCCAGGCTAATCTTGTATTTCATACACGTTTGTTGCCATAAAATGCTGCTTCATGTTGACCTTCCGCAAAAACCTTTGTCATCCTAGAACCTACAGATGGAATGGCAATGCACGTGTCACAGAAGAGTCCCTCTGTGCTGCCCCCTCCCATTCTTACTCCAGTGTACAGCATAAACAGATCACAGTACTCTCCTCAACTCAGCACTCCTGGAAACCCCCACCAGCCAGAGGTGCACGCAGGAGACACTATTTGCCTTGGAACCCTAAAGCGCTGAGGGTAAGCTCTTGGGCTGCATAGCCAAAGCCTCCGCATAATCGTTTTGTTCTTAGAGTGAAATCACAATGCTGTTTGTATGAACCCTCTGTTCTCATCAAGCTGCTCTCTCCATTGCTAAGAATATATCTGGCACTTTCCCACACTGGGTTTTGTTTTTCACTCATGTTGTTTTCCCAATTTTGTTTCTCATCCTCTCTTTGCCTACCAGCCTTCCTCCATGCCAAGTCCAGCTCAGATTCCAACTTCCACAATTCCTTCTGGATTGCCTCGACTGGGCGTACTCTCTCTCCTCTTTAAGTCCTTCGTTGCCTGGCCCATTGCTCACTACCTGCCTGGCCCATTGCTCACGGCCTGCCTGGCCCATTGCTCACTGCCTGCCAATGGACATGTAGGAATCTCACTGTCTCTCTCTTTCTCGCCCCACCCCTTTATTTCGTATAACCAGTAGCTCATAAAAGATGCAGAGAGAGGATATTAGAAACATAATCTCTCTATATATATGTATTTTTTTTTCTTTTTAAGATTTTTGCCATAGGACAAGTGGGCTCGCTGGGGAGGATAGAGACAGCCAGATAGTGAAAGGGAAAGTGAGAAATCACCTTTCAGGGAAGACGACCGTGCAGCACTCCCTTCTCCTCCATTGTCCTCCTGGATTTGGGAAGGCATGTGCATGGGCCTGACATGATTTTCAAGCCTTCAGGTCCAAGACTTGAACTGTAGTAGGCCATGTGGGAATCCAGTGCCTTAACCACTATGTCTCTTGTTTGCCCCATAATCTCATGTTTTTATTTCCTAGGTAAAGAAACAAAAGGGCCGTAAACCTAAAAGACTTCCTCAAGGTGACACAGTAAGTTACAGCAGGCCTGGCTATAGAATGCCAATCTCTAGATGCCCCTTCGGCATCATTCTCCCACATTATGCTACTTCTCTCACCAACCAAACACTAACGTACTTGCAGGAAGGGCAAGTACTTCATACTTTGTGTACATACTCTTTCCCTTCCTCCCCCATACACATACCTTCCCTATGTCTGGCACGCAGTAGGTGCTTTATAAATTTCTCTTGATGATGAAAAAGCAATTATATCTGGAACTACAATATTTGTGTAGTCTAAAGTATGCAAGTGATTATTGTCTCTTTGAGAAGGGTATCACTTCAACATATAACCGCCAGAGAGAAGTGGTGATAAAAAATGCATTTAAGTGTTCTTATGTAATCATCCAATTTTCAGAAGCACAAAGGAAGGATATCTCAAGGCCATTTGGAGACAGAAGGGACTAGATCAAGCTGATGTTTTCTCTTTCTTGGCTGCCAGATAGTTCTGCTCAAACATTCATTATAAAGATCAAATGTGGTAACTGTGACACTTAATTCAACTAAGACGTACTGGGACAAGTTGCATACAGGATTTTGTGCTTGGCCAGAGTAGAAGATTAAAAAATGAGAGGCTCACAGGTTAATTGGGAAATAGTCACACGTAAATGAGCAATAAACACTTGCAAAAGTGTTTCTCTTAGCTAGTATTCCAAGACAAGAATATTTACATAATAATAAGTATCTCAAGTCCCTGATCAAATTGGCAAGGTTTTCTTGTCTTTTAAGCATAGCATTCAGAACTGACCCGAGTTCGAGTTCGGGGAAGCAGGCTCTGAAACACTGATATTCAAGTGAATAGCAAAATCCTTATAAGCCTTCAAAATATACATATTTTCTTACCACTTCTATTTCTACAAGTAGACTTAATAATGTCTGTTTACCAAAGATTTTGCTACAAAGTTGTTTGTACAATCAATATTTTTACTTGTAGTAGTAAAAAACTATACACAGCCTAAATAAATGACAGCCAGTCATTCATTGAGTATTTACTACGTTCCAGACACTCGTCTAAGCTTTTTGTGTGGGTTAGTTCTTTCAAACTTCACAAGCCTTTGAGGGAGATTCTGTCATTATCATCCCCATCTTACAAATGAGGGACCGAGGTACCGAGATGTTAACTAACCTAGTCATACACCCAGTAAGTGGAAGTCAGGATTTAACTCCACCAACTAGCTCTAGAGCTCATGTTCTTTACCATTCTACTCCAAACTTCCAATCTGAACAGCTAACAATAAGTTAAACTCTACTGCTCAACGTAAGTGCATATGTGTATGTTTGTATAGATGTTTGTATCCATGAGAGAGAGAGAATGAATGCGACAAATGGGAGAGAGATGTCTCATGAGAGTGTCCTACTGCTAGGTTGGTGTTGTTCTCCCTGAAAGTAATGGGGGCAGCGAGAAGAGAGAGAACTGCTGGGTTATATGGATTATGCCACATTTATTAAATATTATCATTATTAAAAATTATGGTGTATAGCTCTGCTGAAGTGTATTCTAGAACAGTATCTGACCTATTCTAAAAAATAAACATACATCACACCCTCCCCATCTGTAAAAGTTCACTGATCAACTGGCTTCTACCAGTATAGCTGTGCTTGTGCTTACAGGGAATATCTAGTTTTAAATTCAAGCCAATTGTCCAGTATTTTGAACATTATAAATATAATAGACATTGTTATGCACACATGCGCATGCATTCACACACACACACACACACACACACACCTGAAACAAAAGTTTCATGAAATGGTGTGTGTGCGTGTGTGTGTGTGTGTGTGTGTGTGTGTGTGTGTATTTGCGTTAGGGCACATGTGCTTGCTAGAGAGAGAGGAAGAGGAGAAAGCACCCCCTCCCCAATGGGTAATGGTTACTCCACAATCCCTACTCCACCTCTCCCTGCTTTCAGGATTTGGGGCATGCATGCATGCACATGTGCCCAGTATGCTTCTCAAGCTGGGTCCAGGACTCACTGTGAGGCTGGCTATGTGGGATCTAGCTGCCTCAACCACCAGGCCATAGAGCTAGTCCAATACCCGATCTTGTCAATATGATGCACTCCTATTATTTCCTAGTGTATTCCATTCCACAGCATTCTTCAAACCTCTCTTAGATTTAATAGTCCTAATGAATCATGGTTCCTGTAATACCGAAAGTGTCCACCAGAGGATACCACAAATTCTTGCCAGACACTATGCAGAGGGATCTTCAGTGGGGAGGGAGAGGGGGCAGGGCTGTTGTCTTTTGCAGGACAGGCCAAAGGGACCAGGAGCTAGCCCCTGGCCTGTGGGCAATGACCCTCTATCTTGGCCAGTTACCTATCAAGTGGCCTGGCACAAAAAGTCTCATCCACACAGACACTCAGGGTCTTTCTGGACTCTGAATCTGAAACGGAAACTGCAGAAAAATGTAGATGCTCGACAGAGTTGACAAAGGTGTAGATCCATGAGGTGAAACGATGCTAGAAGGGTAAAAATGGGTCATTAATAAGCCAAAGGTTTCAATAAGTTGAAGTTATGGGGAAATTATGAGTAAACACGAGATGTAGTAAGGGAGGAGAAGGATATGTATGCAGGGAAGCCTGCTGATGAAAAGGAGAGAAAACAACACCTGTTATCGTGCGGTCACACTCACAGCGGGACCCTGGAGGGAACCTCAAGCTCCTGATGCCAACATACCCAGAGCGTTCAGCTCTGTGAGGCCCAGGCAGAGTTGGATTTCTTTTCTAGGACTCACATGGATCCCTGTCTTCCTTAGTTCCCTGGTAGCCTCACAGTGAACTCTTCCTCCTTTTCCTGGCACAGTAGCTGCCGAGTCCCTTCTGTTCATCCGTGGTGGTGAAGGCACTAATTTTTAAAAATGAAGAAAGACGTTCCTAGCATATTAAATTGCATAGTATATCACTAGGGGACTGGCTCCATGGCCTGGTGGTTAAAGGCAGCTAGATCCTATAGGGCCAACTACGCAGTTCAAGTCCCAGACCTGGCAGCTTGAAAAACACACCAGGTGCATATGCATGCCCAAAATCCTGAAAAGAGAGAGAGAGATTGAAGAGAAAGGACTGTGGCCTGACCATTTTCCATGGAGGGTGCTTTCTCTTCTCTTTGCTGAGAATGTATTCTGTCCAGAAAAAAAAGAAAGAAAGAAAAGAAAAGAAAGAAAGCATATCACTTAATAACATCTCTTTATAATCTAATGTTTAAAATAAATTGCCAGCAGACATGTGTGCTTGCTGGAGAAAAACAGAAAGAACAAGAGAGAGGGAAAGTGAAAAAGCACCTCTCATGGGGTATGTCATGCTGCAAAACCTCCTCCTCAATTTCTCCCTCCTTTGGGGATTCTGGACACATAAATGAATCTGGCATGTTTTTCTACTGTGTCAAGTTGCCCAGTTTGGGACTTGAACTGCACAAATGGCCATGTAGAATACAGTCACCTTAATCACATCATTGGCTGGCCCTTGTTTTATAATGTATAATGTGATATAAAATCTGGAAGGATATACACCAAGATATTTGCAGTGGTTACAGCTGAGTGATGGTGTTATGGGCATACTTTTTTTTTTTTTTTTTTTTCATGAGTATCCCTTCTTTTAAAATTTTTTTTCTGAAATAAACATATACTAATTGTTTAATGTTTTAAGAGTTTTAAATGCAATTCTTGCTAACATTAAAGAGAAACTTTAAGGAAAAAAACAATATATTGGGACCAGCAGATGGTGAAATGGTTATGTCGCTGGACTGACATGGCTGAGCACAGTTTGAGTTCAGGGTGGGGTGGCCTAAAACTCACACCAGGCACGTGTGCATGCATGCCCCAAATCCTGAGAGCATGGAGGAGAAGGAATTGTGGCATGTCCATTTCCCCGGGGGATGATTTCTCACTTCCTGTCTTTCGAGTGAGCTCACATGCCCTATAGCAAAAATATCTCTAAAACAAAAATATAACAATATATGTGTGTGTGTGTGTGTGTGTGTGTGTGTGTATTTATTTATTTAAAGATAATATATCACAAGAGATTGCCAACAAATGCAGTGGTTAAGCACTGTGCAGAGGAAACCAGGTCCCTTATGGTCAAACGGGGCTTGAATCCTGGGCTCGATGGGAACATACTAGTGCTTGTGTCCTGGATCCTGATAAGATGGAAATCTGAGAAAAAAGGACTGAGGCATGACCAGACCCTGTCAAGGAATTCTCTCCTCTCTCTCTCTCTCTCTCTCTCTCTCTCTCTCTCATACACATGCTCTCTGGCACTATAAAAGTAAGAAAAAAATTTTAGCACAGGTGAGTAAATGTCTCCAGATGAATCACATGATTTGGGCTGGTCCCCAGAGGACTTATAAAGCAGAGGTGTCCTGGAGAGACCTTTCCCCAAAGGGGCCACCCTGAGCAGAGTCAGAGAAGCAAGCATCTCCAGGGTATCTGGGGAAATGCTGACTGTGGCTGAAGCAGAGAGCACTGTGGAGCATAAAGGTCACAAAAGTTTGATGTATTTGATGGATGCTGTTTTTTTTAGACTTCTAAAAATTGTGAAACGTCTTTTTTTTTAAATAATTGATATTTCAAAAGATGTAATTTGTATGTAAGTTATGAGGCATAATAAGAAAACAAGAAAAATATATCCTTAACCCAAGCTTAGAAAACAGAACATGACTAATATTTTTGAGATCTTCCTATGCCCTTCTCTGCAACTACTAGGCAGGCTCCCTCCCTTCCAGAAATAACCACGCATCTGAATTTACTACTTTTTAAAGTTTATTTATCTTGTTTAGAGGCAGCATGTCACTAAACTGCTCAGGCTTGCCTCAAACTTGTGATCCCCCTGCCTCAGTCTCCCAAGTAGCTGGGATTCCTGGCACATACCACCATACCTGGCTATACTTCTGAATTTCGTATTAACATTTCCTTTTTGGGTCTGACCCGTAGCTTAATGATTAAGCCCTGTGCATTGGAAGCCAGATTTCATATGGCCAACTACGGTTTGAATCATGACCCCTGAGGCTCATATGTGAATCATGCTGGGTACATATGTGTGAGTGCCCAAACTCCACAGAATGGAGAAATGGAGGAAAAAAAGACCATAGTGTGACCATACCTCATCAGGGGTGCTTTCTCTCCCTACCAAGTGCATGGGACCTCTGGCAATTAAAATAATTTACAAAACAAAAGCAATATATTTCCTTTATGATTTTATTGCAAATATCTGCATCCTTAATGATAGTAACAGCTACTATTCTTTGAGTGCTTGCTCTCGGGCAGACACTATTCTAAATCCGTTACATACATTAACTCTAATCCTCACAACTATATGAGGTATTTGTATTATCCCCCATTCAGTAGGTGAGGAAACTGAGGCATACACTGGTTAAGGGACCTGCTCAAAGTTAAACAGTTCATAAGGGCAGACCCTGGTTTCAAATGCAGGTAGCGTAAATCTAACTTCTTCACCCTTAACAATCAAGCTATCTGCCTCTCCTAAACAATATCTTGACATTCTACTTATTTTCAAATCACATTCAAATAGAATCATACTGTTTTCATTTTGTTTACCCAGAAGTGCACCATGAACTATGGGCTCTCACACAAGTGGTGTATTTGGGAAGTGAACTCTGAAAACCCAGCAGGGGAGCAGCGAACTGATATAGGGAAGGAAGGGCAGCCAATGCAGGGTCATTATCAAAGATACCACTGTGGGTAAATATATCTTAATCACACCAACGGGTTCTGGGAGCCAAGTGGAATTTTTACCTTAGAGGTATCCCCCCTGGCGTAAGGGAGCTGGGGCATTATACACATTGTGGCACTTTCCTGGCTCTCTGGTCTGCCATGTGTCAAACAGAACAGATGGAGGAACTCCTCTGGCAAAGGGTTACAGTTCCAAGCAGTTGGAGGTAGACTGGCCTGTGCCCAAATGGTAAGGCCCATAGGAGCAGGGTGCTGCCAGTGTCTGCTACCAATGTCATGAGAGTCTGCAACTTCCATTTTTGGTTGTTATTGTTCACCATTATGCTATGAGATGCATGTTTGTGAATGTCGTTATAAACGACTGTGGTTCATTCATTTGCATTGCTATATTCCATTGTATGAACGTGTTCCATCTATTTATCTGTTGTTCTGTTAATGGACATTCGGACTGTTTCCACCTTTCTGTTTTCATAAACCATGCTGCTTTGTACCTTTTGCCCAAGTCTCTTGGTGCATATACACATAGGTTTAGAATTGTTGAGGTAGGAACTAGCGGCATCTTAACTTTTACTACAGAGTTAGTATAGCTGTTCTTCCGGGTATATCCCCATCAGCAGAGTATGAGATTTCCTAACATTTTACTTATTTGCCTTAACGTGTTATTGTCAGCCTTTTAGATTTTGCTGTCTGATGGGTATAAAATGATAAAGTACTTCATCTTTTGAAAAAAATATATACTTTTTTCTTTTTAAATTTAAAAATCACACGTGGTCAAGTTCTATATTCATTTCTACCAATGTAATTTAAATGGCCTAAGAATAAAGACCAGGTAAGAATACTTGGAGCTGTGATGATAAGTGAATGAAATTATGTCGCTCGCATCATTTGTCAACAAGTTCTATGAAAAATACAAAAGAAAACTTTCAGATGTGTTAGTAAAGGTAGCAATTGGATTTATATATAGGGCCTAAGAATGACACTGAGGAATGACACTAAAGCTCTTTGTGTCTATGAAAAATTCAGCAGCGTCACTTTATAGGCAAGTTTCACACTATTTAAGTGATAGCTTTCTTACTCTGTACTCCTATGCAATATTATCTTAGAACCCGTCTCACTTTATAGCAAGTGGTTCTTCTAGATAGGTTTTCACAGAAGAAAACTTGGTCAACATTACTAAATTCTTTTTTTCATTCATTTATTTTTTTTAATTAATTAATTAAACATGAATAAATTCTTGTAACAACCTTAGTGAAGAAAGAAGCAGTTCTATGTAGAAAAGTTGTGGAGTTTCTTAGAACTGCTTTGGCAGATGACCACACCCTGTGAAGCTTGAAGCAATAGAAAGTTATTTCGTTCCGGTTCTGGAGGTCAGAAGTGTGAAATCAAAGTACAGAGGGAGTTGGTTCCTTTGGAACGTTTTGAGGGAAAATCCGTTCCAGGTCCCTTTCCTAGCTTCTTTTTTTTTTTTTTTTTTTTTTTTTTTTTTTGAGAGGTATTTCGCTATAGGGCGCGTGCGCTCGCCCTACAGACAGAGAGAGACATAGAGACAGAAAGCGAGAAATCACCCCCCAGGGGGGATGGTCACGCCGCAATCCCTTCTCCTCCATTCTCCTCTCGGGATCTTGGGCACGCACGCACACGCGCCCGGCGTGAGTTGTAAGCCACCGGGTCCGAGACGCGAACCGTGGTCGACTACGTGGGAGTCCAGCGACATAGCCATTACGCTAACTGCTGGTTCCCCCTTTCCTAGCTTCTTACGGCTGCAGGCCACCCTGGGTGCTCCTTGACTTGGAATTACATGCACTTTCTGCCTCATTTTCACATGGCCTTCTTCTCTTACGAGGATACAAGTCATTGGATTTAGGAACCACCCCAATTCTGGATGATCTTGTCTTGAGCTCTGTAAATTAAGAGGCCTGCAAAGACCTTTCTTCCCAAGTAAGTTCACTGTCTTAGCTTAGGATGTTATAACAAATCATATCTATTGTGAGGCTTACACAACAAAGATTTATTTCTCATAGTTCTTGAGGCTGTAAGTTCAAGACCAGGGTCTCAGCATAGTTGGGTTTGGCAAGGACCTTTTTCTTGGCTTACAGACTTCTGCCTTCTTGTTGTATCCTCATATGGCAGAACACCTTTTTCATGTTCGTTTATATTTTTTATACCAGAGGGTGCATGTGCTTGCTGGAGGGAAACGATGTGGAGTGCAGGTAGTGAGAAATCACCTCTGCTGGGGACTTCTCCACCCCTCCTCCTCAATCTCTCCTTCTCTTTAGAATTTTGTGCATGCACACTCACATGTCTGGTGTGTTCCTCACACCTCTGAGTCTGGGATTTGAACCACAGGCCTGGTCATGTGGGATCCAGTCCTCTTAACCATCACACCATCAGCTGGCTCCTCATGTCTGTTCTTATAAAGGCACTGAGCCCATCCATGTGGGCTCAGTCACCATCATGACCTAGTTTTCTCCATACGCCTCACTTTCAAATACCATCACACTGAGGATTATGGCTTCAACATAGAAATATGGGGAGGATGTAAATGTTCAATCCATAGCAGTTGAAAAAGATTCTCTGCTTAACCAAATGTTAATCAGTTTCCTGGACCCTCTCCCAGGCCTATCTGTGCATTTCCCTGTAAAATCCCGTTTTAGCAGGCCCAACTCTTGTGGTGCAAGCAATCAAGTGCTACTGTTTGAGGCCTGGGCATGGGAGGCCTGTGTTCAATTCCGGATCAACCTAAACAGGCCAGGTGCAGTACTACACACCTGTAGTCCTAGCTAACTGGGAGGCTGGGGCAGAAGATCACTATGTGGTGAAACCCTGTCAAAATTGCCTGTCTTGCAACCAGCCATGATGGTGCTGCAGTAACATAACTTCCAAGATGCTGAAGCCATGTGAGGGGGTCACAGTTATTCGCATCTAGGTCTCCCAGTACACACTGAGTGTGTGCATGAGTGTCCAAATCCTGGCCAACTCAGGCCAGGGATGGATAGCAGCCTGAGCACTCTGTTGGAGGTGGCTGTCTCTTTTTCCCTCAAAAGAAATAAATAAACTTAAAAACAAACAACAACAAAAAAACCTCTCTTCATCCTATACTTTCCTGTGCACTCTCTCTCTCTTTAAAAAAAAAAAATCACTTTTAGCAAACAGTTTAGCAAACCCTTCTAGGTCAGTTTATCAAGAAACCCCTACCTTCAATATCCAATCACTCTCAATATTTGATCAGGTTCCTCATCTGTCATCATTCCCCAGGTAATGTCTGATCACCTTGGCCCCTCTTCAGCAAGAATCTTGTTAGGTCAGTTTAGCTTCAATTTCCTTTACCCTTGAAGTTTCCTCTTACTTACCTTTCATCCTCTGACCGGGCTCTGGCTCATCCTGCTCTCTGGCTGTAAGTTCCTACTTGCCTATGCTATATTAAAAGTTGAGCCCAATCTCTCTCTCTCTCCCCTAGTGCAAAATACCATTGCAGTAGTCCTCATACCTGTTGCAATGGTCCTCAGTAGTCTTTTGTCCTTCCATTCTGAGTTTAACAAGTGTCATTGAATGTGTGTATATATATACATAGACATACTTGGACAGAAGATGTGTGCACTTGACAGAATGAGAGCACCTCCTCCCCCCAACCACCATTGGGCATAGTCATGCCAGAGTCCTCCAGTTTTCTTTCTCTTTTCAGGATTTTGGGCATACACACACACACACACACACACACACACACACACACACGGTGTGTTTTTTGACCTGCTGTGGCTAGATTTGAACCATGATTGGTCATGTGGGATCTAGTTCCTGATGCACAGGGCTTAATCCCTAACCTACAGGGCTGATGACATATATATATATATCATAGTCACAGGTTTTGGGTAGACATTTGTTTTAGGAGGCCACAACTCAGCCCAGTACAAGGGACAACAGAAGACATATTGGTGGGAGAAGTTAATTATATCAGATATTCAGAAGTTCTACTTGTCTCTTCTTTTTAGGGGATAGGGTGGAAAAACACTACCCTGGTGAGATAGATGAGATTTCTTCCTTTGTGTTTTCTGAGAGTTAATACCTTTTCCCTAAATAGAGGCTCAGTAACAGATGTCTGTTCTCACTGCAGGGATTGTCAAGGAACCCAGCCAAGGCATCATGGTGCTAATATTTTTACTGGGGAGAATACAAATGACTCTCGAAGAAGGAAATGTATGTATGCTCTTAGATGGACAGATTGCAAGAGAATTTCTTTATTCTGGCTGTTATTTATTTCTTAAATTTTCTTTCCCAATCTTAATGCTTCTTTAAAAATAAATAAATAAACCTCTCCAAAGTTCTTCCCTGGAGAAAGAAAGAAGTGACTTAAACCCATTCTGTAATGTTCTGTTTATTTTATCTAAAAGGTGGGAAGTAAAAATGACAAAAATGTTTTTTTTAGATTAATTAATTAATTAATTAATTTCAATTTGTCTAGAGAGGAACAGAGCAAGAGTCAGAGAAAGAGTGAGAGGGAAAGTAAGAAACAAGCTACCAGGTCCAGGACTTGAACTGCAGTTGACCATGTGGGAGTACAACACCCTTAACCACCACACCACCTACTGGCCCCTGTTTTTTTTTTGTTTGTTTGTTTTTTAGTTTAGAATATTTCTTTCATGAAAAAGAGTAAGAATGAGAGGGACAAACACCCTCAGGGTCTCACAGTGTCATCCTGCTACCAGCCATCTTAATCAGACAGAGTTACGGGCATGAGCACAGGCCTGGTGAGTACAGGTTGACTCAGGAACAGAACTCTGGTCTTCCATGTGGCTTCTTGTATTGCACAGCTGTGTGCTGCTATTGTGCCACCATGGTGGAACCATTCCTTGGGGGTTTTTTGTCATTGCTTTTTGTTTTGTTTTTCTTTTGCTATAGGACATATGTGCTTGCCAGAGAGAGACAGAGAGAGAGGCAACGTGAGAAATCACCCTCCAGAGGCATCGGCCACACCACAACCTCTCCTCCTCCAGCCTCTTCTTGGGATGTTGGGCACGCACACTGCACCTGGGGTGATTTTCAGTCTACTGGGTCTAGTACTCGAACTGGGAAATTGGCCATGTGGGATCCAGTGCCTTAAGTTCTGTACTACTGGTGGCCCCCATTCTTGGATTTTCGTTTGTTTGTTCACTTGTTTTATTTTTTCCCATTTTTCCATTTCCACTTCCATCTTTTCCATTTTTATGCTTGAAAAGTGGACTTGATTTATTGCCCACCATTAGTGTACATCACAGGTACACTAAGTAATGCCACTTACTTCTTCAGATGACTATTTGTCAATACAGCCCCAGACTTCTAAGTAATAAGATTGTATTCCTGTCTAGTCTTTCCTTTAAAAATCAGTGGCATTATTTTAAGAAAAGAAGTGTGATTATCCCCTTGTTGTGTCTATTTAGAGGACAGCTTAAATAGTATGGGAAGGTCGCCTACAGCAAGGCTGGCAGGTTTGGGCTGGAGTCTGCAGTGCTTGTACCATGTTGTGCTTACAGCGCTAAAAATACCAAATTATCACAGAGAAATACCTTTGAGAAAAAGACTAAACCACCTCCCCCAGACACACACACAGAAAGACCAATAATATCACTACATTCAAAAGCTGTGATAACTGCACCACATCTGTGAACTCCATTTACATTACTCTTTTTCTCTTTCTCTTCTATATCTTTAGGCTTCCTTCTCTTATAGTCAAAGAGTCTCATGATTTCAATGTCAGGATGCTTAAAAGAACCATCTATTTCATTATGTTCCTTTTTCCATGAAGAAATACAAACTCATAAGGTTAAATGAATAACTGAGAAAGAACAAACAAGACTGGGTTATAATACACACATCTCCTAAAGCTCTGCCTGCATTTTAAATAATTTTCTCAAAATGAGTATCAGAAATTGTCTGGATTGGGACCAGCAGATGGTGTAATGGTTATATCACTGGACTCCCACGTAGTCGATCACAGTTTGAGTTCCAGACCCAGCGGCTTAAAACTCATGCAGGGCGCATGTGCATGTTTGCCCAAAATCCCAAAAGGAGAATGGAGGAGAAGGGATTGCAATGTGGCCATCCCCACCCCTCGGTGGTGGGGGGAGAGGTGATTTCTCGCTTTTTTTTTTTTCTTTCTGTCTCTCTCTGTCTCTCAAGTGCATGTGCCCTATAGCAAAAAATCTCTCTTTAAAAAAAACATTTGGATGTCGAATGAAATAACACAGTAACAACAGTCATTTCCATTATTTTTCTAACCTTTCTTAAGAATTATAGCTTTAACTTATTATTTACCTTGTTTTTTAATCTTTATTTATAAAGTTCTAACTCCTGAAATTAATTAGTTGAAAAATGACACACGTACATGAAGGTGGTGTGATGGACTCCCACATGGTGGACCGCAGTTTGAGTCCCAGACCTGGCAGCTTGCTCTCTCTCTCTCTCTCTCTCTCTCTCTCTCTCTGTCCCTCTCTGGTCAAATTTAAATAAATAAATAAATAAAGTGAAATAAAGTAATTATTTGAAAACACACACACACATATATGGGGCTAGCAGACGGCATAGTGATTATGATACTGGACTCCCACATGACTCACCGTGGTTTGAGTCCTGGACCTGGTGACTTGACAATCACACCAGTGTTTGTATGTGCATGCCGAGATCCCCAGAGGAGAATGGAGGAAAAGAAATTATGTTGCTGCCATCCCCCCTGTGGGGTGATTTCTCACTTTCCCTGTCTGTGTCTCTCTCTCCAGCGAGCACACATTCCTTAAGGCAAAAACCTCAAAAAAACATAAACAGGGACCAGCGGATGCTGTAATGGTTATGTGGCCAGACTCCCACGTAGTCAACTGCAGTTTGAGTCCCAGACCCAGAGACCTAAAACTCCCACAGGGCGTGTGCACATGCATGCCCAAAATCTCGAGAGAAAGAAGAAGGGAGTTAATCAGCCCAGAGGGGGATAATTTCTCATTTTCTGTCTCTCTGTCTCTCCACAAGCGCATGAGCCCTATAGCAAAAAAGTCTCTTAAAAAAGAAAAGAAGAAAAGAAAGAAAGATAAAGAAAGAAAGAAAGAAAGAAAGAAACAAACAAACAAACAAACAAACAAACAATACACACAGGATGGTCCTGGATTCATACTGGAGACCTCCCTGAGTACTCTGGCCATATGCATGCCAGCAACCCAGGACTGACTGAAGCTGGGGGTGATTTGAGATGTCAGGACCCTTTTGAGGTGCTTTCGGTCTTTTTCTGTCTGTCTCTGTCTCTCATTCATGGGGGCTATAAATAAATAAACTGAAAAATAATCTTTTTTTTGAGAGGTTTTTGCTATAGGGCATGTGTGCTCACCAGACAGAGAGAGACAGAAAGTGAGAAATCACCCCCCAGGGGGATGACCATGCTGCAATCTCTTCTCCTCCATTCTCCTCTCGGGATCTTGGGCATACATGCACATGCACCTGGCATGAGTTTTAAACCACCGGATCTGGGATGCGAACCGTGGTCAACTACATGGGAGTCCAGCAACATAGCCATTATGCTAACTGCTGGTCCTCTGAAAAATAATCTTAACATGCACACAAATGAAAATGCCAGAAGTTATTTTAGGAACTTCAGTAAATTGTTTATATATTTGGGAATCTATTTGGTTATATTTGAATGGAATGGCTTAAATGAACACATTTGTTTAGTTTCTCTGTGCAAATTTTGCACTTTCAAATTAAGAATCACATTTCAGGGCTGTGTGATAAACCAGTAGTGTAGTTTTTTTTTTTTTTTTTCATAAAGTGAGAGAACAGAGGGAGAGAGAGAGTTGGGAAGAGAGAGAGAGGTAGGGGAGATTTTTGACAGAGTCCTGCCATAATGCAGTCCTCCTGTCCCAGTTAGCCAGGGTCACAGACATATGCTACCACACCAGGTCTCTTTAGGTTAGGCTGTGAACCAAACCCAGGCCTCCCATGTGGCCTCCGCCATTGTACAGCAGACCCTCTCACCTGTGCCACCGCGGCTGGGCTGCGGTGCAGATTTTATTTGCTTTAGTAGCAGTGCTGCCTAAGTCGATTATTAAAACATCTGAAGTTACCTTTTATCCACTGGCTCATTCCAGTGAATAGCAATTCAGGGTATAAAATAGTTCCATTTCAGGTTGGCTTCATGGCCTGTGGATGGGGCAGCTGGATCCCTCGTGACCAAGCATGTGGCTCAAGTCTAGGAGTCGGCAGCTTGAGAAGCATGCTGGGTGCTTGTGTGGTGCATGCCTGAAATCCCAAAGAGAGGGAGAGATGGAGGAGAGGAGATTATGGCATGACCACTCCCCATGGGCGGTGTTTTCTCCTCTTCCTCTCTGTCTCTCTCTCTCTTTCTCTCTCTCTCTCTCTCTCTGGTGAATGCAGGTGTCCTCTAATGGGGGAAAAGAAAAAGGGTCATTTCAGGGCTGGCTTAGTGGTCTTATAGTTAAGGGAGCCAGATCCCACATGCAGCTCAAGTCCAGGACCTGGTGTATGACTGTTCAGACTAGGGGCACCCCCAGCAGTCATCTCCATGTGGTCCTGTGTTGTTGGAACAACACTTTCTCTCTCACTCTAACACTGTAGCTTTTCTTGGGTACCACAGCCTTCCTTCCATCCTGATTTGTGTTTTCCTTCCTTGACTTTTTCCTTGAGGTCCACTGAGGGAGGCTGTGAGGGTCACTCTCAGAGCAGAAGTTGGAAGATGTGTGCTTTTCCCTGCTTCCCTGCCCCAGGAAGAGATACCCAAGTTCTGCAAGACTCAGACACAACTCAATTGGTGCACCCTGCTCTCATCCTGGAGCACACTGCTTCACAGTTCTGCTCAGGGGACCCTCCCTCCTGCCCAGCTTCTTGGTACGATTGCATAGGCCAGTAAGGATCTCATGTGAAGGTTACTTGTCTCTTACTGAAACATACCTCACTGACATTCTCCTCAACTCAGTTCTCACTGCCTGGACTGGCTCTGAACACTGCTTCTTCCTTCTTGACCTTCCTTTCAGTTTCTGAATACTCTTATCCTTGACTACAAAGGATCGCATGTTACTGCTGCTGTTTCTGAACTTATATTAAGGGGACGGGGTATGAGAGTAAGGGAGCACCAATGTATCACTGCTGGTTTTCCTGTCTTTTCATGAATGTATGGAACTTGAAAACAATTTGGAAAAAGTGAGGGAAAAAAATTTTAAAAATCTGATTTTTCATGTTCCCTTTCCGTCTTGATTCATACGTTAAAAACGAACAAAAATTCCCCCAGAAAACCAGTACATGGTTTTTCTTCTACTTACCCTAATCTCAACTTCTGATACTAACTGCATAGGAAAAACAAGCTATTTTTCTTCTCTTAATATTCCACACTGATCCTACATACCTGGGGTTAGTGCTGATTCCACAACTGAAGGGCTCAGTGCCACCAGACTGTCTCCACCTCACATGCCACTTGCAAGTAGTGGGGTCTTCAGTTGCTCACACTCCTGTCTGACACGGCTACAGGTCAGGGGTTGCTGCGATAACCTTTCTTCTGGTTCCTTTGCTGGTTCATAGAATTCAGGGAAATACTTACTTTGGTTGATTATGAAAGAGTGCAGCAGATGTGATGAGCAGCCAGATGAAGAGGTATATAAGATGAGGCCCAGAAGGGTCTCAAGTACAGGTGCCTCCATCCCCATGAAGCAGCGGTGTGCCACAGGCCTGGCACACAGTTGTGTTCACCAATGGCAGCTCTCCAAACTCCATTTTTTAGGGATTTTTGTGTTGAACTATTAATTCAGTCTTCAGCCCATGTCCTTCTCTGGAAGATGGTGAAGTGAGCTGAACATTCCAACTTTCTATTCTTAGTGTGGTCTTTCTGGTCACTGGCCCCCATCCTAAAGCTATTGAGGGGCCCACCAAGAGTCACTCCTATCTCCCAGGAAGTTCCAAGGGATTTAGGACCTCCAAGTCTGCACTTGGGGCAGAGACCAAATATATATTTCTTGTTATGTCATGATATGCCTAGATATCTTACACAGTTGTACTACATGGATTCTGCTTTGTACTTACTTTTCCCCTTAACATTAAATCATATCATTTTACTACTCTTGTCATGTTCATTTTAGTAATGTATAATATGCATAATTTATATAGTATTAATTCTGTATCAGATGTTTTAAGTATATTAGTTATTTTTAAAAAATGTTTTTGCCCTAATGCCATGTGCTTGCCAGAGAGAGAGAGGGAGAGAGAGAGAGAGAAAGAGAGAGAGAGAGAGAAAAAGAGAAAGTGAGAAATTCCCCCCAGGGAGGATGGCCAGACCACAGTCTCTTCTCCTTCATTCTCTTCCTGGGATTCTGGGCATGCACACACGCATGCCAAGCATAGTTTTTAAGCCACTAGGTCTGGGACTCAAACATACTTGTGGGAGTCCAGCACTTTAACCACCATGCCACCAGCTGGCCCCTATTATTTAATTTTTTATAAAACCTTACAGGGTAAGTGTTGTTTTATTCATCTCACAAAAGTAAAAACAAAGGCTTATAGTGGTTAGGTAACTTGCTCAAATTCATGCATCTACATAGGGGTTAAGCCAGGATTAAAACTGAGGTCTGTTGACTCCAAAGTCTGTGCTGTTGACTTGCCAGATAATACAGTGAGGATCTGAAGTAAAACTCCAGGCTTTACTACTGGTTCCCTACCCTAACTAGTGGCTCTCTACCTTAATGTATGGTTCTTTACTTTGGCTGCACGGCAGAATTATCCGCAGAACTTTAAAAAAATTCTACTGCCTAGGTCTCATCTCTAGAGATTCTGATTTCACTGGTTTAGGGTGTGGCCCCAGACTATTAAATATTGCCTGGAGTATTTTAATGCCCAGCCCAAACTGAAAGCCACTGCTCTCTACCATGGCAGCTTTACTTCAAAAACAATGAAAGCAGAGAAACACAGTTAAATTGTACCTGAAAGGAATAGAGTAATTTAAATTAGCTTGAAAAAGGGCTTTATAAGTTATATGTCTCTACCAAGTTGTGGAAGTCTATTCATACAGATTTAGAAGATTAGTATAAAGATTTTAATCAATGCGGAGATTAGCCCTTGCAAAGCCTGAAATCAGAAGAGATGAGAAAAAGGCCCAGAACAGGACCCTGGGGGATAATACTGAAGAAGTATGTGGAAGAGCAGAAGAAATGGTAAGGACAAATTCTAGAATATTTTAAATGCCAGATGCTGGGACCAGCAGGTGATGTGGTAGTTAATGTGTTGTACTCCCCCATGGCCAGTCATGGTTCAAGCCCTGGACTTGGCAGCTTAAAAATCATGCCAGGCACCTGTGCATATGTGCCCAAAATCCTGAGGAGAATGGAGGCAAAGGCCCTGTGGCATGGCCATCCCCATTTCTCACTTTCTCTCTCTCTGTCTCTCTTTGTTTCTATCCAGTGTGTACATGTACCCTACAGCAAAAACCAAAAACAATACCAGGTGCTACCAGGAAGTCATATAGGAGAAGGCCTGGAAAGTGTCCACTACACATTCATCAATAAGCCCTCACTAGAACCTTCATGGAAGAATACTCATGGGCAGTGTGGGTAAGCCAGATTTCAGGAATTGAGGCAAATGTAGGAGATAAGGAAATGGATACGATCCTTATGGACTACTTTAACAGAAATTTTAACTTTAAATATGTTAGTATATTTTCAGCTATAAGTATGGGAATACCCAGATAAATATGACTTACACAATACAGATTACCCCACTCAACACAGACACACACACACACATACGTCATATAACAAGAAGCCAGAGGTGGATGGCTCCTAAGTTTAGACATAGGTTTAAGTTTAGACTCTGTTTGACTCCTTGGGATACTCTTAGCCACCTTCACTATCATAAGATGTTGGAAACATTTCCGAATATCATGGTCTTCCATAAAAAGATCCAAAGATATAGCTGAGAACCAAAGGAACTCCTTATTTTTTTATTATTTTTTTTTTTGGAGAGGTTTTTCGCTATAGGGCGCGTGCGCTTGCCAGACAGACAGAGAGAGACATAGAGACAGAAAGCGAGAAATCACCCCCCCAGGGGGGATGGTCACGCTGCAATCCCTTCTCCTCCATTCTCCTCCTGGGATCTTGGGCACGCACGCACACGCGCCCGGCGTGAGTTGTAAGCCACCAGGTCCAGGACGCGAACCGCGGTCGACTACGTGGGAGTCCAGCGACATAGCCATTACGCTAACTGCTGGTTCCCAAGGAACTCCTTATTAAAGACGACATAACAGGCTAGCCCTCAAAAGTCACATTCCTTTTGCTAACTGACTGCTTTTCTGTTTAATTTGTAGCAAAACCCTTTATCATAGCTTTCCTGACTTTTCAGAGGAATTGAGCCTTGACACCCCAGCTGGAGAACAAATGTGTCTAAGAAAATGAACAGTAAAAACATGCTGGCCTTGAAGGTGAGATGACCACGATTGCAAATAGCAACTTTGGTGCCAGCAAATCCCCATGTGACCAAGAAAATTATTGATTGCTGTGTAGAAAAGTACAAAGCCCCTTTTCCACCTCCCTTCCTGCTTCTCTAATTTTTCCTCTAGAGCCTCTTGTTCTAGCCTAAGTCTTCAGAGGAGGTCTTTGAACATCTGTTCACCATCTTCCCAGGTCACTGGTTTCCTAAATAAAGTCACCTTTCTTTTCCACTAACACTGGTGTCTGGAGTAGCAGTTTTTGAGTGATGGGTAGCAGAACTTGGATTTAGTTACTGGGACAGACTTATGACTGGCCAGGTTGCAGGAAGATAACACTCCTCATATGCCTGCAAAAGCCCCCAGTAGATGTGCCCTAGTGCCTTGTTAGCCTAAACACTCATATCCCCCTCTCCCAGCTGCAAGGAGTATCTGAAAATTAATGTAGTCAACCGCGGTTCGTGTTCCAGACCCGGTGGCTTAAAACTCACGCTGGCCGTGTGTGCGTGCGTGCCTAAGATCCCGAGAGGAGAATGGAGGAGAAGGGATTATGGCGTGGCCATCCCCCCTGGGGGGTGATTTCTTGCTTTCTGTCTCTCTGTCTCTCTCTGTCTGGCAAGCGCACGCGCCCTATAACAACAACAACAAAATTAATGTATAGCATTTTTTCCTTTATATTGGGAGATAGTTTCTGTTTTCAAGGAAGTAGATGGAGGAGAAAAATGACTAGATAGGAAAGAAACCACAGAGGGTGTGGAAGGAGTTTGGTAGCCAGAGGAAAACATGGGCTCAATAAGAGTCCTTTGCTTATTTTGTTTGTTGTTGTTTTTTAAATCGGCTGGAACTGAGCATGTTTAAATACTTTTCATAGAAAACAAATAGAATATGGAGAGTTCTGGGTTTGTGGGATGCAGCAGTTGTAAAATATGAGAAATGGAGGGGCATCTCTTCCATTCTAATTGGAGGACATGTGTACAGAAGAGGGTGGACACAGATGAACGTGTAGGTCTATTGGGTAGTTGAGGGAACTCTCATCTGATGGCTCCCCTGTGAAGCAGGAGGCTGAGTCATCGTCTGAGGATAAGAGAGGAGTAAAGAGGGGCTGGCAGTCTGAAGAAAGTAGACAACATGAGTTGCCCAGGCAACACAGCATTTCCAGATGATTTTAACGGCACAGTAGAGGTTGTCTGACCTCAATTTAATATTACTCCAATCAGTGGCCTTTATGATTTTCCCCTCTCTCTGGCTACACTAGACAATTCTCCCTAGATACAGAGAATGCAGAAACATTAGTATCTCAGGAGATCTTCTGCACAGGTGTGATAAAATAAATGCATCGAAGGAATCAAAGCTATTTTCAAAAGAGCAGTAGCAGTGTTCTATCGTTTAAATGTGTTCCCCCTAAATTCATGTGGTCAGATTTGGCTGTGATTGAATTAAAAGGGTGAAAATTTAATCTGACTATGGTGTTGAAATGTATAGGTCCTTTGGGAGGAGATTAAGATTAAGGTTGTTAAGGCACAGCGCCTATGATTGACACCTGAGGAGTTTGTAAGATGAGGAAGTGAGGCCAGAATGGAGACACATGAACAGATGCATGAGCTCCAGCCCTTCACCATATTATAATTCAGAAGACCCTCACCAGATGTGACTTCTGAACCTGCAACCTCCAAACCATGAGCTGAATAAACCTTTATTTTTATAAATTACTCACACTCAGGTATTTTCTGTTATTAGCAACACAACAAACTAGAACATAATGATAGGACACAGACTCTAAACTGGAAGAATTTGAAAACAAGGAAGTAGGTCCATTGGTAGGAAATGAAGAGACCAAAGAATCAGAGACACTAATGTGGCCAAAGAAACCATATACTTATTGACCATGAGTGAGAGAATTTGAAGTTCATGAGTAAGACAATAAGAAGATAAGGTTTACCAAATGGTCTTGCTTTATTTTAGACATTGGTGTAAGTCTGAATGTTGACAAAGTCCAGAAAGTGAAATGGGAATGAATGACTGAAGCAGAATGAAGATTAGGAACTGAGACGCTACAGTGTTTGGAGGGTCCTCTATATGACTTTGGTCCAATGTGTAAAAAATAGAGGTTTATGAAATAATTGTTTCTCAAACTTCAATATGTATATGAATCATCTGGAGATTATGAAAATGCAGATTATAATTTATTGGGTCTGGGATGAGGCTGGAAATTCTTTAGCTGTAACAAGTTACCAGGTGTTATGGATGCTGCTGGTCTAGAGACCCTCACTTTGGGTAGCAAGGCAATGGAGAATCTTCTCAGGACTTCTTTTAAATTATCCTCTAGGGGCCAACTCGGGGCATGGTGGTTAGGGCAGCTGGATCCCACATGGCTGACTGTACGACTGGAGTCCCAGACTTGGCAGCTTGAAAATCATGGTGGGCACATGAACCTGCACATATGCAGTCATGCTAAAAATCCTGAGAGGTGAATGGAGGAGCAGGGATTGCAGTGTGGTCCCACCCCTGGTGGGGTGCTTTCTCACTTTATCCCTGTCTTGCTCTTCCTCTCTCTGTCTCACTCTGGAAAGCACATGTACCCCATAGCAAATAAAATAAAATAAATGATCTGCTATCCCACTCTCCTGAAGTAGGTGGGCCTTAGAAGCTATGTTTCTCTTAGTTTCCCAGTTGACTGGTTGAGGATGGAGGGCCTAATACAGCTAGAAACCATTCCATGGATGGAGTCAATTGGAATTTCTCATAAGAACCTAAACAGGGGAACCAGCAGTTAGCGTAATAGCTATGTCGCTGGACTCCCACGTAGTCGACCACGGTTCGCGTCTCGGACCCGGTGGCTTACAACTTACGCTGGGCGCGTGTGCGTGCGTGCCCAAGATCCCGAGAGGAGAATGGAGGAGAAGGGATTGCGGCGTGACCATCCGCCCTGGGGGGTGATTTCTTGCTTTCTGTCTCTATGTCTCTCTCTGTCTGTCTGGCGAGCACACGCGCCCTATAGCGAAAAACCTCTCCAAAAAAAAAAAAAAAAAAAAAAAAAAAAAAACAACCTAAACAGAAAAATCAGAGACTGAGCCTGCAAATTGGTGATGGGTACTAGAGCTGTAAGGTCATTTCCCCCCAGAGTTTAGCACCAAATCAAGCTGAAGCCATATCCATGTTGAAGTTCTGGGGAAGCCATCATCTCTTTAGCTAGCCAGGTGGCATGGTGGTTAAGGCAGCTGATCCCACATGGCTGACCGTGCAATTCAAATCTAGGACTTGGCAACTTGAAAAAACATGTAGGGTGTGTGTGTGTGTGTGTGTGTGTGTGTGTGTGTGTGTGTGCGTGCCCAAAACCCCAAGGGGAGAGTGGAGAAAGATGTCTGCAGTGTGGTCATCCCTGCCAAGGTGTGCTTTCTGGCTGCTCATTCTCTCTTTCCCCCTTTCTGTCTTTCTCCAGCAAGCATGTGTCTGTCCTATAGGAAACTAAAAAATAAAAATGAAATAAATAATAAAATAAACCCCCTTTTAAAAAAAGGCCTTCCTCCTCTTGAATACCTGGCCTCTCTGGCCTCTCCTCATCTCAGCTAACTCATGGGTCTTGATTTAGAAGGCATCCTCAAGAGAGCTTTCCCTGCCTCATGTAACCCCATAGCACCCATAGTGTTTAGTTGCCACTACTTATGACAACCACCATCTGCGAACTTAATTTTTGTTGGCACCTTACAAATCGCCTATTAAATATTTTTAAAAGAAAGTGAAGTTAGATATTATAGACCCATGTATTATTATTCTCTTCACATTTTTACATATGAAAGAAACCAAAGAAGTAGTTTGCTAACTTGCCCGAGATCACATAGCTTGTAGATGGTGACATCCGAGTCTGAGAGTGGTCATGATTAGGTTCAAAGCTTGGGCTCTTCGCCACCCACTGTATCTTTCCTTACTCTATTATGGTAGTCATGTATCTCTACTGCCTACTCCAGCTTTAAGACTATGATCATGGCTGTGTCTTAACCGCCGTATTATCCTGTTAGTTGCCTGGTACACAGTAGATTCCCGAAGGTATTTTCTTGAATGTGGCTGAATGTGAGTGAACAATTATTTATGGCATTAGTTAACCTGCTAAAAGAACGTGTGTGCAGGATCAGGTAGCATAGACAGTTTAACAGGAAGTCCTAAGCAAACAGAGGATCATGTGTAAAACAGGACAGCTATGTGCCATAGCTAATTCTATTCAGTGGGGCAAAGCTGAAATTTCCATGGTTCTCAATCCATCCCTTTTCCTAAATTGTGTGAGTGACCCAGCTGGGATCATGGCTTGGAAATCTGAGTGTTGCACCAGGGGCCTTCAAAAAGTTAGTGGATAATGTGTATTATGAAAAAAAAAATTGCATGACTTTCCAACTGTTTTTTGCACCAAAATAAACCTGTGCTTGAATTTCACTTTTTAATTTTCATTAACTTTTTGAAGTCCCTTCCTATGGTTATAACGTTCTGACCAGACTCTGCCCACCAACAAACGTTTCAGAGTTCTTTTCAATCTAGGGGCACCATCACTGGCAGAACGAATGGACACGTCGAAGAAGCACCTACCATTGTTACCTCCTGACGGTTTCTGTAAATAACACAAGCTCCCTGCCACAGAACAAAACAAGACAGACAATCCGACGCCAAAATTACCAATGACTCCCGCCCGTTCTGACCTAGTTGTGCAAAGACTGGGGTGGTTTAAGCAGCTGATTGTTTTTAAAACGCTTTCAGCCAAGTGCAAAGCTGTCCTCAGAAATGTGCTTGGCCCACGTGGATCGCGCAGTCGCTAATTACTAAGAGGCTGAAGAACGTGTAGCCGCGGAGATTGGCCGCCCACGGGGAATACACTGGCACCTCCAGAAATAAAGCTCCGCAGCCAATGCGGCGCCTCAGCGGTGGGGATTGGCGGCCTCGGCTGTGACGCGGTCTGGGCGGGCCGGGCAGGTTTGCGACAGAGGCCGCGGGTCCGGACCGGGGAGCTTAGAGGGGACCCGCAGCGCAGCTCTAGGCCGTCCGCCCGCTGTCCGCCGGCGTCGAAGGTCTGTCCCTTCCTCACGCTCCCGTCCTGGTCCCTGAGCCTCAGCACCGAATCCCAGCGGGGTGTGGACGCGGAGCCACGTACCCTGGCGCCTCCAGGACTCCCCAGGGTGCTGGCGCCTGGGGACGCCAAGGTTTAGCCTGCGGGCGCGGGGCGGGCGCGGGGCCGGCCCACTGTGCTGGGCACAGGCGGGACTCGCGTGTTCGCTGTGCCAGGGCCGTGCTCCTGCTGCAGCTCACCCTGCAGGAGCTCCTGCAGGCACTGCTCGTCCTCGGGCAGATGGAACACTTGAGAGGGGACCCGGCGCTGCAGGAGGTGTGCGGGGCGCCTGGCTCTGCTCCTGCAACTTCACTTCTGCCGCGGCTCGGGACCGAGGGGATGGGAGATGCGAGGGGCTCGTAATGCATCCTTCCAAGAAAACTTTTCCCTGCTTTGAGCATACATGCCCACTGCAGAAAATTCGGAAAGCATGAGGGACGACCGCGTGAAAACATTTAGGGGGAGGGATGGGAGTCGCCTCGGGGGGAAGCGAGAGGAAACCGATTGCTAAGCGGGCTGCCGGCGGGGCGGGCGGCGAGCGGCGCTGAGGGCTGAGATTTGGGGAAGTGGGAGCTGCCCGGGCGGGGGCGTCCCGCGGAGAGTCGCCACGCGCTGTTTGTTTCCTTTCACTTCCTGCGGCAGCTGCTGGAGATGAGGCGAGGCAGGCTCCGGCAGAGCGGCCCCCGCGTGTGAGCGCCCACCCTCCGCCACCGCCGGGACTTCCCGGGCCCCAGGGGTCCCGCCATGCGCGCGCCCTGAGCTGCAGGCCTTGGCATCGCGGAACTGAGGCTCCGGGAGGCAATGCTGGCTCGCTTTTGAGTGGCCTGTGGAGAGTTGAAGAAACTCCAAAATGGAGGACTTTACTGCCAGGACCTACGGCACCAGTGGCCTGGACAACAGACCTCTGTTTGGGGAGACGTCGGCGAAGGTGAGCACGGATGGCGGCACCGGGGTGGGGAGATGGGCGTGGGGAGGCGCGACAGGAGGGGGCGTCTTTGTGTCCGTGTGGCCGCCCCCGGTCCGCTGTCCCGCCTGGGACCTTCCGCGGGCCCCTAGAAGGTACCTGTGGAAGAAAGAGTGGATTCTGCAGTCCCGCGTCCCTTCAGGATGTTTGCTCTGCCACTTCTCGGCTTAGGGGAGAAAAGGTTGGCCAGGAACCTTAAAGGCCGGGTGAAGAAAGTTCAAGAAGTTCTGAGCCCGGGCAGCCCCTTTCCGGGGGGTGAGATTAGCGGGGTGATTACACAGCTGCATCTCCAGCTGTAGGGCTGATGTTCCAGGGATTCAGGTGTGCGCCTAAGGCTTCGGTAAGGAAGGGCTAGAGGTACTTCTGATCACCCTTTAGTAGAGCCTTAAGGCTTTACTGCTGAGGCAGCAGGAAATCAGGGTTTCTCTGATGATGGCCTCCGTTCTAGGTAGTGTTCCAAGGTCCCTGGGCCCAAACAAGCTCTTCTATGTTTTTGTGCTTTTAAACATACAACACCTTTTCAAAACCTTAATTATGTGAGGTCTTGGACCCACAATTGAGGAGAGTTCTTTTCCTGGCTTTAGCATAATCTTTTTGAGTAGTTTGGACGAGAGGAACCTGATTTTATTCCCCTCCCACCCCCGCAACTTAGAAAGTGGCATTGGTGATCTCTGACTCCTGATGAGAGAGAAGGCTTTCAGCCTCAAAAAGTAAGGCACATGTGGAGTCCAGAGCTTCTTGATATCTTAGCTTTGGCAGGAACCTCTAGCAGACAGAATAGGGAACTTGTACATCTGGCATAGGGCATACATCTGAATTTAGAAGCTGCCAGCTGCCACAAGACTGCTTTAGTTTTTTTTAAGTCCACATACTTTCTATTGGCAAAGTGTTTTAATAAGAAAAACGTTTGAAGCTTGATCTCCAGGAAGATGTATTTTGTTTATCTTGTGACTTTGCATAAAGTATCCACAGTATTCCTGGGGTGCTCCTATTTCTTTAAACACGATTGGCCTGATGTGTGTGGGGGCTCTGAGAATCCTAGGAACCCAGTCAGGTAGGGCATATCTGTAAACCAATATGATGGGGTTGGATCTGTGCCATGAGGGGTGTAGAGAGGGCATGATGGGTGTAAAGGGGCCATGTAGAAGAGAAAATAAGCGATTTTAATAATGCAGATTTTTTCAGATGTCCTAGGAACAGGTTCAGTGTTTCCTCTACCTGCTTTGACACACAGATTGGGGTTCTGGGTGATTCAGACTTTTGATCTCTTTTATTCCTATAGTCCCTGTAATATAGAAATAAATGACTTGGTAATCAACTTGTTGATTTATGTAGACACTTAGAAATATTGACATTTTCTGAATAGCTCAGGTCAAAATGCTCAATGACTTTGTTTCCTATTGCCTATGAACCATTTGAAACTTAACTGTTTGAAATGTCTCCATTACATACATGTTTAGTCCAAGCATATATGAAGGGATCTTTGAAAAGTTCATGGAAAATATATATTCTGAAAAATTCCATGGATTTCAAAGAAATTTTTGCACCCAAATAATCTAGTTCTTTAATAGTGTTTTTCCATGTGGGTTTTTTTTACCCCCAAAGGGCATGTGCTTGCCAGTGATAGAGAAAGCACCCTCAGTGGCACAGGACCACAACACAATCCCATCTCCATTTTTCTCTCCTGTTGAGATTTGGTGCACACATGTGCCCGGCATGGTTTTCAAACTGCCTAGCTGAGGACTCTGCAGTCAGCCATCTGGGATCCAGCTCCTTTAACCACTAGGCCATGACCATGGGGTGACACTCATGAACTTTTTGAAATTTCCTCATATATCCTCAGCATTGCTTAGGCATCTACACAGTTTTATAGCAGTAGATTCAGCTACTCAGAGGAAAGAAAGTGAAAAACCATATGCAATTCCAGGTCTTTTAACATTTCTCCCTTAACTTGCTCTGTGAGAATGATAGATGTTTGGACATAGAGAAATTCTACAGATTCCTTCGTCTGAGAGAGGAGAAAATGTTATGTTTCTTATAATTCGAGATGCCAAATCTGAAATCAGAGACTCGTCAGTCTTGGTTCACAGCAAATGAAGATTTTGAGGGCTTGAGGTAGAAAAGGCATAGGATGGGCCTTCTATAATGGAAGGACAGGACACCCGGCAGTGGCACCCTTTCCATGGAGGACAGTAACTACTGGAGTGGAGGTCTTGAGAAACCCATCACTGGTTCTTATAAGTGTGAGTTCCCCAGCTTGCTCTCTTTCCCATGCCAGGAAACGACACAATAGCTACTTCACAGTGGAAACTTGGCATTAGTGAACTACCACTTCTGAGGAGAAACTTCAGAAAGGGGAAAACCTACTTCCTGTCATAATCTGACAGGTTTTCTGAGCTTTCGGTAGTCTTACTTTATAACAACTATAACATGTAGTTCCTCACATCTAATTTTAAGACAGGCAGAACTGAAGCCCGAAGAGCAGAGAAGAGTCTTCAGAGAAGTTTGTGTTTCCTCAGTGCCAGGCAACATGCTGGGTGTTGAGCTCTCTCTTGTTTGATCATCAAATTCCTTTGTAGCATGGGTGGTGTTACTTCTATTTTACAACTAAGGAAGCGGAACCTCAAATAGGGTTACATGTCACAAAGCTAGTCCTCTGGTAGTGTTTCACTAGTACCTTTCGTGAATTGAATAGTATAGTAAATAGTAATTTTTGTAATCTGTGTCACATACTTCTGGATACACTCTAGATGTTCATCTACCCAGGGCTCTTTCACAGGAAACAGGAGGTGAAGTGGTTTGTCCAAGTCATGTCACGAGTAGAAGATGAATCTACGGTGGAACAATAAATAATAACTCAGTTGGCCTTGAACAGTATCCTCATGGGCAGTTCCTGAAGGGAAGGAACTTCTTTACTTGTGCTGGGTGTGTGTAGTGGTTTCAGTTACTGAAACCCCACATTTATTCAGCTTTTACTATTATATTTAGAGATATGTTTATAAATCATACTGTCAAGCAAAAGGCAAAATGAAATAGTTTTCTGTTGTGACGTAAATATCATAAGAGATCCTAAAAAGATAATGAACAAAAAAAGGAAAGGTATTCATTTTTTTTTGGTAAGAAATGTGTCCCTTATTCCTTGATTCCTTTGAAATGACTTGGGCTGTGTTGTAAGTCCTGGTCAGAATGTCCAAATGCTCTTTTTCATCTGTTTTAACCCATTCCCAGGTTCTGTGTTGTAGTACCTTTCTTTCAAGTGAACAAATGTAGCATGGCGATCAAGATAAGTTTCTAAGGCTGTGGTATAGGTTAGCATTTTCTTTTTTTTTTTTTTTTTTTTTTTCTTTTTTTTTTGGAGAGGTTTTTGCTATAGGGCGCGTGCGCTCGCCAGACAGACAGAGAGAGACAGAGAGATAGAAAGCAGGAAATCACCCCCCAGGGGGGATGGCCACGCCGCAATCCCTTCTCCTCCTTTCTCCTCTCGGGATCTTGGGCACGCACGCACACGCGCCCGGCGTGAGTTTAAGCCGCCGGGTCCGGGACTCGAACCGCGGTCGACTACGTGGGAGTCCAGCGACATAGCCATTACGCTAACTGCTGGTCCCAGGTTAGCATTTTCTGAGGGACTGTTTTCTAATAATATAATGTGAGTCATGTATATCATTCTTAATTTCCTAGTAGCTGTATTTAAAAAATATAAAGAAATAAGTGAGATTAATTATATTTACTTATTTAATAATTATTGTTATTTAGTTTTTTAATATAGGGTGCTTGTGCTTGCCAGAGACAGAGAGAGGAAAGTGAGAAATCAACCTTTAGGGAGATGGCCACACCACAGTCCCTTCTCCTTTAGTCTCCTCTTGGTATTTTGGGCATTTGTGTACACACACATTGCATGATTTCAGGCTACCAGGTCCAGGTCTCAAACTTTGCAGTCAGCCATGTGGGATCCAGCCACTTTAACCTCCATGTCACCTGCTGGCCCATGGTGAAGTTAGTTTTAATAACTTTTTTAGTAACTATTTAACCCCACATAGCATTTCAACTTATATATGTAGTCAGTATAAACATCGAGATATTTTTACATTTTTTCCTACTAAACCATTGAGATCCAGTGTGTATTTTATACTTACAGCTCATTTTATTTTGGACTAACTACATTTTAGGTGCTCAGTAACCACCTGTGGCTAGTACTACCATTTTGGACATGCATTTGTAAAGTAAGTGGGTAATTAATTATTGTGGTTCCAGAGTTCTATTTGTGAAACTTTTTTTTTTTAACTGTATGACTTCAATAAATCTTAATGTACTAATTTTCATTGTGATTCTAGTTGGTCAGAGTGAGTAGGTAGTGTAAAAAGTCTTCACTAAGTTCATGGAAAATGTGGATGATAAAGAAAATGATGCATGGATTTTTAAAAAAATTTGCACAAGAATAAACTTGTATAGTAATTCCATTTTTCCATGAACTTTTTGAAGTCTGCTTGTACTGCTTCAGCTATTTTGGTTGTGTGATGTTTTAAAAAAATATTTTGGGGGAGGGGAGAGATTTTTGTTATAGGGCATGTACACTCATTGGAGTGACAGAGACAGATAGAATGCTAGAAATCAACCCACAGGAGGGATTGCCACACCACATCCCTCCTCTGTTCTTTGGAAATCTTGGGCATGCACGCACACATGTCCAGTGTCTGTTTTAAGCCACTGGGTCCAGGACTCGAACCGTGTTCAGTTATGTGTGAGTCCAGCAATGTTAACTATTGTGCCATCTGCTGGTCCCAAGGTTGTGTTACTTTTTTAGTCCTAGCACAATGCCTTACCCAGTTCTTAACTCCTCCTCCATAAGAGCATTCATGAAGAGACAACTTTTTACAGAATGCCTTTTGGGAAATGTGACAGTAGGACTCTCCTCCTCCTCCTCCTCCCCAAGTGTGAATCATTACCTGGAGATAGTCCCTTCTGTTGTGCCCACCGCTACTTTTAAGATTGTTTTAGGACACCATACAGTATGGACAGTCTTTCCACCTGTGTATGTCAGAGAAGTGCATTAAGTTTTTCTCAGAGCTTTGAGTCAGTCTTGATTTCTTGATCTTCTAGCTGGCTGCTGAGTCATCTGAAATCAGTTCCAGCCAGTCTGGAATACTGAACCAAAAGGAGAAGGAGAGAATGGTTCTCAGTGGGAGAAAGCAAAGGAGTATCCAGTTACATTAAGTCAGATGGAAAAGGACCAATGTTCCACTTGGTGGGATGTCGTGGGAACTGGTTTCTAGTCACTGATCATAAAAATAAGTGATTTATCTCCTAAGAAAGGGGGTGACAGTTCTAGTCCCTTTTTATTTCTTCCCAGAAGAAATATGCAAGTGAGGGACTTTGTAGGAATGTGTATGTACCCAACTGCCCTCAGATAACTTCATAGGATGACCTCTGTGGAGGGGCAGGCTGGTGGGCCCTGATGTTCAGGTCTTTGGTTCCAAAGGGAAAAGCATCTCCCTGCATCCATCTCTTCCCAAACAAAAATGGTGAAAAACAAGGTCTTTTCATTAAGAACAAAGTTGTGGTTAAGATGGCTGTATCTGTGCCAGTACTCCTCTCCTGCATAGGGCGCCTAAGGCTGTCATTTGAGGACATGCAGGTTCTAACCTCTCTTCTCTTGACAGAACTTCTGGTGATTCTTTGAGCACAGCTGCTGTCTTTCTCAAAGGAGAGCTAGTAGTTGCCCAAGGAACTGGAAACAGTCCTCTCTTTTCTTTAGCCTGTGAAACCATTTTTAGTTGACATTTCCTGTGTAAGAAAAGTAACTTACGACAAATATGTGCCATGACCTTTTTCTTTTCGTCGCTGTGCCCCCCGACTTGAGAAGTATACTGGGCACATGTGCATGAGTGCTGAAACCACAACCGCCACAACCACTGGACTGGAATAAAGTGGTGGGGTGGGGTTCTGGCTGTAGGTGTTCTTGGGAAGCTCCTTGGAGTATGCTGGTGCATAGGGAGGGTTGCATTCCACTGGATTTACCCCTGAGTATGTAAGTCAATCTTGGCTAGCACTTCTCCACTGGCCCGTTACCTTAACTGCCTCTGCTCTTTGCAGATGTTGTTCTCCTTTCTGTAGCACCCTGTCTTCTCTAAATATCTGAATCCTGCTCAGTCTGATTCCCCACTTTAGAGCCTTCTTTTCAACCCAGCCACTGTCCCTATTTACCTCCTGCCAGCCTTCTGTCAGAGATGCTGCTGCCTGGGCTCATGCTCTTGGGTCTGTGGGGGACTTGGATAGGATGTGTCTGCCTGACCAGAGTATAAGCTCTTTGGTGGCAGATGCCAGTGTCCTCATTTCTGGAGCCTCTTTAGCACTAGACATAATGCCCTGCCCAGTTCTTGATTCATGTATAGTATGTTTTAAGTGAAGTAAGAATTTAACATCTCCTAAAAGTAACCTGAATCCTTGGGTCATCCTGGCCCCACAGTAGAAGGTAGAGGCTGGTTTTCAGAAAGCTGGATATGCTGGTAGCAAGACAGGAAGTGGTGTTTGAAGCTCTCATGCAATTAAAGTCATCATTTTCTCTTCTCACTGAGCTATATATAGTGAGGCCAAGGG